>CM040122.1:359654232-360254232 GCA_022559845.1 Amorphophallus konjac
GAAATCTTCAGGGTCTCGGGACCGCCTTTCCTCAGAGTCTTCTCTTGACTCCATGGCGGGCCAGCACCCAGATGTTGAGGAGTGGGAGGAAGAGCCGGTGGCGAAGGCTCCGGTCCCCAACTGCAGCGAACTGGGGGAGGCGGATGTGAGGAGGCTGGAGCACCAGTATCGCCTGCCCCACAAGTTCAGTTTTGCCGCTGCTACTCCATACGAGACGAGCCTGGACTCTCGTACAGGCCACATTTGTATGTTTCTTCTGTCGTGGAAGGGTGGATTCCGTCTTCCTTTCGAACCTTTCATCCTTCAGCTTCTTGATTTTTTTCGGTTGGCGCCCATTCAGTTGGTAGCCAACTCTT
Organism: Amorphophallus konjac; assembly: GCA_022559845.1. Lineage (NCBI taxonomy): Eukaryota > Viridiplantae > Streptophyta > Magnoliopsida > Alismatales > Araceae > Amorphophallus > Amorphophallus konjac. Next base: position 359,654,589 of record CM040122.1, read on the forward strand.
ATCTCCTCCTTTCCGCCTTTCGTATTCTCTGCTGTCAGTGCGGAGTTCCTCCTTCTATGGATCTCTTCCACTATTTCTTTGAGTTGAAAGCACATCCTTTGGCTGGGAAGGGCTTCTATTTCATCCAGGCAAGGTGGAATAGGAGTTGTATCTCTTTGGCGGTGAAGGATTCTTCGCATAAGGGGTGGAAGACCCAATTCTTCTCGGTGGGGATTTGTTCAGTGGAGGAAACCTGGAGGTGCCTGGTAATCCCCAATTTCCACCCTAATATCCGTCCTAGACAGGACGAGTTCCCCCCTCACATGGAGAAGTATGTAGCCATCTTGCTGAAGCACCGCCAGTCCACCGAGGAACTGGTGACACCGGAGAATATCGAGCGGTGTCTTCTCACGCGGCTGCACCCGTCGGGCTCAGGTGCCACAACTTAGATTTTTCTTCGGATGCGGGGGTCATCTTTCTTTTTCTGAACACGTCTTCTTCTTCGTGCAGACACCAGGCGGGAGCCTCTAAAGGAGGCCGCAGAGGTAATCGAGCTTGGAGATGACTCAGCTGCCGACAAACCGACTGCTCCCGTGGGTCGCTCCCGAACCAAAGATAAGGGCAAGGGAGTGGCCCAGGGCGAATCCTCCAGACCGCGGGGACCCAAGCGCAAGGACCCTGTGAAGGGTATGATCCGGGCCGCTGCGAGGGCCAGAAAGTGGGCCAAGAAGGCCGGGGTCGTACCCGCAGTTGAAGGCGACCCTACCGTGGCTCACCCCTCCACCGGGCATGGTGGGGCCGACCCTACCGAGCGGGCTCTCCCACCAGCCGAGCTAGAGGGGGCCGAGGAGGTCGGGGCTGCCCCTGCGGGCGGCGACGATGCGGGCTTGGTTCCTCCTTTGGCCGGGACCGAGGGGGCCGAGGGTGCCCCTGCAACTGGCAGCGGGGCCGACCCGGCTCTCCCCTCGGTCGGAGCAGAGGGGGCCGTGGCCGAAGTTGGGGATGCTGTGATCGCGGCCGAGGCTAGCGCTTCAGGTGGTGATGCCAGTGCCGAGCCGGTCCATGTTGAGAGGCCGCAGGAAAATCCGGCCGGGGCGCGAGGGGCGACCGAGGTTGGGGCTCGATCCGGGGCGTACGGTGGGGCACCGGGCGATGGGGGGTTCTCCGTTCCGGCGGCCTTGGAGAGGCTGGGTATCTCGGGCTCCCTGCACCAAGTATGTCGCGATATATCTGCGAAGGTGAGGGGGGGAGGTAGGCAGCACTCCCCGTCCACGGCTCTCACCGGGGTTATGGAGGGCGGCTTGGCCCTGGCCCAGATGGGGGCGGTTCTGGCAGAAGCGTACGCTCGATCGGAGTGGGAGCGAGCGAACCTGGCCTGGACCCTCGGTGGGTCGGACAGGAGGTTGACTCGGCTCATCGAGGAGCGTGACGGACTTCGGCGGGAGCTTTCCTCAATCAGGGAGCTGGTACGGTCGAGCCAAGTGGAGACCCGGGCGCTAGTCGAGCAGCTAGCCAAGGCCCGTGAATCGCTCGAGAGGAAGAACCAGCTTCCCGAAGAGGAGCGCTTAGCACGCGTTGAGCTGGACGGCCGGTGGGAGACCGAGCGTGCCGAGCTAGTAGACAGTGCGGAGGAAGCCGAGCGTCTTCGGCGGGAGGCCGAGGCTGATCGAGCTGAGGCAGAGAAGCAAGTGGCGGTGGCCGAAGGGTGGACTGCTGAGGCCGAGCGAAAGGCAGCTGAGGCGGAGCAGAGGGAGGCTGAGCTTGCTGGCAGGGTGGGATTGGCCGGGGCGGAGGCTCTCGAGCAATACAAGAGCTCAGAGGCTTACCGGTTCGACCTTAAGGAGGCTGCCCTCCCCTACTACAAGCTATGACTTCACCGGGGCATCCACAAGGGGTTCCAACAGGGCTACAACTGGGCCATATCTTACGCCGAGGAGCAGGCGTCCGGAGTGGTTGACTTCCCGTCCGTTCAATGTCATGACTCGGACTTGTCATCCTCCAGTTCCTCTGTTTCGACGCAGGATGAAGAGGATCCAGAGGGCTCATCATCCGAGGGGTCACCAACTCCGGATGCCTCGGGAGGGCATGCAACCAAGGCAGTTCCCATGCCGGTGGGGTCGGTGCCAGGGTCGGCCGTCGCCGAGGCTGCCGGGGGCAGACCTCTCGAGCCCTCTACTTCCGATCTTCAAGGTGGGCCAGTGGCCTGATGTATATGTTTCACTTCTTCTTTTTGTATACCTTTTTCCTTTTTGAAGAAAAAGACTTCCATTTTTGTGTAGAGATAAATAAGGCAGTAGCATTGTGGTGAAGACTTATCTGTTCCATATCGCCATTGCCGTATTTTGTTCAGCGTATCTGCAGCGGTTGGAAAGAGCCGATACTTTCTGCGTGAATCTCGCATAATGGTTGGGTGATCCTCTGACATGGTGTATTTCCATTTTCTCATTCTTTGAATGCCTGGCCGCTTCGTGTATCTCGCTGGGGCGGAAGGTGAGAAGTTTGAGGTGACCGTTCGTAGGGAGAAATCCTTTTGGCGTGTTTTCGAGGAGAGAATCATTTAAGGCGAGTAGACTCCCTTTGCCTATAAAAGGACTGAAGGGCGTCCCTTCCTCTCCACCGCTTAGGGTTTTCCCTGACAGTCTTTCCTCATTCCTTCTTCACGTAGCGTTGTGCCGTTGTATTCGGAGCATGGAGGAAGTTTTGGAAGATGAGGCTGCCGATGACGGGGGGCAGAGAGTTCTTGCTGCTCCGGACTTGAAGAGGATTCGACGACCGGCGGGCAGACTTGAAAAGGGTTCGACGTGCGGAGGCACGCCGTTTTCCCTTTATCAGTTCCGGCGGCGCTTGCAGGGGGGTGAGATGGAGGACGGATGGGGGCATCAGACATCCCTGTTGCCTGTCCCTTCCTGCTCGCTTCACGGATGGGAGGAGGAAGCCAACTAAGCTCCATCCCTTCCGGGCTATCCCCTGCCTCCTCATCCAGCTCTGCGGGTTTCTTTTTCTTTCTTGCAGCCTCTTTTTCCCTCTTCTGCTCTGGTCCTCCTTTCTTTCACTCTTCGGAGGGTGCCTGCACTCTCTTTCTTCCAAAGAGTTGGCAGTTTCGCGGGGAAGATGCTTTTATATGCATTCCCTCTCCCCCTTCTCTTCCAAGTTCAACTTGGAAGGTAGCCTTCTCTTTCTTAATCCCTCTGTCACCTTTGTCTCGAGCTGCCCGAGTCAACGGGGTCAACTATCCTTTATCCGAGCTAGTTTCTACACGAGGCAGAGTCAGTGACTGGACGCAGGAAGGTCATCCGAGTCAGCCAAGCAATGGGCTCATACGACGGCGCCAGATGGATCTTTTGCTTTTTTGACATGTATTCTATTGGCTTCGGCCTTCCTGATGTACAAACGGGTTGTTTGAATAAAAAGAAAGAAGCCTTTTGTTTTATCTCATGTCGTTTGCACAATACTCAGTACTTAGAAGTAGAACTTGCGTAATGTAGTTGCGTTCCAGGTCCGAGGGATGAGCTCTCCTTCCATCGTAGATAGACGGTATGCTCCTTTTCCGAGCGTCTCGACCACTCGGTAGGGGCCTTCCCAGTTAGGGGATAACTTGCCCGCCGCCTCAAGTGGTCGAGAGGCTTCAGCTTTCCTGAGGACGAAGTCTCTCGGCTGGAAGTGTCTATTTCGGACTTTGGCATTGTAGTATCGAGTGAGGCGACGTCGGTATTCAGTTGCTCTGATGCTGGCAATCTCCCGGATTTCATTTGCTAAGTTGAGATTTTCGAGCAGTTTCTGGTCGTTTGTCTCGGACAAGAAGCAGATGACTCGGAGGGAGGGTTGCCAATCTCCAACGGGATCACGGCCTCGGTACCGTACACCAGCTGAAAGGGGCTTTCACCGGTTGCCGTTCTGGGAGTCGTTCTGTACGACCAAAGTACGTTCGGCAATTCCTCGAGCCAGCTGCCCTTGGCTTTGCTGAGCCTAGTCTTGATGCCTTTTAAGATAGTCTTATTGGCGTTTTCGACCAGCCCATTAGCCTGAGGGTGGGCGACCGAAGTGAAGTGATTGTGAATGTTGAGGTCGGTGCATCTGTCTCGGAAATACCAAGAATCAAATTGCCGACCATTATCGCTCACTATCACCCGGGGGATGCCGTAGCGACAGATGATCGACTTCCAGATGAAATTCCAGACGATTATCTCGGTGATCCTTGCAGTGGCTTTGGCCTCGATCACCTTAGTGAAGTAGTCGATGGCGATGATAATGAACTTCTTCTGGGCCTGGGCCGTGGGGAATGGCCCGAGGATGTCGATTCCCCAGCGAGCGAAAGGATAAGGCTCGGCTAGGGTGATAAGCTCCGTTGCTGGCTGATGGACCAATTGGTCGAATCGCTGGCAGTGGTCACAACGTTGTGTGTAGGCCGAGCAGTCACGGTGTAGATTGGGCCACCAATAACCTTGCCGTAGCAAGATCCTGGCGAGCGACCTTCCCCCCAAATGCGCTCCGCACAGACCTTCGTGAACTTCTTCGATCGCTCGGTCGCCTTCGTCGGTACCGAGGCACTTCAAAAGCGGGCCGGAGAAGGATCTCCAGTAGAGTGTGCCATCCAGAGTGACGAATCGTCGAGCTTGGTATTTCAATCTTCACGCTTTCCGAGGGTCGGGAGGCTCCTGGGAGTCTTGGAGCCACGACAGGTAGGGGGCACGCCAGTCGCTTGGGGAGGCTGAGTCAACAGCTAGGAGCTCCGAATCGATGCTCGGGCGCTCTAGTTCTTCGAGAATGACCGATCAAGTACCCTCGAGGTCAAGAGAGGAGGCCAGCCGAGAGAGGGCGTCCGCTCGGGAGTTTTCCTCCCGAGCTATTCAGACTACCTCAAAACTCTCGAACTGTTGTGCCACAGTCTTGACTAGTTGGAGGTATTTGATCATCGGTGCCTCCCTAGCTTCATAATCACCATTGACCTGGCTAGCGACCAGTTAGGAGTCGGTGTGAATCCTGACTCGCTCAGCCCCTAACCGCTGGGCCATGCGGGCTCCCGATATGAGGGCCTCATACTCGGAAGCGTTGTTGGATGCTTGGAAGTTGAACTTCAGGGCATACTGTAGCTCTGCTCCTTCGGGGGACTTCAGGAGGATGCGGGCACCGCTTCCAGCTGAGTTGGAAGATCCGTCGATGAACAGTTCCCAGGTCGTCCCGGGTGCGGACGAAGATCTGTCTTCAGTCGGGATGGTGCTCTCGGCGATGAAGTCGGCAAGCGCCTGGCCTTTGATAGCCGAGCGAGGTCGATACGATATATCGTAGGCCCCGAGCATGATGGCCCACTTGAAGAGGCATCCTGAGGCTTCAGGGTGAGCGAGGATCTTCTTCAATGGTTCGCCGGTCAGCACGGTGATGGAGTGCCCTTGGAAATAGGGTCGGAGGCGCTTGGCCGAGGTAACCAACGCTAGCACGAGTTTCTCGATTGCGGGGTACCTTTTCTCAGCCTCATTGAGCACCTTGCTAGTGTAGTAAACTGGTCTCTCGATTCCTGAGTCATTTTTGACTAGGACCGAGCTAACCGAAGACGGAGTCGCCGAGAGATAGAGATGCAGGGCTTCACCTGGGATGGGCTTGGCAAGCACTGGGGGCGAAGCCAGGATTTCCTTAAGCTCGGCGAACGCTCTTTGGCATCCCTCGTCCCACGCGAATGTAGCAGATGCCATTTTGGCCCCCCTCAATAGTTTGAAGAAGGGTAGGCATCATTTGGCCGTGCGAGATAGGAATCTGCTGAGCGCAGCGATGCGCCCGGTAAGGCATTGAACGTCTTTGATGCAGGTGGGTGGGCGCATGTCCAAGATGGCCTGGACCTTGTCGGGGTTGGCCTCGATCCCACGCTGGGTGACTAAGAAGCCCAAGAATTTTTCGGACCTTACTCCGAAGGTGCACTTGGCGGGGTTGAGCTTCATGTTGTACTTCAGGAGGGTGTCAAAAGTTTCTGCTAGGTCAGCGAAGTGGTCCTCGGCCTTGGGGGTCTTCACGAGCATGTCGTCAATTTAGGCCTCGACGTTCCGACCGAGCTGTCCCTCGAACATATGGTTGACCAGCCTTTGGTACGTGGCTCCGGCATTCTTCAACCCGAAAGGCATCCGAGTGTAGCAGTGTACGCCGAAGTCGGTGATAAAGGCGGTCTTCTCGATGTCTTCGGGGTGCATTTTTATCTGGTGGTAACCTGAGTAGGCATCCAGGAAGCTGAGTATCTCATTGCCCGAGGTTGAATCAACCAGTTGGTCGATGCTCGGCAAGGGATAGCAGTCCTTTGGAGTAGCCTTGTTCAAGTCGGTGAAGTCCACGCACATCCACCACTTTCCTGAAGCCTTCGGTACCAGGATGACGTTAGCTAGCCACGTCGGGTACAGGACCGATCTAAAAAGGCCAGTCTTCTGCCCCTTGGTGACCTGCTCCTTGATAATCGTCTGCTTCTCTGGCGCATGCTTCCTACTGCGTTGTTGCACGGGCTTCATGGTTGGGTCGAGGTTGAGTTTATGCACCACCGTCTCTTCTGGTATCCCGGGGAGTTGATCATCAGACCATGCAAAGACCCGGATGTACGCGGAAAAGGAACTCTTTGTATTGCTGTTGAACCTCATATGTTAGGTCGGCTCCGATCTTTACTCCTAGGGTCGGGTTGTCGTTTAGGAAAACCGCTAGCAATTCGCCTCCAGGTTCGGCGGTTGTGGATTTTTACTCGACTTCCCGGGGGCCCTTGTTTTTCCTGTACGGCCTTGTGGCTTCAACCGAGATATTGTAGCACCTTCGGGCCATTGCCTGGTTACCTCGGACTTCCCCCAATCCATTTTTGGTGGGGAACTTCATCTTTTGGTGATAGGTAGAAGGCACCGCTTTCGTTCGGCTGAGGATTCCTCGGCCGAAGATTGCGTTGTATGCTATCATACCTTTGATCACTATGAAGTCAACCATGACCGTGACGGTTTTGGGTGGGCTGTCAAGAGTAACCGGCAGGCTTAGGGCTCCCTCGGGATAGGTGGCATGGCCATTGAACCCGCACATGGGGGTCCGAATCGGGCGGAGTTTAGACGGATCCTCCCCCATCTTAAGGAAACACTCGTAGGATAATACATCAGGGGCACTTCCATTGTCAACCAGAATCCTATCTACGTTACAATGGTTTATTATGGTCGATATCACTAGGGCATCGTCATGCGGGGTGCTCAGCCCCTCCAGGTCTTGGTCGGAGAAGACTATGACCTGGGGCTCGCTTGGCGGGGCCCTGGGAGGCTCGATGGCTCGGCTCGCCCGCTCAGCATGATGCTTCCTTCCTCGGCCACTGTCACCTCCTGATGCAGCTCCTCCGGTGATGACGTTGATGTGGACCCCTCGAGGGGCGCTGTCGATCTCCTCTGGGGCGCCTCGATCTTCCTGGTGCCCGGCCACGAACCGGGAGAGGTGCCCCTGACGAATAAGACGCTCGATCTCGTCCTGGAGCTGGTGGCAGTCGTCGGTATGATGCCTGTGGTTGCTGTGAAACAGGCAATGCTTACTGCGACTGTGGTTCTTTGACTTCATTGGCTCGGGTTGGCGGAGGAGGCCCGAGCCTTTGATGTCTTCATTAATCTCGTATACTGGAGCGGTTAGGGGAGTGTACCGCTCGTACTTCCGTGACGGTTCCTTGCGTTCCCCATCTCGATTCCGCCTTTTTCCTTGGCCCGAACTTGGCTCAGGTGCCCGCTTCTTGTCCCCCTCCCGACCCAAGCCGGTTGCGTCTCGGCATGCACTGAGCACTTCCTCGCACTCGGTGTGGCACAATGCCAGAGTCACTAGCGTAGCAAGGGTCGAGGGAGGGTAGAGGACAAGCTCGCGGAGGAGGTTCTTGTCGCGGGTGTCCCCGGTCAGAGCGGTTATGGCCGAGGTGACGTCCAGGCGGGGGATCCTCAGGGCTTCTGATTTGAATCAGAGAATGTAGGCCCAAAGCTTTTCCCCTTGCGCCTGTTTGAGGGTCAAAAGCCCCGCTACCGACCTTGGGAGGGCGCTACCGGTGAAACTCTCCTTGAATACTCGCCCGAATTGCTTGAAGTCTCGGATGGATCCGGGGGCGAGGGCTCGAAACCATGCTTGGGCGCCTTGGACCAGGGTGGTCGCAAAGGCTCGGCATTTGATGGCGTCAGACGTTCCGTGAAGGATCATCAGAGCGTCGAAGCTGTCGAAGTGGTCGGTCGGGTCGCCCTGGCCGTCGTAGGGCTTGAAGGTCAAAATGGAGGCTCGGGGAGATACCTCTGCCTTCAAGATATGGTCATAGAATGGGGATCTCTCCTCATCCTCTGGTGGAGAGGTCTTCTGCAGGGCTCGCAGGGCGCGCTCCTGCTTTGCGAAATGCCTCTCGAATTCTCCCAGTCGGAGGGATAGCTTCGGCTGCCGCTGCTCCGTAGGGCTAAGGGGGCGTGAAGGCAGGCTGTCCTGGCGCTCCCTGGGGACTTCGATCTCCGGGAGGGGACGGCGTGCCCCATGCCTGCCCCGCTTCGGCGTGGAGGAAGCCTCTTGCTCTGGAGGGGGGGCTTGCGAGGGTCCTCCTACTTTCTTGCGGATGCGCTGCTGTCCTCAGAGGGTGAAGCGGCCTCCGGTGGTGTGTTGGGACACGTTCTCACGGGGAGGGCTCTCCAGAGGGGAGCGTGACCTTCCATCCCTGGCCGCCTGGGTCCTCATGAGTTCCATGAGGACGTCCAGTTTCACGTTGAAGGCTTGGAAGGCATCGACGCCGCCGTTGAGCGGCAGCCCCACCGCCGTGGGAGGAGGGGGCGGTAGCCCGACCACAGGCGGAGGGGGCGGTCCATCGGCGAGAGTGTTGGCACCGGAGGGGGGGTTTTGGGAGGCTTGTGAGGGGCCTTCCCCTGCCGCCATCGTGGCCTTTCCCCTGTCGCCGGCAGACCTCCTCCCTGAATTTCTTCTCACCATACTGGCTCTTTGGTCGTTTTCTACAGACGGCGCTAGATGAAGGGGCATGATCTCACGCTAGTCCTGAGCTGGGAGGGTGATCACCGGATAGTGAACTGCAGAGAAAGGGAAACGAATCAGGAGGCCTAGGGATGGTTCCCTGGGGAAAACCCTCCGATGTTTAAGTCAGTAGAGCAATGGTGGAAGATATTGAGGGAGATAAAAAGAGGTGCACGAGATCCCCCAACACCAAGATGGTGAAGTGGTTCCTGCTCAGGGAGTTTTAGGCATGTATGTGCCTTACCTACCGCCGGAGGGAGTCCCTGGTTTATATAGCGAGCTCCCCTGATGAGTCCCATAAGCTGAAGAGTTTCATGCGGGAGTTACGTCCTCATCATGGGATCGTTACGTCCTCATCGTGGGATCGTTACGTCCTCGTCGTGGGCTCTTCATGGCCTTGAGGGATCATAGCTCCCTTATCCCCCTAAACTCTTGCTCATAAAGGGCTTTCAACGGCTGCATGGATAAACACTTGTCAGTCGATCCGAGCATAAGAGGTGCCAACCCTGTCCGGGCGATAGGCGTAGCTTGGATGCTGTCAGGTCGGAGTGGGCACGGAGCGCTCGCCCTTATCCCGGTGGAGGGATAGCTCGGGCGTGCGTCTTCCTCCGTTCTGACGTTTGGGCCTCCCGAGCCTAAGGGCGGCCGAGGAAGGATAGGATCTCGAGTGATCTTTATTGGGCTTTTTTGCCGAAGTGGGCCCTAGAGGGCTGTCACTTGGATGAGCTGAGCCTCGTTCGGTCCTGATGGGCCTAGTTTGGCTGCTCTTAATTGGGCTACAGAAATCCCCCTCTCCAACTCCCATCATCATTTTTTGTGTGTTGTTATCCTGAGAATTAACTTAAACTCCTTGGCAAAAATTCGGCAGCACCTCCCCTAGACCCAAAGGGTTCGGGGAAAAATAGGGGCGCGCCAAATGGAGAAACTCTGGGGTCGGCCCCAAAACATCACAGTGCGCATATAAGCAGTGACACCGCAAAGATTACCCCATTTGGGGCCGGAGATCCCGAGGGCTAGCCTACAAGGGAAACCGGTGACCCATGGGTTGTTGCGATCATGTAGACTTCTACCGTATGGGGCCGAAGATCCCGAGGGCCAACCTACAAGGGATTCCGGTGACCCAGGAGTCGTCCGATCGTGGCCGAACACAGCGTGAGAGCCGAAGCCGACACGACAACACGGCGGAGGGGAGATCCAGGGGATGGCAGAAGTTCTTTTTTTTTTGCTATAGGGATATAGGGGATGCAGAATACACCACAGATTCAATGGAAAAAGAAAGAAACCAGCATAGACGGAGCATGGGGGAGGGTGAAGCATAAGGGAAAAAGAAAACTGGAAGAGAAGTTCCCTTTTTTATGGCCCGAAGAACATCTGCTACATTCGAGGGAATACAAAAGGGGGATTTACAGGCTAGAAGACCATTAAGGAAAATGAAAGTAAAACTAGTAACATAGAAGGGGATACACAGATCGTGGGATGAGGGAGGGCGGAGCTCTCTTCTCCTCACCTTTCTCTCTCTTTTCTGGATGGACGGTTGTTCACAGCCTTTTCTTCGACCAAAAGGCTTTCTCTTCACCGGAGGCTGGCTTTTATAGGGGATTTGGAGACCCCTGTCTGAAACCACCATCGGCCACTGCTGTTGCTCCTCGTACTGTCGTTGCCCCATACGGCTGCTGTCGCTGCTGGTACGCCTCAGAAGACGCCACGTCAAGGTGGCTCCATGCCGGTGCTGCAGTCGCGCTTATTGCCGCCGCTGCTGTCCGTTCTGCTGCTTCCGGTGATTGCCACGCCACCAAGGGACACAGTGGGTCTGGGGGGGGCGACCTATGCTGCTGGCCGACGGAGTGGGCGAACGGCGGACAGAGAGAGGCAGGCCGGCCGGTATGGGTGCACGACGTGGGGCAGCCTCCGGCCTGTGGACACGTGTGTAGGGACTTCGGCGGGCATTGAATGCTTGCACGGAGGGGGTCGCTCGAAGACGCACTGTCGCTGCAAGGAGAGGGGGAGAAGATGAACATGGCGCGGGTACTGTAGCACCGCTTGCAAGGAGAGGGACAGACACGGGGCTACAGTGCCCCGATTTTCCTTCTATTTCTCTCTTTTTTTTTTAAATTCCTTTCATCTTCTTCTTAACCCTCCTCTTTCTTCATTTTGCGCAAATACCCTCCTGTGCCCCTCCTTCCCTCTTCCTGGATTGGGCTTGGCCCACATATCATCTGCTTCTTCTTCCATTTCGGAGTTGGGTTTGGCCCTTTTTTTTAATGCCAACAGGGTGCTATAACTAGCATGCCCTAGTCCCCTGTGCCAATTGAAGGCATTATTTTCTAAGCTAGCAGATAAGCACAAGTTTGAAGCAGAAGAATTATTCAAGTATACTATGTAGACATTGTTCACTCTATGTCCTACAAATTTGACTTGGTCAGAATTAGCTTCAAGAATTTTACAAGTGTGATTATCAAAAAATAACATGGTGACCTTTGTCACACATCTGACTAAAATTGAGCAAATTATGTTCAAGACCTTCCACTAATAGAACTTTTTCAACAATGTTGGAGGGGAACTTACCAATGGGTCCTGAACCGATTATTCTACCTTTGTTTTTCCCTCCAAATTTGACAAGTCCTCCCACCTTCAGCTGAAGCTCACTGAATTTGCTCCTATCTCCTATCATATGTCCGGAACAGCCACTGTCAAAGTACCATCTGCTGTTCAGGGCTGCCAGACTGACCTGAAAAACACATCAAGCAAGAGAGTTTGGAAGCCAAGAAAGATTGGGTCCAAAAACAGCATTCAAGTTCTTCAGCAAGTTTTTTTTTGAATCAAAAACCATTTAACAGTATGTTTCTTAGTGTGTTTCCTGTATTCAGCATTTACAGTTTTGGTAGGGTTATGCGCAAAATTTTGTCCACTTTGCCTTTTATTAAAATGGAATTTTTTCCAATTTGTGGACTGTTTATTTCTTGGGAATCTCATGTGCCCATTCTATCTTGAAAAATCATGATTATTAAGTTATCTTGGTGAGTAAATAGAATTTGACCGGTGTGCTCTACCTTTGTTCAAATTTCTTTGAATCGATGCTTTTCTGTTCTGGGTCTCCTGCCTCGACCTGTTAAGATTTTTGCCCTGAGGCATCGCCATGTTGCGTCGAGGCATGACAGCTTTCCCAGCTGAGTTCTCTTGAATTTTAATTTGTTGTCCAGCATGGTTTGTTGAATTAGCTTTTATGAATTCCATTACTTTTGGATGCTGGACATTCTGATTACTGTTGGAACTAGATGGGGTGTCCAGTTTCTCTTTCCCTTTTCCTGGACAAAAAGTGACAATTTTAAACTCAAAGGGTTTTTTGTTTGTTGGGTCATAGCCGAGACCCTCCTTGTTGAAGTTAACCTTTACACCTAGCATGGTATCTAGGTTGTTCTTTCCTTGCACAAAATTCTCCAGCATTTTCTGTTTATCATCTAAATCTTTCTGAAGTTGTTCACACTGTTTCAATATCTGAGAATTTGTATTTTTAACAGCTTCATCTTTCTCATTCATCAATTCTTTTTCCTTCTGAATCTCTTGAAATTTTAACTTAAACTCATCCAGATGTTCTTTGATTTCTTCTTTTTTAGTTCTGTGGTTTTCATTTTCAGTTTTTAGTAAGTTCATTTCCTCAATCTATTTCTTTAGATCTTCAATTTCTTTTTCCATACAGATTTTATCACTAAGGGCATTATTAAATTTCTTTTTTATGGACTTATAGTCTTTGGTCTGACAGTTTAATTTATCTAACGAGTCAGCGTAAGCATCCTCCCATTTATCAATTGAATAACTTTCAAAAGGGTTGCTTACCTCATTTTCACTGTCAGCCATAAGGCACAGTCCCTGCTCCTCTTCATCTGAAGATCCGCTCTCAGGGTCTTCCTCTTCATCACTCCATGTGCAGACCATAGCCTGTGACTTCTTCTTCTGCACTTTCACATTCTTCTTCGTGAGTTCCGGGCATTCATTCTCCATATGCCCTAGCTTCTTATAGTGAAAACATGTAACCTTATCAGAACTCCTGTTATTATCAAACTTAACATTGGTGTACTTACTAGCCTGTTGAGGTCTCCTCCTCCTGTAGGTTTTATCTCTGGACCTCAGGAATTTCTGAAACCATCGGGTGAGCATAGCCTGTTGCTCATCATCTAGGTTTGAGTAGTTCTCATACACCTCACTACTTTCACCACTACTTCTAGACACCTTAAGGGCTATGTTCTTTTCCTTTTTTGGTTTCTTCATTGCTCCTCTTAAGGTTGATTTCGTAAGTCATTAGGAATCCTATGAGTTCTGTGACAGTCATGGTGGATAGGTCCCTAGATTCTTCTAGAACAGTGGCCTTTGTGTGCCACACCGGGGTTAGAGACGTTAGGATCTTCCTAACAAGCTCAATCTCCTGAATCTGCTTACCTAGAGCCTTCAGGCTATTGGTGACTTGTGAGAGCCTAGCATACATCTCTGATATGGTTTCATCGGGTTTCATTTTAAACAACTCATAATCAGAGGTCAGCATATTTACCTTGGTAGCTCGCACTTGTGATGTATCTTCATAAATCAATTGGAGCTCATCCCACATTTTCTTTGCTATCTTGCATGCTGAAATTCTGGAGTATTCTTCTGGATGTACAACGCATTGCATGATATTCATAGCCGTCCAATTTACGGTTGATATACGAATCTACTCCCTGCTCCAAGTGCTTTCATCTCCAGGAAGCTCGAATGGTCCGGTGGTGATGACCCTCCATAGTTCATGGCTCTGAGCACGTAGAAATACCTCCATCATGTTCTTCCAATATAAGTAGTTAGTACCATTGAAGAAAGGAGGCATGTTTATTGAGTGCCCTTCAGCTATGAAGCAACGTGGATTGCTCGTTTCAGGTCTTTCCTGATCGTTGGACCACATGATGGAAAACTTTCTCTTATACCAATTGATAGACGAAAGGACAGAAATAAAAGGGGGGGATGAATATATCTGTCCCCAAAAAAAATTAGCAAATAATAAACCAGAATCTAATCAAGAGCATCTGAGCGATAGCAATACTAAACAGACCAAACGCACAAGGGGACCAGCAATCAAGTAGATAGAGTGCAAATTCAAAAATAGTGAGCAAGGCTTGATAACCAAAGAGATAGCAAGATTGAAACATACTCAGCATCTGAATGAGCTTCATGGTCACTGGTGCTTGGCGGAGGTTTGATCAAAAGATCTCCTCACACAAGAAGCAGCCTTCCAGATAGGCATAGCCTACCCTTTCAACTGTGCCTTTTGATACACTTGATTAATGTAGCAACTCACTCTGAATGCTAAGTGATCGATCAACACAATGAGATCAGGAAGGATATGCAAGTGGGCAAACCATCAAGAGGAACATAGGCAATTTTTATAGTGGTTCGGCCAGACCAACAATCTACCTACGTCTACTCTTTCACTCGAACCGAGTGAGGTACCCTTCCTTGAGCAAGCAACAATCACAGTAGACTTAGTCTGCAACAATGGCTGTCATACAGCTTCCCCAAGGAACAGATTCCTTGCTTCTCCTACAACCCAGAAGAAAATCCCGGAGGTTCAACCTCTCTTCCTCTTAATCAAGAGGGAACCTAGTGAATTGCTCCCAACAATTCACCCAACCAGAGGTCACGGACCTCTCTTCCTCTTAACCTAAAGAGGGGACATCGGAGTTAGACTCCCTTCCTCTGATTTCACTCATAGGGAAACACAAAACAAAATCACAGTGCTGAAGAACGGAAGAAAATGGAAAATAGAAACTCAGAATAGAAAACTTCAATTGAAATAAGAAAGAAAGCAATGTAGCTTCAGATTGAAGCAGATTCTCGATAAAACTGGTTGGGCACTCTTCTCTCCCTCTCTCTGTGGAATTCTATCTTTCAGTTCTCTCATAGGGGACTCTCAGATATGCTCTCCTTCTCTGAATTTTCCAGCCTCTTCTTCTGAACGAGAGTGCTCATATTTATAGAACAGAGCTTCCGGAGCGAAATAGATGAGGCAAATAACCTAGTGATATCTCATTGGTCCACCTGGCAATCAGAATATTCTTCCTCTGGAAACCTCTAAAAAAGCGTGCCACCTTTTCTTGGATCACGTGCCACTATATCGCTGAGTCAACCTTTCCAATCGGGTTTGAAATCAAGTTAAGAGTCTGGAGTTTGGATCTTCAAATACATCGACCTGATCTTGTATGGTTGACTTGTAGCATCGACCTCATCACCAAAGCTTCGACCTTGCTAACGATAAACCAATGCTGTTGCATCGACCTTACTAGTAAAATCAATGTTATTGCATCGACCTTACTAATAAAACTAATGTTGTTGCATCGACCTGATAAGCGTAAAGACTCTAGCTGCATTGACCTGATAACATGAAGACTTCAGCTGCATCGACCTGATCAAGGTCAATTTGCTTGCACGCATCGACCTGACTTTAACAATTGCTGCTGGTTGCTGCTTCGACTTTGTTGATTTCATCATAATGACTTTGACTAAGAGAATTGAGGCAGCTTTCTGAAGTTTTGAAGAAGTTGACTTTTAGTTGCTTTATGAAGATTGTATGCATCGACTTGATTTAATCTGGAGGCCAGTTTTCTACTTAATGCGTCGGTGCATCTCTTCTTCATTCTGCTAGTTGCGTCGGTGCATCTCTTCTAAATTTGCTCAAAGGTCTGTGGCTGCATCGATGTATCTACTAGATGCGTCGATGCATCTATCCGACCTTGCCTCATCATATCAACTGATCCATACTCTTTGAGATTCTCTCCTTGTATTATTCTGACTCATATTTTTTGCAGGAATTGAATTAGTATCAAGAAAGACATGTCATATTGACGGCATCAAAACTTAGGATTCAACAGATATATCTTGAAATCTTGCTAGTTCATCTTTATTATTTCTTGTTATTCCACTCTCAATGTTATCTTGCATTCTCTCGTACATGATCATGGCATATTACATAAATCGTTAATTACTTTAAGCAAGTCTGGAGTAGAGATATAATTCCTACTGAGCTTTTCGCTCATCCAATTTTATTCCAATATTTTTCAGGTAATCAGGTGGCTAGTAAGGCCGTGACTCCAATGGGAAGGGAAAGTGTGCAAGAGAGCTCCTAAACTGTATCTTTTGCTTTTCTTGAGTCTAGATTAGAATTCTGTATTGCGTCTGGCTAGTGCATTTTTAATTTTCTTTTGGAAATTATAATTGAGTCAATAAGTTGTAATAACAAGTTTATATCAATACAATTTATTTTTTGTCAATTTTTGATCTTTTGCGCCTTAAGTTATTGCTCTGATTGACACGACTGTATCGCTGCCATGTTCCGAGCAATGCGTTCGACTGCTATCAGTTCGGGGCGTGACAGAGCTTGAGGGGGTTAGGTTGCATACCTCACTAACCATCAGGCCAAGGTCCTATTTATATCTTTGTCGCGGGGTTGACCTTCACCTTCAGAGGGTTGTCGTGACCGAAGAAGACCTGAGCTGCAATGCCTGCATGCCTAACGAGGCAGAGAGGCATGGACGTTGACCAGTCATTCCTTTGCTGGAGGAGGTAGCTTTATCATTAATATGATAGGACTCGTCAAAGACATGGAGTTGCCTTGTCAGGGGGGGTACCATGGTGGCATCCTCTCTTCCCCCTTTCGTTGGACTGGTGCGCCTCCTGTCATTAATGCGACGAGGCCCGCTGGGGGCGTGAGTCGCCGCTATTGGCGGGGAGGAGGCGCACACAGTACGGCGGCTGGAACTGGGCCTGCACCGTAGCAGCTTGCGACTGGTCACGTGTTGGGTTGGAACTCGCAGGTGGTGGGCTCATGGCGCTGGACTTCTAAGGTGGGCCACCCGAGCGGGCCTTCATGGGCTGGTGGACTCATCCCTCCTCAGCTAGTATTGGGGCACTTGTTTAGGCATGGCGTAGAGGATTATTGTGGGAGGAACTCTTCCATGGATTGCTTTGGTGCCCTTTCGGCGTATAAGCTGTTTACACTTGCTAGCCTTTCAAATCTGTACTCAGAGCCTCTTTTGGAGGGGATCCCATGAGCACATTTTGATTGCCACTTAAAATTGAGCCTTTGTCTATTTATATTGGAAATTAGAGCATATTTATCTCTTGAAGAACCTCTGTTTGAGCAAATTTTCGCTCTCGGCTTGCTAATGCTGCCTGATCCGACCTCTTGAATATATTGATCATTTCTAGTGTTCAATCTTCCCACAGTTGTCTAATTTTATAATTTCTTGCAGATACTTGTTGAGTGAATTCCTCATGGTTTTGCTTCCATGTTAGTAGAGTAAATGGCTGCTCCTCCAGCTAAGGCCATCCACCCCATCCCAGGCTGGCCTCCCTCTTCTCCCATGTGCCTCCTTCTTATGCTTTAATCTTTATCAGGAAACACTTCTTAGTCTTCTCGTGGCTCCACGTTTGTCAACAACTAGGTCTAAGCACACAGTAGTACTGTACCATTTCCTATTTATGCACATTCAAGGAGGCCTAGTCACGTTTATCTCCCCAGGCACAAGTAATCCCCTTGATCATCTTAAGAGTTCCATTTGGCAAAAAGTTGCCAGACACTCTAGTTCTTATTAATGTCAATCAAGGTAAGGTGAGATGAGACCGACGTACCGCACCATGCCGGTTTCAGCAAGGTACCATCCAATATGGTATGGTATGCCACCGGATCGGGGAAAAAAAAAATGAATCAATTTTTTCTAATAAAATAATAGATTCCTAAAATTAAAAAGGGGTGCTCGATCGTACTTTACCCGTGCGTGCCGACGTGCCAAATTTTTTGCTTACACGATCTGGCACGGCCAGTATGCACCGGTGCCGTGCCACCCGGCAAACCATTCTGTCAACCCTTGTTCCACTCTAGACATTCTTGGCACTAGCAAATGTACCAGAACCTCCGCCCATTCCATCTCTCAATTCAACCTATGATGTCTTGAATTTCACCTTGATAAATAATAACAATAACGATTACAGAGAAGATAACAAGAGTCATTGAAAATCACCATCTGCATGCATTCTTCTTCTCTTTGAAATGCAATGGATCGGAGCAGCCTCTGTTCTTATCCCTCCTTCCTCTCATTCCCCTTTGAGCCGAGAATCAGGGGGGTTCCTACATAAGACATGAGAAGGAGCCGCCTTCTGTGTTTAACCTCGTTTCCACACATGGCTGGCCTTACTGAAAACTTAAAAATTAGGTTTCAAGTAGTTCCCTTCTTTCTTTGTTTTTTTTTTGTTCCTTTTTATTCCTTTTCAGAAAGTAGTTTCTAGTTTCCTTGGGCGAGGAGGGAAATCTCAGCATGACCCATGTGCTCCCAATAAATTGTCGAAGTTGTTAGGGGCTTTTAACTCAAAAGTGCAAGGGAATGGGACCGACCGGATGTTCCATGCATGTCGCCCTGTTTTGCTAGAAGACGGTGACGCAGTGACCCTGCCAGGCCACTGGTCACCCGTGATGGGATTGGGACAACCCCAGAACCGACGCGTGAGACTGAAGTTTGAGATGCAAACATTGTTCTTAATGGTTTGGTTTGGCTCGATTTGACTGAGCTTAATTATCTCCTTTCTTAAAGTAGGTCATGAGGTGTGGTCAGCCACTGGGTACGTGCAAATGTTTGGTTCGGCTTTAAATGCTTATGTTGTCATCCTGTCTTTCTTCCCTGATTGATATGTCTTTCACTAATCATATCGGATCCGCGTTCCAATCCCCGGCCGTTAAAGGGCTTTATGGGGGTTTTCTCTCGTAGCACAACGACTGAGGTGAAGCATACTAGACTACTAGTCTCCATTGAATACATGCCTAGCTAGCATATCCTCAAAATATTTGTCAACTCCCTCGATATTCTGTTTGAGATACTTAATTAATTGTCAAGAGAGGAGAGTACAAGATCGGACAACTCATCAATCAATGTTAGAGCAAATATTCTCATGCATTCATTGGTAATCAAGATCTTGTTTGGTGTCATTTTCATAGGACGGCCAAAGGCCGTGGCAGAGATGGGAGCGCCATAAATTTGTGCAATTCGTGTGCCAGCTCTTGAAAAGGACGAACGCGTACGAGTGCACAGCAGAATGCGTGGGGGGTGAAACCACACGGGTGGGTGGCCTTTTAATGTGTGCCCCCCCACCACCGCCACCCCATCGGCCAGTTCTGTCACTGCCGGCCTCAGTTGGCATGTGGCGGCAAATGTTCGCAACTTGCCATCTATTTCCTCCCCCTCCCTCGTTTTCTGTCGACATTGCCACAATTGAATTAACTGGGTACCCAGTTGGTTATTCACTTCACGGGGAACCACGAGCTTGACTCCCCCATTACTTAAAGGGGAGTGTAAGGTTATGACTTGTTTGGGGCCCCGGTGGGCGACTCAGTTGGTTGCTCTGCTCACCGATGCATGTGTAATCGTCTCCCAACGTGCCTCTGTTCCCGTATCGCCCTTGAAACTAAAAAAAAAAAATTAAACAAACAAACAAACAAATAACATTACCACAATTGTTGGGTACGGACTCCACGCCACAAGGTTGTGCTTGCAACTAGAGAATGCCAAATTTGGTTTTCAAGGGACATATAATATTTTAGCCTTTTTTAGCATAGAGCGAAGAACTTTAGTAAGCATGGAATGACACTTTTAATCGTCGAGTCCAAGACCTCCCGGTGACAAATCAAAAGAGTTACCTTCTATCCACTCCTAACCCCTCTCTAAATAAAAACTTTATAATTTCTCAAAACCAGCTGTTGGCCATGGGCGTTTGAGTCCTTCGATCGATTTGGCTTCGGTGGGCTTAATCTTGCTTAGGCTGGAGCCTATCTAGCACTACTGTACACAACTGGTCGTAGCATTAATTTAGTTCCATACTAAGTAACGAGGAGGAGAGAGTGGTGGGGGGGTTACCTCTTAGACACCGGCCCTTCCCACTGTTTGTGCAAACTGTTGTATGGATTGATTTATGCACGCATAGGCCCAACGAGTTCATGGTGAAGAGCTAGTCCAATAATGAAACCCTACCGTCCGGTTCTTGAATGGCCTGGCCTAAGTAAGTTTACCATGGATTTGACCCATCAATATTTATTTAAAATGAAATCGATTTTTTCCTATTGAATTTTGAATCATGAAAACAAACAAATTACAAACAACAACAAAAGTAGGCGATTTTGACTTCAACCCTGATTTTAATAAATTTTATCAAAATTGAAGACAGGAATTTATCTTGAGTGCTTCAACCCCAATTTTAATACATTCTAACGGCACGGAAGTTTGGTGGTTGTTTCTTTATTAATTTTAATAATTGTACATTATATAATTTTAATTTCATATCAAATTTAACACACATATTTAAACTTGCATTAAAAACGATACAATTTGGGTTCCGGGCATCCGAAGACTCTCTCTTTTCTTCTTCCTCTATCTTTAATTTTCTCCTTTCCTTTTAGTCGCCGCCCACCATACGCCACCGACATTAATATCAATATTGATATCGTGTATTCTAAGCATATCAACATTAAAATTCATAATATATCAGAATTATACTCCAAATAGAGGATAAGGTATGATAAAGACTCTGATAGTGGGGTGGGGCAAACAGGGGGTGAGTCATCAAAGGAGAGGTTTAGATGACCAAGTAAAGGGTGAGAATAGTACTAGAGGTTTAGTCTGGGCGCTCTGTCGTGTGGCTCAACTGTTGATAAGCGTAACATTTGTTGGGTTAGGGAGAAGTCATGTCTCCTGTGCAAATGGCCTGTGCAGACTCACCGTAACTTGTTGTGAGGGTATTCTTGCGCAGCTTCAGCCTTAGAGAGCTAATGCAATTAACCCTTCCAAGGATAAAACACCGCCCCTCTCTTCTGGTGGACACTCCGTACTCTCTTTTATGGGAGATAGCCCCTCCTCCCGATGGTTTTAATGGGCTGACGTGCCTTTGGGAGGGACCAGCTACCATCACTTCGTGAAGAACAACCCATGTTGAGGTCACCTTCACATCCGCCATGGATGTTGATTGCTTCACCACCACAGCGCAGGGACCGCACATCAATTCAACAAACAAAAAGGATCGCATCTCAACTTCAGGAAACTGAGATCGATCATGCGGGCAAACTCAAGCGTCCCATATGTTAAAAAAAGTTATTGGCACCAATTCTAATTTATAAGTACACTTACCTTCTTAAGTGTTCTAAAGCTTTGGATCCAATCATTCTTGAATGGCAAAAAAATTACGGAAAATATATAAGACCACAAGGTTGAGAATTTGACTTCCAACAAAAAATTCTAAATTAGAACGTATATTAGAAGACGTACGTAGCTCGTGAGGTGAAAGTTTCACTAAACACGCCTTAAAGAGTTGCCGGCCAACTGCTACTGCCCTTTAGAACTTTTCCATATATGAAACTCTTTTAACACTGGAGATTCCTCTTCACACGATAGCACAACCCAGTTACATACATTTTGATATTTCTAAACACCCGACTCCTCGAGAGGAAGAGAGGAAAATCTTCCGCACTGTCAAACGCATCTGTCAGTATTTGCTACGCTTAATCTTCTCCTTTTTGTATATGTCGCTGTACAAGCACCTGCACCTCAGTTGTCGCACACCCGGAGGTGGAGCCCTTTGGGTGCCTCGACCCTAGGGAACTGTACTAACTCGTCTCCCCCAACCTCTTCCCACCTGCATAGGCAAAGAAGTCTAAACCAGATGAGAAACCAGATCACAAGGAGGCTTTAAAAGGGAATTAAACCAAGCTTAGGGTCCAATGAAACAGCATCTGGGGTCATCATGTTCACTGAAATATGGCAAGATAAGAGAATGGGTTGGAAGAGAGAGAGAGGGAGAGAGAGAGAGAGAGAGAGAGAGAGAGAGAGAGAGAGAGAGGGAGAGGAACTTGTAGGAAACATACTTAGTAACTAGAGCATCTTTGCATAAATTTGAATCATGCATCTCGTTGCTTATTTTTGATGGGAGTGTAGAAATATCAGGAATGATGAGGGGAGAGAATTAAATTTGATGGGCATGTTTGATCTGTGCTCTTGTTTAGATTGGTAGGAAATGGTAATGCTCATTGTAAGGGTTAGATATGGGAAACGAGAAGCCTTACCTGTATTTTGTCAGAAAGTAGTGAAGGAACATAGTAACTTGTACAACTCCCAGCTCTTTCCCTGGGCACAGCCTGCTACCCCCACCAAACATTGTGAAGTAATGGTGAGACTCCAAGCTCTTGTCCTGTGATCAGTAGTGGAGGACAAATGGATCAATGGGGGAGGTAACAGTGGAAAATGTTATGAGAGTGAGGAAATAGTAAGCAGAGTAAGTAGCAATGGAAATAAATATTAACTGACCTTCCATCTCCAAGGATCAAAGTTCAAGGGTTCAGGGTACTGAATGGGGTCGTAGTTAGTCTCTCTTATAAAAACATAGATCCTCCACCCTTTTGGAATAGTAAACCCTGTAGAAGTGCATACTTCTTGTTAAAATCGTTCTATCTTCATCTCAAGATGAGTACAGTGTCGTTCAAAATATCGACGAGGGCAACTTTGAAATGTGAATGGTAACGTTTGCTCGGAAGAAATGTTTGATGTGCATGAAAGTTTTCTAAGAGTTCATTGTGCACAAAGAGGGGGAACATTTTACCTTTCAATTCGATGTCATCAGTGGTCTTCCTTAACACACCATTAACAACAGTGGCCAATCTCAAAGTCTCATAAATTACCTGTACCATAAACACCATGTGTTTTTGGTTTAGTGGAACAAAAATTGTCATGCTCAACAAAACAACCGATGCAACTGCTTACCGCACGAGTGAAAGTCATCGACTTGTATTCATCCCAGTTGATTGCATCCTCGGGTGATTTGTGCTGTCTGATCGCCAAATGTTCTTCCTAGAGGTAAAAAGCCTTACGGTTACTTAAAAAAACATGTAAGAAAGTTCATGATAAGGTAATGGTGAAGCTGCATAATAGAGTTAAGCTAGAGTATCGCTCTTACCCTGATTTCTTGAAGTGCTCTTGGATGATCATGGAGATACTTAATAACCATCATCGTCGTTGTTGAAACAGTCTCGAAGCCTGAATAGATGATGGTGATTAACAGGTCAATCACCTGGTCATCTGTGAGTTCTAATCTTGATTTGTCCTGGGATTGGAGGAGGGTACTGAGCATGTCATTGTGGGTAGAGGCAGAGTTCCTCCTGTCCTCTATAATTTCTCTTAGCAAGCTTACGATCTTCTTCCTTGCCTGGAGTAAAGATCTGTCAATAGGTGCCACCACCAAATAAACAAAGGAGAAATAGCAATAGATAAGGAAACTTGCCTGGAAACCTCGGCGATAATGTGTCCGCGGCAGATCAATGGGCAAAGAGAGAGTACCCAGTACAAGTTTAAAGAACTCATGTTTGAAGGTCTCTGATAGTTGACCAGTCTCGATGCTGGCTATCAGCTTAAGGGATGATAGAAAGGCAATCTGAACAGGAAAAGCAAAACCAATTATAAATTTTTCTAGGGCATGGGTTGAGGTACATATTTTGTTTAAACATGCAGCTGTAACATAAAATCACTATTCCCAGCCATTGCTATTGCAGAAGGTTGGGGAAAGCAAATGAAAGTAGAGCTTTTCATTGGTCCTGAAGAAAATTACTGTGCTTCATCCCATGGTTTGCCGACTTGGTCCAAGCCGGGCGACTCGGACCAGATCATGGCTTGATCATGGTGAACTCAAGCCATGATCCGGGGAGGAATGGTTGAATCCTCTATATATTATTTACATAATAATAGACAATTTAAAAATTAGTTTAAAATTTTTCAAAACAAAAATATAACAATGATATAATAATAAAACTTTAGTCATGGATATTACATTTTATGGATGAAGAGCATGAAATCCTATTTTCGAGTTTATTGATTATCTAATGATCATATAATGTTCAAAAACTGGTTAAAAATAAAAGATAGACTAAATAATTCCTACATAATTTAGATTGATAAACTAGTAGCTCTAGAAATAAAAATATAGGGTAAATAGTCCAAACATTCTAAGAAGTTTTAATCTTTTGATTTTGCAAAAAAAAAAAGAGCAAAAAATAAACTCGAACAAGTGACTCGACCGAGTCAGGCCAACTCGTACCAGATCACGCCCCTCTTTGATAGAGGGATATCCCCTGTTTATCTCGGGGATAAATCACATTTGATCTATTTTTAAATTTGATAGAGTAATAAAGTTAATCCGATTACAATGAGAGATAACCCTCGTGTATCCCGGTTAAATTGACCCACCAAAATTGGTGGAACAATTTAACCCATCATTTAACCCGTTGTCTACCAAAATAAATGGGGCTAAACTCCGGGATAAATTAACTCGTGAGGGATACCCTCCAAGATCCGAATTGGCCCGGATCTTCCGTCTTGCAAACCTTGCTTCGTCCTATCTTCAAAGCAAAGAGATATAATATTGAATATGAAGTAGGGCTTGTATAAAGACCATATTACCCCTATCAAAATTTAAATCCACAAGATCATAGCAAGTTTTTCTTTAGATTGGAAACATGGGTCCCATGTGGCTGAACGTAGTCAAATGCTGGTGGCCTCTAGATAATTACATGGATGAAATAGGTAACTGCTACATCCTTTTGCTAGGTATTTTAGGCTAAGTAGGGGAGTCAAATCATGTTCCTCTTGTGATGTGGTCCTAGAATATTGACTTCTTTCCATTCTCCCTGTTTCCACCCCGACACCCGGGTGGTAAGACAAGACAGAGGAAGGGGACCTAAAACTCATCTTGAAGTCTAGCGTATATCCTATCAGCAGGACAAGTTTTTCCTTGTTAAAAGTTAACATGTAGAGGATGACACTGACCTCTTTGGCCTTCTCTTGGATATCAATGGTGTTTCCATTCCATTGGCTGAGGTAAGACCTTGTCAACGCGTCCACCTTCGGCAGGATTTGCTCTCTGATCACCGGGGGGCCTATCAGAGACATCAGTACACCCCTCATCGCCTTGTGAAGGGAGCCGTGAACAGCAGCAATGTTCCATTTCCCCAGTATGTCCAGCATGGACTGTGGGTAGCCAGGGACGAGGCCCTTCCCTTCATTCATGAGGACATACCTGTTTACATCCGGATCCATAGAAACCACTGTGGGACAACCCAGTATATGTGACTTGAACAGGTTCCCATACCTGCAGAAGAAGGATCAGGAAAAAAAAACCCCATGACACTTTAAGACCATGGAAACTTTTAATTATGCAAAGAAACCACTCCTATTCCTGTCTCAATCATGGCACTCACTGATGTGAGATTCAAATGGGGTGCTCACACCAAGCTTACCATTTACAACAAGAAAAATTTGTACACTTTAATATCCTTACTTGCACAAGGAGCATCTTTCACCTTGCCAAAAAGTTGAGGGAATCATGGTAAAAGCTTTTTGAAGGGATTCAGGAGGAAAGGAAAGATGAGTTTTATGGAGGACAGGAATCTGTGGGCAAACCAGGGGACACAGGGAGGAACCTTAAATATCCACTGAGGAAAGGAACGGCCTAAAGTGAACTCTGATAAAGAAAAAGGAAAGGAAGTAGACAGCATTAGGATATCAAGTACCCAGAGAACCAGTTATGACAGAGGAGGGGAATTCCCTTGAGCAGGCAGCTCATCATGGAAATGGCGCCCCAAAAATGGCATAAAAGCAAGGCCAAGCTCGTGTGTTGTAAAACCCACTAGAAATATGGAGGAAAAATGAGAGACAAAAGATCACCTTTACAGGCCTGGTAAGAAAGAAAGCTTATGAGCATGGCAACACGACAGAGAGAGAGAGAGAGAGAGAGAGAGAGAGAGAGTCTCTTTCTACCTTTCTCTCTCCATCAGAGGAGCAGGAGGAGCACAGGTACGAAAGGTTAAACACGAAACAGGAAGGAAGGTGAGAGAACAGAGGAAACCCACATGCACAAACAGGACCTTCACACATGTATGCAAGTTCCAGAGCTCAAGAAGGTCAGAATCTAACAAGAGAACCGGAAGTTGATAAAGAAGAACATGGACAGGAAGGGGTCAACATCGGCACCTCTCCGTGATCACCCAGAAGGAGAAGTAGAACGGAAACTGCAAGAAGCTAGTAGAGACAACATCTCAACCCCATCAAAGGGTCCGTCCCATTTTTGCATATGCCACGGAAGATTCTCTCAAACTCGGAAGAGACCCACCAGTGCACTGAAACCCAAAAGCAGCAGGAAAGAAAGAGAGAAAAGAAAGCAAGAAAGGTCTCACCTTGCTCTCTGGTTCCTCATGAAGCTGGGCCCTTGCTTCAGGAATTCCGTGGTCTCCCCGAACACCGGCCACCCCATCGTCCCCGGAGGCAGGCCCTTCCTCCTGTACCTCACTTCGTTCCACCTCAACAGCACGCTGCACACGCCCAAGAAGCCCACAACCGCGCCCAACACCAGCGCGAGCACAGCCATTGCTTTCCACCCCAACAAGCCCACAACTTCACCCACACCCTAACCCAAGCACAAGTACAGACAACCTCTAGGAGGTCTGAGAAAGGAAGGCGTGTTGAGTTGCAGGAATTCCCAGTGTTGGTGCGAAGCTGCTTATATAGACCTCTCCCGCACTAAATGCTGCCAACAAAACAAGGGAAATCTTCCTGCTGCACTGTCGTAAAGGGAACAAATCCAGGTCGTAAAGAGAACAAATCCAGGTTTTCAGGGTTTTTTTTTTATTTTTCTCCCCTCCCGAGGGTCACAGTCGTGTAGAACCGTCAAAGCCACCCCCCTCCCCCGGTTTAACTTCAAACCCATGCCATGTGTCTACTGTCTACCCCAGGATAACATTCCCTACAGATCCTCCGTAACCTGTTACATATGTTAGCAAAAGAATAATATTCCCTACGCACCCCTTTTACCCCCCTGCCCTGCTCTTGGCCGGTGTTCTCTCCATTGCTTCAGCCCAAGACCTATGACGAGCCCCATATGGCGTTAGTCAGGGAAGGATGACATCGAAAGGTGCATTTGGATGTGGCCAGCAAGCACAGCAGCTTGGATCATAAGTATGGAAAGGAAGAGGATATCAAAGGTTAGCATAATGCAGTGTGTTTTTGGATGTGGGTTGTGCAGAGAGAGAGAGAGAGAGAGAGAGAGAGAGAGAGAGAGAGAGAGGGGGGGGACAGGTGAAGTGGCACATGGTGACCACCTCATTTGTTTGGGGGTGGAGGCAGAACCATTGAAACTCTGGGTCCTTCACATGCCTGTCAAGTAGATCTGCTTATCCCATCGCATACGGCTACCAGACGGGCCTTGGAGGCATGTGAATTGGGGTGGTGGGGAGAGGTGACATGAGGCGGGGGGGGGGGGGGGGCGAAGGGGAGAGAGATGCTTTGACTGCTGAGGAGGAAGATTGTGTCGGGTGCAGAGATATAAGGATTGTGAGGGTGTGGTGTTGTGTGATTTTGTGTTTTTAGGAACATAGAATACCTGACACAGCCTCATGAACCAGTGGAATTAGTGCCTGGTTCCTACGATTTGAAGTTTCTTGACGTGGTTCACAGGGAAAACCTTGTTTTCCTTCTGATATCCTGCTGTAAGATGGCCTCCTTGTCTGTCCAGCATGAAGATTTGGAGTAACGATCATCTTTTTTTATTATGAGATCTTTCACCATGCTGACAGCTAGCTAGGAGGGAGTTCCTAATCTTGTACTAAACCCTTTCAGTAAATAGATGATTGGGAAGGAGATCTTCTCTGATTGATTGAAAGGATGTACTAAATACCTACATTAATTAGCCAGTGTGAGTCATGAATGCTTATGCAGTACAGAACACATGATGTCTTACAATAAGAATGCAACAACTTCTTCTTTTTCAGTCTTGTTATGAAGTTGATACAACTGGCATATATAGACATTTACAGATAATTGTGTTTTCAACCAATGAAGAATTTAAACCCTTGGGAATTCTAATTTATGTAAACAATTTTTCAGATAAGAACTCATTTATGTCTGAGGTAGACAGTCTCTGGTCATATATGATACTACTATGTGATGCATGTTCAGATCTACCATGTATACTTCCACTGCTCATGCATTCATTTCTTTGTGAAGAAAAAAATGCAAATATTTCTGTTCTTCATTTTATCAGCACTATTCCAATAGAGAAGGTGAAATTTAAATCCAAAGTTTATTTTTATTGAGCGGCTGAGCCCATATATAGCTCATTAACGCGCGCATACATTTACCTCTCTTAACAAGGAGGAGAAATTAACCAGAAGAGGAGATAGGGATCAACCCCATATGTGCTGCCTTTTTCAGGAGCAGTCTTCTTCTTCTTCTCATTCTTTTCCTTGGGCAGATGAAAACATTGATGACCAATTTTACCGAAAAAAAAAAGAAGAGTGAGAGTTTTTGGACTATATATATATATATATATATGCAATGAAGGATTATTTTTATGAACTTTCAACTCCGGAATCATTTGACTATTGGTCGGTTGACTGTTATTCCTCCCAACCCACGCTAATATCAGGCAGCAGCTACTTTTTGGGTAACACGGGGCCAAAAAGGACACTGTGAAGTTTTTCTGGGCCTGTAACCCCAACACAAGGGGTGGGGCACAGATCGTAATAATAGGGGTCAATTTATTTGTGTGCGCGTGTGGTGGGGACGTGGGGGGGAGTTTTGGTCAGGGATCGGTGGAGGATGCCCACCGCCCACGGGGGCGACAGCGGGCAAACCACAACAAGACAAGGCAGAGGCCCTCGTGCAACCGGGTGGGTCACCTCTGCCCCTCTCAGCCTCCCCCCTTGTCTGTACCTGTCCAACACCCCACCCCCACGTACACATCTCCCTCTCTCTCTCTCTCTCTCTCTCTCTCTCTCTCTCTCTCTCTCACACACACACACACACACTCTCTGGAAGAGGAGAACACAGCAGCCCAGCCTACCTTGCCGGCAAAACAATAAGAAACCTCCATTCCTTTCCCCATCATCCATATACGTCAACATCAGTCCCTACATAAATATACGTTTGATTAGTCAATAAGGATACTTGTTTAAAGTTGAAATGGTGTCTTGGGTGTGCGGGTTCGGACAATTAGTGGGCGCCACCCCCTCCCTCTCCGCGTCCTCTTTTGTACGTGTTCTATGTAAATTATTTTTGATCAAGGTAGATCGAACTCTCCTACGAGTTCCACATCGAAGGTGAAGGATTTCTTTTTTGTAAGGATCCTAAAGGAGATGAGACAGTAGGTTCTTACCATAATTCTTAACAGGGCCACTTTGATTAGAGAGAGAAAAAAATGGGCTCTATTAATTTTTGGAGATTTTGAAATGACTCTTTTTTTCTCGTTATCTCTCTCTAAATGTCATAATTTTATTTTTTGAAAATATGATAAGACATTGACTTTTTTAAAAAAAATTATAAGGTGGTGAAAATTTCAGGATCATAATCCCTGCTCACATATCTTTCCAAACGCAACCTTCTACATAAACATGACGGACATTCCCTCTTTTACCCAATTACCTCTTCTCTCTCTCTCTCTCTCCCCTTCTGCACCACTATCTTATGTAAAATATTTAAAAAGTTTAAACTCATCTACGTGGACGTCAATATCAAAGGATATTTTTCACGGAGATTTTTTAGATAAACATCGTGAGGACATCAATAAAAAAAATATCGATCGAATTTGATACTCTCAATATATATATATATATATATATATCGTGCAAATGTCTTTCTTTATAAGTTGGTTTATTGTCTTCCTCCTTGCTTTAATGCTTTGTTCCCTCCCCCTCCTTTTTTCACAAACACATGGTATCTTTTTTCAGTACGGCCGTGGTGTGAACCCCTTTTGCACTTGTCCACCCGTGCTTCTCCCTCTCTTCCCCCCTCCCCTCCCTCTTTTTCCCTTGACCCCTCTCGTGAACCCGTCGGGGTCGAGATCGAGAGAGAGAGAGGAGGGAGGGGGAGGGGGGGACGTCTCAATCCACCCACGTAGGGGGCGGGCCACCCTCCATTCTCCGTGGGCCTCCCCTAGTGCCTCTCAATTAAATCCCAATGTTTAGAGCGCGGTCCGGTACTGTGGACGGCCATGATTGGAGCAAAAGGAATCAAGGACGTGTGATGCGATTAGTCGCCTCCTACGTACCGACCTCGCCCTTTCCTCTTTCTATCTCCGTCTCCATCATGATGCACACGTGCACATGTGCAGAGTTACTCAGAAACCCATGGACCCTCTCACTCCTCGGGTCCATGTCAGTCTCCCCCCTCTCTATAATGTGCTTTCATCCTTTCTCTCTCATGTCAACTCACACGTACCCACCGGTTAAAACCCCATCTTTTCAACCCACTCGTGCACCACCACGGCGGCACATCTCGGTGGAATCTCTTTTTTGTACTTGGAAATTTTCTCACAGGACAAAACAATTGAAAACCAAAATATAGAAAAAGTTCACCCCCTCTCTCTTTGGCTCTCTCTAGCTCGGGGACCGGAGGGGGGGGGGGGAGGGTAATAAAGCAGGGTGGATCTTCACAGTCAAAACCGCATATCGAAGGGATCTGGTAGGGACCAGGAGCCTCTTTCATTCATTGTCGGCGTTGGGATCCTCTCCCGTCTCCCCCATCCCCCACCGCTCTCCGACAAAAAGGTTTGCTTCATGCCCTCCCCTCCTCCCCCTTCCTCTTTTTGTAACAACCAAGTCCCAAAACAATATATATATATATGTATGTACCATGCAAGCAGATTTACGAAGGCCATGGGGAACAACAATTTTCAATTAAACTCACTTATGGAGAGAACCGACGCGCGTACGACCTTCTTGGCCAATTTATCAAGCTGCCCTTTATCTATAATAAAAATTAAGTTCACTTTACGACGAATTAGAATACAGATGAGTGATTTATCCGAAGTGACGTGTTCACCTCTATTCATATCTGACCGTATTTTATGAGAATGGAAAATTTCACTCTAATTCTTATTCAATTTTGATTAAATTAAAAATAATCAAATTAAATCATTTTAACAAGATTTATTTAATTTTATCAAAATGAGCCTAGGTTAATTACCTTATGCATGTATTGAAATATAAAGATTTCGAGACATTGATATGCATGAACACGTATTAATGCTTGATGTGTTAAAGTATTAATTTCTTAAGAAATGTTCGTGTACGTGTTAATATGTTAGGAGGCATTAAAGTGTTGATACACTAACAATTTGAAGTCTCAACAGGTTAATAGTTAACACATTAATATGTTAACACCTTTAACATCTTAATACGGTAATATATATATATATATATATATATATATATATGATAATGTGTTGATATCTTAATATTTCCGTATGTTAACATGTTAATGTTTTACAAACATTGCTCATTTTAATTATTGCATTATCGTAGTTAGACTGGTGGTGCATTCCATTAAATATACATGTTATAATTAATACATCATAGGGGATCATCAAAATGATGAATTGCAATAATTAAACTATCGTTCCCTTAATTCATGTCAACAATGTGAATGGCATCCCTCGACGACTCTTCCTATAAATTGGTTGGATTATCAAATATCTCTCGCTTCCCTCCTATCCAAAAATGTCACATTCTTTTTTATCATTTATTTTATCACTCTCCAATTGATCATGAAATCAAACAATAGAGATGAACAATTTAAACTCAATGCCTTCGAAATTAGGTGCACTAAATTTAATTTCATTCTTCAATCATCTAATCTTCAAATTAAATAGTGAAAAATGTGACAAGAAGTGATTAACAATACGATACTGCTTTGATAAAAAAAAGAGAAGAAAATATGATACTATAATATTCCTCTATGAAACTAACACTACATCAGTAGTAATGTAAAGCTTTAAAAATAATGTTTTAAATCTGACCATGACAGATCTATATATTTTAAGATTAACAACTCTATTCTGATACTCATTATTATTATTATTATTATTATTATACATATGTCAGTCTATCAAACATGTCCTAAATGAACAGCATAATAATCACTGAAAAATGTGAACGGACAAGTTCCCACATCTTACTTCCCTTTTCAGACGTATATCCTCGGGTAGAACATGAGCAGCTGTCCCATATAATTAATTTGACAAAATATTCACAAGTCAAGCTAAAATGTTGTTTGGAGTTTCTAAGATGATCCTTGTTGATGCTCGTGGGCTCACGACCGCACAGTCTTCGGTTCATCTAAAACAGTTAAAAAGACCTGCTTCTTATCAAAAGATGATGCCGCAGGCCGAGGTGATGCTTTCCGCCGCTGGCAATGGGGTGTTGCCTTCGGAACTACTGACAGCAAGAAGAACGCACTTCAAAAAGTTGTGGAAAACGGAGACATCTTATTTGTCCCTTCCAACGTGGAGAATATAAAATTGAGTTGTCTTCTTATTTCCTTCGAATGATTTTTTTTAATAAAAAAAAGTAATAGTAGTTGTTGTTTCCACCGTCAAAATTGTTGGATCCACTCAAGGATATTAATCTTTTACTTCCATATCTTTTAATTTTTCCGAGGACGGAGAATAATGGATGATACGGTGGAACTAAATAAGAAATTTGATAAAAATGACCTTTTATGTGAAAGATCGTGAGTCTTCATTGGTTGATGATATATATATTGCACATTAATTTCTCCATATTTATGTGAAGATTTGATTTGTGTACTCGACGTCTTCGTATAAAAAGATTAATATTTTGTGCATCGAATTCGGTACATAAAGTCAACTTAAATTGTAACTTCCCCTCGTTGACTATAAAAAGTTGAAATGATCATTTTCACCCCAAAAAGGACATCCCACGTCAGACTCGTACAGTCCCGTGTCAGACTCGTCCAGCTCACTCTTTCGCTAGACGAAAAAAATATAAAAATAAAATATTTTGTAAGACTGAAATATTTTACTACATGAATGAAATACTTAATATAAAATTAAAATATTTTGTTAGATTTTATTTTTATAACAAAATGTTTCGGTTATGTAATATTTTATCCTTATAACAAATATTTTGTTCATATAATAAATATTTTATTCTATAAAATATTTCATTCGTTCATTTCTATAATCAAATAAAATATTTTATTTTTATAACAAAATGTTTCATTCATGTTATAAAATATTTCAGTCTTGTAAAATATTTCGCTCATATATTTTTTCGTCGAACGAAAAAATGGGTCGGACGGATCGATCTGACACGGAGCCGTACGATTCTTAGGCGGGACATTTTTTTTGACAGAAAACAATCATTTCAACTTGTTAGAAGCCAATGAAAAGAAAAATTAATAATTTGAGTTTATTTTATGCAACAAGTTCCGTGCATAGTACATTACTCGTATAAAAATTCATGAGAAATGATGAGACACCGCAATTTTAATAATCTTTTTTCTCACTTCACCTCCGTTGTACATCCGACGCGAGATCAGACGAGTAAGGTGAATGACTTAAATGTAATATTCTCAAATTTGAGAGTATCAAATATAAGTTTATTTTTTTTGCGGTATGATTTTCAAATCAACCTGCAAAAAATGCGACAAAAGATTATATTATAGAATGTGATATCATAACACTCGTCACAATTCATCTCATATGTAATCTTTTCACCTTGACCCTTGGAATAAAAATAATTAATTTTCTTATATTTATCCTCACCTTTCAAGAAATATTTTTTACTTGTCCATATTTGATGTCTGTTCTCTCTCTCTCTATCTATCTCTATCTAACACACACGTGTGTGCAAGCACAGCACAAAGGTGTTTTGACTCCTCAATTATTTAAAACATCTCTTGCCTAACTTGACACGGCATTGCCTTGATGATCATCTAGAATTTGCTGTCCGAGCAAATTTGTCTCTCTTTTATATTAGCGTTGCTTTCTGAATGCCGTTCCGATCTTACGTCACGTTTATCGCATTGTAGTGATGAGTAATCGGTTTCGGATGGATCTTGTTCCATTAATTAAGCTCCAAAATTACGATCTTACATCACGCTTTCTTACCATCCGACCATCTCTCTCTCTCTCTCTCTCTCTCATGAGCTTAAGAACTACCTTGCATTCTAATAGCATACAATTATTAGAGTTAATGCTCACTTGTACTTCCCCAATATCTCTCCTTTTCAGGTTCCAAACATCTATGCCAACTCTTGCATCTGGAGAGGGGGAAAATTCACCGCCCAAGAGCACGGCTCAACTAGGTCCAGTTTGACGGAACCAGGCCCAGCTCCCCAAAGTGACAGCCCCATTTTGAGTCCACTTACTTTAAGTCAAAAATTCACTCAGACCAGCACTTCCTAGGTAACCCCCGGGTCCGGAAGTCCGAGCGACAGATCGGTCGACAAGGCCCCTACTGGGACCCAACGCAACATATCCGAGCTACGCACCCATCGCTCGAGAGGAAACTCCGAGCAAGCGTCCCAAGCTCGGACCGACTGTCGGAAGCTTATCCAAGCGTCCGTTACGCATCCTTCAGGAGCAGGGAACTCTAAGGGATAAGGGAGAGCAAGAGTCCTTGTGCCATAAAGAGTCCACGACGAGGACGTAACCCCCCTGAATCCCCTCGACTCCCTGGGCTCCTACATTAAACGGATCGCTATATAAACCCCAGGGAGACTCTCCGAGGAGATAAGCAACGATCCTGAGTGAGAACCACCACATCTCTTGGTGGAGAATAATCTCGCGCCCTCTTCTTCTCCTACCACCTCCCCTCGCACCCGTGCTCTATCATATTCGTTGACTTAAGCATCGGAGGGTTTCCCCTAGGAATTCATCCCTGGGCACCCCTGATCTATTTCCTACCTTGCAGTTCATATATGCGTGGTGGCTGTGATCAAGGATTCCTCCAGGATCTCACGACTTAGGATCAGCGCGAGATTACGCCTCTTCATCTGGCACCGTCTGTGGGAAATGAGCAAAGAGCCATCATGGTGCGAAGAAATTCCGGTAGGAGGACCGCCGGCGACAAGGGAAGGATCGTGGTGACAGAGGAAGGAGAACCTGTGCCTTCCCATCCCACGGAAAATCTCCCCTCTAATGACAACAACCAAGCCGACGAGTTGCCTCCATCAGACACGGGGGTGCAACCCCCCAATGGGAGTTCTGACGCTCTCTAAACCCTCAACGCAAAATTGGATATCGTCGTAGAATTAATGAGGACCCAGGCGGCTAGGAAGGAGAAGTCATGACTTCCCCGGGAAAGCCCCCCCCCGTGGAGAAGCTTCCCAGCAAACAGCCGGAGGCCGCTTCACCCTCCAGGGACGATGGCTTATACGCAACAGGTCGGGAGGACCTTCGCACGCCCCTCCTCCAGAGCAAGAATCCTCCTCCACCCCGAGGAGAGAAAGGCCCGGGACGCGCCAGCAGCTCCCGGAGACCGATGCCCCCGAGGGACGACGAGGCAGACAGCAAGGACGCCCTCACAACCCCTCGGCCCAGCGGCAACCGGAGTTATCCCTCCGACTGCGAGACTTCGAACGACGTTTTGTGGAATAAGAGCGCGCCCTCCGCGCCTTACAGAAGACTTTCACCAAGGAGGACGAGGAGCAATCCCCATTCTCCGACCAAATCTTGAAGGTCGAGATCTCCCCCAGACTCTCACTGCCAACCTTCAAATCATATGACAGTCAGGGAGACCCGGCCGACCACTACACCAGCTTTGACGCCCTGATTACCCTACACGGGGCTTCCGAGGCTATCAAGTGTCGAGCATTAGTGACCACCTTGGTCCAAGGCGCTCAAGCCTAGTTCCGAACACTCGCCCCCGGCAGTATTCATGACTTCAGGCAGTTCAGGCGAGTATTTAAGGAAAGCTTCGCCGGCAGCGGCCCTCCAAGGTCAGTTCCGGGGCTGTTGGTACTAAAGCAGGCAAAGGGGAAAAAGTTTCGGGCTTATATCAACCGATTTAAATCAGAAGCCCTGTGTATCCCTGGCCTGGATGTCCCCTCAGCCATCACCGCATTGACCGGAGGCACCCGCGATGAGAATCTCTGGCAAGAACTAGTCCTCCATCCCCCACCTCTCTCGCTGATCTGGTGACCCTAGCCCTACGTCACGCGGAGTGAGAGGAAGTCCTCAACGCTTGCCGCGGCACAACGGGCTCAGGTCGAGAAGGGGATAAGAAGCGACCATTCGAGCAAGGCTTGGGCCAGGGGAAAAGGCGGAATCAAGATGGAGACCATAGGGAGCCCCCTCGAAAATACGAGCGGTACACTCCTCTATCCGCCCCCGTCTACGAGATATACGAAGACATCAAGGGCTCGGGCCTTCTCTGTCAACCCTAGCCTATGAAGGCCAACCCAAAGCACCGCAGCCGTCGCAAGCATTGCCAATTTCACAACGATCACGGGCACCATACTAGAGATTGTCACCAGCTCAAGGATGAGATCGAGCGTCTCGTCTGCCAGGGGCACTTATCTCGATACGTGTCCGAGTAGAGGGAGGATCGTGGCGTCCCAGAAGAAATTGACAATCACGCCCACGGAGTCCATATCAATGTTATTTCTGGCAGCACGGCATCAGGAGGAGACAGTAGCCGAGGAAGGAAGCGTCATGCTAAACGGGCGAGCAGGGCCTCTGAGCCCCCCAAAGCCCCGCCGGCGAGCGAGCAGCAGGCCCTGATGTTCTCCGACCAAGACCTGGAAGGGATAGCTACCCCGCACAGCGACGCTCTTGTAGTATCGGCTACTATAAACCATTGTAACGTAGATAGGATATTGGTTGACATTGGTAGTGCCCCTGATGTACTCCGTACGAATGTTTCCTTAAGATGGATGAAAACACATCCAAGCTCCGCCCAATTCGAACCCCCCTCTAGGGGTTCAATGGTCAGGCAACCTATCCCCAGGGAGCCCTAAGCATGCCGGTCACTATTGGTACCCCTCCTAAGATCGTCACGGTTATGGTTGACTTCATAGTGATGAAGGGGATGTCAGCCTATAATGTCACCTTCGGCCGAGATATCCTCAGCCGAACAAAGGCAGTGCCCTCCACCTATCACCAAAAAATGAAGTTTCCCACCAAATACGGCATCGGGGAAGTCTGAGGTAATCAGGCAATGGCTAAAAGGTGCTACATAATCTCGGTCGAAGCCATAAGACCAGAAGGGAAAAAAGAAAAGGGTCGGGGGAGCCGAGGATGAACCGACAACATTCGAGCCCGGCGGTGAATTGCTGACGGTCTTCCTCAAAGATGACATGGCCCTAGGAGTAAAGATTGGAGTTGATTTATCACCTGATGTACGAGAGCAATATAACAATTTTCTTTCAGAGTACATCCAAGTCTTTGTGTGGTCTGATGAGCATCTTCTCGGGATCCCTGGAGAGATGGTGGTGCACAAGCTCAACCTTGACCCGTCGGTGAAACCCGTCCAGCAACGCAGAAGAAAGTATGCCCCAGAGAAGCAGACGATCATCAAAGAGCAGATTATTAAGAAGAAGAAAACCGACCTATTTCGTCCGGTCCTTTACCCGACATGGCTCGCAAATGTCATCTTAGTACCAAAAGCTTAGGGTAAATGACGAATGTGTGTGGACTTCACCGACCTCAATAAAGCCACTCCGAAAGACTGTTACCCACTGCCGAGCATCGACCAGCTAGTCGACTTGACCTTCGGTAATGAATTGCTCAATTTTCTGGATGCCTACTCCGGCTACCATCAGATGCGAATGGATCCTGAAGACATCAAGAAGACAGCCTTTATCACCGACTTCGGCGTACACTGCTGCACCCGAATGCCTTTCGGGTTGAAGAACGTCGGGGCAACGTACCAGAGGCTGATCAACCATATTTTTGAAGGACAAATCAGTCGGAACATCGAAGCCTACATCGACGACATGCTCGACAAAACACCTAAGGCCGAGGACCACTTCACCGACCTAGATGAAACCTTCGGCACCCTCCTAAGGTGCAACATGAAGCTCAACCCAGCTAAATGCGCATTTGGGATTTGATCCAAGAAATTCTTGGGTTTCCTAGTGACTCAACGCGGGATCGAGGCCAACCCCGACAAGGTTCAGGCCATCCTGAACATGCAGCCGCCCGTTTGCGTCAAGGATGTCCAGCGCCTGACTGGATGAATTGCTGCGCTCAACCATTTTTTGTCCCGAGCGGCCGAACGATGCCTGCCTTTCTTCAAATTGCTGAGAGGACCCAAATTAGCATCCTCCATGTTCACCTGGGACGAGGAATGTCAGAAGGCTTTTGTAGAGCTAAAGGAGTTTCTAGCCTCGCCTCCGATGTTATCGAAACCGGTCCCAGGTGAAACGCTACACCTTTACCTCTAATCAACTCCTTCCACAGTGAGCTAAGTCCTAGTTCGAGATGACGTAGGAGTGTAGAGACCAGTATACTACACCAGCAAGGTGCTCAATAAGGCCGAAAGATGGTATCCCGCAACCGAGAAACTCGTGCTAGCGTTGGTGACCTCGGCCAAGCGCCTCCGGCTCTACTTCCAAGGGCACTCCATTGTCGTGTTGACCAATGAACTCCTGAAAAAGTTCCTCGCTCATCCTGAAGCTTCGGGTCGCCTCGTCAAGTGGGCCATAATGCTCAGGGCTTACGACATCTCATATCGCCGCCGCTCGACCATCAAGGGACAGGCACTCGTGGATTTCATCGCGGAGAGCATCATCCCGACCAAGGAAGCCTTTCCGCTGGCGCCCGGGCCCACCTGGGATCTTTTCGTTGATTGGTCCTCAAACTCGACTAGCAGCGGCACCAGCCTCTTTCTTAGATCCCCAGAAGGAGTAGAATTGCAGTACGCCTTGAAGTTCAACTTTTCGACATCCAACAACGTCTCCGAGTATGAGGCTCTCATCTCGGGAGCCAAGATGGCACGACGATTGGGGGCCGAACGAGTCAGGATTCATATTGACTCCCAGTTGGTTGCCAGCCAGGTCAACGGTGACTACGAAGCTCGGGAAACACCGATGATCAAATACCTTCAACTGGTAAGAGGAATAGCCCCACTATTCGAGAATTTTCAGGTTATCCGGATAACTCGGGAGGAGAATTCCCGGGGGACGCCCTCTCTTGACTGGCCTCCTCTGTTGACCCAGAAGAGACTCGATCAGTTTTTCTCGAAGAGCTAGAGCGACCAAGTATAGAAGCGGAGCTCATGACCATTGATCAGGCATTATCAAGCGACTGGCGGATTCCATATATATCATGGCTCCAGGATTCTCGGGAGCCCCCCGACCCTCAAGAAGCTCGGAGACTGAAGTATCAAGCTCGGCGCTTCATCATCTTGGATGAAGTCTTGTACCGAAGGTCTTTTTCTAGTCCCCTCCTCAAGTGCCTCGATACCGATGAGGCCCGCCGAGCAATTCAAGAGGTCCACGAAGGTGTCTGCGGCGCACATCAAGGAGGAAGATCGCTGTTGGCACTCAAAATATATTCAACGGTGATCAAGCCTCAAAGATGAATGATGCGGCCTATTGAAGCAGAGAAGCTGAAGAAGACCAAGACACTGAAGCCTTCTCAAGCTACCAGAGCCTCAGGTCACCCAGTATGAACGCAGGGGACTTCACCTCAGGAGGATCGGGAAGAATACACCACAAGCCAGCAGTGTCATCAGGGCTGCCCAATGAACCGGTATCGACTCGGTCGTACCGCGTATACGATACCCGTCGTCCGACCAAGGACAAGGATGTGACCGTCGTCCGACCAAGGATGAGCATGCGTCCGTCGTCCGACCAAGGACAAGGATGTACCCATCGTCCAACCAAGGACGAGCATGCACCCGTCATCCGACCAAGGACAAGAACATATCTATTCATCCAAACAAGGACGAGAATGTACCCGGTGGCCCACCACCTGAATGAAAGATCCTCCCGAAGTGAAAGAACGCCCTTGGCCCTTCAGAATAGGGGACCGAAGGCTCTATCAGTAGAAGATCCCGATGACCCGGCACGGGTACGGCTTCTCAGCATATTGGGTCCGTTAGTGACCAAATGATCGTCCAGTCAAGGCAAAAGCACCCAGCATGGTATCCCACCTCCCAAGAAAGCTTTGAGCACAGGTCAACCTGAGCCAGCATCATGGACCACAGTGCCAAAAGCCACATCAGCGAAAAACTCGCGTGTTCAAATTAAAGATGCACGAGGTTCCGAAGGAAGTTGCACATCGACCCGGGAGCTTCGTCAAGACTTCTCACCAAGGTTTTGCAAGACCACGACGAGATGAATGGTCACGGTGACTCCCGGAACCAGCCCGGGACCCATTGTCTAACCCATGTTAAGTAAATAGGACTTATCCCGTGCGTCCTATCTGGGCGCGCCCTCTATTCCAGCGCCCTCATGCCTGGCGCGCCAGAGGCAATGGACTGCTCCCCGGCGCACATTCTTCACGTCGGGAAAGCTTCCGCCTATAAAACCCCACTTGGTTCAACCAAGTAAAGGGAGGGAGACATATACATGAGGCTGCAAGGGAGAGAGAAGATTTCGAGAGAACATTCACGAAGCACAGCCTGAGAGCCAATCAGTTCATCTAAAGAGAGAGGGAGTCTTGGGGGGAGAAGTAGGGTTCTTCCACCGAGTGTATTTCTGCCGCCACCCTCTTCTATCTGCTCGCCTGAAGCACGCCGGAGCCGAAGGAGGAGAGAATCCGATACTCTGTTTTACTGGCGAAGATTAGGTGGGTTCTGTGGGTTACTTCCCGACGATCCCCTTTTGTTTTTTCCTTCTGCTATTGTGTAAGCGAAGGGGGGGGGGGGGGGCGATGATATGAGCCCATCTCCCCCCCATCTCCTTACTCCTTTCTCCTCTGTAATCTCTTCTCTGCAATCAATGGAACGGCTGCCGACGCGTCGAATGCTTATAATATGTTATATCTTTCGCTTCACGTTGATGGAATGAATGATGTTGTACCGTATATGCTTTTCCGTTCCATTCTCGATTTGTGTATGCGAATGCTGAGTTTTACTTCATGAGACCGAACATGCCCGGAAGCCATACGGGCTACATTGATGTCACCCCCTCCCCGGGGCTCCTCCCTTATAATGCAATGGCCATGCCTTGCCGTATATATGTTGTGGGTTTCGTGATTGGAGACACACTCATGTGTGCATCTCTGCCTGTTCCTTTTTTGAGATCGACCCCATCAACATCCCTCTACACTTCTTCATAGTCCAGAGTGAACAAGGTCATCTCTATAACCCCCTGCATCCATCATATGCTAATGATTCTGATGGCTGTTTCCTATATCTTAATTGTTGTAGTTCGCAGTGCTAACCTAATAGCCCTGTGAATGCTAACCTAATAACCCTGTGAGTTACGATTTGCCAACTCATCGGATGTCGCGTTATGCCATTCTACTTCCCCTTTCTTATATATATGATTCATGATTGCCGAGGTTCGCCGTTCCTGAGAACATTAGCTTCAATACTCCGGGGAGGGGGACATACCCCATTGCTACCTCAGAACCACCATTTCGTCAAAGGGCTCCATCTGTGAGTGATGAGTGTCCCTATGGGCCATAAGGTGAATATCGATAGGGCTTAGCCCGATATCAAATCCACGGTCCTTAGGGACATTGTGGTGGCC
The DNA here is from genome assembly GCA_022559845.1 of Amorphophallus konjac. NCBI lineage: Eukaryota > Viridiplantae > Streptophyta > Magnoliopsida > Alismatales > Araceae > Amorphophallus > Amorphophallus konjac. The sequence continues at coordinate 359,696,078 of CM040122.1, forward strand.
ACGGGTTGTATGCCCCTCGTAGGCTAGTCCTCGGGGCTTCCCTTCCCTATTGGCCTTCCCCCTCTCGGATTGTGATTTGAACATGGGTCTAATGTCCCTCATAGGCTAGTCCTCGGGTTTCTCCTTCCCTCATTGGTTGTCTCATCCGATCGCTTTCAACCCACGGAACCATGGTGCCCCTCGTAGGCTAGCCCTCGGGGTTTCCTGTCCGCTTGGGGTCTGCTGGCTGCCGTTGTGCCGTCCAACTTGTTAGGGGCTTACTCCACACGTGAGTATGACCCCGCTTCTCCCCTGCAATCCTTCAGAGATGGGGAGATGCTGCCCAATTCTTGTCAGGTTTGGACTTAATAAAATGTGTGTTCTTAAACAATGAACCTCCGTGCTCGAGTATGAACCTCGCACGAGCTTATGACTCCACTCCTGGAGGGCTTGGGGCTCCAATTCAACAAACAATTAACTCAATCAACCCCAAGTTCTCTAGAACATCTTAATAGACCTAATAGATTCAAAAATACCCCAAAAATCAACTTAACCGGCGCGGTCTTAACCCGGTGCGCCCTAATACGGCGCGGTACCCCCCCGCGCCAGATTAGCATTAGACTCAAAATCACATAGTTTTAAATGGTTTACACCCGATGCGCCCTAATCCGGCGCGCCCCAAGGCCATCGCGCCGGGCAAGTAGCTTGCCATTGTTGACACCTATTTTTAGCTTGCAAGTTGAGTCATTTCTCTTATTCATCATTTTGATGTCCCGAATTACCCATTATTTTGGACCCTTCCTTGGATGGATTTCGAGTCCATTTCATTATTCCATTCTATTTGAGCCTTGGAGATCATTATTTCATGGAGCCCTGGAGCCTATCTTGTCACCTTCCGGCCTTCAAAGTCAACTTACGGTCCATTTAGGCTGGCTTCCCTCAACCATTCAGCCCCCTTTCGCTGTGCAGTCTTGAAAACGGTCCTTTTTCACCCCTTTCCTTTCCTCTTTTCAAAATGTGTCCTTCACCAAAGTTGTTCATCTTTCAAATCCCTACAATTCCTTCTTCTATGTCATTGGCCAGTTCTGCACCGATTTCAAGTTATTTATGTTTTTCCGGTAGACTGCACTATTCACCTATGTCTCGATATTTTCTCTCTCTGTTCTAGCCCCATTTTCTCTCTCTTCTAATCATTTTCTCATCTTACTTTCTTCATGAAAGTTGTTCATTTTTAAGTTATCTATAATTTCTATGTTTACCACGTTTTCTAATTCTACACCGTTTTCAAGATACGCTTCAATTTCTAAAGTCGCGCGAGCCTGGCAGCTAAACGGTCAACAGTTGACCGTTCCTTGAGTTGAACGGTCATAAGGTGACCGTTCAACAGTAAAACGGTCAACAGTTGACCGTCCATGAACAGTAACTTTTTTTATTTTTTTATTTTTTCTTTTATTTTTATTATTTTTGAAATGTCAAAGAACGGTCTTCTTGAGACCGTTTATGTCAAAAAACGGTCTGTTGATGACCGTTTATCCCTTTTTTGGCCAAAAGTCACCCGATCGACCCCAAGTCTGGGCGGTCTGCCCCTAGACCGTCCAACTCAATGAACGGTCTATCGTTCGACCGTCCATCTACCAGAGAGTCCAAAAAGTCCTGAACTCCATCTTCTTCGCCGCCGGATTCTAAGGCCGAAACCTGTGCAATGGGGCCTCCTTCCATGGACTCTATCTTCCAGATCCTTCCACCAAAAAGAGTCCCGTTTGTTCCTATGTCTTATCCTATCTATTATCTCGAGATTGATCCATAGATCTCGAGATTTTGTTGACTCTATCCTCTGAAATCGCAGCAGAAAGTTAGGGTTTTCATCTTTCTTTTCTATATAAACCTGCCCAGTTCGCCTACGCGACGGGGGGCTCTTCTTGGACTTGGGGCGAAGCCATGCCAAATCGTCATCTCAAACCTTCGACCCCAGGCTATTGAGGGAAGTATAGGCTTCATTTTGATACCTTATTTGCTGGATTTCATCTTCGTTTACCCTCCTAACTTCGCCCATACTTTTTTACAAATCATCACGAGTTCTTGAACCTGTGCGACGGGGCGCCCTTCGTCGGCTCGGGGCGGAGTCATCCGGCATCCTCTTCATCCTCCATTGGTCTCATCTTGAAGAGGGGAGTATCTTCTTCATTTTTCATCTCTCCGGGCTCTCTTTCTTCATACCTAGGCTTAGTTCTCTCCCTCCACTTTTCACAAATCATCACAGTTTTACACTTAGTTTTTTTTGCGCTGTTTCGGCACGTTCATACATTTTTCTCCATTTTACACAACATTTTTCTCCCCCATTTCTCCATCAAATTCCATGATTTTAAATCCTATGCATGCACAACACTCCCACCTTGCTTTTTCACCCACTCATTGGGGTTAAAAACCCTCCCCCGGTGTGTTCTCCCCCTTTCTTTCATGCTACTTCATCATTTCGGACATGTGCTACACTTTCATGTTTCTAATGGGTTTTCTCTTATGTTTGTGGCTTTGTTTTGCAGGAGACTATTGATAGAACGTGAGGCCCTTGCTTTCTAGCCGGCTAGGAAGTGAGGAGGTGCACCCACATCGGCTCCCCGCATCCCATTTCAAGCGCGATCACACGTTGTAGCGGCTTCCCGTTAGGCCGCGTCTTCCTCCATATTTTCCAAGGTACACGGCGCCATCTTCATCCTTTCTTCATCATTTTGGTGCTGTAAGTCCTTGGTGGCGATCACGGTTAGTTCTCTATTCATTGTCACCCCTTTCCATTTCATGCATTTTCACGCTAATATGCATGCTTATATTGTTTAGCTCGGGGCGGGGTAGATTACATTTACATCCTACAGTTTTTTGGCGATCACGGTGGGACACCTAGTGCCCATCACATTATATTTTTAGTCTCTTGCATGTTGGGTGGGAGTTCATGCATGTTTGGATAGTCTTCTCCACGTTTCTCTATCATTCTGTCCATTTTCGGGTCTATCAGGGTTGTACGGTCTATCGTAGGGCCGCCTAACGCGTTAAACGGCCTCTCCAGGACCGCCCAAACCCTCTGGGGTTATAAACGGTCCTCCCTGGACCGTCCATCAGTTGGGCGGTCATCCAGTAGACCGCACAAAGGGTATAAACGGTCATTCAGGGACCTTTTAACTGTTCTGGCCGGGCAGGATTTCTGTTTGGAGGGGCCTTATTCATTTGAGCATAACTTTGTCTCCCGATGTCGGATTGAGCTGATTCTTGTTGCATTGTGTTGTCCTTTGTATTGTCTTTCCATCCATAGGTCATTTACATCATTTGGACATCATTTGCATATTTAAAAGTTGCCTCTATTTTTACATTTTGTGCATCTAGTCTTAGGCAGATTTGGGATAAATTCACAGGGGCCTTGTTCATTCGGGCATAACTTTGTCTCCCGACGTCGGATTGGACTGATTTTTGTTGCATTGTGCTGTCCTTTGTATTGTCTTTCCATACATATAGAGTTTGCATCATTTGGACATCATTTGCATATTTAAAAGTTACCTCTATTTTTGCATTTTGTGCATCTAGTCTTAGGCATATTTGGGGGCAAACACAAAGGTACGTTATCCTTCGATGATTTTTCTTATCTTTTAGTGCCTAGTTGTCCCTATTTTAGGCCTTGCATAATTGTTATTTATAATTTTTTACATTTTTCATGCATTTTTGTGATGTTAGCATGATTTCATGATTGTCTTGATTTGCTAGACCTAGGCTAGAAATTGCATGCACCCCGGTGCACATAGGATCATGCATATTGGCATATTGTAGTTGCATTCCCCCTCGGTAAGTGATCCTCTCGCTCCCATATTCCTTGGGCTCGACTAGGTGATCTTATCCGGGACCTCCGTAAGTCCCCGCGAGCCGTGGATTCCCACACGGACGCCGGGCCGGTTGTATCTTTCCACCCCTCAGGCTTGCATTTGCATACGTTCTGAAGGAATTAACCTTAGTCAAACCAAAGTTTGGACCTTATTCCCTATAAGACACCTATCTTGAGGGAATTAATCTCAATTCAAATCATTAAAAGGCCCACCCAAAACTTTGACAATAAAATAATTCCCACCATATTAACTTGTTTGACTTGGGTGAAATCCTTCATATTATTTGTGTTGTGTGGGCTTGTCCAAGCCCACTTGTGTTATTTTGTGTTGCATCCCCCATCATCCATATAGGTTTTGTTGTTAGGCCCATTTAGGGTAGCCCATTCTGTGTGTCCATTTGTCTAGTCTCAATGTCCTAGGTTTCTTTTTCTTTTTCTTTGCATTATTAAGTCAGCCCCCTTCCTTTGAGCCCTTACTTCCCTCATTGTATTTTCCTGATTTTCCTGTATAAAGTCTTCATTTGCCCTCATGGAGCGTCATTTTTCTCCTGTATATTACCCTTCTTCCTCCCCGTCTTCTTATCCCCGCGTGGATTCCTCTTCCCATGCAGGCCCATCGCCTTATTCCTCCATTGGACCCTATTCTTCTAACGGGCCTTCTTGTCCCGCCCGTGCTACTGTTGGCCCAATCAATTCTCATTCCCACCTTCGTAATTCTTCCAGGCCCATGTATTCCTCAATTCTCGGAGCGGGCTTTCCTTCTTATCAGGTCGGATCCCCTTATCCGGCCCATCAACATTATCCTGGTCTAAATTCATCATCTCTTGCTCAAGCTAGCCCATATCCTTCTCGGACTCTTCCTACCGAGGAGATGATTGCTCAGGCCCAAAGCCAACTTGATGAATTGCAACGGCAAATCAGTCCCCAAACTTCTTTGGATATCCCATTTGCATTTCGAGGTCTTCAGCTTCCCCCACGTCAACAGATTCCGGCTTATCGTCGCTATGGTGGAGTCGGTGACCCCTACGTGCATTTGAAGGAGTTCTTATATGAGTCGGCCCAGTTCCAGCATGATCAACACTTGATGGCCTATTTGTTTGGCCTATCTTTAGAGGGTCCGGCCAAGGATTGGTTCTTCACGTTACCGCAAGAGCAGATGATGAATTTTCAAGCCATTCAAGCAAGATTCATTCAGCAGTACCAGGATCAGGTTGGGCCCAGACATTCTTTGGTTGATCTGGCCCGAGAGAAGATGACGCCCGACGAGGAATTCTCCACGTTTGCCGACCGCTGGCGTCACCTAGCCGCGCAAGTTCCGGGGCATATTCCGGAGGGCGAGCAGATCAAGATGGTTATTTCTAACGCAACGCCTGAGCTCAGATGTATCTTAGCCCTGAACGATATCACATCCTGGCAACAGCTTTACAATCGAGCCCGCTTCATTAGCCAACAACTCCTAGTTTCCTTTGACCATGAGTCTTCTCCACCGTCACCTTCTACATACACTTTCCCTCCGCCCTCCACCGTAAGTCAGCCCTCCACCTTATATCCCTCCACGAGTCGACCGTCGACTCCCACACACCCCTATACCTCCATGTGCTCCACCGCATACCAACTATCCACGAGTCGGCCCTCCGCTATTTTATCTCCTCACACCCCTCCACCTCCGGTCAAGGAAACACCACACCGCGAGTGGGTAGATGCCATCCATTACAATCCCACTCCCCCCACGCCGCCACATCATTCCAGCCCTCCGCCTTCGCCTACGCAATCCCCCTTACCTACGCAACCTCCGCTACCATCTCCACTACCTTCTCACACCCCTCGGCATCCACCTTGCCCGAAGCGGGCTTCTCACTCTCCATTGCCAGAATCTCTTACAGACATTTTCAGGGCTTTGATGGCCACCCATGCATTGCAGCTCCCTCCGGTTATGCCTTGCCGACCCACAGTCGGGAATTTGCTCCAGTTCTGTGAATTCCACCGTCAGCAGGGGCATTTGATTGAGGACTGTCCCGAGTTCCGAGAGTTTATTTACAGCTTGGAAGACAAGAGGATGATTGATTGGGCTGTCATACGCCAAGTTATTTTGGATCTCAGCAGCAAGCAGCAGCAGCAGCAAGCCGTGCTGCCTAGGCAACCGTCCCCACTTCAAGACCAGGGGCACCCTGGTGTTTCTTTAGTTAATAAGATACCTGCTCCGTTACCTACTTCTTCCTCCATCCCATCTCCTCCACAACCTTTACCTACCCTAGCCTCTGCTCGGGCAACCTCTCTTTCACCCTCCGTTTCCACCACCACACCTATCCCCAACGCCTCTCGACGAGTCGTGAAGATACGTCGAAGAGAGCAACCACCTGCCTCTTCCCCCACTATGCCACCACCTTTCTCTCCTCCTTCTTCCCCACCCTTACCTTCACCTCCATCCCCTTCACCTTCACCGTCTTCATCAACCACATCCCTCCCTTTGCCACCCTCATCACCTTTGCCATCGCCGCCACCACTTCCTTCACTCCCCCTTTCGCCATCATCCTCTGAGCCCGAGCAGGCCGAGCCCAAACCCACACCTCCACTTTTGCCTTTACCTCCACCCATGCCCGTCATCATCATTATTCCCCCATCACTTGCACCATCGCCACCCGCACTCTTCAAACCTCCTCCTTCTAACCTTCCTCTACCACTTCCCACTTCGCAGAGCAGGTACACGCTACCTTTGGTGCCCCTTGGGTCTGGTCCCCAGGGAGATAATGAGCCGAGCCAGGTTTCGATTGTGCATTTCAAGATTCAAGTTGTCATTTACCGCATGCCAATCTGGGTCTTGGTCCCTGGCTATTTTTGGGATAATGAGCCTGCATTTTCAGAAATGGTTGCAAAGAAGAGTTCACTCGCACTAGTGCCAGTTTCTTCACGAGCGAGGCTGATGGCAATCTCATCGCTCGCCGGGGGATTCACTATCGATGCTGTTATTTCTCCTCGCTCGATTGATGTTCAGTTCACTGGCCGAGAGGGGTTCTCTACTCGGATTATGATAACCCATACAGCCGCCCGGAGCCTGATGGATTCCCTATTCAAGGGAAAATTGGCTGCATCTTCTGCACTTTCCAAGGACATTCTACACTTGCTGTGCAACCTCCCTCAATTTATTAGCATGCCGGCCACGTCAACGCCGCGTATTGATCTCTCTCAGCTTTGTCCTGCTCTTCTAGTACGGGAGTTATGCTTCGAGCCTGATTGCCGAGTGGAGTTGCCGAACCTCTATGTTCTAGTGCCAAGAGACAAAACTCTGTGGCTTCATGATATTCATTCAGTTGAGAAGATGTTTGCCCAAGAATGTCTGCATCTTGTTAGCACTGGGGGTCTAGGGGCAGCCGCCCCAATGAAGCTGCATATTCATGACCGGGCCAGGCCATCTGCTAGGTGGGCCCGCTATTTGAGAAGACATTATAGATTGAGGAGCCCGGGAAGCCGAGCCCGCGCCAGGCGGCGTTGTTTCAAGAAGATTGCGGCTAAGAAGAGGCGGCGACGTAAGTTCAAGGGCCGTCAGTTGTGCACTCAGGGGTCCATTGCCTCATCTCCTTCTTCCGTCCATTCATCTTTTCTTTTGCTCAGTTCTTATCCTTGGGTGGTGTACCTTCCACCACCTGACTATATTTCTACCATCTTCTCCTGTCCTCACCATTCTAGGTCTCTGCCTATGTCCTCCTCTTCCCCTGATCCGGGGGCATCTTCTAGTTTTTCTCCCCTGATACATCCGGATTCTGCTTCTCATCCTTTTCCCCCGACCCTATTGGGGATTCCTTGCGCTCGTTCCCCGACCTTGTCGGGTGTTTTTTCTGATCCTCCCCCAACTTTGTCGGGTGGTTTTCACTTCTTCTCCCCAACCTGGTCGGGTGTTTATGCTTCTTCTTCCCCACCTCTGGCGGGTGATCGCTACTCTCCTTCCCCAACCACGTTGGATGATTTATCTCCTCGTCTTTCTATTCTTTCCTCCTCACCCTTTCGGGGTTCTCACCCTTTTTCTTGCTATTTTCGAGGCTTTAGCCCGCCTTGATCTTAGTTAATCACTGGTTATTCTGTATTCAGTTCCTTGTTATCAGGGCCTCAGTGCCGTAACGAGGGAGTTCTAGCCCTCGTCTCTCTTCCTTTTTATCCCTTCTTCGTCCAGTATGATGTCTGCCACTCCTCTGTGTCGAGGAAGCTAATCCTTTGCTCTCCTTTCATCCTTTATCCTGGCAAGCAAGGGATACAAAGCTACTCGCGCTCCTTAAAACTTGATGATCGAGATCGCTTAAGGATGCCGATTTTTCACGCCATGGATTTGCAAAGGTATCTTTATTTTGTGCAAAGAAACATGCTTTCATTTCCATTATTTCTATTGTTTTTGCACATGGTTATAATGTTAATTCCTTAACCTGATTGAGTGGCTTTAGGAGTCTTTGTGTCAAATAAAAAAGGTTATCTTCCGCAGCATCCTTAGGCTGGTGATAGCTCCGCGCTGGGAGTCTAGTTTCTTTCCTCGATTGTTGAGGGTGACCTTTAGGCATGGGTTTTTCACACACTTCACGGTGAGCCATATCCGACCCCTCTAGTGCAACAACGTTGCTGCTTTGGTCATACTTTGGGTATGCACAAAGGTGTTTTCTCTTCTCTGCTCGGCCAAGTGCAGGGGCAAGAGATGGATGGATAAGATGACCAACCTAGGCACTCCCTAATGCGAGAGAGGTCTCAAATAGGGGAAGTCTTGACCCTCAAAAGTGAGCTTTCATACTATATCTGGCCAATAAGGGCTACCAAAATGAGAAAATGAATCAATACAAAATTATGAATCAAAGGCATGGCAAGAGTGGCAGTACAGTTCCCCGCGGGACATCATGAGCCCGGTCGCATGCGTGCCTGATAAATATGGGTCTAAAAATCAAAGACACAAAGTCCCGGCGCAACAGACCTACTCTTTGAGGGGTAGTGCCCTGGAAGGAATTCGAGCCTTGATATCTCCCATCCTGCATGAAGCTTGTCTCCAATTTATCTTCTGCTTCTCCCTCTTAGGCTGGGTTGTATCCCGGGTATGGCCTTAGTAGGGGCACCGTTCTTTAGAAGCAGTTGGTTGTGGTAAGCCACCCTCACATGCACACCCTGCTTAAGGGAAGCCCTTAGTGAAAGGGGTAGGAATGTCGATCCCTGGCTAGTAGTTTGAGCCCGTCTTTAGGTGCTGCGGATTGCTATGTCAAAATCCAAAAAAATCAAATATTACCAAAAGTCTAAAAAAAATCAAATACTTCAAAAAAAATCTAAAAAATTAAATATTGTCAAAAATCCAAAAAAATGAAATACTTCAAAATTTCAAAAAAAATCAAATATTTCAAAAACCTAAAAAAATCAAATATTTCAAAAAAAATCCAAAAAAGAAATATTGTTGAAAATCTAAAAAAATCAAAAACATTACAAAAATTCAAAAAATGTGTCTTTTTCATATATTTGCATTTGTTTTAAGGACAGATACGTAATCTGTTTGCTAAGTGTGCAGGTTGCAAGTACTCAGACGTTCCTTGCTATATCTTTGTGCTCTGCCTCCTGTCCACATCTTTGATCTGTTCTTTCCTTCTTCGATCCACTCTCTCGATATGTTCTGAAGCTCATGTCCTTCTCAGTTTTTGTTTGTAATGATCATATCTTTATGAGAGGGCTTTGCCTCACGATTATGAACCTGGCGGTTCTGCTTCATTCTGATCTTGGGTTTTGATTGAAGGGCGTACCTGTTTATGTCTTTTATCCCGCCGTATCCTTGTCACGTGTTTATGTCCCACCGTGTTGTCCCACACATGTTGTTTTGTCCTTCACCGAGTGTTGTTAGTTGTCTTGCACATGTTGTTAGTCACCCCTTTATGTCCCATGTTCTTATCCCAACCGTGTGGTCATCCGTCATGTTCTTGTCCCAACCGTGTGTTGTCCCACCGCGTTGTTGTCTTGTCACACCGTGTTCATGCATGCATGTTGTTTGTTCATGCCATTGCATATGTGCTCGTGTGCCTTTGTTATGTTATGTTGCATTGTCTCCCATTTCATTTGACCGTTATGTTATGTCGTGTTGTTTGTTGTTCAGTTGATAGTTATGTTATTTTCTCTATGTTTACACTTGCTTGTTTATCATATTTGTCTTATACATGAAAAAATCAAAAGAAATCAAAAAATGAAAATCAAAAAAATGCCATTTCGCCTGCACAGGTAAGTCAGGTATGGCCTTCTATCCCTACTCATTGTTGCATTACTATATGGTATCTATATTATTATATTATCTCGAGAACCGGTTGGTCATTCACGTGTTCCAGGATCTGATGTTCCCCTCTAACAAAAACGATGATGATCTAGGTGCACATGTTTAATCATCGGATAGGCCGTTAGGTTGGGAAAATTAGGGAATGATGGTTCTATCACGCACGCCGTGGTTGCGGATAGTATCTTGACCCTGATCGTTCCAATCTAGCAATACTATTCTCGAGTACTTTCTATTTTATGATTTCTTTGCATTCGTTTTGATGATTTCTTTATTTTAGCCCAGCATGCATCATGTCATATTTTGAGCATTAACGTCTCGTGATCCGTTCAAGGGTTTCTCCTCTGCAATGGTTAGTTGCACTTAAGTTCCTTGGATAAGAAATCTTTATTCCACTCTGAATTTGAACGATTTCTCTGATCTTTTTCGCTTGGTCTGGTTGGCCAGTGTGATTCCTGTCTGGATTTTATCTCAGTTATATTTCTCTTGCTTTTTATGTTGTGTTCCTTTTCGACCCCCTCATCGTCTGTGGATTGTGTCCCCGATGGGCCTGGTCGTGCTTCCTCTTTTCCTGTTAGTTTAGTTCTCCAGACATGTCTCATCCACGTCATCCAGTCTTGGTGGTTAGTTCGGCGATTTCGGGAGGATTCCTATCGCTTGTTGGTTGTGATGGGTGTCTTTTTTTCCTTGATGCCTGCTTATCAGTTCTCTCCGCTTCATCTCTGCTTCATCTCCATTTCATGTCGCTGTCGCTTTCGCTCCATCTCCTTCCATTTCGCCTCCGCATCACTTTTGCTCATTCCCTTGCAAAGCAAACATCAAGGAGGGGCATCTGTTGACACCCATTTTTAGCTTGCAAGTTGAGTCATTTCTCTTATTCATCATTTTGATGTCCCGAATTACCCATTGTTTTGGACCCTTCCTTGGATGGATTTCGAGTCCATTTCATTATTCCATTCTATTTGAGCCTTGGAGATCATTATTTCATGGAGCCCTGGAGCCTATCTTGTCACCTTCCGGCCTTCAAAGTCAACTTACGGCCCATTTAGGCTGGCTTCCCTCAACCATTCAGCCCCCTTTCGCTGTGCAGTCTTGAAAACGGTCCTTTTTCACCCCTTTCCTTTCCTCTTTTCAAAATGTGTCCTTCACCAAAGTTGTTCATCTTTCAAATCCCTACAATTCCTTCTTCTATGTCATTGGCCAGTTCTGCACCGATTTCAAGTTATTTATGTTTTTCCGGTAGACTGCACTATTCACCTATGTCTCGGTATTTTCTCTCTCTGTTCTAGCCCCATTTTCTCTCTCTTCTAATCATTTTCTCATCTTACTTTCTTCATGAAAGTTGTTCATTTTTAAGTTATCTACAATTTCTATGTTTACCACCTTTTCTAATTCTACACCGTTTTCAAGATACGCTTCAATTTCTAAAGTCGCGCGAGCCTGGCAGCTAAACGGTCAACAGTTGACCGTTCCTTGAGTTGAACGGTCATAAGGTGACCGTTCAACAATAAAACGATCAACAGTTGACCGTCCATGAACAGTAATTTTTTAAATTTTTTTTATTTTTTCTTTTATTTTTATTATTTTTGAAATGTCAAAGAACGGTCTTCTTGAGACCGTTTATGTCAAAAAACGGTCTGTTGATGACCGTTTATCCCTTTTTTGGCCAAAAGTCACCCGATCGACCCCAAGTCTGGGCGGTCTGCCCCTAGACCGTCCAACTCAATGAACGATCTATCGTTCGACCGTCCATCTACCAGAGAGTCCAAAAAGTCCTGAACTCCATCTTCTTCGCCGCCGGATTCTAAGGCCGAAACCTGTGCAATGGGGCCTCCTTCCATGGACTCTATCTTCCGGATCCTTCCACCAAAAAGAGTCCCGTTTGTTCCTATGTCTTATCCTATCTATTATCTCGAGATTGATCCATAGATCTCGAGATTTTGTTGACTCTATCCTCTGAAATCGCAGCAGAAAGTTAGGGTTTTCACCTTTCTTTTCTATATAAACCTGCCCAGTTCGCCTGCGCGACGGGGGGCTCTTCTTGGACTTGGGGCGAAGCCATGCCAAATCGTCATCTCAAACCTTCGACCCCAGGCTATTGAGGGAAGTATAGGCTTCATTTTGATACCTTATTTGCTGGATTTCATCTTCGTTTACCCTCCTAACTTCGCCCATACTTTTTTGTAAATCATCACGAGTTCTTGAACCTGTGCGACGGGGCGCCCTTCGTCGGCTCGGGGCGGAGTCATCCGGCATCCTCTTCGTCCTCCATTGGTCTCATCTTGAAGAGGGGAGTATCTTCTTCATTTTTCATCTCTCCGGGCTCTCTTTCTTCATACCTAGGCTTAGTTCTCTCCCTCACTTTTCACAAATCATCACAGTTTTACACTTAGTTTTTTTTGCGCTGTTTCGGCACGTTCATACATTTTTCTCCGTTTTACACAACGTTTTTCTCCCCCATTTCTCCATCAAATTCCATGATTTCAAATCTATGCATGCACAACACTCCCACCTTGCTTTTGCACCCACTCATAGGGGTTAAAAACCCTCCCCCGGTGCGTTCTCCCCCTTTCTTTCATGCTACTTCATCATTTCGGGACATATGCTACACTTTCATGTTTCTAATGGGTTTTCTCTTATGTTTGTGGCTTTGTTTTGCAGGAGACTATTGATAGAACGTGAGGCCCTTGCTTTCTAGCCGGCTAGGAAGTGAGGAGGTGCACCCACATCGGCTCCCCGCATCCCATTTCAAGCGCGATCACACGTTGTAGAGGCTTCCCGTTAGGCCGCGTCTTCCTCCATATTTTCCAAGGTACACGGCGCCATCTTCATCCTTTCTTCATCATTTTGGTGCTGTAAGTCCTTGGTGGCGATCACGGTTAGTTCTCTATTCATTGTCACCCCTTTCCATTTCATGCATTTTCACGCTAATATGCATGCTTATATTGTTTAGCTCGGGGCGGGGTAGATTACATTTACATCCTACAGCCATGGCCGCGCCGGATTAGGGTGCTTTACCTACGCTTGGCCACGCCGGGAACCCTTCTCCTATGCTCAATTGCGCTATTCTTGAATAAATATTCTCCCCTTCACGCCGTTTTAATTACCCACTCATCTTCGGGATGATTTTCGTCTCCCTCGGTGGAGATTAATAAACATGATTAATCATTATCTGCCTTCATGATTTTGTTATCATGCTTTAGTATAATTATGAGCGCCATATTAGTGCATGAATGCTTGCATGGACCCTCGGTATATCAAATGGCACCGACGGAAGGCCGGGTTACGCCCGACTGAAAGTCTTTGTTATGCACGATGGTGGTCTTCGGATCTGTGTCCTCCGCCACGTATCGAGGGTTTCCGACTTAATAAACCATGCCTCTCTTGCATGATAGATAAAAGAATTTCATGTGACCTCGTCATAGGCATTCTTTTGCATCTTATTTCGGCCTCGGATGGCCCACTATCTCGGCAATTAATCAAAGGTTTTCTCCCTTATGGGAGATGTAATTAACGTCATAGCCTTTATGGTATGACAGACTGCTGGTCCCGACCCGAATCTCACTCTCGCCCAACACGGGTCAGAATGAGCGCATAATAAATCTGTCACTTACGTGACTGGCACGCCAGCGTGGTTAATCAATCAGTTGATTATCGATTAATTAATTGGTTGGTCGACCCAGAACAAAATGACCGAACAAATCCCATCGCGAACAATCGCTCGCCAGGATCTTGCTGCGGCAAGGCTACTGGTGGCCCACTCTCTAGCGTCACTGCTTGACCTACGTTCAAAGGTGCGATCAATGCCAACGTTTCGATCATCTGTTCCATCAGCCTGCCTCAGAGCTCGTCACCCTTACCGAGTCGTACCCATTCGCTCGATAGGGGATCAACATCCTGGGGCCATTTCCTACGGCCCAGGCCAAGAAAAAGTTCACCATCGTCACCATCGATTATTTTACCAAGTGGATTGAAGCCGAAGCCATCACCAGGATTACCGAGTCGGTCGTACGGAGCTTCGTTTGGAAGTCGATCATCTGGTGTTTTTTAACCCCCGAGTGATTGTGAGTAATAATGGTCGGTAATTTGATTCTCATTACTTTAGAAACAGATGTGCTGACCTACACATTCGCAACCACTTCACTTTGGTAGCCCACCCCCAAGCTAACGGACTGATCGAAAATGCCAATAAAACTATATTAAAAGGCATTAATGATGGGGTCATCGCCATCCGTCCTGGCACTCTCGGCCCTTCTCGTCACCCCGGAGGCGTACGTCATGGTCTATCCATTTATTATGAGTCCTATGTTGTATTTCTTTATTTTTATTGAGTCATATCGTTGTAATTTCCCTTTTATTAGAGTCATGTATCTAGGTCTTTGGTTTATTTCCCTAATTTTGAGTCTCTTTAGGCTAAGTTAGACTAGCTATTGGGCCCAACCCAGTGGACTTGGCCCATGGGCGCCCCTACCTTGTTGGTTATTAGTCAATGTGCCAAAAGTCAGGGTCTTATTGTAAATTATGGGATCCCTATAAATAGGACCCTACTCTCTCCATTTTGAGACAATGAATCAATGAATGAAAATTTGTCATTTTGTGAGTTCTAACATGAGATTTATTATGGAGTGAATCCATTAGTGAGGTGAGAAGCCTTAGGGAGAGAATCCCACCCATCCCTCTCTTAATCTCTCTCTCCCACTACCCTTTCTCTCTCCTCCACACCCAATTTTGAATTTTTTCGCTCTCCTACCCTCCCAACCACCTCCCCTCTACCACCTACCTCCATTAAATCCTCTACAACTTCTCACAAGCCATCATTACTTCCCCCTAGTCCCAAGAGACCCTCCACCAATCCACACCCCACCCTCCAACCCCCAACTACCCATCCCTTTCCCCAAGCAGCCCTCCACCTTCCCAAGGCACCTCTTCCCATCCCTAAGACCACCATTGATCACCCCACATTAAAGGAAATTCAAACTCACATTCCCCCCACCCACTTGTGCCCCCCTCACCTTCCCCTTCTCCCTCTAAGCCCAAATTCGCAGCTCCTCTCTCACCAACTGCAAACACCCCATTCCAGACCCCATTCTCCCTCTCCCACACCATAGAACACCCCCTCCCAGGCCCCCTCACAACTAGGGGTCACTCCCACACCTATTCACCCCGTTTCCCCTTCCATATACCCCATTTCCCCCATCATCATCAACCTGCAGTTCACTATTTGGAGGCAACAAAGAAGCTGTTGGTTGCAGAGGCTGTCCCATCGTCTCCTCATCGAACCAGGTGGCAAGTCTTATATTGCTGGAATTGTCTTCAAGTCAGTTTTCCAACGGTGGTGGTCCCGCCGGCTTCCAAGGTCGGAGCTGTTCGGAGGAGGCGATCTACTACGACTGCGCAAGACTTCTCAGGTAGAGGACCAGAAACTGAGTGGAAGCTCTTCCACGGCAATTCTAGCATGAATCTGGGTGAGAGTTCTTCTAAAAACTTCTTTCTAGACCTGTCGAATTCCAGGATCAAGAAGCGGAACTCCGATTGATAGCCGGAATCAAGAGTTATCAATTTCTTCCTCCAGGTGCTTGGTTCTATTTCTTGTCAGTCTGCTCCGACCTCCCCTCCTTGTTCGAGTTCTACCGGTCCACTCCGACATCATCTGGTGTCCCCGTTGCTTGCGTTTCGAAGAGGACTCGACAACGAAGCCATCGGTACCAGCCATGCTCAAATTGGAGTTTTGAATCGCCCGTGGTACCCTTATCATTCAGCTGCTGAGGTTCTGCGACAGTCAAGAATAGCAACCTGCTTCCCTGTTCAACCCTCTGCCCTGACCAGAACCGACGACCATAGAAATCAAGAAACTTCTGGCATCATCCCGCCCCAGTTACGAAGAATTCCCCACTGGTCTCATCATCAGCAAAATTCGAGAGCAGTCACAGCAACCACTTCTTCGACTGTCTGTCAGCACTCACAGAGAGCAGGCAGAACTGATCTCGGTCTTCATTCGGCGTTCTTTCCCCCGTTTCTCCCCTCCCCGCTTGGCCGGCTGAAGGCCCCTCCCTGCGTGGAGGTAGTTTTGGTTGTAACCACATAATCCCCACCCCAAGATTCCCCCCTTGCATGGGGGTAGTTCATGTAATAATTACACTCGCAGGTTTGAAGCTTCATCGACGCGGCGTGCGGATGCTCCCCTCGCCTCCCCGCTCGCCCCCGTCTCCGATTGGAGTCGGTTTCTTCAAACCGGCTAGGTGAGAACTCGTCCCTTGCTCTCATTTATGCTTGTTCATTTAATATTCTCCAATTGCGCCGTCGGTCAGGGAGAGAGCGCCCGATCCTAAGGCTCCACCGTCTTTGTGCGACCACCGTGGGTGTGAGTGAGTGACCCGCGCCCTTTGGCCATTGCTGGCTCATTGAGCTGGATATCGTTCCCCAAGGGGAGGTTTACCTTGGATGTTGCTGGCCCTCTACCAGCAAGGGTCTTGTCCTACTTCCTTGACTCGGCATCCCCAAGTTACCCCCGGGTTGAGTGTGTGCACCATACGAAGGTCCGCTTACGTAGGCTTCTTAGCCTTGTGGTTGTGCTTGCATACTTAGGTCCGAGGAAGCATTGGTCTTGTGACTATCACCCCAAGGTGGTGTCACATCAAATTGGTATCAGACCAAGTTCTAGACTTATCTCTACTAAGTCTTGTCCTAGGGCCATGGCATTTAGAGTCTCCGGTGCATCAACCACTAGCATGGCTACCTCTCTTTGGTCAAGTCCATACAATTCGGCCCTCCACAAGGGTCCGATCGGTCCACCAACCTTGAACTTCATTCTAGATGAGGACATTACCTTTGATGGATCACATTCTAGTGATTATCTTAGGTGGGAGGCTACCATGGAAAGATATTTTGAAAAGACTTGGGTATATGGACCCGCAAGAGTCCGCAAGGCCAAGGGACAGTTTCGGGGTCAAGCCAAGAGTAAGTGGGAACACATAGAGGGATTAAGAAGGGTTAGGAGGCAAGAGCCCGTTTCCTCATGGGATGATATGAAGGTAGAACTTAGGAAGATCTACATCCCTAAATATTCCCACCCCTCCTACTCGAACACCCCTAGCCCGAGGAGCACTACCACTCCTCCATCCCCACCCGGCCCGCTTGAGACCGCATTTAGGCCTCCTCCCCCACAAATCCCAACAAATTCCCTCTCAACTATCGCCACTACACTTCACCACCAACTCTTATCCCTTAAGACCCAAATAATCCAAGCATCCACCCCCCCACCTAACCCCTTGAGAGTCCCCACACCCCAACCAAAACCCCCTTCCACAAACCTCACTATCCAAACCCAATTGGCCCCCACTTTCACCCCTCCACAACCGGCCGATCCCAAGGGGAAGAAACCCCTAATCGACCCAGTTTCCCCAATAACGACCACCACTACTCCTCCATCTTCTCCTATAAGGGAGACTCCCCGCAAGACCGACCAACTCAAGCCACCCCAACCAACTCATCTCCTACTCCCTCCCCCAAAACTCCCATGTCCTAAACCTCCACTACTTCCCCTCCCTATTCCAAATCAAATTCCCTTTACCCTCTACCCCGGAAGCACCACACACCAACCCTCATCACCCCAAAAGACCGTCTCACCTCCTTAGTAGAAGAACTCATACCCGATCCAATAGTGGTGAACACTCTAAACCCACTCCCTACCTTGGAGGAAATCCATGCCCAAGTTGAAGAAGAAACCCCACATGATAATCTTCACCCTACACCACCCTCTCTAGTTAGGGTCAAGCTCATCTTAGGAGAACCCCTTGTTAGTTGGCTAAGGGAGAGCCTAATTAGAGAGATCTCGGCCCATGTTTGCCCTCCCATAGTACCCTTCTTCTCCTATCACACCACAATCCAAGCATCCTATCAAGTGGAGACCTTAGAGGATTTTCTTAGGGGCTTAGCATGGCAAATTGAGTTTACTAGCATGTTGACCCCTATGGCCGAACAACCTAGGAGCCTTGGCCTCCTACACCTATGCATCGGGTCTATCACCTCGATTTGCACCATTGGTTGCTACACTAGCGACCTCCTTCTATTCCTCCCTACACCCGATGAGCCCAGCCTTCTCCTCAATTTAGAGCTTATTATCTCGGGTAGAAAGCCAAACCCTCCCTTCATGGCCGACCCACCCACCAAGAACTTTGGCCCCATTGTCTCATTAGAGGAGGATGACCCACCACTATTTGAGGATTTTGAGGACATAGGGCCCCTCCCCCTCGATAACCCTTTTTATGATCTCTTTGATCCCTTCCAATGGGGGTCAAAGAACCCATGGAACCCAACCACCTTATCCACCACCAACCATTTCCTATCCCAACCCACCACGTTTGACCCAATTCACCCCATCCTAGACCCGGGTTACACCTTGGGAGCCATGACATTGGGCCACATACCCCTAGGTAATAAGGTTGTGCCACACCCCATGATGACCACCTTCTTTGATCCATTCGATCCTTTCCAATGGGAGTTCAAAGGTTGTCCCACACATATACACATGAAAGACACCTTTAGGAAAAGCATGCATGTGTCTAGGCTTACTACACCAATTGGCATGAACATTATGTTGGGTCCATTCATTCATATCACCCATATGTCAAGTAGAAAGTATGAGTGGTCCAAATTTAGATGTAATGGTCCACTTTACTCATCATGAGTCTTAAGCATGATAGGAGCATTCTTGGATGTCCGGGTCCCCCGGCATTTGTCACCCCCATAGATGACCGGATCACCTACGGATGCCCCGGCCCTCCAACCTTTGTTAGAAAGTCCATGCATGATAGGGCCACATTTGGTTGCCCCGGCCCACCAAGGTTCATCAAGGTCCATATGCCATCATGGCATGATAGGTCCATCTATGGTTGTCCAGGTCCACCCATAACCACTAAAATGATAGCATTCACAAAATTACATGATAACCTTGCAAGCACATCAACAAGAGTCATGAAATTTACAAAAGACCGACTGACTCACTGGCGCCACCAAGAAATCTAAATGGGTGATTCTGAGATGGTGAGGAATGAGAGGCTCTCACATAGAGACTGATGCGGGACAAGACCACGGACACGACAAGCTCGTGACTGCCCCTTAACGAGGGAAGCATCGGATGTGCGCGGTTGAGAAACCGGCTGTGAGCTAGGGTGGTCGGCTCTCACTTGTGCCCGGATCGGGTCACGGGACGGTAACGCTCTCTCTCGCAGCAGCGGTGATATAAATAGAAAGCGAGCTAATTACCCTATCATGCTCTCTAGCAGCGTCATAAGCAAGCATATATGAAAATTAAGCAAAATGCCAAGTAAGGGAGCGAATGCGATACCTCCACGCGCTCGGCGTAGGGACGACGGGCCCGACCGAACTCGTGCTCCCGAGACAGTTAATACATGAATATTTCAGTAATGGAAATGTGCCCACTCCACGCAGGGAGGTAAAGGGCGACACAATGGGCCCGGGAGGGCCGAATTCAGGATGCGGGCAGCTTCGTGTGTTGATTCGGCTACACGCGTGATCACGACCGTGGGGCCCACGTGCTATCTGGAGGGGCCGTGTGGGACCCGGTGGCGCCGCTGTAGTGTGGACACTTAGGGAAGTGTTCCCTGGGCTGGCGGCACACCGGAACGTCGCCCGGGGGTCGGGCGGTTCCGATCGGCACCCGTCGGGTTTGCTGTCCACGGACTGGTGGTTGATGTTTTTGCAGCGCGCGCTCCGGCGAGAATGGACGCTGCGATCAGCCCCGACGTCGGATCGACACGAGACTGGCGCCGTTGGAAAGCTAGCTTGAAGTTCTTCAACCTAGGCCTAAAGATCTATCCTGGATCTTCTCTGATCTTGACTTATGGAATTTTCAATCTTCCATTGTACAGTTCTTGAAATCACAGGTCAGCAGAGAACTTCCCTGTGGATTGCCTTTAACCACGAGAGAGACGTTCGCATCAGGGGTTATGTTCTTCAGAAAAGTTGTTGGAATTTAAGCAGGGAAGACAGCCAAATTGGTTTGGACCCATTTGGATGTATCTATGATTTGCTGTGATTTGTTTAGTGGACAAAGGTCAGATCTGGGATCAGGGGGACAGAACTGTAGCTGGGACTGAGAACGATTTTTAGAAAATATGAAATGGACGAACCAAAAATTGATAAAAATTGTGGATGACGGGGTGGATGGGTGTAACCTCCGATAAAATTGGGCGAACCAAAATAAATAAAAAAGTGAACCTAAGACATGAAACTCAGGGCTACTGTCACTGTAGACAGTGACAGAATAGATCTGAGATTGAGAGATAAATGAAAAGGTAAAAAGATGAAACGGTGGGTTTTGAACCTCAATATTTTTGTGGAGAAGGGGCTAGAAGATAGGAACCAACCCTCAAAATTTCAAATCGATCAGAACTCGTGGCTGGTTTCAGGAATTCTCGAACTACACCTCTGTCCAGCAGGACAGAAACTTGATGACGATTCCACGGCGGCTCGAAGGCGGCACGAACGGCGGCGGCGGCGGCACAGACGATCACCGGAGGTTGAGAGGGGATGAAGGGAGATAGATACACTCTAGATCTGGGGTTGGGGATGGAAGAACAGCAGGGGAAGAGAGAGGGGCGCACCAAGCTTCAAGCCTTGCAACAAAATTCTGATTTTTTCATTGATTTTCTCATGAAAATACAAGCATATATATGACTCCAATCAAATCTAATGTGGACCCTTGGATCAAGGGTTGGAGATTGAATGGCTGAGATGAAGTGTGAATAACACACCAAATATAATTTTTTAATCTAACTTGACCATTTCCATTCAACCTTAGACTAATTCCATTCCAACTTCACCTAATACACACCAACCAAGCCTAATAAGGCCAAAAGAGGGGGCGCCCCCCTTCATGGGCCAAGGGCCATTCATGGGCCAAGAGCCACCCAATATATCATGCTAGTCATGGGTCATTCCCACTTAGATGGCCCATGGGAGAGTGGAACCCAATTTGGGCCTTAAGTGCCTTAATGACCCATTTAAAACCAAATGACCCAATATGAAGTAGCACCCTTAAGTGGACCTAAACCATGATACCTAGTAATGGACTCTTCCTAGAAATGTGGCCCAATGGCTTAATTAAGCCTTACAAAGAGAGGCCAAATGAAAGAAATCAAAAATTACACACTTTCAAGCCAATACAACCCATACTACACACCTATACAAGCCAATACATACAATACAACCCATAAGCTCTTGATGTCCTCATCAATTCTCCCCGGGTGGGAGGAACTCGACCCCGTCGAGTAGGGGTAGGGATGCTCGAGTACTCCGGCGGATCCGTCACCGTGCCAAGTAGCGCGGGTATGCTCCGCTCTAAGTGATCGTCACCTGCTCATTCCATATATACTCGATATGCGAACTGCTATGGGCTAAAGGTGGTCACTCCGAAGGGGCACTCTCAAAAGGGAAGAAAACAGCTCGAAGAGTCACTAGGAATCACCGCTGAATCCCTATAGGTGACTAATCCGGGTATAGAAGTAGAACCGATCCCATACTAATCAAGTGAGTCCAATCACCTCTTACTCATAAGAGAACGACAACGAGCTTACACAAGACACATGCAGACTCACCATGCACTAACACACGTATGCAAACCACACAAACAATCGACTCAAAACACACCACTCAAAACAAACCACACAAGGAAAACACACCGACTTATGCATGACTCTAGACGAAGGTGGTAGCATCAAGCCCACTAGGTGGCTACATCCTGGGCGGCAAGAGAGCCGTCCTACTCTTCCCCTCCCAAGGCATAGTACTCCTCGGCTAGTGCCTCATCGGCCTCGTAATCAACACACTCAGGCTCGGGAGGTACGGATCTTCCAACACCTAAGGCTAGGGTGGTGCGAGCGGGACACTCGCTGGCAATGTGGCCAAACCCATGACAGTGGAAACACTGCACTCTCGACCGACTACTCTCTCCTATAAAAGGGGCCTTACCCTTATCATCTCGTCGGGTAGGGGGTGTAGGCAGTAATGGGGGAGATGTAGGTGCCTTGGACAATAGTGGAGGGGGTGCCGGTGCCAGAGAACGGGCTATAGGAGCCGGGGAACGGGCAACGGGTGCCGGTGGTTGGGGTGGGAATAGATCCCGGGGTGGAGGAGGATGAGGCCGTGGAGCGAAGTGCTCCTGACGGGTGGGTTCCTGAGATCGAGCCATGGGAGGCCGCTGATGTGGGCCTATGGAGTGACGGGGCTCGGTACTACGGAGAGGGGTGGGGCCCAACCGATGGCTAGACTCGAACTCTCCCTCAAATTGCTCCATCTCGAGAGCAACCTGGTATGCCTCTTCCAACATCTTGGCATTACGGCGGAAAAGCTCATACTGGTAGTGTGGCCGTAAATCACGTCGAAAGCGGGACACGGGCATGGTACTCTCCTCCGTGACACAACATCGTAGAAAGTACTCATCAAACTCCGCGATGTATTCGGAGACAGACCGGTCTCCCTGGCTAAGACTTTGCCACCTATCGATGAGTCGCTGGCGGTATGTGGGAGGAAGGTACTTTTGCCGAAGTTTATTCTTCATCTCGGCCCATGTGTCGATCAGGGGTTCTAGCCGCTGAAGTAGCAGGCTCTCCACATTCTTCCAATAGGTTTGTGCCTGCCCCATGAGTTTCATGGTGGCGAATCGGACCCTTCGACGCTCCGACATATCATACCACTCAAAGTAACGGTCCATGCCGAACTCCCAATCTAGGTAGACTTTCGGATCCAAAGACCCGTAAAAAGCGGGAGGGTCCGCTCGCACGGTCTTAAGGACCCTATCATCATCCTCATCTCGTTGTGGATGAAAACCACGACGGTGTTGACCATATCCCTCATAGGCATTGTCGGAACCATAGTCCTCGAGACCAAGGTCACGGTGCGGTAGTTGGGGAACCCGAGGAAGGGCGGGTGGAAGAGCCTGTGGTGGCTGGTTTTGGGCCGCGGGAGCGGCCTGGACTTGGGCCATGGGAGCGGGTTGGACTTGGGCCACCGCGGGAGGAGGTGCGGGTGGGCCTTGGGCTGCCCCTGGAGGGTCCCCGTGTGACATCCTATCTAACCGCCCAACGAGGTCTTGGACCGACCTGTCGGAGGTCTCCAAGCGCCCCTCCATGGCTCTAAGGCGACCCTCCATATTATCGGAGAAAGTCCGAAAGTTAGCATCGGATTGGTCCAACCTAGTCATAATGGCCATCATCGCCTCTTGTAGGGAGTGGAAGTCTCTCGAGGTATCCCGTGGGTTGGCCATAGGTGGTGGTGGGGGTGAGTACTGAGTACCCCGACGAGTGGGCATGCAAACACACCGACTAGAAGACGCCGACTAAAGCAAAACACACTAATGCTAAATGATGCGCCTAGACTTAACCAAAACGCGGTACACGGCGGAGGTAATCGACCCGAAGGTCACTCGCGCAAGTGTGCGGCCTTCCCGATAGGCGTAGCCTAACGTTCGGACAACACCTTTTGATATACCGAGTAAAGGGATGCAATGTAAAAAAGATACTTTTTTTGTTGTGTTTTAGAAATATGATGATCCTAGACTCGACTTAAACCGACTAATGACTAGACGAAAATGACACTCTTTTTTTTTCTTTTTGACACCCTAGACTCAACTCGCTCTGATACCAAATTGATGCGGGACGAGACCACGGACACGACAAGCTCGTGACTGCCCCTTAACGAGGGAAGCGTCGGATGTGCGCGGTTGAGAAACCGGCTGTGAGCTAGGGTGGTCGGCTCTCACTTGTGCCCGAATCGGGTCACGGGACGGTAACGCTCTCTCTCGCAGCAGCGGTGATATAAATAGAAAGTGAGCTAATTACCCTATCATGCTCTCTAGCAGCGGCATAAGCAAGCATATATGAAAATTAAGCAAAATGCCAAGTAAGGGAGCGCATGCGATACCTCCACGCGCTCGGCGTGGGGACGACGGGCCCGGCCGAACTCGTGCTCCCGGGACAGTTAATACATGAATATTACAGTAATGGAAATATGCCCACTCCACGCAGGGAGGTAAAGGGCGACACAATGGGCCCGGGAGGGCCGAATTTGGGATGACGGGCAGCTTCGTGTGTTGATTCGGCTACACGCGTGATCACGACCGTGGGGCCCACATGCTGTCTGGAGGGGCCGTGTGGGACCCGGTGGCGCCGCTGTAGTGTGGACACTTAGGGAAGTGTTCCCTGGGCTGGCGGCACACCGGAACGTCGCCCGGGGTTCGGGCGGTTCCGATCGGCACCCGTCGAGTTTGCTGTCCACGGACTGGTGGTTGCTGTTTTTGCAGCGCGCGCTCCGGCGAGAATGGACGCTGCGATCAGTCCCGACGTCGGATCGACACGAGACTAGCGCCGTTGGAAAGCTAGCTTGAAGTTATTCAACCTAGCCCTAGAGATCTGGCCTGGATCTGCTCGGATCTTGACTTATGGAATTTTCAATCTTCTGTTGTACAGTTCCTGAAATCACAGGTCAGCAGAGAACTTCCCTGTGGATTACCTTTGACCGCGAGGGAGACGTTCGAATCAGGGCTTGTGTTCTTCAGCAAAGTTGTTGGAATTTGAGCGGGGAAGACAGAAAAATTGGTTTGGACCCGTTTGGATGTATCTATGATTTTCTGTGATTTATTTAGTGGACAAAGGTCGGATCTGGGATCAGGGGGATAGAACTGTAGCTGGGACTGAGAACGATTTTTAGAAAATAAGAAATGGACGAACCAAAAATTGAGAAAAATTTTGGATGACGGGGTGGATGGGTGTAACCTCCAGTAAAATTGGGCGAACCAAAATAAATCAAAACGTGGACCTAAGACATGAAACTCAGGGCTACTGTCACTATAGACAGTGACAGAACAGATCTGAGATTGAGAGATGAACGAAAAGGTAAAAATTTGAAACGGTGGATTTTGAACCTGAATTTGTTTTTAGAGAAGGGGCTAGAAGATAGGAACCAACCCTCAAAATTTCAAATCGATCAGAACTCGTGGCTGGTTTCAGGAATTCTCGAACTACACCTCTATCCAGCAGGATCGAAACTTGATGACGATTCCACAGCGGCTCGAAGGCGGCACGAACAGCGGCGGCGGCAGCACAGACGATCACCGGAGGTTGAGAGGGGATGAAGGGAGATAGATACACTCTAGATCTGGGGTTGGGGATGGAGGAACAGCAGGGGAAGAGAGAGGGGCGCACCAAGCTTCAAGCCTTGCAACAAAATTCTGATTTTTTCATTGATTTTCTCATGAAAATACAAGCATATATATGACTCCAATCAAATCTAATGTGGACCCTTGGATCAAGGGTTGGGGATTGAATGGCTGAGATGAAGTGTGAATAACACACCAAATATAATTTTTTAATCTAACTTGACCATTTCCATTCAACCTTAGACTAATTCCATTCCAACTTCACCTAATACACACCAACCAAGCCTAATAAGGCCAAAAGAGGGGGCGCCCCCCTTCATGGGCCAAGGGCCATTCATGGGCCAAGAGCCACCCAATATATCATGCTAGTCATGGGCCATTCCCACTTAGATGGCCCATGGGAGAGTGGAACCCAATTTGGGCCTTAAGTGCCTCAATGACCCATTTAAAACCAAATGACCCAATATGAAGTAGCACCATTAAGTGGACCTAAACCATGATACCTAGTAATGGACTCTTCCTAGAAATGTGGCCCAATGGCTTAATTAAGCCTTAAAAAGAGAGTCCAAATGAAAGAAATCAAAAATTACACACTTTCAAGCCAATACAACCCATACTACACACCTATACAAGCCAATACATACAATACAACCCATAAGCTCTTGATGTCCTCATCAGAGACAACTCAAGATTGAGGTTTTGTGGGATCAGCCCCTTCCAGGTTTTGAGGTGCACTAGCCCCACTACTCATAAGTTAGGCCTCCTCGAGGGATACGTTGTTAACTTCAGTTTCAATGTGGAAGGCCTTGTGCCACACAAGGGACCCACGGTGGCACCAAGTGAGGATTTCAAGCCCCCATCCTCCCTTGAGAGAGCACCCACCCCTCCCCATGAGAGCACCGTCAGCCCAGAGAAGCCCGACGTAAGCAACTTGAGAGAATATTGGATGAACATGAAATCATCACTCGGAGCAAGGTGTACGGGCACTACCTCGCTAGGTGGAAGAATCGGCTTCTTTCGGAAGACATGTGAGCGGTACCACTTCTGCACCTTTCCGCAGAGGGAAGGACTCTTACTCGACGGAGTCGAGTTCTCCGCACCCCGGGAGTATGATGGGGTCATCACCATCCGTCCTGGCACTCTCGGCCCTTCTCGTCACCCCGGAGGCGTACGTCATGGTCTAGCCATTTATTATGAGTCCTATGTTGTATTTCTTTATTTTTATTGAGTCATATCATTGTAATTTCCCTTTTATTAGAGTCATGTATCTAGGTCTTTGGTTTATTTCTCTAAGTTTGAGTCTCTTTAGGCTAATTTAGACTAGCTATTGGGCCCAACCCACTGGACTTGGCCCATGGGTGCCCCTACCTTGTTGGTTATTAGTCAATGTGCCAAAAGTCAGGGTCTTATTGTAAATTATGGGATCCCTATAAATAGGACCCCACTCTCTCCATTTTGAGGTAATGAATCAATGAATGAAAATTTGCCATTTTTGTGAGTTCTAACTTCAGATTTAGTGTGGAGTGAATCCATTAGTGAGTTGAGAAGCCTTAGGGAGAGAATCCCACCCATCCCTCTCTTAATCTCTCTCTCCCACTACCCTTTCTCTCTTCTCCACACCCAATTTCAAATTTTTTCTCTCTCCTCCCCTCCCAACCACCTCCCCTCTACCACCTACCTCCATTAAATCCTCTACAACTTCCCACAAACCATCATTACTTCCCCCTAGTCCCAAGAGACCCTCCACAAATCCACACCCCACCCTCCAACCCCCAACTACCCATCCCCTTCCCCAAGCAGCTCTCCACCTTCCCAAGGGTCCTCTTCCCATCCCCAAGACCACCATTGATCACCCCACATTAAAGGAAATTCAAACTCACATTCCCCCCCACCCACTTGTGCCCCCCTCACCTTCCCCCTTCTCCCTCCAAGCCCAAATTTGCAGCTCCTCTCTCACCAACTGAAAACACCCTATTCCAGACCCCATTCTCCCTCTCCCACACCTTAGAACACCCCCTCCCAGGCCCCCTCACAACTAGGGGTCACTCCCACACCTATTCACCCCGTTTCCCCTTCCATACACCCCATTTCCCCCATCATCATCAACCTACAGTTCACTATTTGGAGGCAGCAAAGAAGCTGTTGGTTGCAGAGGCTATCCCATCGTCTCCTCATCGAACCAGGTGTCAAGTCTTATATTGCTGGAATTGTCTTCGAGTCGGCTTTCCAACGGTGGTGGTCCCGCCGGCTTCCAAGGTCGGAGCAGTTCGGAGGAGGCGATCTACTACGACTGCGCAAGACTTCTTAGGTAGAGGACCAGAACCTGAGTGGAAGCTCTTCCACGGCAATTTTAGTGTGAATCTGGGTGAGAGTTCTTCTATAAACTTATTCCTAGACCTGTCGACTTCCAGGATCAAGAAGCGGAACTTCGATTGACGGCCGGAATCAAGAGTTATCAATTTCTTGCTCCAGGTGTTTGGTTCTGTTTGTTGTTAGTATGTTCGAGTTCTACCGGTCCACTCCGACATCATCTGGCATCCCTGTTACTTGCGTTTCGAAGAGAACTCGACAAAGAAGCCGTCGGTACCAGCCATACTCAAATTGGAGTTTTGAATCACCCGTGGTACCCTTATCATTCAGCTGGTGAGGCTCTGTGACAGTCAAGAACAGCAACCTGCTTCCCTGTTCAACCCTCTGCCCCGACCAGAACCGACGACCATAGAAATCAAGAAAATTCTGGCATCATCCCGCTCCAGTTACGAAGAATTCTGCACTGGTCCCGTCATTAGCAAAATTCGAGAGCAGTCACAGCAACCACTTCTTCGACTGTCTATCAGCACTCGCAGAGAGCAGGCAGAACTGATCCCGTTCTTCATTCGGCATTCTTTCCCCCGTTTCTCCCCTCCCCGCTTGGCCGGCTGAAGGCCCCTCCCTGCGTGGAGGTAGTTTTGGTTGTAACCACATAATCCCCACCCCAAGATTCCCCCCCCCCCCTTGCATGGGGGTAGTTCATGTAATAATTACACTCGCAGGTTTGAAGCTTGATCGACGCAGCGTGCGGGTGCTCCCCTCGCCTCCCCGCTCGCCCCCGTCTCCGACCGGAGTCAGTTTCTTCAAACCGGCTAGGTGAGAACTCGTCCCTTGCTCTCATTTATGTTTGTTCATTTAATATTCTCCAATTGCACTGTCGGTTAGGGAGAGAGCGCCCGATCCTAAGGCTCCACCGTCTTTGTGTGACCACCGTGGGTATGAGTGAGTGACCCGCGCCCTTTGGCCATTGCCGGCTCATTGAGTTGGATATCCGTTCCCCAAGGGGAGGTTTACCTTGGATGTTGCTGGCCCTCTACCAGCAAGGGTCTTGTCCCACTTCCTCGACTCGGCATCCCCGAGTTACCCCCGGGTTGAGTGTGTGCGCCATACGAAGGTCCGCTTACGTAGGCTTCTTAGCCTTGTGGTTGTGCTTGCATACATAGGTCCGAGGAAGCATTGGTCTTGTGACTATCACCCCAAGGTGGTGTCACATTAATTAAGGCCAGGCTCGGTAAGGCCAAGGGAAGTTGGCTCGAGGAATTACCAAGGGTACTATGATCGCATCGAAGTACTCCGAGAACCGCCATCGGTGAGACTCCTTTGCAGTTGGTGTACGGCACAGACGCCGTGATTCCTTTGGAAGTCAGCAGCCCCTCTCTCCGAGTCATCAACTTCTCGCCCGAGGAGAATGAGCAGAAACTGCTAGAGAACCTCGATATGGCAAGCGAGATACGAGATACGAGAGATCGCGAGCATCCGAGCCATAGAATATCCACGGCGCATCACTCGATATTACAATGTCAAAGTCCGAGACAGACACTTCCACACAGGAGACTTCATCCTAAGGAAAGCCGAAGCCTCTCGACCACTGGAGGCGGTGGGAAAGCTGGCCCCTAATTGGGAAGGCCCCTACCGAGTGGTCGAGACGCTCGAGAAGGGGGCGTATCAAATATCTACCATGGAAGGAGCGCCTATCCCTCGGACATAGAACGTGACAACATTACGAAAGTTCTATTTTTGAGCTTTTCTCAAACATGTAAGCGACATATGGCAATAATTTTCCTTTTATTAATGTTTCTTCGTACATCAGATAGGCCACAGCCAATACAATGCATACCAAAAATAAAGATACTACATCCACTAGTACTATAACACGAGCTGATTACTCGGCGTGGACATGGCTAGCACCCCTAAGCCGAGCCACTAACTCTACCCAGTGTGGAAACTGGCTCGGATAACGGGATGGCTGACCCTGTTTGCTCGGGAAACTCAGAGAAAAGGTATCAGAGGAAGAGAGGAAGAAAGGGAAGGAATGCCTAGATGTCAGGAAAATAAGAGAAGACCTCCTCTGCCAAGCCTTTGGAAGGGAACAAGGCCGGAAGCTGAACAAAATGCAAGCACCTCCGAGTGGTGCAAGCAAGGATAAAGCTAAAGGCATCCTTCAAAGAATGAAAGAAAAGAAAAGAAGTTGGTTGAAGAGCAGAAGAGGGGGAAAGACCGAGGACCCCCTCAAAGAGGTAAGAGGGGTGACGTGGTTGGAAAGAAAGGAGAACCAATGACGTTACGTCATCAGTCCTCCTCGAGTGGGGCGGCGGCCTAGAGAGCAGGAGAGAGCCTGTGGTCAGGCCTCCTTCCTTCTTGTACGCCATCAAGCGGCGGTCCCGAAGTTGGGAGCGAGCCCGTCGCCAGGCCTCCTTCTTTCTCCTACGCTGTCCGCCTCGTCCTCCTTCCTTCTCCTACGCCGGAGCAGCATGAACACCTCGACGGCTACCAGGGTCATCATCTTCTTAATCGCCCTCCATGTTTCACTGACAATCCCCCATCACAAAAAGACAGACGCTTCGCGAAAAGGGAGAAACAGGAAAGATTGCAAGGGAAGCATTAAGCGGTGGAGAGAGGTGGAGACGCCCTTCGGGACCTTTTATAGGCCGAAAGGGGAACCCCCGCCTTAATTGACTCTCCCATCGATAAAATGCAAAAGGCAGGAACCCTTCCCTAGGGGCAGTTACTCCGTTTCCCTCAATGGCCCTCCCATAGGGACACGCGAAATGGCAAGCCATTCAAAGCATGGAAAGTCGGAAAGGCGCCAGTGCCATGTCAGTCGCCTGGACAATCAGCACACGAGATGCCTGCAAAACGTATAAAATCTCCACTTTTCTAGCAACTACAGATACGAATCACACCAAAGGCGGTAAGGAACAGTCAATCAAGTTCTGAATATTACTGACATTATATATATAGAAAGGAAAAATCTTACATGGCAACATTCAAAAAAGAAAAAGAAAAAGAGCTAACACATTGAGCCCGTTTTCCCCCTAATCTATGGAGATGGGGGGGCTCCGAGAGGCCCTTGGCCTTTCATGAGGCTCAGCGGACGAAGGATCCTTAACGGAAGGAGATCTACCCCCGGTATCCTCGGTGACGGCTGGTCCAGGCACTGACCCCACTCGTGTGGGAACTACCTCGATCATGTGCCCTCCCGAGGCAACCGGAGTTGGCGATCCCTCTACTGAAACGGAGGCATCCTTGCTCCCCCGTTCACTCGACGTCAGAGAGGAAGAATCTATGGTATCCTCATCCGAGTCATAGCGCTGCCTGAGAGCAAAAACGAGCTAGTCGAGCACCTGCTGCAGGGCCTCGAAGACCGCTCGATGGAAGCCTTGAGCGAATCCCTTCCGTAGCCCCCGACGATAGCCTAGCTCGTAGTACGAGAAGGTGGCCTTATGAAGAGCTGTGTGATAGCCCTCCAAGTTTCTATATCGTTCGATCGCCTCCGTCCCAGTTTGCCACGTTTTCTTCTCAAGCTCGGCCACGCTCTGCTCGGCCTCAAACAACTTCATCTCAGCCTCGGACAGCTTCACCTCGACCTCAATCCGCGCAACCTCGGCTTCGCCCCGCACTCGCTCGGCCCCTCGGACCTGGCTGTTGAGCTCCTCCCGCTCGGCCTTCCACTGCTCGTAGCGCTCGACCTGAGCTTGACGCTCCTCTTCCAGGAGTTTGCTCTTCAGGTCCGCTATATAGCGAGCTTGGGTCAGCTGCTCGGCCAATGCCCGAGCCTCCTCCTGGCTCAACTGAGTCTGTGCCCGAAGTGAGGCTGCCTCCCGCCGAAGGACTTCAAGCTCGGAAGTCAATTGCCCGATCCTCCGATTGGACTCAGCGTGGACCCGAGAGAGAGACCTCTCCTCAGTATCCAGCCGTGCGAAGAAATCGACTATCTCGACCCCCAGTTGGGCCACGATCAAGCCGCCCTCCATGACCTTCCTGAAGAGTAGGGAGGGGGGAGTACGTCTGAACTCCTTATGAACCAATGAAGGCACCAAGGATCGGCACCTTTGGTACAGAGAAGCCCGAACAGCGGAGGCACCGGCCGAAGGGGGAAGAGTCCTTTCTGGAAGAACTGGGACTAGAGCATCCCCCCCGAGCGTCCCCATTTTCGGGATGGCAACACTCGGCTTGGGCTGGGTCGTTGCCTCACCCCGCGCCCCATCAGCCTTGGCCGGGACCTCGGAACCAACCGCCTCTGCCTGCGGTCTGGCAGGCTCGGCAGTGGTTTCCCCGCCAGTAGCAGCCTTCTCTGGCCCGATAGACGGGAGATCTGGACGGTAGATTTCCTCGGCTAAGGGCTCCTCGACCGGATGAGCACGCTTCTTAACTGGGTGGACCCGCTCCTCAATCGGGCAGGCGACCCCCGCCTTCTTTAATCGCTTCTTCTCAGCGGTCAGGGCCTTCATTGAAGATAGTAGCAGCCGCTCCCTAGGGTCCTTGCATTTGTCCCCACGGCACTCGGGGGCATCACCCCAGGCAATCTGCTTGCCCTTATCTCAGGCGCATGAAGGGCCCCTAGAGGCTCAGGGTTCGCTCGGAGCAGGCGTCTCCTCCAAGTCGATGATCTTCTGCTCCAACGGTTGCTCCCCCTCATCATCCGTCTACCTCGAATCTGAACAACAGAAGCCAGATCATCAGAAGGAGGCCTACCTGCCCGACCCAGAAGCACATTACAGGACCCTAAGGTTCTTACCTTGAGGTGGCACTGCGCAGGAGGGATAATCCTCGATGTTAATCACAGTCATCAACTCGACGGTCGACTAGCGATTCTCCTGGAGAATCCTGATCTCCTCCTCTAGCTCTAGGGAAATCGCCGCTTATTTCAAAGGGAGAGACGGATGGAAGTTGGGCTCCGTCGGGAAGTCCCAAGAGGCACCATCTTTGGATGAGCCCACCCAGAAAAATTGGGTCTTCCACCCCTTGTGAGAGGAATCTCTAGCAAAGAGGGACACGCAGCTCCTTCCCCTCTTTGCCTGAAGATAGAAGAAGCCCTTACCCTCATAGGTTTGCTCCTTCAACTCAAAGAAGGAATGGAAAAGGTCTAACGAAGTGCGAAGCCCACACAAACGGCAGAGAAAGATGAAGGAAAAGATAAAAGTATAAGAGTTAGAGACTAACTGGACAGGAGCCAGTCGGTAAAACTGAAGCAATTGCGTAACAAAAGGATGGAGAGGTAGGCAAAACCCACACTTTCAAGCCAAGAGGAAAGTGTAAAAAAGGCCCGAACGAGTGTCCAGACTAGACTCATGAGGTTTCGACGCATAGAAATAGTACTGCCATGGCAGCCCATAACGCCTCTCCATCTTCTTCACTTCAGCCTCGCCCAACTCACTGTGCATAGGGTGCTCAGACTGCGGCACCAAACTCCCAGTGCCCTGTTTGGCTTTATACACCTCGATTGCGGGGTATTGCTCCGCCATGTAAGGATGAGAGGAATAGGAAGAAGAGGAGGAGAGCACTGAGTCAGACGATTCAGGAGGAGGTGGAAGCTGATGGATCACCGCCACTGTGATCTCTGCTAACTCCGCAAAGGCCTCTAAAATTCTTCGCTCCTCCTAACCACCCTCACGGCACATGAGCCCTTTCAGAATACAAGCGCGATGGAGAGAAAATGCCCTAAACAAAGGAGGCATGGAACGCAAGCACACGCGATGTTTATACTTCCAGAGGCTTGGAGGGAGGCTGCGCGACGTTCTGACCTATAAAAAGGGACTCCTCGCATCAACTCAAAAGAGTCATCATCACAGGCATATTCCCAGGACAGTCGCATTAAATGGCCCCGGCCGAAGAAAGTTCCCCACCCAAATCAAGCCACCAACACCATCCCCACAAATGCTACTCATCCGAGCCCAATTTTGGCTCGGGAGTAGGAGGTGGACAAGTGGAGAGGCAGAAAATCCACCGCCCAAGAGCACGGCCCAACTAGGTCCAATTTGACCAAACCAGGCCCAGCTTCCCAAAGTGACAGCCCCATTTTGGGCTCACTTACTTTAAGCCTAAAACTCACTCAAACCAGCACTTCCTAGGTGACCCCAGGGCCCGAAAATCTGAGCGACAGATCGGTCGAGAAGGCCCCTGCGGGGACCCAACGTAACCTATCCAAGCTACGCATGCACCCATCGCTCGAGAGGAAACTCTGAGTAAGCGTCCCAAGCTCAGACCGACTGTCGGAAGCTTATCCAAGCGTTGGTTACGCATCCTTCAGGTGCAAGGAACTCTAAGGGATAAGGGAGAGCAAGAGTCCTTGTGCCATAAAGAGCCCACGACGAGGACGTAACCCCCCTGAATCCCCTCGACTCCCTGGGCTCCTACATTAAATGGATCGCTATATAAACCCCAGGGAGACTCTCCGAGGAGGTAAGCAACGATCCTGA
Organism: Amorphophallus konjac; assembly: GCA_022559845.1. Classification (NCBI taxonomy): domain Eukaryota; kingdom Viridiplantae; phylum Streptophyta; class Magnoliopsida; order Alismatales; family Araceae; genus Amorphophallus; species Amorphophallus konjac. The sequence continues at coordinate 359,730,094 of CM040122.1, forward strand.
GTGAGAACCACCACATCTCTTGGTGGAGAACAATCTCGCGACGACTTCTTCTCCTACCACCTCCCCTCGCACCCGTGCTCTATCATATTCGCTGACTTAAGTATCGGAGGGTTTCCCCCAAGGATTCATCCCTAGGCACCCCTGATATGTTTCCTGCCTTATAGTTCATATATGCGTGGTGGCTGTGATCAAGGATTCCTCTAGGATCTCACGACTTAGGATCAGCGTGAGATTACGCCTCTTCAGCATCTACTAGAATCCCCCATCAGAAAATATCCAGAGATCACACAACTAATTAACAGTTAAAACATGACTGCCTTAAACATGAAGAAGTTCACGAAAGGAGTATTAAAGCAAGCAAGACTGGCAATTTGGCATTGTTAAACACTAGATAATTAAGTCATCATGCTTAGTGATCGTTCTACTTAGCAGGGACTCAAAAACGTTCCACACTACTATTTTAGAAACTATGAGGATAGTTTTTATCAGTGGAATTGGCTAAAACTAGGTTAACTCAAGTGGAACAATATCACTAGACCAAAGAGGACCTTTACCTACGACACTTACCTACGGTTCTGTTAGTCGTAGAAATAGAGTAGACTATACCTATGATTTTGTAAGTTTATATATTACAATCGATCAATGTCGTAGGTATGTGGGATACCTTTCCTACGGTTTGGTAGAGCCGTAGGAATAGATAGATATACTGAACTACCTACGGACAATGCCGTAGGTAAGTGATGTAGTATACCTACGGTTCAGTAGAGCCGTAGGAATAGATAACTATACTGAATTACGTATGGAGAAAGTCGTAGGTATACGATGTCACGTACCTACCCTTGGATAGGGTCATAAGAATAGATAGCCATACTGAATCACCCACGGTCAAGGTCGTAGGTACGTGATGTAACAAACCTATGATTTAGTAATGTCGTAGGAATAGGTCTCGCCCGTAGAGTGATTGTTATCCATGATTTTTATTTTTATATATTACTTACGGTCAATGTCGTAGGTAAGTTATATTTTGTACATACAGTTTGATAGTGTGGTAAGAATAAGTGTAAAGATTTTTGGTGCCAATGGACCAAAGACTCCTGTGCGCCTGCACAAAAATGAGTTTTTTTTTCCTCCACCTCCTCCTCTCCACAAAACCATAAATTTTCTCCCCCTCATTTCTCCCCCTCTGCCGTAAACCCTCTTTACTCCCCCTTTGCCATAAACACTTTTCACCGTAAACCCTCTTTCCTCCTCCTCTGTCGCTTAACTCCCCCTCTGCCATAAACCCTCTTTCCTCCCCCTCTGTCGTCGTAAACCCTCTTTCCTTCCCCTCCGCCGTAAACCCTCTTTTCTCCCCCTTTGCCGCTTTACTCCCCCTCCACCTCCACCTCTCTAGGATCATCTCTCAGGGACCTGCCAGCCTCCCTTCGTGCCCTACCCACCACCGCACCCTCTCCCTCCGTAAAACATATTTCCACTCGAACGGCTCCGTGCCATGCCTGCCCTCCATAAACCCTATTTCTCTCCCCCTTTTTCACTCCAATGGCTTATCCCCCCTTGCGATCCCCCCGGTGGTGGCGCTCCTTCCTCTTGGCTACTTGGCATCTCTACGGTGCTCCTTCCTCTTGGATGCTCAACACCGTTCATCCCCACACTGCATCTCGGCGTCGCTCATCCCCGCACGACATCTTGGTTGTGCTCCGTCCGCCTAGCATCTCAGGAGAGCCCTCCTTCCTCTTTCACTCAACCTTGTATCTTGTGCGTCATTCTCCGGTAACTCTCCATCTCTTTGCATGTTGTTGGCATGGCTTCTCCATTTGTTGTTGGTATCCGTGGAGGGGGGAGAGAGAGAGGGTGGTGCGCCAGAAATGGGGAAGGGAAGGAAGGAGAAGCACTATATATACCAACATGGAAGCAGCAGCAACAGCTAGTTTAGTCAAGTGATTCATGTTTGAGCAGTAACATTGAGGGAATACATAACATCTTGTCATCCATTCTCATAAGATACATAACATAATGTCTATCTGACTCTATCTCTGTACATCTTTCATGTGTATCATCTTAACAAAACCTCAATTAATATCTATCGGCATTTAATAACTTTTTTCTTTTTTTTTTACAAGTTCCACAAGATCTGGCCCTTTAAGATTCATCTAGGGGTGGGTCTCAATACCAACTGGTGCGCAACTGGCACTGAACAAGTCATTAATTTTAGGACTTGAAAAAAAAAAAGAAAATCCATAATTTACTCTGTTTTGCATGTCTCATCCTGATTATTCCTGACAAGTCTACATCTTTATCCTCATTTTATAAGTCGCTAGAGAATCTATTGTACTACATTTATATAATTGAAATCAAAAGAGACAAGCAACAGTGAGTACTTATCTGGAAATGAGCAGCTTTGTTTTTTAGTATGCTTGAGTGTTTTGTTGGTTGGTGTAGACACGCCAAAATTGACATCATTCTGAGCATATCTCCTATCACATTATGATGCCCTGATTTGACCCACAAATCGACTTATTTGAGTGGTTTTCTCCTATTTTTCTTGAATATTCAGCTTTCCTAAGCTTTTTCCTATTTTCCCCACTTTTCCTTGGATTTTCTCTCAAGTTCCGCGATCAATGACACCCAAGAGGGGGGGGGGGGTGAATTGGGTGATTACAAATTTTAAAAAAACTTACCCAATTTAAAGGGATATGATAAAACATCAACTAAGAAATTCAGATCTGTTTAATTACAAGTTAGATTTATCAAAATCTATCGCCATGATAGTTCTTCGATACTAAGCGGAGGTGTGAATCCAAGGATCCTACTCACCCAAGGTGGTATCGTCCCGACAAGATTGATCTTGTCAATTCAAAAAAACCTTTTGATATACCAAAGATCTATTTATAGAAAAGATCGATTATGCTAGATCTGAAGGATCAAACGCGGAAGAACAATATGCACGAACAAACACACGGAATGGGGGTAGAAGAAATTAACCAAACCCACAATAGACAAGGATTTTAAGGTTGTTCGGATGCAACGATGGTAACCTACGTCCACCCCTCACCAAAACCCGGTGAGGCTTCACTATTGGAACCCATCACGGGGATGAATCCCCAACATGGAACCAAGCTCCAGTACACACACAAGACGACGCCTGCACACACACGGGGACACGCCCCAGCACATACAAACAGGATCTGACGACTGGATCAACAACACACACACACACGCTACAACAGACGTAACACTCTACACCCACAGACACCTAGATCTGGATAGATCCACACACACATGCAGATCTGAAGAGATCCACGCATACACACGGATCTGAATGAAACACCACACACAACCACGGATCTAGGTAGATCCACATACACACGAATGTTTAGAGATTACAAGAACACACACTTGAAGCTCAATGGAAAATAGAAGTAGAAACACAAATGAAAACTTCAGATTTAAGCTCCCCCTTAGTGGATGAAGAAGATCTTTGGTGAAGCGTGCTTCTCAGCTTGATTTCCACTTGAATGGCTTCAGGATGATCTTCAAATTCTTAAGATTGGATGAAGGATGCTTGGACGAAACACTATTCACGGAGTTCTTCCTGCAGCCTTCTTTCTCCTTTGATAGCCTTCCTTTGATCCCCTTGTGTCATTAGGGTTTCTTGGCCCAAGAGTTATTTTTATAAGACCTAGGATGGTCAAGGGACAAGCCAGGAACCAGATCCACGATTTTAGCAAGTTGAGAAGCTTTTAGACCAAAAAGTCTAAGAAAGAGGCTTTGAACACGTTCATGAAACAAAGTCAACAAAGGTGGCTTCGAAGGTTTCGGTCGACCGAAATGTCCGGTCGGTCGATCGAACTCTGAGAGCTCTGCAACGTTTCAGTGCTGGGAGAATCGGTCGACCGAACTCTGTAATTTCTCAGAGTTCTGCCTGCTGGAAAGTTTGGTCGACCGAACTTAGCCCATTGGTCGACCGAACTTCGGACTTCCCGCAAAAATGAGTTGTTAGCCCATGAAAGTATATCTATATAATCAACCTTTGGATTGAACGTATGTTTGCATCTATGTGAAGTCCGTTTGTACTATGTTTATGCATTTTGAAGACTTGATCATTTGAAGCATTTGATAAGATGGAGTTTAGCCTTAATTGCATTCTAGTGTTCACCTTTAAGCTAGTATGCGCAATGTGAGATGAAAAATATGTCCAGGGTTTTGTTATCATCAAAATCACCTGGAGAGACTCAACAATCTCCCATTTTTGATGATGACAAAACTCTAGACCAAAAGATGCATTTGCGTGCCGATAACCAAACTTAGAACTTGAAATCAACGCATTCCATACTTGCAAGCTCCCACATGGTTCTTGTATGTGGCGGATTTTACATTCACGCATAGTGAGGGGTTTCAGACGGCATGGCTTGTCTTTTATCCAACACCATTTGATATATATAGAACCCATGAATGGTTAACAATCCAATAATCTGTAAGGCAACTTCAATCCCTTCAAGATACATCATTCAAACCATTCAAGCCAACATAGATCATTCAATCATATTTGCCAAATAGAAATTTGAGAAGGAATGAAATACAAGTACCAACATGTATGTCCAAGACCAAGTGCATTCCATTTCATTTCACGTTCACTACATGGTGCAAAGACACTTGACACATTACAGGACAAAAGCAGAATGACTCAACTAATGCAAATGCAAAAGACTCAACGAATGCAAATGCAAAAATAAATGCCAAATGGCATACACATATACATTCACACATGCATAAAATATAGATAAACCTAAAAACTTATAGATAACTACTTCTCCCCCTTTGTCATCATCAAAGAGGGGAGGGTGGTACAAGAAAAGTGTATCAAAAGCGAACTGCAAGGCCTAAAAATAACGACTAAGGTGAAGAACCAGAAAGCCCTCAGTTGCCGTCTGCAGGAGGTGGCTGATCACCAAGGCGGCGATGGATATCTTCAAGAGTGTGATCTTGAAACTGAAGGTGATGTTGAATATCTGCAAGGGAGGTCTCTAGAGCCTGGCCACGACACTGAAGACACAAAAGTGTGTGGTTCATGAGATAAAAACTTGGCCTGAATCTTCATGGCTGGAGGAAAGGGTAGTCACTTGGGTGGACAGGTTGGCCATATTGGTGGAGAGGGTGTCCAAGGCGGTGGAGAAAGAATCCATTCGGCCAGTTATGGTGTTCATAAAGGTGTCGAGTGGATCAAGTGATGACCCAAATCGAGTGTCAAGGTTGGAAACTTGTTCCCCAAAGACCGATTTTCGAACCCAGAAGAGCGCCTATCCAAAGTCTCATAATCTGCCCAAGAAGGTGGTCCAGCACCATGAGTAGAGGACTCCCCGTGAAAGAATTACGGTGGAGATGGCATATCCGAAGTTGTAGGTGGAGGAGGAGGTGACTCCTGCTATGGTGGAGGAGGGTACTCCTAGACTTGAGCTTGAAGAGGGACTTGGGCTTGATCCTACTCCTGTTGATCTTGGTCCTCTTCCTCATATTCTGATTCATCTCTATAGATTATGACATTTCTGTATAGGACTCCATCTTTACCCCATTCATACCCAAAAGATGATATATCATCTTGCCGGACGTAAATGTTAACTTTCTCGGCCAAACCAACTCCAACATGACGAAAGACGCGAGTCAACTGTGAGGCATATGGCATGGATCATCTTCTTTGGGTACGGAATGACCCAATTAGATCCGTCATATGGCGTCCCATATTAATGGGGATCCGACCCAAAACATGATAGAATAGAAACTTGTGTACCTCAGTTACGGCATCTCTACTCCCACCCTTAGGATAGATAATAGTGGTGAAGATGTGATGCAGAATCCGCTGTGTTGGTGGGAAATAGTTGGCATTTAGAGTGATCAAATTACTGACTCTGTGCACATACTCACAACACGTCATGAGCATGAATGTGTCTGCCACAGCACCATGACCATACGCCATATCTTCCCCTCTAGCTGAAACACCTAGAGCGCTTGAAAATAATTTTGGATTGATTGTAAACTTAACTCCACTCCTTTCACGATGGTAAAGAGACGGTCATCCCTCATATTCAAGTTGCCATAGAACTCCTAAACTAAGCTCAGATAAAATACAGGATATCTCGTTGCGAAATCAGTCCATCCACTTTGAACCTCCAATGCCACACTTATATCAGGAAGGATGTCATTTAGCTCATCAAAATCGACCAGACGAGGGTCGAGTATAGGTCGTGGGTGCATCGGCTGTGCCCTAGGAGGTGCGGATGCCCACTGTGGGGGAGGAGCCAGAGCCTCAGCTCTTCTGGCACTAGACTCCCCTTGGGTAGAACGCCGAGAACTTCTTCTAGGCGCCATCTAGATAGAAATCGTAGTAGAAAACCTAAGGGGAACAAAGATGCTTCCTCAGGATGGAATGGAATGAAAAGATGCACCAAGATACCATAGAATGGGATGCTCCACATACTGGAACCCTAGGAATGGCTTCAAGGTCGCACAATCCGCCGCAGAGATTTCATCCCGAAGTGATGACGAACACGTTGGATCTTGTGCGGATGGAAGAAGAATGGGGTTCTAGGGCTTGAGAGGAGGTGTATTGGGGTTTTTAGGGCTGGAAAAAAGTTGTGGGAGAGAGAAGAGGTGAGAAAGTGAGTGAATGGGGGTGAAAACCCCCTTAAAATGGAGTTCGGACGTGGGTTCGGCCGACCGGTTCGTGTTAGTCGGTCGGTCGACCGAACTGGTCGACCCCCCTAATTTTCTTCATTTTTTTTGAACACTATCATCTCTTTTTTTTTTTTTGAGATCTGTTCCTGAGTCATCCTTTTTTTTATACATCCTCCCCCCCTTTTTTTATATATCCTCCTCCCCCCCCCTTTTTTATACATCCTCCATTTTCCTTTTTTTTGACTAGAAGGAATGAGTGATTCTTTTGAGACGTCTGATATAGGAGTTTTTCTAAAACTCCCCCTCAGTAAATGCTTATGATCCTTAGATCTTAAGATCCACATTTATTTAGCAAGGAATTATAGGCTTTAAAAACATTTCAAGGAATGGCTATATGTAAAAATACAAACAAGCATGCATTGGTGGTATATCATCATACAAGAAACCAGAAATGTACACACAAGGTTTGCATGTTTTTCTATGCAATCTACCCTTAATGCAACTAACTTTTCTATCTATGCAAGACTTTTTTTTTCAATCGACATCGGCCCTCAGTATCAAAGTCTGGTCGAGTGCATGTCCCCCCAGAAGGGGAACATGTTCTTACTCCCCCAGGTTGATGCTGTGGCCCAAATTTTTATTAATTTTGTGAAAGAATACAATCTCTTCGAGGCATACCCCTATCTATACAAGCTGCCAAAAAGAGTCCCCAAAGAATCTGAAAAAACTAATTACAAAGTCAAAGAGAAGGCAAACCTCCTCTGTCCATCCTTAACGCTCCCCTCACCACTTTAGGGAGTTCACTAACATGAGAAAAGATAGTATTAGAATGACTTATACTAGCATAGGAGGCCAAGGCATCATCCACTTGGTTACCTTCCCTGTAGACATGTTGTACCGAAGAGCCACTTAGAGTTATTAATTTTAGAATTTCATTCCACCAAGGGAGAACAACCCAGCTGGGAGATTTACTCTTGTGGATGGATTCCACAAGGAGAGCACAATATGAGAATATTGCAGCCACTTTAAGACCTCCTTTATTGACAATTCATAGCCCATCATAGAGAGCCCTCGTTTCTGCTAATATACTGCTACCAATTCCATAATTGAAGGCAAAACTGATTATCATATTTCCGGCAGGGTCTCTAACACATCCTCCACCACCACATTTACCCGGGTTTCCTTTGGAAGCACCATCAACATGCAAAGTAAAATGGAAAGGGGCGAGTCTGCAAATTACTAACATTGGCCTCCTTGGAGTGATCTTTGGAAACAATTGGAACTGTGTCAGAATTTTCAATTGTTCAGCAGAGTTAATAAAGGAGAAAGATAGTTTATTCAAAGCATGAGAAAGGGCAGCCAATACTTTCTTCTTGATGCATATTACACTAATGGCAAAATTCTCAAACTTAGCAGAACATCTAGCCTTCCAAATCTCCCATATCATCAAGATAACTGCATACATTTTCGAATAGCTGAATGCAGAGTGTAGATTGAAACCAGCCAAAATATTCCAACAACGAATGGTGATATGCTCACTAAGATTGATTTTAGCACTTATCAAGGGAGAAATCCAATTCCATAGAGTTGCAGCTAACTCACCTTTTATAAAAAGGTGGTCCAGGTCCTCTTGAGATGGAGAATGACTACACAAGCATTTTGAAGCTAAAGGGATACCACATTCTACACCTCTGCAGTCAACTGGCACTGCTCTATGAACCAGTTTCCAGAAAAAAATTGCTGCTCTGGGCGCTATACTTGAATGCCATAACTTGACCCATGGCGGCCTAGTTATTCCACTTGATCTCATAAGTTTGCAGGAAGACTGAACACTGAATTCTCCTCCAACAGTACCTATCCAGATACAAAAATCTGGTTTATTGCTCAACTGAATATTTGGTAATGATTGAGCACTACCAAGGAAAGACCATGCTGAGTGATGTGGATCAAGAAAAACCTCCATGACCATGACAGTCTGCCTGGGCAGCACCCAAATTCTGTTAAAGTCATCTGACTGGACTGTATTAATGAGAGGCCCTTCACCCGTCCAATTGTCTTTCCAGAAATCAGTACCATTACCATCCCCAATCATCCACCTAGCATAATTGGTGATAAGCTTCTTTGCCTGCTGAAAAATACTAAAGGGCATTCCAACTGGAAAAGGCCTAATACAGTCAAATAGACAGGTTTTGATAAACCTCTGCCTTGCATACAGAGACCAAAGAGAAGAGCCTTGAATTATAGTCCACAGGCTTTTAGTAGCCAAGGACACCTGGACTTGATTAAGGTCTCTAATACCAAGGCCCCCTTCCAGCTTAGGCTTTTGAATGCTTTGCCAGGAAATCCAGTGGCGACGTCTTAAATTTTCAGAACCCTGCCAATAAAAATTTGCATAGAGTCTGTCAATGGCATTGATGATAGACTTTGGAATGAAACATGCTGATGCCAGATATATAGGAATGCTTCGAAGGGCTGAATTGATAAGAATGGCCCTCCCAACCTGCAAGAGAAATTTAGACTACCATCCCTCCAACTTCTGTTGAATTCTATCCACAATGTATTTAAAATCCAGACATTTATACCTCCCTTTCTTCACTGGGACTCCAAGGTAGCTGAAACTGGTAGACAGAATCTTGTAGCCTGTCTATAAATGCATAGAATGCTTAAGAGAAAGGGCGGCTTTATTAGAAACAATGATGATACTCTTTCCAACATTAATTTTCTGCCCAGAGCTATTCTCATAACTTGCAATAAACTGCTGAAATAAGACTAAATTTTGCTTACTAGCATTCATGAAAATAAGGGTATCATCCGCGTACAGAAGGTGAGTAATTTGGACAAGAGTTTTAGGCCCATGATAACCCTTCATAATTCCTGACTGGAAAAGAGCTGTCAGCCCCCTGCTGAGCACTTCCGAGGCTAGAATAAAAAGGTATGGAGCAAGGGGGTCACCTTATCGGATACCTCTACTAGACTTGAAGAAGCCTGCCAATATACCATTGAAATTAACTGAAAACCAAAAATTTGTCAGGATCATACCAATGTCAGAAGTAAATCTTGTACTGAAACCAAATTTCCTCAGGACTACCAATAGATAATCCCATTCCATTCTATCATAAGCCTTTGCCATATGTAGTTTGACTATGGCATTATGACCCCTCACTTTCCTATCAATGTCCATCATAAGTTGTCTAGCTAAAGCTACATTGTCCAGGATATTTCGACCTAGAACAAAGGCCCCTTGTTCCTTAGAAATAATGGTTGGCAGAATTGGGGCTAATCGCTTAGAGATGATGGATGAAATTATTTTGTAGGAGAAGTTACATAAACTTATAGGTCGGAAATCATTAAAGCTCTTAGGTTCCTGCACCTTGGGGACTAGGGCAATGACTGAAGAGGCCATACCTCTGGGGATAGGAAACCCCTTAAAGAAGCTTTGCACTGCAGTTATAACATCTTTACCTATAATATCCCATACTATTTTGTAAAATTCATCTGAGAACCCATCAGGTCCAGGGGAGCTGGAACCTTTGAGGGACCACACTGCATCTTGAATCTCATTGTCATCTGGGAGTGAACATAAGAGACCATTCTGTTCATCAGTAATTAAATGGGGGATACAGTCCAACATAGACGAGTCAATAGAATGTTCTTCTAAAGAAAAAAGCTTTTGAAAGTACAACTCTGCCTGGCAACGAAGTATGTTTTGATCTTCACACCAATTATTAGAATCGCCCAGTTTTATCCTTCTAATAAAGCCCCTTCTCCGATTGCATTGAGCAATATAGTGATAATATGAGGTGTTTCTGTCCCCACTCTCAATCCAATCAGTGCAGGATTTTTGATGCCAAAATATTTCTTCCCTATGTAAAGCATGGTGGAGATTAGCAGTTGCAGCATTAAGATTACATCTATTCTCTATTGACGGAACAAGATCAAAAGTTCTTTGTTTCTGTTCCACTTCAAGTTCTGCTAATTTGACATTCTTAGTGACATCTCCAAAAACATCCTTATTCCACTTGCTAAGTGACATTTTAACTGCCTTTAGCTTGGTTGACAATCTGACCATGGCATTGGGGTGCTGCACTGTACAATGGTTCCAAGCATCAGCTACTACTTGGTGAAAAGAAATGTGTGTACACCACATTTTTTGAAAAATGAATCTGGAGGGACCAGGGGAAAGATTTGAAGATGACAATAACAATGGGGCATGATCTGAAGGGCCTATGGCCAGGTGCTTAACTCCCAGCTGAGGAAATTCAGATTGGCAGTAATTGTTAATAAAGATTCTGTCCAATCTAGCTTTTATATTAGCTACTCCTGTACGGTTGTTATTCCAAGTCATAGGCTCCCCTGAATATCCTGCATCAATTAAACCTGCCGAGCAAGCAAAAGCATTAAACTCTGCCATTGTGGCCAAAAAGGGAGTGGCTCCACCCAATTTTTCCGAGGGCCTCATTACACAGTTGAAGTCTCCTTCAACCACCCAAGGAACTGAAACAGATCCAGCAAAATTAGCTAGTTCATTGAACATATCTAGTCTTAGGTGAGGGTCACAGGAGGCATACACAAAAGAATATAGACTTGAGTATCTGTCACCCTCTTTAAGCCCCAGGGTAATTTGCTGAGTTGAGGAAGAGAGAATCTCCAAACTATAACTATCATGCCAAAACACCCAAACTTTTGAATCATTAGAAAAATTGACAGTAAAATTTTGCAATTTTATAAACCTTCCAAGCCTCAAGGCTTTCTCTGCATCCAGCATAGGCTCATTGATTGCTACCAAATAGACTTTATGGATCTGAATAAGTATCTTTAGACATCTCCGGGAACCAGATTCCCTACTCCTCTGATATTCCATACAAGAGTGGAATTTATCATTGAACATCCTATTTTTGAGCATCCACCGATCTGGCTCTAGACCGTGTTATTATCCCCCTTTCAGTTAGGACCCGTCCAGCATGAGCTCCTCTACCACAGTCAACTATTCGCATAAGGAAGTTGTCACTTTTAGCCTTCTCTGCAACAGAGTTTCCTACATCTAATAACTTCTGCGGATCTAACAGTTTCTTGACCCCTTGCCACTGATCTTGTGAATTTCCCGCAAGATCAAGGTCTGCACCTTCTGAGACTAGATTGGACATCCCAATTGTACAGCTGACTTCCAGAGCTACTTTGCTGTCCTTTTGAACATGTAATTTTGACTGATTGCCCCCAGGATTCAATGTATTATGTTGGCTTAAAAGGAACACCTCTCCAGAATGCTGAAAATCACCATCAGAACAGGATAGCAAGCCACCTTCTGGTTTAGAAACAGTCCCATCAGGGGGCATTTGGAGCTGGAGAAATTCTGAGGGAGGAATCTTAGACTCCAACTGAACAGGAATTTGTTTACTACTGCAAGGCTGGTCCCGAAATTCATCCTTACTGGCCTGACTTAGACTAATAAGGTCAGTGCCAACTTCATCATCCACATATTGCAAGGCTGCAAATCTATTCTCCTGGGAGACCAATTGTCGAACAGGTTGCGGATCAACTTGGGATGCCTTTTTTATTTCCTTTATGATCTTGCTCTGAGTTTTAGGTGAAACTGGGGGTTCAATAGGCTGAGGCCTAAAAGCCTGTCGGAGATTCTTGGTAAGTGGCATTTGAGAAGCCAGAGAACGGCCTTTCTTCGCAAGCTTCTTTTTACAAACATCTTCAGAGTGACCAAGCTTATGGCAAAAGGAACAAAGAATCGGAGCTCGATGATAACTGACAGATTGCCAGTAACCCACTCCATCCAGATCAATCCACAATCTCTCTTCACGCGGAGCTGATAAATCCATTTCAATACAAACCAGGGCCTCTGAGGTGTCTGTCAAAGCTAAGAATCTCTCATGAATTCGCAAAACCGTTCCAAAGTTACCAGCTATGGAGCGCAGACAATATTCTTGATACATATTTACCGGAAGAGTAGGAAATCTGATCCAAACCGGCACAGTCGGCGGATCAGCTTCATAGTTAAAATTAGAAGTCCACCGAAAAAATTGAAATAGAAAACCTTTTATGTACAGATTTTTCTGTAAGAGAAGTTTCATAAAATCCTCCTCTCTATCAAATCTAAAAAGGAGATGCCGAGGGTTCAACTTGCTTATGACAAAACCAGATGAAATTGCTAATCGTTGTACCAAACAAGACTTAATCTATGCAAGACTCAGCCTCAATGCCGACTTTGGTATGTATGCTCTCACTCTTGCACATGCCAAGTTCCCTGATTTTATTGAATTGTTCCTGGTTTAGGGGTTTGGTGAAGATGTCAGCAAACTGATTGTGTGTGTCTATGAATTTTAATTCAAAGACCCGTTTACCTACATGATCTCTCAGAAAATGATGCCAAATGTCAATGTGCTTTGTCCTAGAATGTTGTACAGGATTTTTTGACAAGTTAATTACACTGGTATTGTCACACAAAATTGGAACACAATTCATTTCAACATTCAAGTCAAGCAATTGATTTTTGATCTAGAGTACTTGGGCTCTACAACTTCCGGTGGCTACATATTCAGGCCTCGGCTACTAAGAGAGCTACTGAATTTTATTTCTTGGAAGCCCACGAAACTAGGCACCCACCAAGAAATTAACAGTACCCACTAGTACTTTTACGATCAGCAATGCATCCAGCATAATCCGCATCGGTATATGCAATCAAATCAAATGAACTACCGATGGGAAACCACAAGCCAAAGTCTACTGTGCCAATTAAGTATCGAAAAATCCGTTTAACAGCCAATAAATGAAACGCTTTAGGTCATGACTGAAAATGAGCACATAGACATACGTTGTATTGAATGTCAGGACGACATGCTGTTAAGTACAGTAGTGATCCGATCATACCTTAAAAATAGTGTAGGATCTATTATTTTACCCTTTTCATCTTTGTTTAACTTCGTGGTTGTGGCCATCGGAGTTGACATGGGTTTTATTTCTGCCATCCCGTATTTCTTTAACAGCTCCAAGGTGTACTTGGCTTGATTTATGAAAATGCCTTTAGATGTTTGATTCACCATGCCCTTGGTGCTTGCTTCAATCCGTACAAGGCCTTCTGTAGCTTGTACACATGTTGTGGATGTTTTGGGTCTTCAAAACCTGGAGGTAGTTCTATAAAAACATCCTCTTTGATGTAACCGTTAAGAAAGGCAGATTTAACATCCATCTGAAATAATCTAAAATTGAGAGAGCAAGCATAGGACAGTAGAGTCCAGACTGCTTCTAATTTAGCAACCGGTATAGGGGACTCATCAAAATCACTGCCCATCTCCTGGTAGCAATTGAGGGAATTCTCATCATCTTCATCCTCGCAAGATATTCCTTTAGTTGATTCAAACTTGGCCATGGCTGGCCCAACATCACTTGGATTTTTGGGAGTGTGATCTGCATGCAAAGTTGAAATGATTTGACTTGTCAATCTCGATTCAGATTTATCAACAATAACATGAAGACTTCCTTTAGCAACTAAAGTCCCCTTATTGAATCATTCTAAAAACTCTAGACTTAAATGCATAACTCAGGAGCGAGCCTAGGCACTAAGTTCACATGACTAATCTGACAACTCCCCCTTAATGTGTACAAGAATGTGAAATGTTTAGTGAAATTTTAATGCCATATGCAACCTTTAAGTAATTGACTCATAGTACCGGGTGGAGAACTTAGATCCGAAGATCACCTCACGCATGGTGATAGTTTTCAAATAGGCTTAACCTGCCCTTCCACATGTCACCATTTTATATACTATGTAGTCATGGATGTGATGAAGGTAGGAGGATTGCAATGCATCATGACATGAATTCACAATGTTCAACTTTTGCATGACAGAATGTGAAAGCATATCAAAACTTAATGTATGCAGTGAAATTTAATTTGAAAATTTCCAAAATCTCCTTCAACAATATGCTATATGACAAGTGATATGCACAGAGATATGCAACCAACTATGGATGAAATACATGTACAGACATATGCATGATCACATAACTATTCAGCACAAAGTAAATCAAGACATAGCACATTTACTAGAGAGAGTAAGAGGGATATCACCTGAGTGTTCAGATTTCAGTTTTTAGTTTTTCCTTTAACCCGACTTATGTCGCTTGGCCTGTGTGCCTTACCTTCTTGACTGAAAATATATTTCACGCTTCATATTCTCAAGGCACACCTGCAAAATAGATTTCTCATTTTACATTCTTAGGTACCCAAGCCATCTTGGGTCCTTGTGGGTTAGCAGCACTCTTGACACGTGGTTTCTACTTTTTGACAACATTCAAATCGTCATTTTTTATCAGAAAATAATCATGCATGATATGCCTAGATTTCCCACAATAATTACAGCATGACTTTGAATACTTAGAAGCGTGAAGATTATTTGAACCTTGTGACTTTTTGTTCCAATGTTGTTTCCAATTAACAGGGGGTGTGTTGAACACATTAGAGATCCTAGGTCGACCTGCCCTTGGATTTGGCTGAGGATAATGGGTCTAGAACATATGATGTATTGACACCATAGGTTGGTAGTGTCGACTTGCCCAATCCTTTTCCTTCATGTAGGGTTATTTAGCCTTGGGGTGCATTGACCTACCTTTGCCTTTTCCATTGTTCATACGATTCCTGAATGCTTCCAAATCATCATTCTTCATAGCAAAATAATCATGCATGGCATGTCCCCGTCTTCCACAATAAAAGCATGAGATTTTCTTTCTAGGTGGATGTGTGTGTGTGGCAGAAGTATGTTTAACATGCATAGTGGTTCTAGGAGCATTTTTGGTTTTTTGATGTAGATTGATTTTCTGATTTTTATTTTCCTTTTGAATCTTTTGGACAGAAGACTGCTTGGGAGGTAAAGTATAGGTACTGGCTGTACTTGAACTTTGAACAAAAGAGGTATATACCTTATTCCCAAAAGACTTCTTTTTTACAGGATTGTAGCCAAGCCCTTCCCTTTGAAAATTAACTTTCATGCCCAAAAGTTTATCCAGATTATCTTGACCATCCACAAATCTAGACAATGAATTATGCAAGTTCTGGATTTCACTTTCTAAAGATGTGATATGCAATTCAGTACCAACAAGTTCTTTTTCACAAGTAGTAATGCTGACATTTAATACTGCATTGGTAGTCTTAAGGCATTCAACTTCTTGTTTTAATTCATCCACATTTTCACATTCACTTATAGCCACAGATTTCCCTTTTTCTAGAACCAACAATCTTTCAGGAATGACCGTGTTCAATTCCTTTAGTTTCTCATTTTCTTTTACAAGCTTTTCATCACGAATGAGTTCATTTATCAAGATTTGATCATTGGCCATTGAGTTTACCTTTTCTTTCAGCTCTTTATTTTCATTTCTTAAGGAGCAAATTTGATCTTTATGAAATTCAATGTTGAACACATGAGCCTCAATCAATTCCTCTAAATGTGGGCATTTTTTATAGGAGGAATCACAGTTGTTTTATTCAACCTTCTTTTTTAATTTTCTATTCTAAGATTTTAGCTTCTTATGTTTACTTGCAAGCTCACTATATGCATCCAATAGCTCATCAAGAGATATATTTCCAGAATCTGAATTTACCTCCGAGGGTGATCCATTCTGTTGATCATTGTCGTGATCACTCATACCTGCCATAAGACATTTATCCTCATTCTCTTCATGGAAGTTGGCTAAGCCATCCAGTATGTCCTTTGCGGAACTGCAGCTGAAGACAAAGGGAAAACTATTAGAATTAACTGTAGCAGTGAGCAAGTTTAGAACTAAGCAATTTTGAACATGTTTAGACTCATAATCTGCAATCCAGACTGATTCATCTTCAGGCAACTCATAAGGACCATGTGAGATAAACTTCCATAGCTTAGGGTCACATGAGTTGACACGACTGCACATTCTTGCTAACCACAACTCGAAGTTAGAACCATCAAACACAGGTGGAGAATCCATAGTGAACACTTTGGTAGCCATTGATTTGGATCTTGCTCTAGATCGTTAGATCTATGAAAAATAGAGCCTTAGCTCTGAGACCAATTGAAGTCCTACGACTAATGACACCCAAGAGGGGGGGTGAATTGGGTGATTACAAATTTTAGAAAACTTTTACCCGATTTAAAGAGATATGATAAAACATCAACTAAGAAATTTAGATCTGTTTAACTACAAGTTAGATTTATCAAAATCTATCGCCACGATAGTTCTTCGGTACTAGGCGGAGGTGTGAATCCAAGGATCCTACTCACGCAAGGTTCACACAAGGTGCTATCGTCCTGACAAGACTGATCTTGTCAATTCAAAAACACATTTTGATATACCAAAGATCTATTTATAGAAAAGATCGATTATGCTAGATCTGAAGGATAAAACACGGAAGAACAATATGCACGAACAAACACACGGAATGGGGGTAGAAGAAATGAACCAAATCACATAATAGACAGGGATTTTAAGGTGGTTCGGATGCAACGATGGCAACCTACGTCCACCCCTCACCAAAACCCAGTGAGACTTCACTGCTGGAAACCAACACGGGGATGAATCCCCAACACGGAGCCAAGCTCCAGTACACACGCAGGACGACGCCTGCACACACACGGGGACACACCCCAGCACACACGGAGACAGAGTCTCTTACACTATCTGACGACCGGATCAACAACACACACACACACACACACACTGCAATTGACGCATCACTCTACACACACAAACACCTGGATTTGGATAGATCCACACACACATGCAGATCTGAAGAGATCCACGCACACACAGGGATCTGAACGAAACACCACACACAAGCACAGATCTAGGTAGATTCACACACACACGAATGTTTAGAGATTACAAGAACACACACTTGAAGTTCAATGAAAAATAGAAGTAGAAACATAAATGAAAACTTCATATTTAAGCTCCCCCTTAGTGGATGAAGAAGATCTTTGATGAAGCTTGCTTCTCAGCTTGATTTTCACTTGAATGGCTTCAGGATGATCTTCAAATGCTTGAGATTTGATGAAGAATGCTTGGACGAAACACTGTTGACGGATTTCTTCCTGCAGCCCTCTTTCTCCTTTGATAGCCTTCCTTTGATCCCCTTGTGTCATTAGGGTTCCTTGGCGCAATAGTTATTTTTATAAGACCTAGGATGGTCAAGGGACAAGTCAGGAACCAGATCCACGATTTTAGGCAAGTTGGAAAGCATTTAGACCAAAAAGTCCAAGAAAGAGGCTTTGAACATGTTAATGAAACAAAGTCAACAAAGGGGGCTTCGAAGGGTTCGGTCGACCGAAATGTTCGGTCGGTCGACCGAAATCTGAGAGCTCTGCAACGTTTCAGTACTGGGAGAATCAGTAGATCGAACTTGACCCATCGGTCGACCGAACTCTGTAATTTCTCAGAGTTCTTCCTGCTGGAAAGTTTGGTTGACCGAACTCAACCCATTGGTCAACCGAACTCTAGACTTCTTGAAAAATTGAGTTGTTAGCCCATGAAAGTATATCTATATAATCAACCTTTGGATTGAATGTATGCTTGCATCTATGTGAAATCCGTTTGAACTATGTTTATGCATTTTGAACTTGATCATTTGAAGCATTTGATAAGATGGAGTTTAGCCTTAATTGCATTCTAGTATTCGCCTTTAAGCTAGTATGCACAACGTGAGATGGAAAACACGTCCAGGGTTTTGTTATCATCAAAATCATCTAGAGAGACTCAACATTCTCTAATTTTCTGGAACTTTTCTGAATTAGTAACAACCCGTTAGTCGCCAATTCCTGTCAGAAAGAATAAGCGCCTACTCAAATTGTCGCCATTTCTTACTAAGTCAACGCATCAACTTGGGGGTGTCGACCTTGTCAAAAACGCGTCCGACACAGAGGGCGCATTCTTATTTTCCCACTATTTTGGCTTGAAATATTTGTTGAAACAACGTCCGTCCGGATGGCCGCTTTTTCTTTAACGTGTCTGGCACCTTGGACACGTCTTATTTATCCATTTTAATTATTGAATTAATGACTTTCCAAAGGGCGTTATTTTATGAAAACGCGTCTGACCCAGTGGACGCGTTCTTGAATGGGCGACCATCATCTAGCCGCTAATTCTATTTTTGAATTATTATCAAATTCATAATTTCTTAAATCGCGTCTGTCCAAGTGGACGTGATTTCCTTTTTCTAATTTTTGGTAATTGTTTGATTTCCTAAATATTCAAGAAACGGCGTTCGTTCTCTGTCGCCTATTCTTTAACGCGTCTAGGAACCCAAACGCGTTCATCCTTGCCTTATTTTGAGCTTCCAACTCCGCCGAAAATTCGTATTAATTCTTAATTGCCGACCAGTTCATGGACGCCAATTCTTTTCTAATTTTTAAAATTCCTAATCCTTCCTAAAATGGCTCAGAATTGGCGGCACTTCGATCTGTCCCTATTTTAATTGGCGCCCACTATGGTGGTCGCCCATTCTTGTAGAATTCCGAATCCGGCCAGAACCTCCTTCTTTCTCGTTTTGAGTCTCTTTTCCATTTTTGAAAGAATCCTAATGGTTTTTAAGGTTGAGGGGACACATAGCCAATGAATATCTCCTTCCAAATCCCGTTAAAATTAGTTTTCTTAATTTCCCTAAAATTAAACTCTGAATTTCACCCCTATAATTAAATAGGACCCCTCTCTCCCTCATTAAAAAGGCTTCATCAATTGACGAAGGGGAGATGCTGCCGGATTGGAGGCTCAAAGGAGGAGACCCCCCTGCGCCCTAAGCTTAATCTTTTTGGAGTTCATCATCTCTTGAAGCCATCTTGGAGAAATCACTAAGCTTTCCTCCCCCTTTCTTTTATTATTCCTTTAGTTAATTAGCATTGCATGCATCATATTTCCTCCCTCTTTTATTTATTTGCATCATCTCAACCACATTGAGAATCTCCATAGTGCAACACTTGCACCCTCCCCTTTTATCATTACATCATTCTTTATCCACCCTTTGCATAGGGGTTTAAAGCCAAAACACCAACAATGTATATTTTTATACATGTTTCCATTGTCTACTTCTATTATGAGCTTGATGCTACACTCACCTTGGTTCTAATCCATATTTTTATTGGTGTCTTCTTTGTTTTGCAATGGTAATTAAGTCAAGAGAAACTCTCTTCATCGGCCGACCGATAGAAAGAGAAGGTGACACTCACATCTCCCCACTTCTTTTAAGGTATTTATATTCGCGATCCGTCCATGTTTCTTATTGTTACATTCTTTTGAGGTATCCCCTCTGGCTATCACGCTCCTATAGTATTCACGCATGCTTCCCAATTTCTTCCTCTTTCTGCTTTCTTTCTTTCCCCTCATATTATATATTAAATTCTTTATTTTCTAGTAAATTTTCTAATCATCTACAAATTGATGATCACGGTGCGACCACCATTATTTTTCTTTGATTACCCTTTCCCCTTTACACTCACGGTGGACCTCCTTTTGTGCTCCACGTAGCACTCTTTTTATTTTTTTTACACCCCCCTACATGTGATTGGTAATTTGCTTGATTTTTAGAAATTTCCTTTTATCTATCTTTCTATCCATCTAAAAAAAAATGAGCATGCCATGCTTTCTTTGATATTTTTATTGATTGCCATGATCCATGTTATGTGATTGTGAGTGTTTTCTTTTTCATTCTATTGGTATATTCATTTTTAAAGGTTTCTGGATTTGAGTCAGTTTCTGGGAGGAAAAGAATTTGCATCCAAATAGTGGGTACTATTTCTTGGAATTAGAGCCCACCGCGATAGGCGTTGTTCCCTAAAAAAAATAAAATAAAAATTAAACGCGTCTGGGGCAGTGGACGCGTTCATATTTTTGTAAAAAGAAAAAAGAAAGAAAGAGCGGCCAGGCAGTGGATGCCAATTCTTGATTTGGCGCCCACTGTGACAGTCGCCCATTCTCTGTGTTTTCACAGAATTCCCTTATTGTGTGATTTGTTTTGTATTATCTTTACATATTACTGTTCATACATTCATATTTCTATTCTTTTACATTAGTATTGCATCTAGGACATTTGGCTTGGGAGATCTCCTCTCCCCACATTTTCTTGGAGATCTTACCCCCTCTTGGTGAAGGAAGGACCCTCCATTGAGCACTCGTCTCTTTGGACCGGAATCTCCTAAAACAAACCTCCATAAGTCTCCGCACCCGTGGATTCCCTCATGGACGCCGGACAAGTTGTACCTTGAAGTTCCCCGGGATTAATTGGAATATACATGGTGCAAGAGTGTACCTAGTTGGCATTGAAGCAAACCCACATTAAAACTAGGTTCCTACCTTGAGTGGATCATATTATACTTTCTCAAAATCATTTAATTCACACCAAGGTTCAATAAAAAAAAATCAAGCATAAACATCCAACTTGTTTGACATCTTTGCAACATTGCCTTGATTGATATTGCTTGTTTGCATAATGTTTTGCTTTGATAATCAAACCGTGTTTAATCACAATCACATTCATGAGGATGATCAACCTAGCACTTCTTCTTACAATCATAAATTTCATGGTTCTCATCACAACTTGCCTATGGGACCACGTCCTCACTCCTATGGTTTTGCCCGACCCACGGGCAATTTTCAATCTCATGGTCCCTTGCATCCATTGCAAGCCACTGCTCCCCAGGAACCGTCTCCTCTACACGACGAGAAGGTTTCCCAAGTCCTACATGCATTAGACTATCTTACCCCTCAACAAATCCAATCCCTTATGGCTATTGTTGAGAGTGCATCTTTTTCTCCCTCTCCTTCCAATCCCTCACGGGTGGCCCATCACCCACCTTCTTCATTTCATCCACGGGTGGCCCATCACCCACCTTCTTTTACACATACTCCCATTCGGATGACCCATCACCCGCCTCTCTCTTTTCCTCCACCTTCCTCTACACATGCTCCTTCTCGGGTAGTCCATAACCAACCTCCTTCTATTCCTCCTCCTCAACGCCCCAAGGCCCTTATATTCCTTGCGCCCCGGCCCGTCCAGGTCCTTTTGTAGGTCAACCCCTCCAAGCTCCACGGCCACCATGCCAACCCCCTACTTTACACATTAAACCCCTCCAACAAGTTCTCTTTCATAAAATTACTTCAATGGAGAAACAATTGAAGACGGTCACAAGCCTGCAGCCCGCTCCTCCTCCTCCTCAAGTCAATCCTCTTCATGATTTTATGAATACCATCACCAAGATGGAAAAAGATTGGAAGGAGAGGAGAGAGGATAATATCATCAAGATGATTTTGCAAGCTTCGATAATCAAGTGGACACCGTCTGCCCTCCTCTCATTCGCCCCACTCATTCACATGGCCCTCCGCCTCCACATTCACAAAACCCTCCGCATTACATTTATCCGTCACCCATCATTACGCCTCCACCACAGCGTCCACTTGAGCCTTTTGATCAAGAATTGGGGCCGGTACAAGATGTTGATGTTCTTAAAGAGGCACCCACTCCGAGTTTCTTTTGCTTTCTTCTCCCTCCACTACCACAAGTAGAACCCCCTACTCAAGACAATGCCACCGTCCCCAACCCCGTCTATGAAATCAATTGGTGTTACGATGATGGGTCGATACGCCAATCACCCACGTCGGCGCGCCATGACCCTCCCCTACTCTTCAAACCTCTCACCCTACCAAAATCCAATGCTTCTTGCACACCAAACCTCCCTCTTCCACACCTTTAATTACTATACCATTAGCCTCCCTCAAGCCATCCGGACCCTCCACATCATCCTCCATTATACCTTTATTAACCTCCACACCACCAGCCTCCGCTGAACCTACCATCAAGCCTTCTCCTTCTTCCAAACCAACTAACCCTCCATTACTGCCACCTCGGCCCTCCACTACTCCCATAAATCAAAGGCCAATCCTTCTTATCCCTTGATATGCACTAAACTCGTCATCAAAAGCAATGCCACATTTTCAAAAATAATCACACTCACTCACTAAAAAGATATTAAATATAAGTATAATGGTAAGAACGGGTCGATTCCACGGAGAAGAAAATTTCTTTTTGAAGTAAGTTAGAAAATCCTTATGTTTTGAAAATCAAAATTTGAGTGAGCTTTAAACTAAAAGAAAATAAAATTACATGGAAATAAACTATTTAAAGAATATGAGAGGGTTAAAGAAGAGAATTTGGAAGGAGATAGAAAGAGAACTAGAAAGACACAATTGTACAAGATGAATTTTTATTGCTAAGAAAAGATTACAATGTTTGTGAAAATTTTTTTTACAACTAATGACAAATTAAAAGCAACAAGAGAAGAACTAGAGCCAAGATGATGAAAGGATGATACCGCCCAATCATCGTGTCGAACCTTTGAATGGATCACCCCGCCATGGAGATGGACGCCGTGAGAGGACCGATGAAGAGAATCTCCGCCTTGAGATGTGAGATGAATAGAGGAGGGGAAGATAGAAGAAGAGAAGAAGATTTTAAAAAATAGTAAAATAGAAATAAAAATAGAGAAAGAGAAAAAATAGAAATATATTTAAATCTAAGAAGAAATAGAAAATCTGGAAGAAGAGAGTTGAATATAAGAGGAATTGGAAGAAGTTTGATGAAGAGTATATGATGAGAAAACGTGAGGAAGAAGGTGAAAATTGAGGAAGAACAAAGAGATGAATAGTAAAAAACGTAAAAACCTGAGCTTTGAAGATTGAAATATAACTTAAAAACTAAGCAGAACTAGCTAGAGAGATAGAAGAAGAAGTTGGAGATCTTTAAAAACTGAACATGTTTAATGGAGAGAGTAAGATGAAAAGAGGAGCATAAGAGGGAGAAAAGAGAGAAAGAACAGAGACGTGTGCGGATGAATAGAAAAATGGAAAAGACATAGCTTTGAAAAACTATAAATAGCATAAAATCTACAGAGAATTTGAAGAATAGGAAGAAGAAGAAAATATAAAGCACTTAAAAACGAAGAAGTTTGCTGAAGACAGTAAATCGAAAGGAAGAATAGAAAGAGGAGAAAAAGGGCAAAGATCTATGCCATGGTCACTTTACGGTGGGTTTTATAGTGTGTAGGGGACTTCAATCTTACAAATCCTTGGATATAAAGCTCAAATATGAGTTTGCAGCATCAAGATCTTGCTCAAAGTAGGTCTCTTGCTATAGATAGAGTCCTCATTGCAACAAACTTGGAAGGATTACTTCCATTAGAGCAACTCGGTTCCGTTTCTGCTTCAAATTGTAAATGGCGACCACCGTAATGCCATTAATTCATAAAATAGCGGGCTTTACAAACAGGTGTAATATCTTTTTTCCATATTTTGATATTTCTATTTTTTTTCATATAATTGAATAAACGACTTTCTAGACGGGCGCTCATTCCTTTTTCTATTTTTCTTGATTTTTCTTCCGATATTTTCGTACAGGTAATGGACGCCCCTTTATATGGTCGTTCATTCTTTTTCCAAGGAATTGGCGCCAGAGTGAGCTGTCGTTCATTCTTTTTTTCTTTTTCAACATTTTTTCTTTTCCATTTCCGTACAAAGAATGGGCGGCTCTCAAAGTGTCGCAGTTTGTTGATGGGCGCCCTTTTAGAAGAGCGTTCATTAATTGGCATCTGGAGCTTGGTCGCTCATTCCTAAAAAGTTCAAAAAATTTAAAATAATCAATGTTCTTTATTTTAAAATAAATTATGATAATTGTGCATTTTCTTAAATATTTCTTGCATTGTTATTTTGACTCAAAATTATGAGAAAATCATGTAAACTCAAATTAATGATGAGAATGAGCTTTTGGCCATATTAATGAATAATTATGCTTATTAAATGTTCAAAGATGATATATGTGATGTAAATTATAATATAAAATATGACACTCATCACATCCCCCAACTTACTCATTGCTAAGCCCTTAGCAATGTAATTAAATTAAAATTCCGGACCAACAAGAGTTTGAAAATGTCATACTTTCATATCTAGCTCTTCCTTCATAGAATTAACCAAAGATTAGGAATCCAAAATCATTAATGCACACTAACCTTCGTTTGGAAATTTAGGAACATGATCAAGAATACAACTCAAAGTTCAATAGTACTTGTACATGTGTAATACTAAATCCATAGCATAGATAATTGCATCCCCCATTTGTTATTACAAGCAAGTGCCTTTCAACCCTACACATCTTAATTAAAGCATTAAGCATACTAACTTTTTGTCTGCCTTATTTATTTATCCCCTTTTGGGATCTTTTTCTACACACATGATGCTGCACTACCCTTCACTACTTAACATGAACCTCGACTCTTGCCTTAAGAGAAGTAGGCCTAGTTACACAGGTCAAGATTCCCTTTTTCGTTTTACGCGAACCTCAACATGTCTTAGGTGAAGCAAGCCCAGTTACTAAGATTCGGGGCATTTTTCAAGGTGTTTCTTTTTTTTTTCTTTCTTTTCTCTTTGTGCTTTTGCACTTATTTGATAAATAACTTTGACAGATAGCTATATTAAAGATCTCTTCCTAAAGAAGTGCAGAGTATCAGACACCATACCCAAGATAATAGAAGGCTTGTCTCACTTATTTCATTAGCGTTCAAAGTGATTTCTTTTCTAAAGTGCACATGAACTTTAAATAGATTCTTAAATCAATTTTTCATGACTAGATCAAAAAAAATTTCCATCATCCTTCTCCCTAGTCTTTTCTATTCCAGAATTACTTTCAATTCAAGCATGAATGAAAAAAACTTAATTGGGATTTCATCTTTTCATTTTCATGTAAAGCAACATGATTAATGCAGGAAGCAGGACATTATGCAAACACTCCTATCAGGTTGTATTATATGTATCATGAATTTTTTTCTCTCCTCCCCCAACTTGAATGACATTGTCCTCAATGGCATATATAAGCAATAAAAGTAACAGAACAATGTAACAATAAAAATTGTTGAGAAGGAAAGAGACAACCTGATATGCGGGGTGAATTACTCCTTTAAGATAGTGGTGACAACGTCAGCTTCTTCTTCTTGACCAGTCTACTGAAAAACACACTAAAATATCAAATAACAAAAACCTTGGGTTGCCTCCCAGAAGCGCTAAATTTTTTGTCTTCAGCCAGACGCATGCATAAGAGGTGCAAGCTCTATAACCAACGAGTTGAGTTAAGAATGAGCCACCATGTTATCTTACATGCTTTCAATTTCCAGCATTTGTGTCACGAGAAGACAAGATTTTGCATGTACATGCATGGGCTGAAAGTATGTTGGTTTCGTATATTATTGAGTTGAACATTAGAAGCATATGTGAACCAATTTTCTTCCTTAGGGGGCATATGCAAATCAATGGCCATTAACCTAGCAAGATCTGGGTGGAACCTTTGCCCAATATCTACCCACTGGTCTTCTTGTCCTGTATCTACCCACTTGACTACCCATTTGTTGGCTACTTCCTCCATGTCAGCTTGTTCATGTGCTGGTGGCTTTTGAATGAGATTGGCATTACTTAAAGTATGATGCATGCATGCCAGTGAACTAATATCTTTCAAATCTACCATATTTCCCTTAATGATACCCTCTGGTGCATTAAGAGCACTAATCAACTGGTCTTCCTGATGGGGAGTCAAATCAAAGGTGAATATAGCTAGCATATCCCCCTCAAGCCCTAGACGTTCAGGGGAATCAAATTGGCAGGAAGCATGAGCCCAGAATCATGGGTCAGATCAAATGTAAAATTCTATAATATGGCCCCTTCATCAAATTCATCAATCGACAGATTATTCAGCAAATTATCCAATAACGGGGTGGGTAGATTAAATGTAAACTTTTCTAACTAGGCCCCTTCATCATATTCTTCAAAAGGAGGAGGATGTTCAGAATTCATCTCCAATAAATCGTCACAATTATTAACCAAAAAGTAATCCTCCTCTTCATATATATCTTTAAATGAGTTCTTTGGGCCACTATTCTTCTTAATGATACTCTCAGCCTCAAAACATTCATAGGATAGGGTGATGATATCAAGATAATCATCATTATTCTTCAATCCACCCCCTAATAATGTCTCTTCTTCCTTCATTACGGTGTTACTAGTGCACTCCCCCTCACTCTCACTATTGACGTCTTGAGCCAAAATGATAGGCATAAGATCATCATAATCATCATTCATGTGTTGAGGGGGTTGGTGTACTATTGAAGAAGGGTCACTACAAGAAAATTGGCATTTTCCTACGTTTTTAAAACATAGCTATAGGGCCAAAAAATGTAGGTAAATTCTTTACCTACGTTTCCTTGCCATGCTTTCAAAGCGTGGCATTTGCCTGCGTGACTATAGGTTATACCTGCGTTTCTATAAAACGTGGTTGTAGATCGACTTATTCCTACGCTTCTGAAGCGTAGGAATAGTCCAACAGAAGAGTAGGGTAAAGTCACCTATAGACACGTATATAAAAAGATATGCCTACATTTCTAAAAACGTAAGTATTACCTTTTGCCACATAGTAAAAAAAATGTATGAATAAGGATTAACATCACTTTTTAAAAAATGTAGGAAAATACTTTAACGTCACTTAATAAAAAATGTAGGAATATGTTTTCTTTTTTTTTAAATCATATTAGTATATGTGCTCTCATCACCTATAAGAGTGCATCCATTTATATCTTCACATTCATGAATTGTATCACTCACAACCATGTTGATCCATATAATTCTCATTCACACCTATTTACAAATCTCATTCCCCGAAGATAATTAAGGAATATACATTTATATGATTAAATCTTAAAGTCATTCATTCAAAAAAAAAATAAACTCATAGTACATCTAAAGCAACTTCATAAATCTCCATAAATGAAGAATAAAGTAATCTACATCCATCTCAAATGTATATAAGAATGAAACCAATATAGCTAAGGACTGTGATTCATACAACTAGCCAACAAATAGTTGTTCTACCTTCTCGTCCAAAGTCAAGGATTGACCTTGAAGCCCTAGATATGGCAAGACAGATGCTTCTGTCAGACCTATCAGAACAAAACTACCTGAACAAACTTCAATAAATTTTGGTAAAAGATAATCTCTACATAAAGCAATCATGCAAATATAATCTAGACAAAGTTGATTTTATTGTATAGATATTCATGTGAATCTATAACTATTCATATTTGAATGAATCAAACCACCATGTGCTCAAAATGTAAAAAATGATGCTTACTATAACAACAGTAATTTCAACAGTCAAAAAATAAGGCAAAGTCTCGTTGAGAAATATAGGAAACCTTAAAGTCATTTTAAAAGATGGTATGCATTTTCCCATCTTCCATGACTCTTGCCCCTTATCACTCTCTCCCTCTGTGTGTGTGTGTGTGTGTGTGTGACATTGCATAGCTTTCTTGGGCATAATTGTCTTGTTTCACGTCACTTTAGTGTCACAATTTGAGAAGTAATTGTACTAAAACAATGCAATGAAAAGGGAACTGCATAAGTGGACATATTTATTTTTTTCATTGCACCATTTCTAATTTGGAACATCAAGTTGTCTCAATATTTTCCCACTAAATTGTAAAAGCACAGTGCTACTCCTATCTCTTGTTAGTCTCAATTAGATTTGGTGATTCCTATCATCACCATCAATAAAGAACCTTATCCCATCAGTGTGGGATCAGCTAGATCCAATAAAGAAATACAAAGTATTTGGAAAAGCTCTCTCTAGCTGCTTTACTAGCATCAATTCTATGCAAAAGGATGTTAACTGCTCAGTGAGCAACTTTAAAAAAGAGTGTCGACCAAAAGTATTAAAATGCCACATGGCAGGTAAGAAATCTACTACTTTATTGCATAGTTTAAGCTCATTCAAGTGCAAAGCAACTGGAAGGTTCTGCCAGACTTGGGAAAGAGATTGGATGAATAGGGAGAGACAACTTATACTTTCCACAAAAAAGTTCACCAAACAATAAGAATCCTACAAATAAACACACAAAATGCAGAATTCCTAGACTTGTTATCTAAAGACAAAAAATGACATGCCTGTACAGCAATGATAAAGCAGTTTTACCTCTTCAACAAATTCTTTCCTGGGTGCTACCATGCGCCTTTTAATTGCTACAATGGTACCATCACAAAGCAAGCCCTTGTAAACTGAACCAAAGCTGCCCTTGCCAACAAGATTGGATTCACTAAAGCTCTTTGTAGCTTGTTCCAACTCCTCCAGCATAAAACACCTGGCACCCTGGTGTTCTGATAGAGGTCTAGAACCTACAGAAGAGACTCGACCTCCCCTATTCCATTCCAATGTCACTTCAGATAAGAAAGAAATATTGGCATAACCCTTAATAGTTAAGCATGTCTTAGCTTTCAATCTCAATTGAAACCCTCGAATAGCTGTATACCTGGCGTAGGTGGATCTGAAGAACCAGTCTCATAGTTTTTGCTTGAGAGGTCCTTACAATGTAGTATGTAAAACCATACTAGCCTACAGCTATCACCACTAATGCAAGACCTGCCGCACTTCCTCCAAGTATTGCTGCAAGTGTCCTTGACATCGGGTAATGTCTCTACTCCTCGCCAAGTAGAATGTAAACATTGAATCTAGAATTGAGTTGAGGAAGGAAAGAACAAGCTGAAGATGGAGAGGAGAATGTGAATAAGCTTCAACTGAAAATTGAGTTCAATAGAAGAGAGGAGGAGCTTAAAAGGTTAGTTTAAAAAGGGTTAGTGTGACAGCTTATATACTAGCCATTTATTTCCAAAATGATGGATATGACACACTAGTGACCACTTAGAGTTGTGATTAACCTGTGAAATAAAAACTTGCAGATACACAGCATACCTTCAGCAGTGATGCTCGATCCAGGGTCACTTGTCTCAGCAGTGATTCTCTTTTATTTATTTTTCCTGCGCCAATGAGGTGTGGATACAACGGGGAACTCTCAACCTTGAGAATCCATTTCACATCATCTACATAGAATAAAACCAAAAGCAAACCATGGTTGAAAAATGAAGACCCGAAACTCACATCCAAAAAATAAAATGAAATCACACCACAAATTCATAATCAAATGTTAATCAATGTAAGCATCAATACAAAAGTTAGGGTGAGATGAGTTGGGCTGATGTTGATTACACCTGAGTTGATCAAGGACTTTTTGGGGTGAAAGTTTAGATGAATGGACTTGAATTGTTTGATCCATCCAAGGAAAATTTAGGTGATTGCTCCAGCCAAGATTATAATCATCAGAGAAGGTATCATACTCAACCTGAGAGAACCCTAAGGCATATTGGACTTGAGGTCGAATGACTGGTGGAAGTCGGGCTATAGTAGGACACTCACTCACATGGTGAGTAAGACTGGCACATAAATTACATGTTTCCTTAGAAGCTTGGGATGGACTTTCATATAGACTTGATGAGGGTTGGACAATGGCATTATCGTCTATCTTAGAGTCAAGCCCTACCCATTTTTCTATCTCACGACATCTATCCTGCATGAAAGGTCCTACATATTTTTTATGAGATGAGATTGAGGCAAGATTCATCGAATTTTTACTCAAAATTTCAAACAGATCATAAGTCTCATCTTCACTCTTGTTTATGAATGCCCCTCCACAATATATGTCTACCATTTATCTACCATAATCAGATAACCTCTCATAAAATACATACATAACTTGCCATTTGGGTAACCCATGATGTGGATATTGACGTAACAAATCCTTCAGCCTTTCCCAGATTCATGAATCTGCTCTCCCAGAAGTCGAGTAAAGCCTACAATCGCCCTTCTCATAATGTTGGTCCAAAGTATGGGATAAAATCTTTTCAAAAATTCCAATTGCAAAACTTCCCAAGTCCTTGTTGTGCCCCTTAGGCACAAGCATATGGTATCTTGTTTTGATGATAGCAACACAGTGAGAGTTTCACAGTGAGCCATTCATTGTGTTTAGTGTACATGCATTACTGCTAGTTACTGCATATGCAAACACTTGGTCGATGCATTGCATTCTGTCAGATATCAAGTCTATACATCCATTGCTTCAATTCAATATCTGCTATGTGCATACATTGCATCGGTGCATTGCTTCTTCTGTGCATATACTGCATCAGTGCAAACAGTTGCTGCATGCGTCTGTTAAGAAGTCTGTACATTCTTCAGGTGCATCATCTCAGCAAGTCCATACATTGGACTTGAACATATAGGAAGTCTGTACATCGGCTAGGTAGCAAGTCTGTACATCGCATCGGTTCATGCATCAATTAGCAAGGTCTGTACAACCTTCTTGGCACAGGCACGCGATCAAGTCTATACATTGCATGAGCATAGTCAGAGCACTCAAGTCTGTACATTCGCCACCATGCATTAAGTCTCAAAGTGTGTACAACCTTTTGCATTGGACTTAAAGTCTATTCATTGGCAAGTCTGTACATCGGCCTGTTCATGCATTCTTCAAGTCTGTATAGAGTCCATTGTCTTATGCATTGTCTTCAAGTATGTACAGCGTCTAGCGTCTCATTTGAAGTCTGTACATTGTTCATGCATATACAGTGACTTGAACGCTAAGTCTATACATTGCATGTGTCATAGACATAGCAAGTCTGCACATCACAGACAAAGTCTGTACATTCGCTAAGTCTGTTCGTGTACATCGTCTCATGTTGCGTCTCAGCAAGTCTATACACTGCTGCATATTCATCAAGTCTGCACATTGTTTGGCCATTGCACACGAAGTCTGTATAGCGGTTGTCTTCATATAGGAAGTCTATACATCATCCAGTGCATTGCATGCATCGTTCATGAAGTCTATACATCGAGCAAGTCTGTACATCGGACTAGTCTGCATCATGCTAAGTCACCATCTTACTTAGCGTCTCATGCATTCAAAGTCTGTACAATGTCCTTCGCATGAACACAAGCAAGTCTGTACAGCCTTCCATCTCATGAAGCGTCTCACGGTGTGTCTCACAAAGCGCTTAAGTCTAGACACTCCATCGTCTCATTCAGCGTCTTTGTGAGTTTATACAGTGCATAGGTTAAGTCTATACATTGCATCTTTACCTACGTTCAGAACACCAAGTCTGTACATTGCTCTGCTTCAGGCACACTAAGTCTATACATTGACTATGCATTCATTTGACTGGCTGTAGAACATTAAGTCTATACATTAGCACTGTAGCTTGCAGAACACTAAGTCTACACATTGCAGCTTGTGGTTCATTCGTCTAAGTCTGTATAGCCTGTTCCTCATACAAGTCTGTACATGCATTAACTGTGAGCATGGCATAGTCTGTACATTGTCTTTGCTGCACGCATGATTGAGTCTGTACATTGTTCATACATTGCACGCAGAGTATAAACATTCGTTTGGCATGCCTGAGCATTCATCGTCAATGTACATACTTCACCATATGCATACTGCAGCATAGTCTATACACTCATAACTCTAGCCAGTGGATTCTGTGATTCAAGCATTTCCAAGTATGTACACGCTTTGTCTTCGCATTGCAAAGTCCATACATTACAAAGTCTGCATAGTGAACATGAAGTATGTACATGCTTCAGTGTTGCATTCACTAAGTCTGTACACACCTTAGCTTTGCATCCACGAAGTCTACACATGCCATAGCACTGCATATATGAAGTCTATACAATGCAGAGTCTATACATTGCTGTCGCATTACAAAGTTTTTACATTGTAAAATCTACACATTACACACTATAAAGTCTGTACAAGGTGTTGACACTAAACTGATAATTCTCTCTGTCTGAAAGGTACTGTTCGTGAAGCTTAATGGCACGTGATCCGAGGTAGGAAGGGCTGACAGGATGATGACCCGTGGCCAAAACAATTGGGCGGGAACTGTGGAAGACACGCGCCCAGTGCTGCTCCTGCTGAACTGATATATAAGGAAGACTCCTTTGTCTGAAGGAGACTGATCGAAGCAGAAGGATAGAAGCAGAAGAGCAGAAGTAGAGAGAAAGAATAGAGAGCCAGTTCGATCTAGAGAAAAGAGAAAGAGAAGAGAAAGAGAAGAAGAGTAGAAGAGAAAGAAGAGAAAGAGAGAGATAGAGAGCTCGAGCAGAGAAAGAGAGAAAGATAGTGGTTGTCTGGCATTTGGATCAAATCCAAGCCAGAACTGTTCCTTCGAGAGTTATATTTCTTGTGCTTTATTTCCAGCTTTCCGTTGCTGTTATCTCTCATTTTGTGTTTTTTTTATACCTTTCTTCAAGTTGTTAGTCAGTGTTTGCAGAGGTGCTACCTCTGGACGGGTCAAGCTGTAATCCCTAGCGGTTGTAGTGGTGGATTCCACTGGACATCAAGCTGTGTTGCTCAGCGGGCGAGGTGGATACCTCGGACAGCAAGCTATGAGGCTCAGCGGTTTGTAGGCAAGTTGTGATGCCCAGCAGTTCAAGCTGTGAGTCAGCAGTAATCCACACTCGGGTTGAGTGTGGGGTGGACGTAGGTCTGGAGGACCGAACCACCTAAAAACTCCTATTGCATTGTGGTTTGATTTGTTTATTTATGCTTCTGCTAGATGAATGCATATGTGCGCTCCAAGTGTTTGCTTACAAGTTTAGTAGATGACTTGATCAGTTTTTGTTTTGAGTGTTTTAATTTGTTAAGAGAGCGAAATTTTATTTGAGCAAAACTTTTAAAAGGGTTGATTCATTCACCCCCCCTCTGAATACACCGCACCGAACCCAACACTTGGTATCAGAGCGGGTTGCTAGGCATAGGATCTAACAATCTACTGCAGATCCTGCATCGTTCGTGGTGCATTTCAGAGTGGGCTTCTCGTGCTCGGTGTTTTGTTTCATTGACTTGTGCCTTATCTTGCTTATCTGGTTTTGGTACATTTCTTGTCTATTGTTTTGCGCATTGAATCTGTTTGCCATCTGTCTAAATGGGTCGTCCTCCGATTTATGATGGTTCTAACCTCAATAGTTGGCTAGGAGGCCTATGTGTGTACGTAGACTCTATTGATCCCAAACTATGGAGTCTACTATCTAAAGGCCCACACAAATTGCCTCATGATGAGACCAAGTGGTCTAGAGAGGACAGAATAAAGAACCGTGACAATGTCATAATTCTTAATATCTTGAGAGCTGCGATTAATACTGATATATATCCTTTTGCTCTCAGGTGCACTTCTAGAAAAGAGATATATGACAGAGTCATTTCTGCTCATAACGAACAAGATGATAGCTGCATGATGGCAAACCGGGAAAATGATGATGAGGAATCCTCATCCAAGGTAAGCTCTGAATCCGAAGAAATTTCGGTTGATGAATTATGGGATATAAATGAGGAACTGTCTGAAAGATGTAAGAAATTAAAATATGAAAAGAGAAAAATGAGAAAAGAAATGTTGGATGAGATCAGTAGTATGAAGGTGGAAAATGAAAACCTAAAGTCTGAAAATGAGTGTTTAAAAAATAGACTAATCAAAGAAAATAATTCTTGCAATGAATGTGCTGTTCTCAGAGATTTGGTTAATGATATAGATCATGATGATAATTTACAAAAGGAATTAATCAAATCCCTTAAAGAGGAAAACAAATTATTGTTGGAAAAGAAAATTGAGGTTGAAGAAAATAAATCGAAACTGGAAGAAGAAATTGAAAAGTACAAAACTGTAAATAAAGTATTGAAAGAGTGTATCAATTACAGTGAAGAAGAGACTGCAAGTTTTGTAATACACACTGCTGACTTGGAAAATGAAATTGGTTTGTTAAAAGAAAAACTGGCTGGTTATGAGAAGGAGAAAGTTGATTCAGAAAATCTTATAATTTCTTTAGAAAATAAAATCACTGAGCTGAATAATACTTCATCTAAGGTTGCTGACGATAAAGGCAAAATGAAAATGTCTTCAGAAGATGAAGTAAGTGATCAATGTGAGAAGACTGATAACATTTCTGAAATTAAGCAAGCCAAGAGAAATCAGTTGTACACCACTTTTATTCGTAGCTCTGAGTTAGCTAGCACTTCAGCTTCTTCTTTAAATATGTCTGCTAATCAGGAAATCAAGAAAACAAAGGAGAAAAGAAAAGTTTTGAAAAAGAATGATAACAATCAGCATGCTAAGAAAGTTCAGGCCAACAAATCTACTGTCAAGAATGTCAAATGTTTTTACTGTGGAAAGTTTGGTCATGAGATGGTTGATTGTTTTATCATGAAGAAGGATGAATTGAAATCTGATAGAATTCATGCTAGGAATTCTAATATGAAGAAATCCTCTTCTATTCAAACCAAAAGGCCTCAATGCTTTTATTGTCATAAAATAGGTCATCTCATGCGTGAATGTAGGCTAATGGAAATAGATGACCTGTCTGCTGTTAGAATGCATGATAAACTGTTCCATGCTAAAAATCATGCATCTCATAAAAAGAACATTCAATGCTTTCATTGTGGCAAACTGGGCCACATTGCTGCTCAATATTGGCACATTCATGGGAAGAAATTTCATTCTGAATTTGTTAATTTCCATGATAATAAAAATGCTTTTGAAAGAAATAATTTTGGTTCTAAGAAAAATCATACTGGGTGCTTCGAATGTGGAAAGCATGGCCATACAGTCAAGGACTGCTGGCATGCTCAGGGAAATAGATTTAATTCTAAATCTGTAAAATTCCATGCTCATTATGATGCTGATAGAAACAAATCTATTTTTAAAGAAAAATCCTTTGCATGTTTCAAATGTGAAAAATCTGGCCACAGGGCTGCAACATGTTGGGTGGCAGGATATCAGAACCAGACTGATTTTGGTAAACATAATCTTAATTCTGCTAACAAAAGTTTTCATGTATATGCACTTAGAACTCCTGCTCATAGGAATGTGCACAAAATAAATTTCAGAACTGCTGCATCATGTCACTACAGTGGTCAGATAGGTCATTCAATGAATGATTGCCATGTGATGAGAATTGATGACCTTCATGCACAGAAATTGGCTACCATACCTGCTAGATATGTCACTGTCATGTCAGAACCCAAGACATCTTGGGTGCCTGTTTGTGCAAAATAGTTTGCTAAGTTGCAGGTGTGCCTTGGTGGGAGAAATAAAAGGGGTTGAATTAACCAAGGCACTCAAGAATGAAAACCCCATGATTGCACCATTTCAGGTCAGTTCCAAAACTCTGTGCTTAAATTCCATCATCTGAATTTATGAGTATGAAAGATGTGAATTTCATGATGATGTGTTTGTTTGATTTCTGATGTTCTCTTCTTATCTAGCTGATCAGTCTGCATTCCAGACTCAGCTACTGAATTTACTCTGCACATATCTGATGCTCTTCTCTTGCACTTATTACACTGTGTACATAAGATGCTAGATGCACTGCACAACCATGTTTGTAGTTGATGCATACCTTGTACTGAGTTTAAATGGGTCATTTAGTGCATATAGTCAATGCATGTGTCTAATGTCTGCATATATTATTTGCATGACTATCAAGAAAATTATTCAATGTATATAGGACTGCTTTGCACTGCATATCATTAAATTTGAAATTTTTGAAAAAGGATAAAAGGTTCATGACTTGGGTGCATAAACTTGAATTGATTGCATACTTGCTTCATGTATCATTGTTGCATAGTCTGCATTTAGTTAGGTGAAAGCATTGCATAGCATATTGATGCATCTTGGTGTCAGGGGGAGCTGAGAGTTCTGTTCAAAACATTGAATCTTTTTCACTTCTCATAGTCCCCATTCAATTCTGTCATTTTCTATGACATCAGATGTTCTTGAACCTTAATGCCTATTGCTATCATTTCCCTATCACTTTCACTGAACAACAGTACTGCTTCTGGTTTAGTTTATTGAGTTGTGGTTATTACAATTGTTTATTTATAAGAATCACATTTACAAATTGAAAGGAACTAAAGGTTTAACTTTTATAAATTGAATAGTTCAGTGTCTGCACTTCAGAACTTGAGATAAAAGAAAACTTTTATAGCTCTTAATCTTTGTCTCATGGTTAGAATAGAAAAAGTTTTTTTTAATGCCTGAATGTGTTAATCTGGAAATGTCTATAAAAGGTAAATAAGAGTGTGTACTGATTTTTTAAACAATCACTCTAAAAGAAATAAGGGCAGCAGTAAATATGATCATCAATGCAAAGAGCTGAACACAGTGACAGAGCAATGGCTGAATTGCACTGAGAAACTGTGATCTCCTCCAAAAAAGAAGGTGAATTCATAAGTCATGAAGTGCTTCAGACTACCTCTGTTCATAGGGTCAAATCTATAGGGGGAGTTTTCACCAAGTAACTGGGGGTACTGGCCTCTGATCAAGGTGTGCCTTTAATGTCAAAGGTGAAAATTATTCCCTGTAGGTCTTGATCTGAAATAGATCTAGTAGTTTATGCCTAGTAACTGGGGGTACCTGCCTCTAATCAAGGTGTACACCTAATGTAAACAGCATAAATGCCACTAGTCTATTCACTTAGCTCAGTTTCTGAAAATTAAAAAGTAAAAAATAAACTGCTGTAACCCTTTGAAATCAAAAGTCATTGAGTGAAATTTTTTTTTCTCAATACATATTCAAGTTGCCTTTCTTGATCTTCCATGTTTAATCACAAAGGGTATTATTTTCTGACTTATCTATTAAAACCACGTGCCTTAGATTCATTGCTATAAATGGAGTATATAACTCGTTTTCAGTGGTCAGCTGCTTTACTCTATCTTTATCACTGTTAAACTTGAATTTTTTTTACTGTATATTGCCGATTCTTATGCTTTAACAGTTGTTTATAATCATGCTCACCTTCTGAACTATTGCTTCAGCTGTTGTGTAGTAACCCCTTCCTCATTCATGTTCTTTCCCTCCTATCTTCATATTCCTTTCTCAAAGGGGGAGAATCAATTCAGGGGGAGTTATTCATTCAGGGGAGACTGAGTTGGTCTAAGTATTCTGCATTTTGCACTCATGTTATTCTTTCTTTTTGATCATGTCAAAGGGGGAGAATATTTGGTTTGGTGACTCACTGTCACTTTGTTGCCATCATCAAAAAGGGGGAGAATGTTGTGCCCCTTAGGCACACGCATATGGTATCTTATTTTGATGATAGCAACACAGTGAGAGTTTCACAGTGAGCCATTCATTGTGTTTAGTGCACATGCGTTACTGCTAGTTACTGCATATGCAAACACTTGGTCGATGCATTACATTCTGTCAGATATCAAGTCTATACATCCATTGCTTCAATTCAATATCTGCTATGTGCATACATTGCATCGGTGCATTGCTTCTTCTGTGCATATACTGCATCAGTGCAAACAGTTGCTGCATGCGTCTGTTAAGAAGTCTGTACATTCTTCAGGTGCATCATCTCAGCAAGTCCATACATTGGACTTGAACATATAGGAAGTCTGTACATCGGCTAGGCAGCAAGTCTGTACAGCCCTTGCTTAAGGAAAGTCTGTACATCGCATCGGTTCATGCATCAATTAGCAAGGTCTGTACAACCTTCTTGGCACAGGCACGCGATCAAGTCTATACATTGCATGAGCATAGTCAGAGCACTCAAGTCTGTACATTCGCCACCATGCATTAAGTCTCAAAGTGTGTATAGCCTTTTGCATTGGACTTAAAGTCTATTCATTGGCAAGTCTGTACATCGGCCTGTTCATGCATTCTTCAAGTCTGTACAGAGTCCATCGTCTTATGCATCATCTTATGCATTGTCTTCAAGTATGTACAGCATCTAGCATCTCATTTGAAGTCTGTACATCGTTCATGCATATACAATGACTTGAACGCTAAGTCCATACATTGCATGTGTCGCAGACATAGCAAGTCTGCACATCACAGACAAAGTCTGTACATTCGCCAAGTCGGTTCGTGTGCATCGTCTCATGTTGCGTCTCAGCAAGTCTATACACTGCTGCATATTCATCAAGTCTGCACATTATTTGGCCATTGCACACAAAGTCTGTACAGCGGTTGTCTTCATATAGGAAGTATGTACATCGTCCAGTGCATTGCATGCATCATTCATGAAGTCTGTACATTGAGCAAGTCTGTACATTGGACTAGTCTGCATCATGCTAAGTCACCATCTTACTTAGTGTCTCATGCATTCAAAGTCTGTACAACGTCCTTCGCATGAACACAAGCAAGTCTGTACAGCCTTCCGTCTCATGAAGCGTCTCACGGTGTGTCTCACAAAACGCTTAAGTCTAGACACTCCATCGTCTCATTCGGCGCATTTGTGAGTTTATACAGTGCATAGGTTAAGTCTATACATTGCATCTTTACCTACGTTCAAAACACCAAGTCTGTACATTGCTCTGCTTCAGGCACACTAAGTCTATACATTGAATGTGCATTCATTTGACTGGCTGCAGAACACTAAGTCTATACATTAGTACTGTAGCTTGCAGAACACTAAGTCTACACACTGCAGCTTGTGGTTCATTCGTCTAAGTCTGTACAGCCTGTTCCTCATACAAGTCTGTACATGCATTAACTATGAGCATGGCATAGTCTGTACATTGTCTTTGTTGCACGCATGATTGAGTCTGTACATTGTTCATACATTGCACGTAGAGTCTACACATTCGTTTGGCATGCCTGAGCATTCATCGTCAATGTACATACTTCACCATATGCATACTGCAGCATAGTCTATACACTCATAACTCTAGCCAGCGGATTCTGTGATTCAAGCATTTCCAAGTATGTACACGCTTTGTCTTCGCATTGCAAAGTCCATACTTTACAAAGTCTGCATAGTGAACATGAAGTATGTACATGCTTCAGTGTTGCATTCACTAAGTCTATACACACCTTAGCTTTGCATCCACGAAGTCTGCACAAGCCATAGCACTGCATATATGAAGTCTATACAATGCAGAGTCTATACATTACTGTCGCATTGCAAAGTCTTTACATTGCAAAATCTACACATTACATACTATAAAGTCTGTACAAGGTGTCGACATTAAACTGATAATTCTCTCTGTCTGACAGGTACTATTCGTGAAGCTTAATGGCACGTGATTCGAGGCAGGAAGGGCTGACAGGATGATGACTCGTGGCCAAAATAATTGGGCGTGAACTGTGGAAGACACGCGCCCAGTGTTGCACCTGCTGAACTGATATATAAGGAAGACTCCTTTGTCTGAAGGAGACTGATCGAAGCAGAAGGATAGAAGCAGAAGAGCAGAAGCAGAGAGATAGAATAGAGAGCCTGTTCGATCTAGAGAAAAGAGAAAGAGAAGAAGAGCAGAAGAGAAAGAAGAGAAAGAGAGAGATAGAGAGCTCGAGCAGAGAAAGAGAGAAAGATAGTGGTTATCTGGCATTTAGATCAAATCCAAGCCAGAACTGCTCCTTCGAGAGCTATATTTCTTGTGCTTTATTTCCAGCTTTCCGTTGCTGTTATCTCTCATTTTGTGTTTTTTTTTATACCTTTCTTCAAGCTGTTAGTCAGCGTTTGCAGAGGTGCTGCCTCTGGACGGGTCAAGCTATAATCCCCAGCGGTTGCAGTGGTGGATTCCACTGGACATCAAGCTGTGTTGCTCAGCGGGCGAGGTGGATACCTCGGACAACAAGCTGTGAGGCTCAGCGATTTGTCGGCAAGCTGTGAAGCCCAGCGGTTCAAGCTGTGAGTCACCAGTAATCCACACTCGGGTTGAGTGTGGGGTGGACGTAGGTCTGGAGGACCGAACCACCTAAAAACTCCTATTGCATTGTGGTTTGATTTGTTTGTTTCTACTTCCGCTAGATGAATGCATATGTGCGCTCCAAGTGTTTGCTTATAGGTTCAGTAGATGACTTGATCAGTTTTTGTTTCGAGTGTTTTAATTTGTTAAGAGAGCGAAATTTTATTTGAGCGAAACTTTTAAAAGGGTTGATTCATTCACCCCCCTCTGAATACACCGCACCGAACCCAACAGTCCTAATGATCTTTCCAAAATTTCTTAACCAACATTTTGTTTTATCTTTCAATGAGAACAAAAATAAGATCAACTTAAGGGCATCATCACTAAAGTTTTAGATTTTGATCAGGGAGTAAATTTCTAAAAAGTCATCAAGATGCTTATAGGGATTTTCATTGGGATTCTCATAAAAAGATGGGAGCATCTTGATGATACTAGGGCGAATCTCATACTGATCTACAAGAATATCAAGCAGTTCAATGCAGGTGGAGGGTTTATAAGTAGAAGGAATAAAGTGTTCCTTCATAGGCATAGGTTTCATTCCTTGATGGATAGCCATTGATGTTGATCGAAATAAATGAGACCCAAGGGATTACTTTTCAAGATTTTTTTTAATTTTTTTAATTTTTTTGAAAAGTAATGCAATCAACAACTATATGAATAATGCATGTAACATGATGATTTTGTTTTAACAAGAGAAGAATTGACACTTACTACCATATTGGTCCACCGGCCAGGTAAGAAGTGGGTTGTGGGAGGCTCTCCCTACTTTCATAGGGACCTAATTAAGTAACCACAAGTCCGCTTAGGCATTTGTCACTTAACCTCTAACCTAGACACCAATTTTCCAAAATAACAATAAATCCCAAAGCTCTCTCTTTTTTTTAACCTTCTAAGGGCAAACTAACTACAGCGTACTTCATGGTAC
This sequence comes from Amorphophallus konjac, assembly GCA_022559845.1. NCBI lineage: Eukaryota > Viridiplantae > Streptophyta > Magnoliopsida > Alismatales > Araceae > Amorphophallus > Amorphophallus konjac. Next base: position 359,771,316 of record CM040122.1, read on the forward strand.
AATCTACCCGGCGCCCGTAAGGGAATCCACGGGTGCGGGGACTTATGGAGGTCTTGGAAAAGGAGATTCCAGTCCAAAGAGATGGAGTGCTCAAAATGGAGGGTCCTTCCAATTCCAAGAGGGGTGTAAGGAACCTAAATTATCCTTAAGAAGGGGAAAAAGAGAAGAAGACAAAGATTTTTTTTTCACATAAAGTAAGTAAATAATCAACTAGATGTACAAATACATGCAAGAGATGCAACTAAGATGAGAGCATGATAACGTGATGAGATTTTTTTTTCTATTTTTTGATTTTTTATAGAAATTTTTTATTTTTGAAAAAGAGAGATATATAAAAGGTAAATAGCAACTAAAAATACTAAACAACTTGAAACCTAATGAATAATAAGGTCTAAAAGGCATGATTTTTGAGTTTTCTGGTTTTATGATTTTTTTAGATTTTTCAGAATTTGTTTAGATTTTTTTGAGATTTTTCAGAAATTAAAAAAATAGAACCTGTACCTATGCTTACTAACCTTGAGCGACGTTGATTTTTCAAAATTTTTATAATTCTAGATTTCCTACTCTCTGTAGTGACAGATTCAGACTTTCAGCGATGCTTCATGACTTTCTGCAACAGTTGATTTTCTGTGAATTTCAGGTCTGAATTTTCCTTTTCTTTGATTGTCTGATTTTTTTCATTTTTTTGTAAAATAAAAGTAGAAAAATTAATATACAAATATACACACCAAATAAAAGAATATCCAACTATAAAAAATTATTTTTATCTCCGACAACGGTGTCAAAAATTGATATGCACTAAATTTATCATCAAAAGTCGTGCCATAATTTTAAAAATAATCGCACTCACTCACAAAAAAGATATTAAATATAAGTAGAGTGGTAAGAACGTGTCGATCTCACGAAGAAGAAAATTTCTTTTTGAAGTAAGTTGGAAAATCCTTATGTTTTGAAAATCGAATTTTGAGTGAGCTTTAAACTAAAGGAAAATAAAATTGCATGGAAATAAACTATTTAAAGAATATGAGAGGGTTAAAGAAGAGAATTTGAAAGGAGACAGAAAGAGAACTAGAAAGACACAATTACATAAGATGAATTTTTATTGCTAAGAAAAGATTACAATGTTGGTGAAAAATAAAAATTACAACTAAGGATAAATTAAAAGTAACAAGAGACGAACTAGAGCCAAGATGATGAAAGGATGACGTCACCCAATCGCCGTGCCGAGCCTTTGAATGGATCGCCCCGCCGTGGAGATGGACGCCGTGAGAGGACCGATGAAGAGAATCTCCGCATTGGAATGTGAGTGAATAGAGGAGGGGAAGATAGAAGAAGAAAAGATGATTTTAAAAAATAGTAAAATAGAAATAAAAATATAGCAAGAGAAAAAATTAAAATATATTTAAATATAAGAAGAATTAGAAGATGTGTAAGAAGAAAAAGTTGAAGATCAGAGGAAGAGGAAGAAGTTTAATGAAGAGTGTAGGATGAGAAAACGTGAGGAAGAATGTGAAAATTGAGGAAGAACAGAGAGATGAACAGTAAAAAACGTAAAAACCTGAGCTTTGAAGATTGAAGTATAACTTAAAACCTAAGTAGAACTAACTAGAGAGATAGAAGAAGAAGTTGGAGATCTTTAAAAATTAAACATATTTGATGAAGAGAGTAAGATGAAAAGAAGAGCATAAGAGGTAGAAAAGAGGGAAAGAATAGAGACGTGCATAGATGAATAGAAAAATAATAAAGACATAACTTTGAAAAACTATAAATAACATAAAAACTAGAGTGAATTTGAAGAAAAGGAAGAAGAAGAAAATATAGAGCACTTAAAAATGAAGAAGTTTCTTGAAGATAGTAAATCGAAAGGAAGAACAGAAAGAGAAGAAAAAGGGTGAAGATCTCTGCCATGGTCACTTTAGGGCAGGTTTTATAGTGTGCAGGGGACTTCAATCCTACAAATACTTAGAGATAAAGCTCAAATCCGGGTTTACAGTATCAAGATCTTGCTCAAAGTGGTCTCTTGCTATAGATAGAGTCCTTCTTACATCAAACTTGGAATGATTACTTCCATTAGAGCAACTCAGTTCCGTTTCTACTTCAAACTGTAAATGGCGACCACCGTAGTGTCATTAATTCATAAAATAGCGGCTTTTCAAACGAGCATAATTTCTTTTTTCCATATTTTGATATTTTTGTCTTTTCCATATAATTGAATAAATGACTTTCTGGACGGGTGCTCATTCTTTTTTCTATTTTTCTTCCGATATTTTCGTACAGGTAATGGGTGCCCCTTTATATGGTCGTTCATTCTTTTTCCAAGGAATTGGCGCCAGAGTGAGATATCGTTCATTCTTATTTTATTTTCCAACATTTTTTTCTTTTCCATTTTCGTACAAAGAATGGACGGCTCTCAAGTGTCGCAGTTTGTTGAATGGGCTCCCTTTGAGAAGGGCGTTCATTAATTGGCGCCTTGTGCTTGGTCGCTCATTCCTGAAAATTCAGAGAATTCAAAATAATCAATGTTCTTTATTTCAAAATGAATTTTGACAATTGTGCATTTTTTAAATATTTCTCACATTGTTATTTTGACTCAAAATGATGATAAAACCATGTAAATTCAAATTAATGATGAGAATGAGCTTTTGGCCATATTAATGCACAATTATGCTTATTAAATGCTCAAAGATGATATATGTGATGTAAATTATGATATAAAATATGACACTCATCATTCCTCCACTCAACCTTTCACCTACACCAGTGGCTAATCCTGAGCAAGATCCACCCCCTTTTGCACTCGAGCCAACCCCATCTGCTTTCAAGCAAGGGGAGAAGCTTGTTGTTTTTGAACCCCTACTTTTACCTACCCTTCCACTACCGCCATCTATTAAACCTTCACTATCTATTAGGCATGCTACCTCCATCTTATCTTCTTCCTCCACCGCTCGGAGTGGGTGTGCCTCCACGAGTATTTGTGCCAAAGATGATGTCCAAGAGCCGGGCAAGAAGGATTTGGCCACGGCTATGCTGTTCCAAAGTCAAGAGTTTATTTATCAGATGTCGATCCGCATTCCTGTGCTAGTCATATTTGAAAGGTCTCCACCGAAGCTCACCATGAAAAATACTCAAGAGTTGATGCCATGTCGGCCCAATGCCATTGTCAAAATCACTTTACTCATTGGTCCACATTCTTTTGATGCTCTCATTATCCCTCGCTCCATCATTATACAACTTCCTAAGGGGTTCTCTTCATGCATTACTATAACATATTCTACTGTTGATGAGAGCACTCGGACATTGATTTCATCCTTTGAGCCGTTCGTCTGGGCACCTTGTTTACCATGGAGGGGTGGGCATTCCTTTGATGAAGGGCCTTCCACCAACCCACTCACCCTTTATTCTATCCCATCCACATTTTTATGGGCCACTCATGGGCTTTCTTCCGTGCATTCTTTACATTCCTTGCATTCCTTGCATCCTTTGCATTCCATGCATCCATCACATTCATTGCATTGCATCTCTTTGTATTCCTTCTTTCCCAGGTTTCCGAACTCGTATCCTCCCCGTCCTTCAGAACTTTCAAATTTTCTATCTCTTCTTTACGGGCATCACGCCCTGGTGCGGACACCAGAGCCAGAGATTGGCTTGACTCAGCTTCTACCTTTTCCCCTAGATGCGACTTCTAGCCACCGCCGCCGCCGCCCTCATTCGTGCCGCCATCGAGCCGCCACGGGCCATTCTTCGGCTTGTTGTCCATATCTGCAACCTGTAGGATAGAAGGTGAAAGAGAATTTTGGATATCCAGATCCGACCGTCTGATCGAGCTGAAATTTTTATGGTTTGTTCTCCACGTCCTCCCCTACTCCCAGTTTAATTTTCACGCCGATCAGTCTCCGTTTAATTCCCTACCCACTGCCGTCTTTCCACCTCTCACAGTCTGCCTGTGTGCAGATCTGCGAGACAATAACCTGAAGACCCATTTTTCCACCCCTAAAACCACCACAGATCACCACCAAATTTGGTGTGCGCGATCCTCACTTTCCCCTCTCTCACCCATAAAATCCCCAAGATCTAGATCTACCAATTTCTCTATAGTCAAACCCCAACTACAGGCTAGTCACAGTTTGTCCTGTAGCCCTTGCCAGCATGATCACCCTGTTACAGTGTTTTCCCTGAATCATCAGCCCGTTGGATGGTTCCCAAATCTTGATGAGTTGAAGCACTTCCAATTCCCTTCTCAACGGCGCTGGTTTCGTCCCGATCCAACACCGCATCTGGGCGTGGTGACTGTTTACATCGGATCGTGTAGATCTGTCCTTTGATAGGCCAGCAAGAGCAGTCCCCGTTTAAACCTTCTAGAAATACGCCGGCTCAGATCCAGTGACCGCCGCTTCCAGGGATTGATCAGGGACGCCCCACCATCGTCCCAGCTGATTTCCGCCATCATAAGATCTTTGGAGAACCTCGTTCCATTGGTCGCCATCGCTTGCTGTCCTGCCGACCTGATTCATGCTGATCCGGACCAGCAGCCCGCATCCGCCCCGGGAACCCCGTCGACGTGCTGCCCGTCAACCCAAGATCAGTGCTCCCGGGTCCATCGTTTAACCTATTACCTCCATGCGTGGAGTGGGCCATAGATTTAATTATGTAATTATTGATTATTTACTGTACCGGGAGTTACGGGTCTTGGCCAGGACGTCTTCCCCACGCCCCGAGTGTAGAGGTACGCACACCACCCTCCTTGTTGTGTTTGCTTGTTCCGTATACGTTCTTGATGCTGCTGCATGTGAGCATGTTAGGTTCCTAGCTCGATCAAGTTTAGTCACCACTATGAGAGTGAGTGCGTGACCCGTCCTGTGACTCGATCCGAGCACGAGTGAAAGTATTGACCACCCGAGACTCAGGGCTGATTTCTCAACTGCGCAGATCGACACGTTTCCCTCGCTTGGGATGATTGTGAGCCTGTACTTCTTGTTGGGGGCATGTTTTCCTCTTCTGGAACTCTTTTGGTGTCGTGTTGTTTGTGTCGTCGCTGGTCACGTCATCCTTTTAGTCGCGTCGTCCCCTAGAGTCCCAGGTTCGCATCAATTCGATGTCGAGTCTCATGATGTCCCGCATCAAATTGGTACCAGAGCGAGTTTGAGTCTAGGGTAGTCGGTCCAAGGTGTTGTATTTCATTCCTGTATCCGGTATATTAAAAGGTGTTACTGGAAAGATAGTTTAAGCCTATTGGTAAGGTAGCACACTTACGAGAGTTGGATCTTCGGATTAATACCTTCGTCACGTACTGGATATTGGTTGAGTCTAGGTTCCTCATTTTGTATTGGTCCATCCAGGTAGGTCTAGCGATTCACCCCTTAGCTCCCTTTAGGTCCCCTTGCATGCCCACTCGTGGAGGTACTCAGTACCATCGCCCTGACACTATGGGTGAATCCCGAGGTGCCGCCCAGGGAGGCCGAACTCTAGAGGATATGATGGCTCAACTCATGGAGCGCATGGATATGTCCGATCAAACTCTTAGGGAGCATACCGACTACTTGGAGAGCTGACTCAATGCCATGGAGGACCGCACTGAGGCTTCCGACCGATCTGTCCAAGGTCTGGTTGGAAGGTTAGAGAGAGCGGAGAGAACCCCCCACCGGGATCATCCCGGAGTTGTTCAGGCCCCTCAGGCGCCTGCTGCCCAACCCGCCCCACTTAGGGCTGAAGAGCGACGGCCACGTGTCCTCGATTTTGAGGACTACGAGTCCGACAACGATTATGAGGGAAATGGCCGACGCCAATGTGGTCACCAACCACCGAGGGATGATGAGGACGATAGAGTCCTTAGGACCATGCGAGCAGACCCTCCCACTTTTGACGGGTCCTTAGACCTGAAGGTCTATCTCGATTGGGAGGTCGGCATGGACAGATACTTCGAGTGGTTTGAGATGACGGACCACCGGAGAGTCAAGTTTGCTATGATGAAGCTGTTACGGTAAGTGTAAACTTACTGGAAGAATGTGGAGAGCTTGCTATTTCAGCGTCAGGAGCCCCAGGTTGAGTCTTGGAATGAGATGAAGGTCAAACTTAGGCATAAGTACCTTCCTGCCACATACCGTCAAAGGCTTATTGATATGTGACAGAATCTCAGCCAAGGGGATCGGTCCGTATACAAGTACATCGCGGAGTTTGATGAGTATTTTTTGCGATGTGGCGTCACAGAGGAGAGCACCATGCCTGTTTCCCACTTTCATCGTGGTCTGCGGCCCCACTATCAATATGAACTATTTCGCCGCAATGTGACCACCTTGGAGGATGCATATTAGGTCGCTCTCGAGTTGGAGCAGTTTGAGTCGGAGTTCGCTTCCATCCAGCGTCCGGGAACCACCTATTAGCGTGGGTCCAACTCTCGTACCACGCCCAGTTCTTATAGTCAGTGGCCGGTGGCTCATCCCCCGGAACCCCCTCGCCAGGACCCCACTGCTCCTAGGCCTCGCACTCTCCCTCCAAGGGATCCTCCCCCTCACCAACAGGCACCCGTCCGTGCTCCCCGACCTCATCAGCCAGCCGTGCCGACTCGACCTCTTCTCCCAACACCCCCAGTCCATCGTGAGGACAAGGGTAAGGGGCCGATGATCGGTGGAGCATCCTCAAGCATAGGGCCGCGTGACTAGTGCTATAGGTGTGGTAGGTTTGGCCATTATGCGAGCAAGTGTCCAACTCGGGAATCGCTTGTTATTGCAGACACGCTTGCCTGTGACCCCACGCCTAAGTTGGTGCCGATCAGCTATGAGCCCGACCAAGATTTAGTTGAGGAGTTCTTTGATGAGTTGATGGAGGGAGAGCAAGTTGACGTCCCAGGTACCCAGTATCAGGATGATGTGCAGTTGGCTGTAGTCAGGTGCATCCTGACCCGACCTCAGGTGAGTGATGACTAGCGTCGTACCACCATCTTCCACACATTTTTTAGGCTGGAAGGGAAGGCCTGTAAGGTGATTATAGATAGCGGGAGCTGCATTAACGCTATCTCCACGGGAATATTTAAACGCCTTTGTTTGACACCCTTGGATCACCCCGCACCATATAGAGTATTTTGGGTGGATTCCACTTCCATCCCGGTCAGACTGTGGTGTTTGGTACTGCTACAGTTCCATGCGTACCACGATGCGATCTTATGTGATGTGTTGCCTATGGAGGTGGGTAGTATCATCCTCGGTAGGCCTTGGCGTTTTAATCGGGATGCCACCCTTCATGGACTGTCGAACACATGCAGCTTCGACCACGGTGGCCACTGGATTACTCTCCACCCTACCCAGCCGAAGGACCCATCTATCCGAGGACTGGCTAGCCCCAACACTTCGACCTCTCCCAGTCAGGGGACGGTCGGCCCTCCCGCCTCGTCCTCGGCACGGGCCACTACCTCTTCGACTGCACCTAGTAAAGAGGACCTCATACCTAGGAGGTTGATGATGATTTGTCCCCGAGAGATGGAGGAAGAGGTGACCGGGGGTAGCCCTATCCTTGTTGTTTTTGTCCGAGGAGTGGAAGATGTCGCCCCTAGGTCTGATGATGAGCACCCCCCAGAGATAGCTGCGATCCTGCGGGAGTTTTTAGATGTCTTCCCGGAAGACCTCCCTGGAGGCCTTCCACCTATGCGGGATATCTAGCATGAGATCGACCTCGTCCCGGGCTCATCTTTGCCCAACCTTCCCCACTGTCGGATGAGTCCCACGTGTTGTATCTCTATGATTTTGATGATGTCAAACACTATAACTCATCATGAGTCTGAGTGTGAATGTGCTTTTGATGATGTAATATGTGTTGATATTGCATTGGTCTTGATGCATTTGTTGAAGTCATCATGATCTCATGATCTCATTATATATAGAAGTATGTGTGTTGAATTCTATAAGAACAGGTTCTGAAGATACATCAGGAAGTCAGTCGAGCTGATTTCAAGCTAGATGTGAAGCCATGGTAGTGATACATTCAGTAGAGTACATGAAGTGGTAAAAGCAGTTCAGCAAAAATCAGCAGAAGCCATTGAAGGAAACTTCATGAAGAGAGTCTACCTGAGAAGACTGTGGAGTCAACTAGAGCTATGACAGAACAAAGCTAAAAAAGAGTTGACACTGGAAGTCGATGCTTCTAGAAACAAGTTGGATAACAGATCAATGCTTTTAGAAACAAGGTAAAACTCTTAGAAGAACAAGTCAAGACTGCAAGTGTCGAAGCGCACAATGAAAAGTTAAGGCAGCATCGACGTTGCACAGAATTGCCTCGATGCAGTGATGATCAAGACAGCCACATCCAGTGACTTGCATCGACACAACAAGCAGATGCACCGACGCACCAAGGAAAAAGTCAGCACTCGAAGTTCCTAGCCAAAGATATCTCGATGCAGCCACAAACCTTCGAGCAAATTTGGAGTGATGCATCAACGTAACAAGGGAATACCTCGATGCAGTCAAAATCACCGAAGCAACTTCAGTATGATGCATCGGCGCATCCAGCAGATGTCTTGATGCAGTCACAACTTCAGAAGAAAGTTTGTAGAGCTGCGCTGCTGAAATCAAAGAGATGGCTTTACACATCAAGATTCCACATGAAGGACCGACACTTCAGAGTGTGTAGTTCGTTAGATAGGTCGATATGCCTAACAGATGCATCGATGCAACAGGATGCTGCATAAAGATTCAGCACGTCGATGAAGCCTCTTGCCTCGACACGCTAAGACGAACAACTACCATATTATATATGAAGTCTGCGCATCAAGGTGATGCACCGACACATCAAGACAAGGTATGAACCTTCAAAAGCAACCACGTCTACGCATCATGATCATACACCGACGCATCAGAATACAAGTGAATGTCTATACTCCAAGCCTCGACTTGTCAGACATGTGCCACGAATCACGTCATATGCTTTCTAGAATCAATCTGGAAAGGATTGTCTTCTGATAGTTTTAGAGTGATTAAAGTGTCACTCAACCACTTAAAGGTTAAATATGATATCTAGAGCATCAGTGAAGGGCAATTAAAGAAAATCTAAACCGCAAGGAGGAATTTGCTTTAGGCACGTGCTCACTCAATGAAGGAACAGGTGATGACCATACAGTGAGATACTTGGCGTGGAAATCTTCACCACATGTGGCTGCTCTCTGGAAACTCTGATTACTATCAGAATATTCTCATCGCCACCTAGACCAATGATTTATTTCTGATGTGGATTAACTTCTTTCTGAAAAATGGCGAATTTCTCTCTACATATATCAGCCATTCTGATCAAAGGAAAAAGGCTGAAGCTGCTACCGAGTTGCCATTGCGAATTCAGAAAGAGAGAAAGGGATGCCATCAAAGAGGAAGGGAGTTTATCGGAGAAAAGAAAGAGTGATCTCGGGAGTGAAAGAGAAGAAGAAAAGAGAAAGAGGAAGAAAGGAATCTGAGAGAGGATCGTGAAAAGAAGAAGAAGGATAGATGCCAAAGAAATTTGAAGATATGAATCCGTCATTAGTTCGTGGATCAAATCTAGAACTAAATAGCTGCTTGGAGCTACATTTTGTTGTTTTCCTCTTTGTGTTTTTCATTTTTTATTTTCCATTTCATTAGTGTTCTTCCGATACCCTGTTCAGGGATCGGCTGGGTCATTCCTTCTGAGTGCTCTCAGAAGAAGGGAGAGTTATTCTCCAGGGTTCCCTCTGTGATATCAGAGGAAGGGAGACTTGGGTCTCCGGTTGTGAGTGACTTGGTGTTACTCACAGGTTCCCTCTGAGGATTCAGAGGAAGGGAGGTAGTTCCTCCGGTCTCTACTTGAAGTAGAGGAGTTCTGGTCTTGTGGGTTGCAAGATAAGGTCAGAGGGATTTGTCCCCCTCGATCTCAAGCTGTTTCGCAGCAGTTGTTGCAGACTGAGTCTACGTCTTGCGTTGAGCAAGGGAAGCCTCACTCAGGTTAGAGTGAGGGGTGGACGTAGGTCTGTGGGTAACAGACCGAACCACCTAATAATTACTGTCTACCGTGGTTTGGCTTGTGCATTCACTCCTTATCTTGTACCTCCCATTCGTAGGTTAGTGTATGAGCTGATACTATATTGCATTTCCCTTACACTAAGTGTTCGAGACTATTTCTGAATGAACCGCTGGATGATCTAGTCAGTTTTGTTCTGGTATATCAAAAGATGTGGTCTCACATCTTGCGTGAGGAGAGTTTCTGGACTCAACCCTCTGCCCAGTACCAGTGTGAATCATATTGATGAATGGCATTTGAATTTAGCTCAACATCTGATCAGCTTAGCCATCATCTGTTAAGTGCTTGATAGTTTTTTGTATTAGTCTATACTGTTACCTATCTCTGAGTTAAGTATGCAGAGTTAGAGTATTTGCTTAGTGGTTGAGATGTATATTCAGTGCGAGCTGCTGAGTATTTGATATTAGTACTAATCAAGCATCATAGTTGAAATGGATTCTAACTTGTGACTATGTTTAAATGAGAAATTGCCTTGTGGATTTTTGCTTGATAGAACTGCTATGTACATGTGTGTGACAACCGTGGATTTAATTGACTAAGCAAGGTCATTACTGCAAATGAATCTCTAGTGTTGCTTTAATCTGTTTTTGTTGAGTACAATATTTCCAACATTGGTTGCTTGCACTATTACCATTCCAGCTCAGCTTGACTCGAAGTGATTGCTGTGTTCAATTGAGTATAATTTTTATAAGGGATTTTTTCAACCCCCCTTCTAGATTCTAGCTGCGCACCAATCACCACAGACCATGCCGAACTTCAGAGGCAGGTCGAAGAGCTGATGAGTCGGGGATCTCTTAGGGACAACAAGAGTCCATGTGCTGTTCCTGCTTTGCTTGCCCCGAAGAAAGATGGCACATGGAGGATGCGCGTGGATAGCCATGCGATTAATAAGATCACAGTTAAGTATCGGTTTCCCATTCCTCGATTAGATGATTTGCTAGACATGATGTCGGGAGCCACTATCTATTCAAAGATAGACCTTCGTAGTGACTATCACCAGGTGCGGATCAGGCTTGGGATGAATGGAAGACGACATTCAAAACTAAGGATGGTCTCTATGAGTGGTTGGTTATGCCCTTTGGGCTTTCTAACGCCCCTAGCACCTTCATGCGGTTGATGACCCAGGTGTTGTGCCCTATGATAGGGGTCTTCTTGGTCATCTACTTTGATGACATTCTTATCTACAGCCGCACTAGGGAGGACCACTTAGAGCACCTTAGACAAGCCTGTGTTGTATTGAGGCGAGAGAGCTTATTTGCCAACCCAAAAAAATGTGCTTTCATAACCGATCAGATTACCTTCCTCAGGTTTATTGTGTCTAGGGATAGAGTCTCCGCTGATCCGGAGAAGATTAGGGCCATCAATGAGGGGCCCGAACCCCGCACACTCCACGATGTCCAGAGTTTTCATGGCTTTGCGACGTTCTACGATCACTTCATTCGCGGCTTCAGTTCTATCACTGCCCCGATCACATATTGTATTAAGAAGGGGGCGTTTGTATGGACTAAGGCTACAGCCACTGCATTTCAGGACATCAAGGAGCGTATGACCCAAGCACCTGTCCTTGCATTACTTGATTTTACTAAGGTGTTTGAGGTCACCTGTGACGCTTCTGGAGTGGGTATTGGAGGAGTGTTGAGCCAAGAGTCCCACCCCATCGCATTCTTTAGCGAGAAGCTGATCGATGCCAAGCTGTGATATTCTACTTATGATAAAAAATTCTACGCAGTCGTCTAGGTATTGTGGTATTGGAGGCACTACTTGCTGCACAAGGAGTTCGTTGTAACGCCCCAGATTTTTTGGATTGCTAATCGGATCAGGATCCATGGGTTTCGGATCGCTTTCGTGGGTCCCAGATTGACTTTTACTATTTACGTGTATTTTTTCCAATCAGACCTTTGGAACCTTGTGCCGGGTGAACCGTTGCATTCGCTTTCTCACGCTCTCTCTTTCTCCCCTCTATTCTCCGGCGGCCGACGGAGTGAGGTGGGGGTGAGGCGGGGACGACACAAGCGAGGAGCGGGCAAGGATGGGCGAGGATCGAGGCGGTGGGGGCGTGGCGAAGCTCAGCCGTGAGTTCGGGGTGCGGCGGCGTTTGTGTGGCATTTTCTTGGCGGATCGACGTCCTCGGTGTGCGGAATCTTTGGTGGAGGTAGGGGGACGGATCCTTAACCCTTTTACTTCATTTCTCGTGAGTTTGGTAGCCCGAGGCCAGTCGAGTGGGTTTATTTCTCAGCCAGGGTGAAAGTGCATGATTTTGGGATGTGAGTCGGATCGGGTGTTTTGATCGCATTTTTGGGGTTTAAATGGATCCTCTCGGTGCTAGAGAGGTTGGGGAATGGTTTCCCCTTGTTTTCCCATTCACATGGGTGTGAACGGGGTGTGGAATGGGGTTTTCTCTCGTGTTCACCATTTTTGCGCTCGGGACAACTTAGCGGTCCTTCTAGGGACCCTCAAGCGACCTGGCGGCCACATGGAGACTGCCATGGGTCCCTTTTATGTTAGTTCGAGCTTTGCGGTCTGGCGATGGACCACCACCGAGCTTAGCGGTCTCAAGGAGACCGCCAACCAATGCTTAGCGGTCTCGAGGAGACTGCCAAGCAGGGTTTAGCGTTCAGGGTATGACCATTTTCATGCCCCTAGTCGTTCGAGTGTTTCTGGGGTGTTGCGGTCCTGGTTGGACCGCTAGCCGAGGTTTTACGGTCCATTGTGGACCACCAGGCAGCTTTGCGGTCTAGGATACGACCACCTCTGTCCTAGGTGTTTCTGGGACGTAGTGGTCTTGGCTGGACTGCTAGGCATGGCTTAGCGGTCCAGGGGTAGGCCGCCTCCCTATGGTGACGGTCAGGGCGATGACGGCCACTTGGGTTCCGTGGTTTTTGTGTTCGGTTCGCATTGTGCTGGCCTCCGGTCGACCCGGTGGTGACCCAGTGGTCGACCTTTGGCCTCGTGGATGTCCCGGACACCCCGTGGGCTCTGTGTCCGTGTTTTTGGGTGTCCGGAGGTACTATGTTACCTTGATAAGTGTGCTCATGGGCTTTGGAGGGTCCGGGTGACCCCATGTGTTCTGGGCTTTCGTGTTCTCACTAGAACGAGTCGCCATGTATCAGCATGTGTGTGGTGGGTTATTCCCTCACGCCATTGGTTCTCCAGAAGGCATTTTCCTAGTGGGCCGTGGGTTTGGCCCTTGGACTACGAGTCTAGTCATCCAGCCTAAGGCTGGAGGTTTTCTGCTTCCCTTAGATAGGGGATCGACTCGGCGGCTTGTGAGCTACCTCCGGAATCGTGCTACCGTAGTTTCTGACTTAGGGATAGGCCAGATTGACAGCCCGGTACAACGGTCTTGACCCGAGTCGTGTGACTCAAGGACCGTTGGGTTAGTAGGTTTAGAAGGCTGTCCCGAGTCTGGTGGCCAGGGCCACCTGTTACTCCGCGCTACTTACGATGGGTACGTGCATGACTTTTCGTGTTCACGTTTAGTGACTTCTCATTGGTCGTAGCCTTCTTACAGCACGCCTGTGCTGACCCACACAGGAGTGGTGGAGCAGCTTACCCGAGAGAGACGATTTTTAGGCTGGTTGCCGTAGGGTCCCTTCGCGCAGCCTGAGTCCGGGCTTTGGGGAAGAACCAACTAGAGGATCTAACCTAGGGAGTATGGTTTGTGTGTGCACACTTGGTTGGGGGCGTCGGACCCGTGCTGACGAGCGTGACCCCAACTAGTCCTTGTTCTGTGGTTACTGTACGGTCTCAGTTCTCACTCGACCGGAGGGAGACACCTGAGGCACGGACTAAGTTGTCAGTGGATGCATCCGGCCTTGCTTCTGGTGGGCAGGTACTCCCGTCACGTGACGTGAGGTTCTCGTGACTCGAGGTTCCATTTCTCGTCTGCGAGACGTGGTTTTGCGTGTAGTTTTCGGGTGTGTTCCCGAGGTTGAGATCTAGGCTTCTAGTGAGCGTCAGCGAGGGTTTTTACTACTCAGTGTCCGATATATGACAGTTGTGTCATGATGGGGTTTTCTGGCAGTGTAGCCAGAGGTTTTCCTGTTAGTCCGGTGGTCCTCCGACTGTGAGATCGGGGTGTTGATTTTCATTCCGGTAGGAGTAGCAGTAGTGCCGAGGTTTTACCGACCACCGAGTTTGTTGTTCCTACTGTTGTTGCTGCTTTTCGCTACCGCCGTTGTTTACGGTTGGGGTTCCGCGGGACCCCTACTGAGCCAGTGATAAGAGGCTCACCCCTCCTTTTCAAGTGTGGCGGTTTGTCCTCGAGGTTCGAGGGTGCTGCGCGGAGGTTCTTAGTTGTCAGCTCGCTGGGCCGAGTGTTCACTCGGTGTTGGGTACGCTTTTCTACCTTGAACTGTACTTTTGTTGGACTGGACTCTGTTGCAGATTGTTTATTTCTATTAATTGTTGTATTGTAATGTTTTATTTCCTATTTCTTTGTACCTCCACACTCCTTTTAGCCCTTCCGAGCCTTCCGGCTGGTGGGCTGCGGGCCAGGATTCGAATGGTATCGGGTTATTCCCGGTATCCAGATCTTGTGTCGCTATAGTTGGTATCAGAGTGGTGGTTGTTGACGTACATGGGAATTCAAGATATTACAGTGATCAGAGTCCGTAAGGTCCAGTACAGTCGGTAGCTGGCATAGGGTTTTGTGCTTGTTTTCCGCCTTATTTCTCCCTTGAGAGCTTGAGTGCGCTGGATTGGCACTGTGAAGGTGGTTGTTGTTTTCGTTGGAGTGGCGATGCGGGGCCCATGGGATGTGATAGAGAGATTTCTTCTCGATGGGTTGTGGCCCGGTTGTGCTGCTTTGGGCAGAGTGTTACCGACAGGTGTGTCGCTGCGGTGCTGCGTTCGAGTTATTTGCAGCGAGGTCAGGTGGCTGGTGAGGATTATTCGTGGTTAAGTGGCCGTGAGCATGCTCTGAGGGAGCTATTATTGAGTTTGGCCACTCCAGCTTGAGGTTATCCAGCCCTTGAGGTGTGAGGTCGTGGTTTGAGGTGTCGGAGCGGGTGCTCTAATCAAGAGGTGTGCTCGGGTGAGTGGAAGATCTTCTGTTGAGCTGCTGATTTGTCGAGCCTGGTGTTCTTGTCATGCTCTGTGGCGGCAGAAATGACGTGTCGGTCCTAGTTATCTTTACGGATTTTGAGGTAGGATTGGGCAGAGATGTCCTAGTAAGTTCTTGCTCCTGTGCTTCTGCGTGTGAACGGATCGTGTTCGCCATGGATTTGGCTTGAGATGTAAAGGTTCTGCGATGAGTTCGGGACTCGAGGATGAGCATTGGCAGTTGTCGATTATGGCTCGTGTTGCGGCTCTTGGCGTGGCGTGTGCAGTTCGAGAAATTGCAGCGGTGGTGCATCGAGAGATGCTGCGAGTGTGGTCTGACGAAGCACTTGGAGAGTGTTGTCGGAGGAGTTGACCTAACGGCGGTAATGGTTTTTCCTACTGTTGGAAGGTGCGATTCCCAGCGTGTGCGAGATTCGAGGTCAGGACGAGCACGGAAAGTCTCCCGACTTGTCAGAGGTGTGATTGATTTCTCATTTGGTTGGAGAGAATCGCGTTTGGCTAAGGTTCCTCATCTTGCATCGTGTGTCTGGATTGGTTGGCCTTCTGTGTGCCATGAAGTCCGTACAAGATGCATCCTATGTATTGGTAAGGTGGTTGCCAGTGAGAGGCATTTCCCATTCCTTGATGCATAAGAGTGTGTTGGCACTGTTCCAGAAGGACGAGTGCTAGTTGGGTGGTGTTTGTAGGAATTTGTGGTCGGTGCTATGGTTTTCGATGTATTGAGCATCGGAGCCTGTGGAGTTGTAGAGGATTGTCGGGATGGTGGATCCCGAGTCGTTGTGGTTGGCTGTGCGTGTGGATTAGAGTGCGCAACGGAAGCCTGGTGGGCCCATAACCCACAGGTCCAGGAACGTAGCGTTGGTTGCGACGGGCGGATTTCTCGAGAATGAGTTGAGCATCGGAGGATTGGTTCCTCGGTGTGAGACGTGTTGTTGCCGTGCTGTTGCTAGAGGTATTGTGGTTCGTGGCACTAGTAGGATGGAGAATTGGAGAAATATGTCGGCATGTTTGCGGCATGATTACCCTGTTCTTGTGTTGAAAGTTGTATTCTCGGATGATATCATGTTCTGGAGAAGTGATCTCTGATAGATTATGGGTCCCAGTTGGTAGCTGCGAGCGGCTGGTGAGGTTGACCGAGTGGTCGACCATGGTAAGATGTGTATTTTCTGGGGACCCATGTGCATTGGTCACGGCATTGTCGACCAGGTTGCGGTGATAGCAAGTGGCACTTAGTGCTTTGGAGTCGTATGCCGTGAATTGTTTAGGTTGTGTCCCGTGGCTCTGTGGTAAGTGCGGAATCAGGATCGGCAGGCGTCCTTTCAGAGTAATTAAGATGAGATGGGATTTGATGAGACAGGATGGTGGACAATGCCGGTGTATAGAGATCTCTAAAGAGACGTTGGCGTTGGATATGGTGATCCTTGATTTGTGACCAGCATGGGAGGATTTCCCTGTAAGTTTGAGTCGAGTGCAGTAAGGACCGAAGATTCCAGATTCTTGTCAATTGGTTCTGCCGTGCATCCCTGTGAGGGTAGAGTTGGCATGAGGATATGTCTAGATGTGGTGTCCAAGTGAGATTTTGGCTCGAGATGTTGCGTTGGTCTGTATGTGAGTCAACGGATGGCCTGTCGAGATTTGGAATGTGCCCTTCGGATCTGGTGGAGGACCAGGAAAGAAGGAAGAAGCTGAGAGAGTCAAGGGTTTCCCGTTGACGAGTGTCTGGTGACTGGTGACTGGTGATTGGTGTTTCACAGATATAAAATGCTGGTGGTTGCGAGTCAGGAATGGTGAGAGCTGTGTGCAAGTGAGGCCTTTAGTGGTTGTTTCCGTGATATGCTTTTCAAGATGGGATCTGGGCTTTGTCGAAGTTTGAGTTCTGACAGAGTTGGTTTCGTGCTGTTGCTGGCGTTCGGCTTGCCAGATGTGAGATGGTCCTTGGCGTGGAGTCGACGGATTTGTGGCGGTCAGCTGGTAGAGAGGCTAACGGTTGTTTGGTCCACCGAGCATGGTTGATCGGTGGCTGTTTCCTGTAACGAGGACTGTGTCTCCTCAGTGTGCAAGATTGTGACAGTGGTGCCGTGAATGGTTTTCACTATGACTGAGGTGATGTCAGACTTGTGCTTTTGTTGTATGCTTGCTCTGATGATCGATGTGTGCGGTGTGTAGAGTGAGGTGTTGCTCGTGATTATGGTCTGGTTGTATCCCTCAGGATCAGTGCTTTTACATGAATCGAGGTTTTTTGTGTTAGGGCCCTGGCAGCGTTGTCAGTTTGTTCAGTGTTCTTTCCCTGTGACTTGGTGCTAGTACTTAATTTTTAGGATGAAATATATTTAAGGGGGTAGGGATGTAACGCCCCGGGTTTTTTGGATTATTATTCGGATCAGGATCTGTGGGTTTCAGATCACTTTCGTGGGTCCCGGATTGAGTTTTACGATTTATGCGTATTTTTTCGGACCTTCGGAACCTTGTACCGGGTGAACCGTTGCGTTCTCCGACTTTGGGATGTTACCAGTGCATTGTTCATTTTTCGAGGATCAGGGAGATGATGTTTCCCTATTTTTGGTATTTTTTAGAATTTTTAGATTTTTTATATATAAAACCTCTTTTCTCTCTCTCCCCATCTCTCATTTCTCACTCTCACTCTCACCCTATCTCTCTTCTCTCACGCTCTCTCTTTCTCCCCTCTCTTCTCCGGTGGCTGACGGAGCGAGGCAGGGGTGAGGCGGGGATGACGCGGGCGAGGAGCGAGCGAGGATGGGCAAGGATCGAGGCGGTGGAGGTGCAGTGAGGCTCGACCACGAGTTCGGGGCGCCGCAGTGTTCGTGCGGCGTTTTCTTGGCGGATCGGCGTCCTCGGTGCACAGAATCTTCGATGGAGGTAGGGGGACGGATCCTTAACCCTGTACTTCATTTCCCATGACTTTGGTAGCCCGAGGTGAGCCGAGTGAGTTTATTTCTCCGTCGGGGTGAAAGTGCATGATTTTGGGATGTGAGCTGGATAGGGTGTTTTGATCACATTTTTGGGGTTTAAATGGGTCCTCTCGGTGCTAGAGAGGTTGGGGAATGGTTTCCCGTTATTTTCCCTTTCACATGGGTGTGAACGGGGCGTGGAATGGGGTTTTCTACCGTGTTCACCGTTTTCGCGCTCGGGATGACTTAGCGGTCCTTCCAGGGACCGCCAAGTGACTTGGCAGCCATATGGAGACCGCCAGGGGTCCCTTTATGTCGGTTCGTGCTTTGCGGTCTCGCAATGGGTCCCCATCGAGCATAGCGGTCTCGAGGAAACCGCCAAGTTGGGTTTAGCGATCAGGGTATGACCATTTTAATGCCCCTAGTCGTTCGAGTGTTTCTTGGGTGCTGCAGTCCTGGTTGGAACACGAGCTGAGGTTTTGCGGTCCATTGTGGACCGCTAGGCAGCTTTGCGGTCTAGGAGATGACAACCTCTATCCTAGGTGTTTCTAAGACGTAGCGGTCCTGGCTGGACCGCTAGGCAGGGCTTAGCGGTCCAGGGGTAGGCCGCCTCCCTATGGTGATGGTCAGGGCACTGATGGCCACTTGGGTTCTGTGGTTTTTGTGTTTGGTTCGTATTGTGTTGGCCTCCAGTCGACCCAGTTGTGACCTAGTGGTCGACCTTCGGCCTCGTGGATGTCCCAGACATCCCGTGGGCTTTGTGTCCGTGTTTTTGGGTGTCCGGAGGTACTGTGTTACCTCGATAAGTGTGCTCGTGGGATTTGGAGGGTCCGGGTGACCCTATGTGTTCCGGGCTTTCGTGTTCTCGCTAGAACGAGTCGCCGTGTATCGGCATGTGTGCGGTGGGTTATTCCCACATGCCATTGGTTCTCTGGAAGGCGTTTTCTTAGTGGGCCGTGGATTTGGCCCTTGGACTACGAGTCCAGTCACCCAGCCTGGGGCTAGAGGTTTTTCGCTTTTCCCTTGGATAGGGGATCGACTCGGCGGCTTGTGAGCTACCTCGGGAATCATGCTACCGTGGTTTCTGACCTAGGGATAGGCCAGATTGATGGCATGGTGCCGTCCCAGTACAACGGTCTTGACCCGAGTCGTGTGACTCAAGGACCGTTAGGGTAGTAGGTTTAGAAGGTTGTCCTGAGTCTGCTGGCTTAGGCCACCTGTTACTCCGCGCTACTCGCGATGGGTGCGTGCGTGACTTTCCGTGTTCATGTTTAGTGACCTCCCACTGGTCGTAGCCTTCTTATAGCATGCGTGTGCTGACCCACCCAGGTGTGGTGGAGTGGCTTGCCCGAGAGAGACGGTTTTTAGGCTGGTTGCCGTAGGGCCCCTTCGCACAGCCTGAGTCCGGGCTTTGGGGAAAAACCAGCTAGAGGATCTGACCTAGGGAGCATGGTTTGTGCGTGCACACTTGGTTGGCGTCGTCGGACCCCCACTGATGAGCGTGACCCAAACTAGTCCTTGTTCTATGGTTAGTGTACGATCTCAGTTCTCGCTGGGCCGGAGGGAGACACCTGAGGAGCGGACTAAATCGTCTGTGGACGCATCCGGCCTTGCTTCTGGTGGGTAGGTACTCCCGTCACGTGCCTTGAGGTTCTCATGACTTGAGGTTTCATTTCTCGTCTACGAGAAGTGGTTTTACGTGTAGTTTTCGGTTGTGTTCCCGAGGTTGAGATCTAGGGTTCTGGTGAGCGTCACCGAGTGTTTTTCCTATGCAGTGTCTGGTCCACAACAGTGGTGTCATGATGGGGTTTTCTGGCAGCGTAGCGAGATGTTTTCCTGTTAGTCTGGTGGTCCCCCGATTGTGAGATTGGGGTGTTGGTTTTCGTTCCGGTAGGAGTAGCTGTAGTGCTGAGGTTTTATCGGCCACCGAGTTTACTATTCCTACTATTGTTGTTGCTTTCTGCTACCGCCATTATTTACAGTTGGAGTTCCACGGGAATCCTACTGAGCCAGTGATAGGAGGTTCACCCCTACTATTTAGTTGTGGCGGTTCGTCCTCAAGGTTCGTGGGTGCTGCTTGGAGGTTCTTAGTTGCCAGCTCGTCGGGCCGAGTGTTCACTCAGTGTTGGGTACGCTTTTCTCCTCTGAACTGTACTCTCGTTAGATTGGACACTGTTGTAGATTGTTTATTTCTGATAATTATTATATTGTCCTACTTTATTTCCTATTTCTTTGTACCTCCACACTCCTTTTAGCCCTTTCGAGCGTTCCGACTCATGGGCGGCGGGCCAGGATTCGAATGGTATCAGGTTAGTCCCGTATCCAGATCTTGGGTTGCTACATTCATCCTATTTTCTAATCATGAGGCCTTACGATTTCTCCATATCCAGAAGAAGCTGAACGCTCGCCATAGCCATTGGTTGGAGTATCTCCAAGAGTATACTTTTGTGCTTAGGCACAAAGCGGGGGTGGAGAACAAGGTAGCCGATGCGCTGAGTCGGTGGATGATGATGTTGACCACCATTAGTGTCGAGGTGGTAGGATTAGAGAGGCAGAAGGATGCCTATGTTGATTGCCCAGATTTTGGTCTGATCTATGCTATCTTTCAAGCAGGTCCCTCATGTGACTATAGCGAGTTTGTGCTTCAGGAGGGTCACTGTAGCACCCTGTCTTTTTCTACTATAATATTTCCACAATTAATTATTTATTGGCTCAACTTCTAAAGAAATTATTAAAATTCTAAAAAAATATGAAACTAGTGTAAAATTGAATTGTAATAACTTTATCTTCAGGTAAGAGCCCAAAATAAAATTCGTGTAGGCCCAGTTTCTCATTTTTAGGAGTTTTTCGTGGGTTAGAAGACCTAGTTTAGCCATCATAATTTGGGCCCAATTCTAGCCCAATTGTGATCCAATTCGACTCAAACCCTAGCCCATTGATAGGTCTTTTCTTTCTCTTCGAAAACACTAACTCCAAATGCTTCTACCGGCGTTGGTGGCGGTGGATTCGAACCTTATCCGAAGTTTTCGCCGAAATTTCTTCATAGGACTCTTCAACCAAATTCGATCTCTAGGAGTCCCTATAGGTTCTATTTATAGAGGACTTTCGACACCTTAGAACCCTATTTGCACCAGCAACAGGCGGCGGGACCGATCGTGAGCGGACGAGGGAGAATTTGGGCGTTCTAGGAGCGGTACCTAGGGTTCCGGTGACCCCTCTTCTTCGTCCTTCTTTCCTTCAAGCAAAGGTAGGTGTCTCTCAGGCCAAACAGAAATATAATAATACCGTATTGTGCGTCTCCATGAGCTCTTTCGTTTGATACCTAATTGCCCAATTCTCGTTCATCATGCTGTTCGAATTTCACGTTTTTCCCCGAGGTGTATAAAAAGGGCAACTTTCATGATTATTAGTTAAAGACTGAATCTTGTTGTGTTAGATCTAAATCAAAGCATGCGATTTTATACGAATTTTTACGCTCTTTCGAATGGTAGCATTTTTCCTAATTTTTATTCATTCTATCATAAGCAATCGAAGTTTTAGTGTAAAATGTCGAAGTTCATCGTCGGCGGGTTCCAGGTCATGTGACGCATCTTCCAGAGGCCGTTACAGCCTGACGGCCACACGACAAACCGTCACATGAGCCTGACGGTCCCACGACAGACCGTCACATGCCCCTGTGCTTTAAAATTTTAAAATTTTAATCTATTTATTTTCTAGTACGTAACGCACCTACTATAGAGCGTTACATGCTTGTAACATCCCTTCCTTAGACCGTCACGTTCTCCTGACAGTATTTTTTTAAACTATTGCTTATGCGTTTTTAAAAGCAGAAACTTGCTATGTTAGTATGATATCTTGATCTATAAGTAAGATAGAACATGATGTTAATATTGTATTATGATCATAAACATAAAATTTTCATTGTTCTACATGGAAGTTGTTAGAAAATCCTAAGTTGAATGATCATGAAGAATTTGATAAAAACCCTTAGTTAAACTTGTATAAATTTTTATTTATGTAAGATATATATTTGATATTAGCTTTATTGTTTGACAGTCATGCCACTCCGGTGGGATTGACTGACCGCACCGCTTTGGTTTCCGTGTTTATTATCCTCAATTCTTGTAATAGATGGGACTCTCTGCTGGATATTCCTTCCGGCGGACTAGGACCACTATTATGAGACCTCCGTAAGACCCCGTGAGCGTGTGATTCCCACCAGGACGCCAGGCAGGTTGTACCCTAAAGACCTGAACCCATGAACGTGGTTTGAATCGTGTTTTTGGACCAGCTCAAATTAAACTGGTCTGTGTCCTGTAACGGCCCAAGATTGGACCGTCACAGCAACGTAACGGCCCTGTGTACGATCGTCACGTTCCTGTAACGGCCCTGTTATAGACCGTCACAGATAAGATAGTAATAAGGTTTTTCTTGTTTTATCATCATAAAGCAGTTATCAAGGTTGGCCTTGAACTGTGAGATTATGTGCAATCCTTGTTTACATCCTTGTTACCTAAAGACTCATAGTCTTTCTACTTGATGTCATTCCAATTTTGTTGGAATTTCCCTTGATCTTAGAACTAAGTTCGTGAGCTTAACCTTGGAACTCTTGGCCATTAATGTGATGAATGTCTAGACTAGGATCATTGATCCAAACCTTCAATGCCAACACATCATAAAGGGCCCGGTCTGGTCCTGGGAGGAGCGCCCGAAAGTACTTGTGCCCCGGGGAGTTTGTAATGACAAGGTGTGGCATTACACCAAAGTGCATGACTAGCATGATTAGTCTATGATATTTCCACTTTTACTCAATTACTTGAAATGCGTGCTTGATATGGCCAATTCCATTTATCATTTCATCACATGAAAAGTTCTTGTTATACTTGTGTTTACTCTTTACTTGAAAGCTCATGTTCTTTTCCCTATCTATCTCTTGTCATTTATTTATCATCGCTTTTGTTACAACGTTATTCATAAATGGTTAATCACTTTAATTATGCCTGGTGAAGGAGATATAAAATCATACTGAGCTTTGCTCACCCCTACTTTCCAATCCTTTTCAGGTAGCTCGGATGAGGACGGGCGTTCCGATGGGGACGGGAACGAGTGATTCCAGGAGCGAGCCATTTAGAGTTTATGTTCAGGTCAAGTTTGAATTGGTTGTTATCTAGAGTTGATGTATTTTCCATTAATGAGATAGAAGTCTACAAGGAGTCGGGTGTAATTGAATACTTTCTCTTATTATTATTATCAATAAAGTTGTGTTAATTGTTTCTTTATTATTAGCCTGATGGTTAGTTTTTTGTGGCAATGTATGCTCTGATTGACATGATTGATATAAACTGCTAGGTTCCAATTTTCTGCATCGGGGCATGACAATTTTTGTGGTATCAGAGCCTAGGATTTCTTTAGACCCTAGGTTGCTAGTAGTGTTATAGAACACTTAAACCTTAGTAAAGTCAGAATCTGACCCAGTGAGTTGGGTAGAGACTTGGGCTAAGATTAGTTAATTAATTAACTAGCTATAAGAAGATAGATCCAATAGAATGTTCTTAATTACTTCTTTTATGTTGTAGGAATTTTCATGATGGTGGCAGAACGCGCTCAATGGTGAGACATGCAACGTACAGTGCATGGCCTGACCCAGGCCTTACAGCAAGTAGCCCACGGCGGCGGACAGCAAGGAGCAGGCAATCTACATCGAAACTTTCAGGGCTTGAATCCCCCGCGTTTCAGTGGATCTTCGGACTCGGATGAGGCTGAGAACTAGCTGAAGGAGATGGAAAGAATCTTCAGGGTTATGCAATGTGGAGATCAGGATCGTGTCTTACTAGCGACTTTCCAATTAGAACGCGATGCTCGTGTTTGGTGGGAAGCCGTGGAAGCCACACTTGGGAATAAGCATGCCACGTGGGATGAGTTCAAGGAGTTTTTCAATAGCAAGTACTTCTCAGATTGGGTGCAGGAGAAGAAGGCGGCCGAGTTTGCTGCTTTGAAACAAAGAAACTTGTCGGTTGTGGATTATGAAGCGTAGTTTTCCAGATTATGTAAGTATGCCCCACACTTGGTGTCCACTGAGAAAATGAAGGCTAAAAGATTTTTGAATGGTTTGAAGCTTCAGTACATCAATCAATTGGCACCCTTGGAAATCCATATCTATGCTGAGATAGTAAGGAAAGCACAAGTTTTGGAGGATACGATGGAAATGACTGACCGGATCGGGGGTCAGGATAAGAAGAAGGAATAGACTACCAGTTTCGGGAACTTCAGACCCGGTAATGGTCAGAAGAGGCCTAATGGTGGGCCGAGTTTTTCTAAAAATAAGAAACCCAAGGAAGGCGAGAAGAAGGTTGGACCAGTTGTGCCATCTAAGGTAGTTTGCAAGTACTGTGACCGTCCAGGTCACAAGATGGAAGAGTGTTGGCGCAAGTTAGGCGCTTGCTTAAGGTGTGGTAGCAGGGACCACAGAATTCTAGAATGTCCCCTTATTAATGAACCGGTAGCATTTGATAAGTCGCAAGGAAGTTACAAGCGGCAAGACAGGCTCCAAGGCCTCCAGGAGGCGGAGACTGAGAACCATACTACCGAGGAAGGAGGCATTGTCGAAGGTACTCTTACTATTCTTTCCAAGCCAACACTCATACTTTTTGACACTGGAGCCACTCATTCTTTTATATCTCTAAAATTTGCTAAGACTTTATCTATGGAACCGGTGTTGTTGGATTCACACCTTATGATATCCACCCCTATTGGTTCGGGATCCGAGATTAAATATTATTTTCCTTCTAGTGAAGTTTTGATCAATGGTTGTAATTTATCTGTTGATCTAGTATGCATGAAGATGAAAGATTATGATGTAATCTTAGGGGCTGATTGGTTATCTAAGCATGGTGCTAGTGTTCATTGTAAGTCAGGAGTAGTGTCTTTCCCTGGACGTCCGGAGCTTTCTTTCTCTGGCTCTAGGCTATCCAAGACCGTGCCACTCATTTCGGCACTTCGGGTAGATAAGTTGTTAAGAAAGGGGTGTCCAGCATTCTTGGCTTTAATTTCTTTAACTGATAAGAAGGAAGTGGAGTTGAAGGATATCCATGTTATTCAAGATTTTTTGGAGGTATTTCCAGATGAATTGCCAGGTATTCCCCCTGAAAGGGAGGTGGTTTTCTCTATTGACCTGATTCTTGGCGCCTCGCCTGTTTCGAGAGCTCCCTACCGTATGTCCCCGGCTGATTTAAGAGAACTAAAGATGCAGTTGTTAGACTTGCTAGAAAGAGGGTTCATTCATCCGAGTACTTCCCCGTGGGGTGCTCCTGTTCTTTTTGTAAGGAAGAAAGATGGTTCTTTAAGGCTGGGTATCGATTATCGTCAGTTGAATCAGCTCACCGTGAAGAACAAGTACCCATTACCAAGGATCGATGAATTATTTGATCAGATATTAGGAGCCCAGTATTTCTCAAAGATCGATCTCAGATCTGGGTATCATCAGTTGAGGATAAAAGATGAAGATATTTTTAAGACGGCATTCCATAGCAGATATGGGCATTTTGAATTTGTGGTTATGCCGTTTGGACTAACAAATGCTCTTACAGCTTTTATGCAACTAATGAATAGTGTGTTTCGACCCTACTTGGATCAGTGGGTCGTGGTATTTATCGATGATATTCTGATATATTCAAGGAGTAAGGAGGAGCATGAACAACACTTAAGAATGGCGTTGCAAATATTAAAAGAGCATCAGCTATATGCCAAGTTTAGTAAATGTGAGTTCTAGTTGCAAGAGGTATCTTTTCTGGGCCACATTATTTCTAAAGAGGGAATCGCAGTAGACCCTTCTAAAGTTGAGGATGTACGTAATTGGGAAAGACCTGTGAATGTAACTGAGATCAGAAGCTTCTTAGGCTTG
Organism: Amorphophallus konjac; assembly: GCA_022559845.1. Taxonomy (NCBI): domain Eukaryota; kingdom Viridiplantae; phylum Streptophyta; class Magnoliopsida; order Alismatales; family Araceae; genus Amorphophallus; species Amorphophallus konjac. Next base: position 359,797,197 of record CM040122.1, read on the forward strand.
GCAGGCTATTATCGAAGGTTCATCAAGGACTTTTCCAAGATTGCAGTGCCCTTAACAAGGTTAACTCGTAAGGAGAATTGTTTTGAATGGACGGATGATTGTGAAAAGAGTTTTCAGACTTTGAAGGAGTGTTTGACCACTGCCCCAGTTTTGGCCTTACCCTTAGGTGAAGGAGGTTTTGAAGTTTATACCGATGCTTCAGGAATCGGTTTAGGTTGCGTATTGATGCAATGAGTGAAGGTGATAGCTTATTCCTCTAGGCAGTTGAGAAAACATGAAGAGAATTACCCTGTGCATGATCTGGAGTTAGCAGCGGTTGTGTTTGCTCTTAAGATATGCAGGCATTGTCTTTATGGAGAAACTTTCATCGTGTACTCAGACCATAAGAGCTTAAAATACTTATTTTCTCAGAAGGAGTTGAATATGAGACAGAGAAGGTGGTTAGAGTACTTAAAGGATTTTGACTTCTCCATTGAATATCATCCCGGAAAGGGGAATGTTGTAGCAGATGCTTTAAGCAGGAAGCCAACAGCTAGGCTAGCCAGTTTGATGATTCAAGAGTGGAAGTTGTTAGAACAGTTTGCTAATTTAGATATTACAGAAAAGGAAGATCGGATCTTGGCGGCTCATGTCCAGTTTCGTTCAGAATTGCTAGAAGAAATTAAGCAGTTGCAAGATAATGACCATGTGCTCGTTGGAATTAAAGAACAGATGGCTAATCGACCAGATTTTATGTTAGCTGATGATGAGAGATTATTGTTTCGAGGGAGAACATGTGTCCCTGATTCCATAGAAATAAAGAAGAAGATTCTTGAAGAAGTGCACAGATCTAAGTATACTATACACCGAGGAGCTACAAAGATGTACAGAGATTTGAAGAGGACTTTCTGGTGGCCGAACATGAAGAGGGAAGTGGCCGATTTTGTAAGCAGGTGTTTAGTATGTCAATAAGTTAAAGCAGAGCATTTCAGACATGCTGGGAAGTTAAAACCTCTCGAAATACCACAATGGAAGTGGGAAAGTGTTGGTATGGATTTTATTACGGGTTTACCCCGAACACGAGGAGGCCTTGATGGAATTTGGGTGATCATTGATCGACTGACAAAGTCTGCACACCTTTTACCTATTAAGTCAAGGTGGACAGTGGATATTTTGGCTGCCCTGTATATAAAGGAAGTAATAAGATTGCATGGAGTGCCTATGTCCATCATATCTGAAAGAGACCCCAGGTTTACATCTCACTTTTGGAAAGGACTGCAAGTATCATTAGGCACTCGTTTGAACTTCAGTACAGCCTTTCACCCTCAGACTGACGGACAGACTGAGAGAGCAAACCAGATTGTTGAAGACATGTTGAGAGCATGTATAATTGATTTTGGAGGCAGTTGGCATGAACATTTACCTTTGATTGAATTTACAGACAATAATAGTTACCAATCCAACATTCAGATGGCACCGTTTGATGCCTTGTATGGCAGGAGTTGTAGATCTCCTCTTTGTTGGGAAGAAATTGGTGAGAAGCAATGGCTCGGACCAGATCTTATCTCAGAATCCTCAAAGAACATCCAAGTTATCAGAGACCGTTTGAAGGTCGCCCAGTCCCGACAAAAGAGATATGCAGATAATAGAAGAAGGGAGCTAGAATTTCAGATTGGAGACCATGTATTTCTGAAAGTGTCACCATCAAGAGGAATTAGAAGATTCGGAATTCGAGGCAAGTTAAGCCCAAGGTTTGTTAGCCCATTTGAGATCTTAGAGAGGGTAGGCGAAGTTGCCTATAGATTAGCCCTACCACCACAGTTAGCTGGTATTCACGATGTGTTCCATGTATCTATGCTTCGAAAGTATGTGTATGACCCTTCACACATTATCCAACATGCTGATTTAGAATTGAAGAAGGACTTATCTTACGGAGAGAAGCCTATCAAGATATTAGACTTCAAGCAACAACAACTCCGGAATCGATCCATTTCGATGGTCAAGGTCCAGTTGAGTCGGCGTGGAGCTGAGGAAGCAACATGGGAATCCGAGGATGCGATCAGGAAATTATATCCCGAATTGTTTTAAGGTTGGTTGTTAGCAAATTCGATGAATTTGGGGACCAAATTGCTTAAGTGGGGGAGGGTGTAGCACCATGTCTTTTTCTACTATAATATTTCCAAAATTAAATATTTATTGGCTCAACTTCTAAAGAAATTCTTAAAATTCTAGAAAAATATGAAACTAGTGTAAAATTAAATTGTAATAACTTTGTCTGCAGGTAAGAGCCCAAAATAAAATTCGTTTAGGCCTAATTTTGCGTTTTTAGGAGTTTTTCGTGGGTTAGAAGACCTAGTTTAGCCATCACAATTTGGGCCCAATTCTAGCCCAATTGTGCTCCAATTCGAGCCAGACCCTAGCCCATTGATAGGTCTTTACTTTCTCTTCGAAAACCCTAACTCCAGATGCTTCTACCGGCGTCGGTGGCAGTGGATTAGAACCTTATCCGAAGTTTTCGCCAGAATTTCTTCATAGGACTCTTCAACTAAATTCGATCTCTAGGAGTCCCTATAGGTTCTATTTATAGAGGGCTTTCGACACCTTAGAACCCTATTTGCACCAGCAACAGGCGGCGGGACCGATCGTGAGCGGACGAGGGAGAATTTGGGCGTTCTAGGAGCGGTACCTAGGGTTCCGGCGACCCCTCTTCTTCGTCCTTCTTTCCTTCAAGCAAAGGTAGGTGTCTCTCAGGCCAAACAGAAATATAATAATACCGTATTGTGCGTCTCCATGAGCTCTTTCTTTTGATACCTAATTGCCCAATTCTCGTTCATCATGCTGTTTGAATTTCACGTTTTTCTCCGAGATGTATAAAAAGGGCAACTTTCATGATTATTAGTTAAAGATTGAATCTTGTTGTGTTAGATCTAAATCAAAGCATGCGATTTTATATGAATTTTTACGCTCTTTCAAATGGTAGCATTTTCCCTAATTTTTATTCATTCTATCATAAGCAATCGAAGTTTTAGTGTAAAATGTCGAAGTTCATCGTCGGCGGGTTCCAGGTCATGTGACACATCTTCCAGAGGCCGGTACAGCCTGACGGTCCCATGACAGACCGTCACATGCCCCTGTGTTTTAAAATTTTGAAATTTTAATCTATTTATTTTCTGGTACGTAACGCACCTACTATAGAGCGTTACATGCTTGTAATGCCCCTTCCTTAGACCGTCATGTTCTCCTGACAGTATTTTTTAAAACTATTACTTATGCGTTTTTAAAACCAGAAACTTGCTATGTTAGTATGATATCTTGATCTATAAGTAAGGCAGAACATGATGTTAATATTGTATTATGATCATAAACATAAATTTTTCATTGTTCTACATGGAAGATGTTAGAAAATCCTAAGTTGAATGATCATGAAGAATTTGATAAAAACCTTTAGTTAAACTTGTATAAATTTTTATTTATGTAAGATATATATTTGATCTTAGCTTTATTGTTTGACAGTCATGCCACTCTGGTGGGATTGACTGACCGCACTGCTTTGGTTTCCGTGTTTATTAGCCTTAATTCTTGTAATAGATGAGACTCTTCGCCGGATATTCCTTCCGTCGGACTAGGACCACTATTATGAGACCTCCGCAAGACCCCGTGAGCCTGGGATTCCCACCAGGACGCCGGGCAGGTTGTACCCTAAAGACATGAACCCATGAACGTGGTTTGAATCGTGTTTTTAGACTAGCTCAAATTAAACTGGTCTGTGTCCTGTAACGGCCCAAGATTGGACCATGACAGCAACGTAACGGCCCTGTGTACGACCGTCACATTCCTGTAACGGCCCTGTTATAGACCATCACAGATAAGATAGTAATAAGGTTTTTCTTATTTTATCATCATGAAGGAGTTATCAAGGTTGGCCTTGAACTGTGAGATTATGTGCAATCCTTGTTTACATCCTTGTTACCTAAAGACTCATAGTCTTTCTACTTGATGTCATTCGAATTTTGTTGGAATTTCCCTTGATCTTAGAACTAAGTTCATGAGCTTAACCTTAGAACTCTTGGCCATTAATGTGATGAATGTCTAGACTAGGATCATTGATCCAAACCTTCAATGCCAACGCATCATAAAGGGCCCGGTCTGGTCCTAGGAGGAGTGCCTGAAAGTACTTGTGCCCCGGAGAGTTTGTAATGATAAGGTGTGGCATTGCACCGAAGTGCATGACTAGCGTGATTGGTCTATGACATTTTCACTTTTAATCAATTACTTGAAATGCATGCTTGATATGGCCAATTCCATTTATCATTTCATGACATGAAAAGTTCTTGTTATACTTATGTTTACTCTTTACTTGAAAGCTCATGTTCTTTTCCCTATCTATCTCTTGTCATTTATTTATCATCGCTTTTGTTACAACATTATTCATAAATGGTTAATCACTTTAATTATGCCTGATGATAGAGATATAAAATCCTACTGAGCTTTGCTCACCCCTACTTTCCAATCCTTTCCAGGTAGCTCGGATGAGGACGGGCGTTCCGATGGGGATGGGAATGAGTGATTCCAAGAGCGAGCCATTTAGAGTTTATGTTCAAGTCAAGTTTGAATTAGTTGTTATCTAGAGTTGATGTATTTTCCATTAATGAGATAGAAGTCCACAAGGAGTCGGGTGTAATTGAATACTTTCTCTTATTATTATTATCAATAAAGTTGGGTTAATTGTTTCTTTATTATTAGCCTGATGGTTAGTCTCTTGTGGCAATGTATGCTCTAATTGCCATGATTGATATAAACTGCTACGTTCCGATTTTTCGCGTCGGGGCGTGACAGTCACCTATTCCGGGGTGACAACTTGTCCATCCCACGGACTTATGTTCGTGACTTTCTCACATGGAAGATGCACGCGAGAGGTCTTGCTGGCCACTTCGGCTGGAACAAGACCATAGAGGCGGTTGAGCATAGATTTTATTGGCCTACTCTGAAGAGGGATGTCGCTCGTATCGTGGCCCAGTGCTGCACTTGCGCTGTAGCCAAACAAAGGAAGCTGAATACCGGCCTCTACACTCCCCTCCCTGTCCCAGATAATCCATGGCAAGACATTAGCATGGACTTTGTGTTGGGATTTCCCCGTACCCTCCGAAAGCATGACTCCATCTTCGTGGTCGTAGACAGGTTCTCCAAGATGGCATTATTCATTCTATGTTCGAAGACTTCTGATGCCTCTAGAGTTGCCTGTCTGTTCTTTTCTCACTGTGTCTCTAGGTTTGGACTGCCATGCGCTATAGTGTTAGACAGGGATGTGCGATTCACTAGTTATTTTTGGAAAACCCTATGGCACTTGATGGGCACCCAGGTAAAATTTTTCACTGCATATCACCCCTAGACCGATGGTCAAACCGAGGTAGTTAATAGAAGTTTGGGGGATCTTCTTAGGTGTCTAGCCAGTGATCTTGTCAGGGATTGAGACTTAGTCCTACCATTAGCAAAGTTCGCTTACAATGACTCGGTCAATAGGTCTACCGGCATGAGCCCCTTTGAGATTGTTACTGGCCGTAGACCTAGGAAGCCCATAGACCTAGTCCCATCTCCCATCCAGTCCCGTGTGTCTGAGTCTGCAGAGTCCTTTGCTGATCATATTAGGTAGTTGCATGAGCATGTACGTCATGATATTGAGACTAGCCATGCGCGGTACAAAGAGTTGGCTGATGCTCACAGGCACCATCGTGAGTTTCAGGAGGGTGAGTATGTCATGATCAGGCTCAGACCTGAACAGTTTCCCTCTAAAACAATGAAGAAGTTGCACGCTCGTGATGCCGGTCCCTTTCGAGCTGAGGCCCAGTCAAATCTAATGCATATGTCGTGGACTTGTCGGAGGACTATGGGATCGGCTCCGGTTTCAACGTGTCAGATCTAGTTGCTTACAGGGACCCGACGGTGATACATAGTGAGCCATTTGAGCCGTCTCCACCCCTTTTGAGTGACACCACCCCAGAGCATCCACCTCCAGCCTTGTTACCTTAGCAGCGTGAGCAGATAGAGCATATACTGGATGAGCAGGTAACGACTACTCGGGGTGGGGTATACCAGCGCTACTTGATGCGATGGAGGGGACGGCCCGCATTCGATGACACTTGGATCACCCGGGCAGAGTTACGAAGGATAGATCCAGATCTGTTGGATCGATACCAGTGCGACCTGGACCCCTACTCGATGATGCCGAGCTTCTCCCACCTGGGGAGAATTGGTGTGGACACTAGAGCCAGAGATCGGATCGACTCAGCAAGCCGCCAGTATCGGACACGCAGCCTGACTCGAGCGACGCCGACATCCTTGTGGCTAGGGGATTGTCTAGAGTCTCCACTTGAGTTTTGATATTTTTTAGTATTTATTTGGAATGTACTTGGTGTGTATTTGTATTTTTGGGTTTAATTTGGGTCAAGGGTGTTAATGTGGGCTAATATCATCAAGGGGTCCAATTAAGGATTCTATTTTCAAATTGGGCCTCAAGGCCACTTGGAGCCCAATTGGGCCTTTCCCTCTCTTGTGGGCCGCCTAGCATAGAGGGCCCAATATGATGGCCCATGTTCAATAGTAGAATATTGACCAAGTTGCCATCCTTGACCAAGAGAGGGGGGCGCCCCCTTCTTTGTCCCCTTGTGGTGATTTTAATATTCTCATATTCTCCCTTCCCCATTATGCCCCTTTCTCTCCCCTTGACCAAGGGTATCTAGGGTCTTTTGTCCTAGGTCTAGGGTTTTGTATAAAATGTCTCTTGTATTAATTTTGATGATAGAAAGAAATGAAAATTGATGCAAAAATGCCTTGGGCGCCCCCTTCCTCCGTCAAGCTCATCCTTCTTCCTCCTTGTAGCAGCTGATCCAGGGTGTGATGCCCTTTCTTTGGGAGTGATTCCCACTTCTACCTTTCCCCCTAGATGCGAATTCCAGCCACCGCCGCCGCCGCCCCCATTCGTGCAGCCATCAAGCCGCCACGGGCCATTCTACCTTTCCCAGTTTAATTTTCACGTCGATCAACCTCCGTTTGAGTCCCTACCCACTACCGTCTTTCCACCGCTCACAGTTTGCCTATGTACAGATCTATGAGATAGTAACCTGAAGAACCATTTTTCCCAGCCCCCAAACCACCTCAGATAGCCACCAAATTTGGTGTGCGCGATCCTCACTCCCCCCCTCACCCATAAAATCCCCAAGATCTAGATCTACCCATTTACATGCGGTCAAACCCCATCTACAGGCTGGTCACATTTTGTCCTACAGCCCCTGCCAGCATGACCACCCTATTACAGTGTTTTCCCTGAACCATCATCCCTTTGGATGGTTCCCAAATCTTGATGGGTTGAAACCCTTCCAGTGCCCTTCGCAACGGCGCTGGCTTCGTCCTAATCCGACATCGGATCTGGGCGTGGTGACTTTTTTCGTCGAATCGCGCAGATCTGTCCCGTGATAGGCCAGCAAGAGCGGTCCCCGTTTAAACCTTCTAGAAATACGCAGGCTCAGATCCAGTGACCGCTGCTTCCGAGGATTGACTAGGGACGCCCCACCATCGTCCCATCAGATTTTCATCATCAGAAGATCTCCGGAGACCCCCGTTCCATTGGTCGCCATTGCTTGCCGTCCTGCCGACCTGGTTCGTGCTGATCCAAACTAGCAGCCCACATCAGCCCTGGGAACCCCGCCGACGTGCTGCCCGTCAACCCAAGATCAGTACTCTCGGGTCCATCATGTAGCCTATTACTGTTAGTATTGGTGTGCTACAAGCCAATTTCGGGTCGGGTAGGCCCGATAGTTGTACGATCTTGTTCATTATTAACGAAGTGGTATTTGAGCGCAAATTTGTAATTGTATATTACTCTACAATGTCCCTAGGATATGTGGTTGTAAAGTCAACTCGAGATGGGATCTCGATCATGAGACTGACTTTACATGGACACATACCTTAAACTATTCTTAGTTGGAGGGTAATCACTCGGGGACTTTGATTACCTATTAAACCAGTACACATGATGTATAAGTGAGTAGTCTCATGGTCACTGGTGCGGGGCACCGATACATGTGTGTAGGTGTACGTTCTCGGAGGATGTACACTGAACCGATCCGCTATTGGATCTTCAGATGGTTGATTATACCTAATGTCAACTGAAGATCCAATTGTCTCAGTAGCATCGTTATATAGTTCGACCGAAAAACAGTGGGACTAATTAAGATAGAAAATCACATCTAAGTTAGAATTTGAACATATGCTAAGTTATTTTTTATTTCTTATCCAGATTACGATGTCATCGTCGAACCCCCTCCGTGGCATCTTGGATGCCAACAGACTGACTGGACCGAATTTCTCAGATTAGCTGCGTAATTTACGCATAGCCCTCACCGCCGAAAAAATAGCTTACGTGTTGGACATGGTTCATTCTGAGCCAGCTCCTGATACCGACGAGGGCGATTTAATGACTTATGCCAAATGGTCAAAAGACTCTTCCCTTGCCCAATGTTACATGCTGGCCTCTATGGCTCTCGAGCTGTAGAGGTAATTTGAAAAGACTGATTGTAGAAGCATACTTCTTAACCTACGCCATCTCTTCAGGGAGCAAGGTAGGATTGAGAGGTATGATATCTCCAAAAAGCTTTTCAGGACACGGATGTCAGAGGGTGCTTCAGTACACGCTCATGTACTGAAAATGATGGAGTGGATTGAGAAACTCAATGCACTGGGATTCAAGTTGGATGTTGAACTGTGCATTGATCGTATTCTCCAGTCATTGCCCGATTGCTTTTCTCCTTTCATCATAAACTTCAACATGAATATAATTGAAGCAACTCTCCCGAAGCTGCTCAACATGTTGAGAAATGCAGAAGGGACAATGCAGAAAGATAAATCATCTTCTGTAATGATTGTTGGCCAGACCAATAAGAAAAGGAAGGCCACCCAGATATCCACCAAAGGTGACAAAGGGAAGGGAAAGAAGAAGGCCAAGGGTAAGGAACTCGCCAAACTTGACAAAGGAAAGGGCAAAAAGAATGAAAAGGAAGACAAGTATTTTCGATGCGGGGAAACAGGGCATTGGAAAAGGAATTGCAAGGCAATTCTAAATGAAGGTATTTTTGTCATAGACCTTAATTTGTCATATATGGAATCCACATCATGGGTATTGGATACTGGATGTGCATCTCATATCTGCAACTCTGTGCAGGTGCTGGCAAATAGAAGGCGGCTGGGCAAAAATGAGATTGAGCTGAGGATGGGCAATAGAGCTTTATTTACTGCCAAAGTTGTCGGGACTGCACGCCTCAATTTACCTTCAGGGGTCATTCTGGAGCTGAATGACTGTTATTATGTTTCTAATATTATTAAGAACATTATTTCAATCTCTAGCTTATATAACGTTGGATATACATTGGCTTTTAATAGCACTGGGTGCTCTATAATGAATAATGGTTTGATGATAGCCAATGGTTCATTAGTCAATGGTATTTATGTATTAGATATATGTTATGTAGGTTTCCAATGCTAATGAAGTAAATTTTGCATATCTATGGTATTGCAGGCTTGGTCATGTAGGTGAGAAAAGAGTCTCTCACCTACACTTAAATGGGTATTTGAATTCATTTGAATACAAGTCATTTAATACCTGTGACTCGTGTCTCATGGGGAAGATGACCAAGGCTCCCTTTAGTGGACATGGCGAGAGGGCTGCTGACCTTCTCGAGCTCACACACTCGGATGTGTGTGGACCCATGTCCATGGAAGTAAAAGGGGGTTACCTCTATTTCATCTCTTTTATTGATAACTTCTCGAGATATGGCTATGTATATTTAATGAGGCATAAATCACAAGCCTTTGAGAAGTTTAAAGAATACAAGAATAAAGTAGAGAAACAGACTTGCAAGAGTATTAAGGCACTTCGATCAGATCGGGGAGGAGAATACCTTAGCCATGAATTCACTTCTTATCTTAAGGATAAAGAAATTGTTTCTCAATGCACTCCACCGTATACACCACAGCACAATGGTGTATCTGAGAGGAGAAACATGACCTTGTTAGATATGGTCCGATCCATGATGTCCATGTTAGGACTACCTTTGTCTCTCTGGGGCTATACCTTAGAGACTACAGCCTATTTACTGAATAGGATCTCAAGTAAATCTGTTCCTTCTATACCATATGAGATATGGAAAGGCAGGAAACTAAATTTTAAACACATTAGAATTTGGGGGTGTCCTTCCCATGTGAAGAGGAATGATTGTGATAAACTTGAATCTAGAACCGATAAGTGTAGGTTTGTGGGATATCCAAAGGAGACCTTTGGATATTATTTCTATCACCCTTCTGAGCAAAGGGTCTTAGTGGCTAAGAGAGCTGTATTTCTAGAAAGAGAATATCTACTCTATAAAAACAGTGGGAGCCAGATAGAATTGGATGAGGTCCAAGAACCACAACCTAAAGACACTATCTCATTAGATGAGACTGTATCGGTTGATCTTATTCAGAGTGAAACACATACACTACGGAGATCTGGTAGACTACCAAGAGAACCTGAGAGATATGTTGGACATGTCTCTGAGAAGTCCTCTAAGGTATACATCGATGAGGATGAAGATCCTCAATCCTACCGGGAGGCGATCTGTAGTGCAGACTCCGAGAAATGGCAAGAGGCAATAGATTTAGAGATCCAGTCCATGTACACCAACGAAGTTTGGAACTTGGTTGATGTACCCGAAGGGAAAGTTCCTATCGGCTACAAGTGGATTTTCAAAAGAAAGATCGGTGCATATGGACATATTGACACATGCAAGGCCAGATTGGTGGCAAAAGGGTATCGTCAAAGTAAGGCATTGACTATGATGAGCCATTTTCGCCAGTGGCCATGGTTAAGTCAATCAGAATCTCCCTTGCCATTGCTGCATACCTGGATTATGAGATTTGGTAAATGGATGTGAAGACAGTTTTTCTTAATAGAAATCTGTGAGAAGAGGTGTACATGGTACAATCTGAAGGATTCACCTCCATGCTTCATCCTAATAAGGTATGCAAACTTCAGAGATCCATTTATGGATTGAAGCAAGCATCTCGGAGCTGGAACTTAAGATTTGATGAGGCTGTCAAATCTTTCAACTTCATTCAGAATGAAGATGAACCCTGTGTTTACAAGAAGGTTAGTGGGAGCTTTGTGACCTTTATGGTCCTTTATGTTGATGACATCTTACTCATTGGAATGATGTAGAGATGTTGACATCAACTAAGTCTTGGTTGTCCAATACCTTCTCTATGAAGGATTTGGGAGAAGCATCCTATGTGCTGGGCATAAGGATCTACAGAGATAGATCTGTTGTGTCTCTATGTTTTGATGCTGTCAAAAACTCTAGTCATGTATACTCTTTAATATGATCAATCAACGTGATTTGTTGATAAAGAATCATGCATATGCTCTCATGACTTTGTTTGTGCTGTTGAGGTGTTGAAGGTGCACAAAGTACAGGTTGAAAGCTAGTTAAAATCAGAAGTCAATGCATAGTAAATGAGAAAAGTCAACATGGTCAATGAAGTCAATGCACGGTTAATGAGAATTGTCAATAGTCTTGGTTGGCAAGTCAAAATCCAAGATAGTGCAAGCTGACAGCTAAGGTCGATGCAGCTTCTGTGGTTGATGAAGTAAGGTCGATGCACATTTTGCATTGTTCATACACAAGGTTTGTGCATACATGGTTCCAGGGTCGGTCTGTGCATACATGGTTCTGGGTCGGTGCATGTTCTGCTTCAAATACACAAGGTCTGTGCACATGTCCAATGAAGGTCGATGCACATGTGCTTACAAGGTCAGTGCACCTTTTGGCGTTTGGCAAACAAGGTCGGTGCATCTTTACTCATTCAGCAAACAAGTCGGTGCAGCTTCTGAAGGAAGGTTGGTGCACATCTGCTACAAGGTCGCTGCACGTTTGGTTTGAATATAACAAGGTCGGTGCAACTTTACTCATTCAGCAAACAAGTAGGTGTAGCTTCTGAAGGAAGGTCGGTGCACATCTACTACAAGGTCGGTGCACGTTTGGTTTGAATACAAGAAGGTCAGTGCACGTTTCAGTTGAATTCAACAAGGTCGGTGCAGGATAGGATTGCCTTCATGCAATGCAAGGTCGGTGCAATCCTTCTCAAGCACAGAGGAAGGTCGGTGCAACCTCTTCACTAGCACTATGAAGGTCTGAGCACCCAGTAAGGTCTATGCAGCATGGCAACCAAGGTCGGTGCAACCCCTGCCTTAGCGCACGCAAGGTCGGTGCATGTCCTGCCTTCAACACAGCAAGGTCGGTGCATGTCCTGCCTTCAAGACAACAAGGTCGGTGCATGTCCTACCTTCAACGCATGCAAGGTCCATCATGCAAGGTCGGTGTAACCTGTTTGCTAGCACCGTGAAGGTCGGAGCATACTCCTCTGTGTAAGGTGTTTGATGAAATGCTTGAGTGAGCAGTTGGCAGCAGCGAGACCTAAGTAAATCTGTCCGAACTCATGGCAATCACGTGTTCTCGAACTAGAGAGGAGGCACGTGTTCCTAAGTCAATCCTTGATGGACACGTGATCCAAGGGTGCTATGTCAGAAAAATTCTTCTCTCTTCTGCCACGTGGCCCAATAGAAATAAAAGGGCATCAAATCATTCTTTCCAAATGGGTTCCAATACTCTATCTTATATAAATAGACTCTCATCCTTCGAAGAGCGTGCGGAGCAAGGAAGAAAGGAAAAGGAGGTGTGTAAAGGAGGGTAGCCGTCTAAGAGAAGAACCAGAGAGCAGAAAGAAGAAGCCGTTAGAGAGCGAGCATCAGAAAAGAGAGAGAAAGAAAGAGTGAAGAGCTGAGAAGAGGATAGAGAGAAGAAGAGCGAGCTCAAGTAAGAGTAACTGGTCGCGATATTGAAGATCTATAGATTTGTTCAAGGATCAAATTCTGAACATTTCTGCTCCAATTGGAGCTACAATTGTTTTTGTTTCTTCCTTTGTTTTTTCGTTCGTCACTTTCCATTTCCTAGAGTTTTCTGATTCCCTGGTTTGGAATCAGGTTTCCTCCTGTGCGTTCAGGAGAAGGGAGAGTGGGACTCTCCGATTGTGAGTGACTGGGTATCACTCACAGTTTCCCTCTGTGGATTTAGAGGAAGATAGGGCTTAATCCTCTGGGTTTTGGTGAGCAGTGGGTTTCTGTTCACGTCCCTTCTACATTTGCAGAAGAAGGGAGACGGTGTCTCCAGTTGCTAGTGACGGGGTGTCACTAGTGGTTCCCTCCGGTTTGGAGGAAGGAAGATTGGTCCTCCGGTTTATGAGTAACTGGGTGTTACTCAAGTTTCCTTCTGATTTCATCAGAAGAAGAGAGGAGAATGTTCCTCTGGGTCAAGCTGTTAGGCAGAATTTATAGCAGACTGAGTCTGCGTCTACTTTGGTTGGGAAGCCTCTCTCCGGTTTGGAGTGAGGGGTGAATGTAGGCGGACTGGTGTCTGGCCGAACCACCTAAAAAATTCAGTGTGCAGTGGTTTGATAGTGCGTTTGTCCATTTCTTATACCTCCTTCACAGGGTCGATATGTATGTTTGGTTGAATGTGTCTTACTCGATATATGGGTGTTTGATCCTTCGATATTGTGAATTGTCTGTTTGTGAGAGTGAATGATCACTATCCTTCACTCGCTTATCAGTTGAGGTTTCTGCTCTTCGAAGATCTTTTTCTATGTTATCTTCTTAATATCTACAGTTGTGAAGTGTTGGTCCGTGAGCTTAGCAAAACATTAGGTTGCGTGTGCTTGCTAAGTGTTCGATTGTGTGTTGCAATTGAACTTCTGTTTGGTTTGAATCAGCTAGCCTTATTTTTACACGTATCTGATTTTGAGAGCTTTAATTAAACGAAATTTCCAAAAAGATCCATTCACCCCCCCTCTGGATCTATTTTTCGTGTTCCACCTATTCTAATAATTGGTATCAGAGCGGGTTCTGTTACACCATATCCAATGATCTGCAGTGAATCCTGCTGTTCTTAAGTGCTCTTTTGTGTGCTGATTCATAGCTCTTGGTTAATCGCTCTTGAATTTATCTATGGCCCGTCCTTCTATGTTTGATGGTTCTGATTTCGCTGCATGGCTAGGCAGTGTGTGGACATTTGCAAATGATGTAAATCCAAACCTCTGGAATCTTATTTCCAAAGGCCCACACAGACTGCCCAAAGATGTGTCCAAATGGACAAACAGACATAGAATGAAAAATAATGAAAATATTAGAGCTCTCAATATCTTGAGAAATGTCGTTGATCATAGTTTCCTTCCTTTTGTCTGCACTTGCAGGTCTGCAAAAGAAATCCTGGACAGGTTGAAAGCAGCCGCAACTTCAACCAAGAAGACAAAACCAGGTGAAGATAGATGCATGATGGCTGACAACAATGATCGAAGTAGCGATCAAAATGAAGAGAAGGATGATGATCCAGTAAACCCCTTCGAGAATTATACTTTAGATGATTGGCAGGATGCATATGGTGAGTTATTAGAGTCACATGAGATGTTAAGAAAACAATATAGAAAATTAAAAAAGAAAATTGATCAGAATAGTTCAAAGTCTTCATGTGAAAATTGCTTAAAACTGGAACAGTCCTATGATGCATGTTTGCTGATGTCCAAATGCTTAAGAAATAAATTGGACTATGTAAAAATGAAAATCAATAACTTGTAAATGAGATTTCTGAACTCAAAGAAAAACTTAGTGATGGGGCATCAAAGGCGATTTCCATACACGGGTGAAGTGTATTTGTGTGTTATGACTTGTATGAAGTTGTAATTGTGTAATTTCTTTCTTTTGGGCTCCTTGTAAGGCTTATATCAAGCCAATGGGCCATTTGTTATGTCAAGTCCATGGCTAGGTTGCCATTAGTAGAGTCCATTAGGAGTGATTATCATATTGGACCTTATGCCACCCTTATGGACCATAAGAGCCATTTAAGGCCCAATTGGGCCACTCCCTCTCATGGGCTATCTAGATGGGAGAACCCATGGACCAAGCATGGGTGTGGATTGGGTTGGCTGGCCTTGGACCAGCCTAGGCCCAAGAGAGGCCCATGAATGGGGCGCCCCCTCTTTTGGCCTTATTAGGCTAGTTAGGTGGTGTTTGAATGGATCTAGTCCAAGGTTGAATAAGTATGGTCAAATTAGATTAAAACTAATGTATTAAATGTGTGATTCACATTGTATCCCAGCCATTCAATCCAAACCCCTAGATCCAAGGGTTGAGGTTGAGTTTGGTTGGCATCCTATATAAGGTTGTATTTTTCATATTGAATGAATTAATGAAGAGAAAATAGGCATTTGCCCCCAAGTGAGATTTGCGCCCCTCCCCTCTCTCTCCCTGGCTCCTCCACCCCCTCTCCCCTTTCTAGAGTGTAATCCCTTCCCCCTTGATCCCCTCTAGCATCTGAAGCAACTCCGGTGATCGCCGCCGCCATCGTCTCGCCGCCGACGCGTCGTTGCCAACGGTTTCGGTGGTTCTGTCCACTCAGGATAGGTTCCTCTTCTCCGAATTGCTGCTATCACTCCCTTCATCTTCTGAAGCTCAAAATTTCAGGGTTGGTTCCCCTCTAGAACCCTTATCCCCACAAAAAAAATCACGTCAAAATTCATCCTTTAGCTATTTTTTGATTTTCGTCCAAGTCCAAGTTCCAGATCTGTCCTGGTTCTGTTTACTGTTCATCAGCTCTGAGTTTACCCTATTCGAACCATCTTTTTATTTTTGTTGGGTCGGCCAAATTTATTGGGAGTTCTGTCCACATATATCTACCACCAGGAATTTTCTTAATTTTTGATAAGGTCTCTAGATATTTTTCAAATTTCGTCTAAGTTCCCAAGAACAGTCTACCCACAGTTTCCTAGATCCGACCCAGGTCTAGTAAAGAAATCCCAGAAAATCCATTTCGTCTCCAATCAGAAAACCAAAAATATTCCCGGATTCCTTTCTCAGAGATCTTCAACTTTTATGAATAAATTATTTCCATATTCGGAGGTCTTCTCCCCGGTCAACATCGATCTTCAGAGAAGTCAGAACCTGCCCCTGCAGTTCTGGCCAGATTCCAGCAAGCTTGTAAAATGCATGATCAGAAATACAGATCTGATTATTTTTTTTGAAGACCCCTACGTCGAGGTATTCTGAGTCAGCTTTCCAACGGCGCTAACCTCGTCACATTCCGACGACGGGGCTGATCGCAGCAGCAGTTTTCTCCAAGTCGCGCGCCTACAAACAGAATTTTCAGATTCGTGGCTGAGTTCCCGCGAGCGTCGTCCGAGGGCCGCCCGGCGTCCGGCAATCGTTCCAGTAGCTCGCCATCCCAGGGGAGCACTTTCCAGGTGTCTCCACAATAGAGGAGTCATCAGGCCCCACACGACCCCTCCGGTCAACACGTGGGCCCCCACTAGCACGAGTACGCGTGAAGCCGAAGCATCACACGGAACCGCCCGTCAACCCGAAACTGGTCCTCCCGGGCCCACTTGTGTCGCCCTTTACCTCCCTGCGTGGAGTGGGCTTATTTGTACTGCTGTAAACATAATGTACTAAGTTCCCGGGAGTACGAGCTTCGGCCGGGTGCCGTCTTCGCCACGCCGAGAGCGTGGAGGTATCGCCTTCACCCTTACACTTGGCATTAGCTTAATTCTTTATATACTTTATATGCCGCTGCTAGAGAGCATGCGTAGGGATACCTAGCCCACTTTCAATTTATAATATCACTGCTGCGAGAGAGAGCGAAGCCGTCCCGTGACCCGATCTGGGCACAAGTGAGAGCCGACCACCCTAGCTCCCAGCCGGTTTCTCAACCGCGCACATCCGACGCTTCCCTCGTTAAGGGACGATCGCGAGCTTGTCGTGTCCGTGGTCTCGTCCCGCATCAATTTGGTATCAGAGCAAGTTAAGTCTAGGGTGTTTGCATTCAAAAAAAAAAAGAGTGTCATGTAGTCATTAGTCGGTCTAAGTCATGTTTAGGATCATCATATTTTTAAAAACATCAAAAAGAGTCGTTTTGGGTCGCATACATCCCTTTACTCGGTATATAAAAAGGTGTTGTCCGACCGTTAGGTTACGCCTATCGGGAAGGCTGCACACTTGTGCGAGTGACCTTCGGGTCGATTGTCTCCGCCCCGTACCGAGTCTTGGTTTATGTCTAGGGTCCTTAGTGTGCATTAGTTAGTGCATTCCAACTTTGCATTACTTAGTGTCGTGTCTAGTGTTTTGGTCCGAGTGTCGGCATGGCCATCCACTAGTTTCCCCATGTCCCATGGAGTCCCAAACTCCCGGATGGTGGCGATACTATCTCAAATGGAAGGACCACCCGAACCACCCCACGAGACCCGAAACCCAGGATTTCTACGGGTCCGATGACCCGAGTGTCTATCTAGAATGGGAAGCCATTATGGATGATTACTTCGAGGTGTACATCATGTACGGGCCCATGCAAGTCGATGTTACCAAAAGGTGACTTTTTGGTGAAGCCGCTGCAACTTGGAGGGACATCAAATATTGGAGGGAGGATAGGAATCTAAGGCCCATCGAGTCATGGTGGGAAATGAAGAGAGTGCTTAGGAGGGCCTACGTTCCCCGCCCACCTACCTCCAACCACGGAGGTCATTCCACTCACCAACCCCACCAACTCACCCACAATCAAGTGGGCCACACCCCTACCCAATCTCACCCCTTCACCGCCGTCCAAGCCCATCAAAGTGACCCCAATCTAGTGGCCCGCCCATGCACCACCAACCAACCTCCCCTTGGCACTCCCATCCCAACCCACTCAAGCACCTCCAACCGAGTGGAAGTCCCGCTTATAACCGAGCCAAGGCCCACACCCGATCCGGGCGCAAAAGAGAGCCGACCACCCTAGCTCATTGCCGGTTTCTCAACCGCGCACATCCGACGCTTCCCTCGTTAAGGGACGATCGCGAGCTTGTCGTGTCCGTGGTCCCGTCCCGCATCACTTAGCTTGACGAATGATGATCTGGCTCATAATACTAATCTAGTTCAGAATGAAAGATTATTGAAAGATCTTGATTGTGTTAACTCTGAGCTGAATGGACTAAAATTTAAGAATGATTGCCTTAGGAAACAATGTGAAAAACACAAAGTTGAAACAACCCCCTCTGATAAATCAGTTTGTAATAAATGTCAATTTCTGAAGGAAATAAATGAAATCCTTCACCGTGAGTTGGAATGGCATCAAAACTTAATCGTTTCCCTAAGAGAAGAAAACAAAAACTTGTTGGACAAGAACTTGGAAATGGAACAAACAGAGGAAATGCTGAGTGAAGAGTTGAATTCCAAATCTGATAACAATAGTGAACAGATTGAATAATTAAAATTAGAAAATGAGAGACTCAAACATCTCAACTCTGCTATTTCTGAAAAACTCTTAACCATAGAAAAAGGAAAATCTATTTGTTCAACTGAATCTGAAAAATTGATAATGTTGCAAAAAGAAAGTGAAGATTTCAAGTCTATTAATGAGGCTTTGAAAATTAAAGTTGCTGAGTGTGAAGAAGAGCTGGCCAGTTATGAGTTTGGTATTTTAGCTCTTCAATAAGAAAATAATGACCTTAATGAATCTTTGTCTAGATTTGTTGAAGGAAGGAACAATAGAAAAGCTTCTTGGAAGCACAGTTAATTTTTAGATGGAAGGGTTAGGCTATAACCCTGTAAATAAAAAGAATTTTAGAAACAAAATTCAAACATCTTTTGTTTCCAGTTCTAATTCTCACAGTTCTCCGAACCAACTTGATTTTCAGTTTACTACTCAAAAAACTTTGAAAACAACTGAAAAACAAAAAGAAAAGAACAAAAATGTTCTTGCAACCTCTTTGCATGTTGTTCATAAATCATCCACATACACACATGCACACAAGAAAATCATGGCATGTCATTACTGTCACATGACTGGTCATCAAATGCATGAATGTAGATTAATGGAATTAGATGATCTGAATGCCAATAAAATGCATGCTAGGAAAACTCATGTCAGAAATCATGCATATCAGAATAAGAAAATTCATTGTTTTCATTTTGGCAAGATGGGCCACATTGCTGCCCATTGCTGGCATGCCCAGTGAAAAGTTCATTCTAAACATGTTAGATTCCTTACAAAACAGAATGCCTTCGGTAAAGATAAATTTGCTTTCAAAGGTAAATTTTCTATGTGCTTCAACTGCTGGAAGCCAGGCCATCTAACTAGTGAATGCTGGTCTGCTATTGAAAGAAGAAATCATTCTTCTTGTTTTAATTGTGGGAAGCCTAGCCATACAGTCAAGGACTGTTGGCATGTCTAGGGAAGGAATGTTAACTCTAGATATGCTGGATTCCCTGCAAAAGAGAATATGTTTAGTGATAATAAAAGAAAAAATCTCCATGATAAATACAGAAACTTTCATGAACATGCACATAGATTTCATGTCAATGCTAATGTGCACAAAAAGAATTCAAAATCTGATTTATCATGTCATTACTATGGATGTTTTGGACATTTTATGAATGATTGCTTAGTGATGAAGCTTGATGATCACACTTCTAGGAGAATGTGGAAAGCACCAGTCCGAGCTACTACTAACCATGAAGGACCCAAGAATTCTTGGGTACCTAAAATGGCAAAATAAGATTTGTGCCTTGCAGGAGTGCCTTGGGAGCTGATGAATAAAAAGGGGTTTATAATCCAACGCACCCGAGTATGGTAAAACCCTAATTCTGCACTTTACATGTTTGTCTATTTGAGTTTCAATAAGTTTCTTCAGATAGATATATATATATCTTGCTTGATTTGTTAGTTAAGATCTAGTGCATGCATGCTCACATTTGAATTTGATAATCTGCATTGTTTCTCATGAGCATATGTTGAGCAATCAGTGCATATATTAGATTGATAATGAATTGCATATCTTGTCTTAAAAATCTCGACTGCATGAGTCTGATGTCTACATGTTTCATGTGCATCTCTAACATAATCACTCAAGTCAGTTGCGTACATGCTCATTTGCATACATATCTGTTCAGTTATATGTCATCAAAAATTTGGAGATGCACATAGGACTACATTCTGCACTCTTATGCATGTTCTTTGTGTGTTAAGTAAATTGCTCTCATTATGTGTTTTTGATACTGGCTAAATTATACCCATTGGTATATCAAATCACGTCGGGAGAAGGGCGGATTTTGTCTGTCTGGAAAACCACACTATGCGTGAGGTGGTCGTAAGACCTAAGTTCTTCGTCTAGTACCAAGGGTTGATTATGAAGCCTATCATGACACATGATTTGAATTTGATTTATCTGAACATACTTTCATGCCTGTATGTGCTGATCTTCATGAAAATGCAGAAATCTGAAATAAATTCCTCTTCATGCGGGACTATCACATTTGCTGCACATAATTTGAATTCATGTTGACATCTGAATGTGCACAGCATTTCCTGAATTCAGTGTCATACTCTGAAAATCTAAACCACATGTGTTTTGCATATGTCAACTGCATCTGTTTTCATCTGCACACATACATGCTCAGCAAAATTGTCATGCATATAGGACTGCACTTGCACTGCATTGTTATGTATGATCATTATGGTATATCAAATAGTAAGTTACTAAAGGGCAGATGCAATATGTCTGGAAGTTCTTACTATGTATGAGGTGGTCTTTAGACCAAGTCCTCTACCCAGTACCATTAGTCAAAAATGTGCACATAGAGCAGTCTAGACGTTCATGAGCATATTTTTCTTATGGTTCTAATGTTCTGCATATGCTGCATTCAGACTCCAGTTCATATATGCATATAGATAGGGGGAGTTAGCCTAGGTAATTCTAAGTGTTTCATGCATATTTGGTTTGAATAACTCCCTTCATAGTCCAGTCATACGTTGCATATAGAAAGGGGGAGTTAAACAAGGCCATATTGTGTCCATTGCATGAATAAACATTAGCCCCATGCATACTCTGAAATTTAGAACTGATTACGTACCATTCATATTCATGTTGAAAATGTAAAAAGTGTTATTTGACATGCAATGCACATTCATAGGAGGAACTCTTGCAATCTGAAGATTGTTTATGTTCATTAGATTGTTCATATGCATAATAAAGTCTGATCACTGTCCGCATTCATGCATACTACTTATTGATCCAGTCAGACCTCTCACTGGATAGCTCATGCATACATTCAGGGGGAGCATTTGTAGGTTTTTAAAAATGGGTGTTTAAATATTTGTTTCCTCACTCATACTCTGTCTATCTCGGTCGACCTAACTGCTCACTTCGGTCAACCGATGCTCCTTGTTTCAGTCTGTGCTATCTTGGCTATATCTGTTTTTGTAAGGCCCCATGTTGCCGTGATTGAACTCAGGCCTACTTAATTGTTCTGATCCCTGGTTTCTCACTTGATCTCAGTTATTTTGAATTTCTCAAATATCTTTGTTAAAATCTTTTGAGTATTTCACTTACATGGCCTTGAAAGCCATGGTCCGTTGCTTCTGTTTTTGCTGTAAGGGGGCTTGCTATGTTGATATCAACTGATCGGGATTCTCTTGGTGCTTGAGGGTCATCTGTCTGAGGGTTGCTATTTCTCTGAGCTTATCCTTATCGTTGATCTCTATCAGCTATCATCTTAGATTTATGTGTTGCATCAGTTTCTACCACTCTTGCTTAATGCTCTTTACTGCTTGATGTTCTGGGTACTTCTGAAATTCCCTTGTTTTGTCTAAAACTCATAAAGATTTCAATCTATATACCTTGTTCATAAATTTTAAAATGATCTGGGAAAGGAATCTTCTATTATAGGGAATTATGAAGGTCTGAAAGACCCACGTGGTTTCAGTCTAATGTAATTCTTGAGTTTAGACTTGAACATCTTGAAAATATATGAGTCAATCATTTTAATAAACTTTAACGACTTGATTTATGATACATCATGTAAGACCGTTTGAAATCTGAAAGTTTTAAAACAATGGCACTCTTTGGTTAAGTTACATGATGCATGTATTGTCTTTAAACATATGTTTATTCTGGGTATTATCAAAAAGCTATATTTTGTCAGAGTAATGACTTTGATCACTGAGAAACCATGTCCAAAGGAGTGTGTCATGAAGTGTCATAGTTAACTCTGCTGAAAATTTGATAAAAAATTTGTGAAAGGTTAAGGCAGAGCAATGATTAGGTTGCACTGAGAAGCTGTGACATTCATCAAAGAAATGGAGTCAACCTATGTCATGAAGTGCCCTAGTCATCTCTGTTCAAAATGAAGCATGACAGTTAATCACATTAAGTGCTTAGGGATACTGGTGTCTAAACAACGTGTATCCTCTAGTTACAAAGTGTGCACTAAACTAGATTGCTCTTGAAAAATATCTTGTTTAAAGAAGAAATTAGAAAAATAATTGAAACAGAAAAATTGCTGATATCCTGAACATGATCAGTTACATTCAAGTTTGGTTAATCTCAATACTACTTCATGCAAACCCTAAAGGGGTCATTGAACTCTTTTATTAAATATTGATCAGTAAGATGGAGGGAGGTTAAACTAGTTGTGTGTATGACAACTTGGTTCTCTTTTATTAAATATTGATTTCAGATATGAATAAGGAAAAATTCTTGTGGATAAATCTCTGAATACATTATATTTAAACAATGCAGTTCAGTAAAGTTCCTTCATAAGCCCTTACAATTGAGGACTCTGAAACGTCTTTACATTTAAATTTATGGCATCGGTATCTCATAGAAAATCTTTCTTACTCCTTTGGAAGATCTGTTGATTTCGTCTACTCGATCCTTTCTACTCTGTTGGAAACATCTTGACTGCACAATTTCAGACTCTGCTGGTTGATATTCTCTGCAGATTGCAATACCTCTTAAGCCATTCTCTTATTGCCTGAATTGTTCAACTGTCCATGTGTTTTTGTTGATGCTTGTGGATCATTTCTTCCATTCCAATTCTTTCATCAGCATCCTTGCTTTCATGATTTGCATGACCGGGTATTTACAGTTCATTTGGAAAGGGGGAGAATATTTTTTGCATGCTTTGCAT
Organism: Amorphophallus konjac; assembly: GCA_022559845.1. NCBI lineage: Eukaryota > Viridiplantae > Streptophyta > Magnoliopsida > Alismatales > Araceae > Amorphophallus > Amorphophallus konjac. The sequence continues at coordinate 359,820,247 of CM040122.1, forward strand.
TTACTTCTCTAATTTTCTCAAACTATAATTTCTTTTTGATAATGTCAAAGGGGGAGAATAGCTTGGTTGAGTCATAGAGAGGTCATTGATTGAATGTAGTTGTATGGTACAATGATGATTCATTGATTGAAATGATGCAAAGAGGTCATTGATGATTCATTGATTGAAATGACTAATAATGACTCATAGTTTTGCCATCATCAAAAAGGGGGAGATAGTTTATAGGATCAAGCCCATACCGTTGCACTAAAAGCTCGAGCTGGTAGCGAAGGCAGAACCGTATTTCCTTATGGCAGCGTAGAGCCCCACACTATCGTGCTGTGGGAGGACATGAGGGGCTTCGCACATGGACCCCATAATCCATCCGGTGGGTTGGGCTGCCAAGCACCGATGGTCCACGTGGGTCCCATACCCCACGTGGTACACACCAAATATCGTGCTGTGGGAGGACATGAGGGGCTTCGCACATGGACCCCATAATCCATCCGGTGGGTTGGGCTGCCAAGCATCGATGGTCCACGTGGGTCCCATACCCCACGTGGTACACACCAAATCCCTATGGGAGATGCTGGCATAAACCAACAATCTCCCCCCCCAGCGGCACCTGGGGGATTTGAACCCGCGACCTCGTTCTAATACCAGTTTATAGGATCAAGCCCCTACCGTTGCGCTAAAAGCTCGAGCTGGTAGCGAAGGCAGAACCATATTTCCTTATGGCAGCATAGAGCCCCACACTATCGTGCTATGGGAGGACATGAGGGGCTTCGCACATGGACCCCATAATCCATGCGGCGGAAAAGCACCGGTGGTCCACGTGGGTCCCATACCCCATGTGGTACACACCAAATCCCTAAGGGAGACGCTGGCATAAACCAACAAGATCTAAAAGGATGCTAGGATTATCTCAATCCATGTATATAGATACTATCATCAAAAGGTTTAGGATGGAAAATTCTAAGAGAGGTCTCATTCCTATGAGATATGGAATTTGCCTATCTAAAGGGACGAGCCCTAAAACATCTGAGGAGGTGGCACACATGAATAAGGTACCCTATACTTCGGTCATAGGGTCAATGATATATGCAATGCTATGTACACGGCCTGATGTTGCCAATGCTTTTACGCATTGTCAGTAGATATCAGGCACATCCAGGCGAAGAGCACGGGAAGGCAGTAAAGGGCATCCTTAAGTACTTGCAAATAGCTAATGATCTTTTTCTGCTTTATAGAGGAGAGGACCTACAGCTTAGAGCTTACACAGACTCTAGTTTCCAGTCAGATCCAGATGACTGCAAATCCATGTCTAGATTTGTATTCATGTTGAATGGAGGGGCAGTCAATTGGAGATGCTGCAAGCAAGATACGACTACAGACTCGACGACGGAGGCAGAATATATTACAGCTGATGAAGCTGCTAAGGAAGTCATCTGGATGAAGAAATTCATCTTAGAACTTGGTGTAGTTTCCGAGATATCAGCTCCCATCCCATTATTTTGTGATAATAATGGGGCCATCGCCCATGCAAAGGAACCGAGGTCTCACCAAAGGTTGAAGCACATTCTGAGGCGCTTTCACCTTATTCGGGAGATTGTTGATCGTGGAGATGTGGCGGTAGAACGTGTACCGTCAGAAGACAACATAGCAGATCCACTGACTAAGCCTTTGACACAGATTGTGTTTGAGCGCCATCGGGATAAGATGGGCCTCAAAGTTGTGGGCAATTGGCTGTAGTTCAAGTGGGAGATTGTTAGTATTGGTGTGCTACATGCCAATTTCAGGTCGGGTAGGCCCGATAGTTGTACGATCTTGTTCATTATTAACGAAGTGACATTTGAGCATAAATTTGTAATTATATATTACTCTACGATGTCCCTAGAATATGTGGTTGTAAAGTCAACTCGAGATGGGATCTCGATCCTGAGACTGACTTTACATGGACACATACCTTAAACTATTCCTGGTTGGAGGGTAATCACTCGGGGACTTTGATTACCTATTAAATCAGTACACATGATGTATGGGTGAGCAATCTCATGGTCACTGGTGCGGGGCACCTATACATGTGTGTAGGTGTACGTTCTCGGAGGATGTACACTGAACTGATCCACTATTAGATCTTCAGATGGTTGATTATACCTAATATCAACTGAAGATCCAATTATCTCAGTAGCATCGTTGGTCCTTTGACCTGAGACATTGATTAGATCTTACTCGGGGACGGGAATGGTTTAATGAGTTGGCTAAGTGACTTTAACCACAAGTCATGAATTGCCAAGTCATTAACCATTTCAGGATACGTGTGAAGATCATCAATGGTCAAGAGGGGATCGCTCACTGTCGAGTATATATCAGATAGTTAATGGGTCATGACACTAACGCTCCATTAAATCCCTGACCAGGGTCGTATGAGTTCGTTTAGAGCGGATGGCATACACTTTAAGGAGGTCATAGTCGAATGGCACGATCATGGGATTTGACAAAAACCATAGCCTCGATTGAACTAGACTCATAGAAGGAGCGAGGGATTATAGCGATGCGGCAACTGTAGACATACAGGTACTAGATAGGGTGTTTTGAACCCGACGTCCTCTGAGATCACGCGGATTTGCTTGACCCAACGTGATCAAAGGTCGGAATAAATTTAACTATTATTCGGCTCTAGTAGAAGCGAATAATATATTTAATTTACTTCTAATTAGAAATTAGAAGTTAATGGGCCTTAAGCTAGAGTGACTATGGGCCTAGAGGATCACACATAATCGATTCTCGGGTGACAGAGTATTATTGTACAAATGTATATGTTAAAAGCCTTAAATTCCTTTTGGAAAGGAATATAAGAAGGGCTTAATACATATGTACAATAATAAGAATGATACATATACAATATTGGTCCTTATGGGTTCTTTTGAAAAGCACCCAACCTTTATATATATGCACCCTACGTGAAGCTCTTCTTCTTCTTTCTTAACAAAGCATTAAAAGGAGAGAAGAAAAGCTTCTCTCCTCCCTCTTGCTCTCTCTCTCTCTCTCCCTAGTAGCTCTCTCTCTCTCTCTCAAAAAGGGGAAAGCTTAGGGAAGATCGTGTTTGGAGGATCCGCGGCTTGTGCACGCGGAGGAAGGACGGGAGGATACCGTCACTGTGCGAGGATCCGTGTGGATCAGATCTAGAGGACGTACATCTGTGCGGCTCGGCATTCGCAAAAATCTACATCGGGCACTACAGACAGCGTCGTTCCACGTAAGGTAAAGATCTACAACCCGTAGTTAGGGGTTGGGAGTTTTATTGCATTGATTAGAGCACGGTTCTAGGATTCCACAAAGCCGAGTTCGGGTATATAAATTTTTATTATCTGCTGTGTTGCCCATACCGGGCTGATCGAATCCTTACAATTACCTCCCTACGTGGAGTGGGCCATAGATTTAATTCTATAATTATTGATTATTTACTGTACCGGGAGTTACTGGTCTTGGCCGGGACGTCTTCCCCATGCCCCGAGCGTGGAGGTACGCACACCACCCTCCTTGTTGCATTTGCTTGTTTCGTATACGTTCTTGTTGCCGCTGCATGTGAGCATGTTAGGTTCCTAGCTCGATCAAGTTTAGTCACCGCTGTGAGAGTTAGTGCGTGACCCGTCCCGTGACTCGATCCGAGCACGAGTGAAAGTATTGACCACCTGAGACTTAGTGCCGATTTCTCAACCACGTAGATCGACATGTTTCCCTCACTTGGGACGATTGTAAGCTAGTACTTCTTGTTGGGGGCATGTTTGCCTCTTATGGAACTCTTTAGGTGCCAAGTTGTTCATGTCGTCACTGGTCGCGTCGTCCTTTTAGTTGCGTCTTCCCCTAGAGTCCCAGGTTCGCATCAATTCGGTGTCGAGTCTCATGTTGTCCCGCATCACACCCCATTCCGTTTTCTCCTTTCGGAACCTCCGAACCTCCTAGGACATCGTGCCCCTTTCTACTTTATTTTCCAGAACCTCCAGAACCTCCGGATTCTCTTTCTCCATCTCCGGGGCATCGCGACCCCTCCTATTCTTCCCCTCTGGATTCCTCTCTTTTCCTTGGGCATCGCATCCCTCGATATTTTCTTCCTCCAGTGCTTCCATACCTCATCTCTTTCTTCCGATTTATCTTCCTACTCCTCTAGGATATCACATCCTTTGTTCTTTTCTTCCTTTTAAATCGTCTTTTTCCATACTTCCTCCCAACGCAGCGCCTCCCTCGATATTTTCTCCCTTTGGAACATCTGGATTCTTCTTCCTATCATAATTCTCCCCCTCCTTTACCTTCCGACCCTCCGGATCCACCTCTTTCTATTTATCAATTTCTTCTCTTAATTCTCCCGATCCCGGGTCTGACCTGACTTCTTCCACCTCCACTGCTCTGGGCATCTGCCCTTTCTCCCACTACTTTCGAGGCTTTAGTCCTCACACCTCCTCTTAATTCCCTTTTCCTTATGTAGACCTTTTATGTAATCCGGGTCTCCGCACCTTAGTGAGGGAGTTCTAGCCCTCACCTCTTTTCCTTTTCTTCTTATTCGTCTGAGTCTGGTATGAGCACCACTCCTTCTTGTTAATCCACTTTTAAATCCTTACCTCTTATATTCTTACCTGCCAGATGGGGACAACAAATCCTATGTTTACCAACATCACCTCCGACAGTTGTTGCTTCAACAAAGGCCGCAAGGTAACATATGTGCGTATGTATGCATTTATATGATGTCATTATCTCCATTCATTCTTCACGCACGGTTTTTCATCACGAAGTGCTTCTTAACTTAATCAAGAGTGGTTGTTCTAGGCCTTTATCCTAGGTATTTGTAAAATTCAATGTCAAAAAAAAAAGAGTCTTTTGGCTTGCCTCTACAACATCCTTCGGTTATAAGAACCCCGCAGTGGGAGTTCGGCATTCTCTCCCTGCTCATTAAGGGCAACCCTAAGCTGGGCACCACACACACTTAACGGCGTCCTTAGCCGTCTCTCTTGGTAAAACACAGTTGCTACTTGGGCCATGCTCGAGAATATGAAGTCTCTTTCTCTTCTCTACTCGGCTAAAATATGTAGGCAGAGATATTCTGGGCAAAAAATAACCAACCTAAGCACACCCCGACAAGAGGAAGTATCAAATAGGGGCAGTCTATTATGACCTTATTCTCAAAATTATAAGTCTCAATTAAAATATCTCTCAAGTCCAAAGGACACCAAAAGAAAAATGATGATCAAATGAAAAAAAAGGGAAATCAAATGAAAAATCCAAAATTTTGGCATGACAAGAGGGCAATATAGTTTCCTCGCCGACGTTATGAGCCCGGTCGTATGCGTGCCTACAAGAGAATTTAAGGTTCGATGATATGACACAAAGCCCCGATGCAACAGACATAATCTCTAGGGGTTGTGCTATGGACGGAAGTCAAAATCCGATATCTTCTTAACTCACGTCAAGCTTATCCCCAGCTTTCTTCCCTTCTCCCTCCAAGACCGAGTGTCTCTCAGGTATGGCCTTAGTAGGGGCACCGTTAACTAAGGGTAGCCGACTATAGGGCACCACCCTCAATGCACTCTCTGCTTTGGACAATTTTTATCGAAAGGGGAAGGAACAAGGACCCCTAGCCAGTGGTTTAAACATCATTTGATGTTGTATTAGCAAAGTCTAAACCCAAAATCTAAAAAAAGTTGAATATTTTCAAAAAAATCCAAAATAATTGAATATTTAAAAAAATCCAAAAAATTCAAATATCTTCCAAAAATCTATAAAAAATTGAATATTGTTCAAATCCATAAAAATTTACATATCTTAAACAAAAAAAATCTAAAAAAATGTATTGTATTTTCTGATGGTGTTATTTTACAGAGACAACCTTCGCAAGAAACAAGAGCACGGGATGAGTCCTTTCCATTCATTGCTATCTACCTTTCAATTCTTCCCTGTGTTCTTAACATCAACATCTTCATGGTTTGACCGCTCTGGGCATCTTCTTCTATCAATTCCAAATAACTCTTGTTGATTTCATTCGCTGGATTACTCCTGCCACCCTAGGCGCCACTCTAATCATTCAAGAGCAAATCTTTCTATGTAATTCACTTGATCACTCTTGCTGCTCTAGGCATTACTTGATCCTGATCATCCAACCTCAATCTCATGACTAGCCAAGTTGTCATCCTCATGACAAACAACAAATAATGATGCTTTGCATGTTTCATGCTTCAATGCTATCTCTGCTATGATATTCATGCTATTTATTCATGCTAGACATGCTTTGCCTTACTTTTCTATTGATGCTTAATACGTACTTGAATGCTATTCATGCTATGCTTGCTATGCTTTATTGCTTAATTCATTGATTATTATCTTCATGATATCTTGGCTAATCAACTTTTGAGCGCAGGAAGAAGCTCTTTGGTCCCACCGTCCGGGCATCACTCAGGTCCCACGGTGTCTGCATCTCTCAATTCCCCCATGCTTATTGCTCCACCATCACCCTTGTATGCATTCTACTATATGTTATCTACTCTATTAGATTATATCAAGGACCTTGTGGCTTTGGTAAATCTGGAATTTGAGTTCCCCTTCATCAAAAAGGATGATGATTTCAGAGGAATCTTAGTCATACGGATAGGCCGTTGAGCCATCCAAGACTGGGGACGATGGTTCCCTTTTGCGAGTTAGTGCGTGGATAAACGGGCTTCGGCTTAGTATCAGCTCACAAATCTGTAACCTGACTCAGTGTGGACAGCTTAACAATATTATCCTTGATTATATTCTATTTTGATTTGTTTTAATTTTTTCTTTAAACCAAGCATGCATTCATGTAGGACTTTGACTAAACTTTAGGAAAATCATTCTAATAACTCATTTTGAGAGTCAATTGATTACTAATTTTCATGATATGAGATATTCCATGCCGAATTGTGTCCTCAGTTCGCCTTGTTGCCATTTTGAGCTGTTTCCTTGAAAAGTCCTTTGTTTGGATTTCTATCATCTTATTTTAATCATTTTTCCTTAGATCCACATTGGCTGCAACACGCCCACATTGGCTGGTAACCACTCTCCAATGGTGAAACATGTAGGTTTATGACCTAGGGTACTTCCACCGCGTTGGAAGTTGATCGCTTTCTTTATTCTCTCCTTCGTGCCCGCGTGCACACTCCATCCAAACAATCATTGCTTTCATTGAATATCTCATGATTGCATCATTTCGATCTTCGGATCCAATTCTTATCAGGTGGTGTTGATTGTGTGTCTCATCACACCTTGGCATCTACTTTTCAATTCGCTCCACTTCATTACACTTCCATTCCATTTCACTCCACTCCGTGTCACTCCCTTGCAAAGCAGACGCCAAGGCAGGGCAGCTGTAGACACGCCAAAAGTGACATCATTCTGAGCATATCTCCTATCGCATTACGATGCCCCGATTTGACCCTCAAATTAACTTATTTGAGTGATTTTCCCCCATTTTTCTTGAATATTCAGCTTTCCTAAGATTTTCTCTATTTTCCCCCTTTGTTCCAGAGCTTTTCTCCAATTTTTTAGAACTTTTCTGAATTAGCGACAGCCCGTTGGTCGCCAATTCCTTTCAGAAAGAATAAGCACCTACTCGAATTGTTGCCATTTCTTACTAAGTCGATGCATCAACCTAGGGGTGTCGACCTTGTCAAAACTGCGTCCGACACAGCAGACGCATTCTTATTTTCCCACTATTTTGGCTTGAAATATTTGTTGAAATAACGTCCGTCCGGATGGCCGCCTTTTCTTGAACGCGTCTGGCACCTTGGACGCATCTTATTTATCCATTTTTAATTATTGAATTAACGACTTTCCAAAGGGCGCTATTTTATGAAAACACGTCTGACCTAGTGGACACGTTCTTGAATGGGCAACCATCATCCAGCCGCTAATTCTATTTTTGAATAATTATCAAATTCACAATATCTTAAATCGCGTCTGTCCAAGTAGATGCAATTTCTTTATTCTGATTTTTGGTAATTTTCTAATTTCCTAAATATTCAAGAAACGGCGTCCGTCCTCTGTCGCCTATTCTTTACCGCGACCAGGAACCCAGACGCGTTCATCCTTGCCTTATTTTGAGCTTCCAACTCCGCCCAAAATTCGTATTAATTCCTAATTGGTGACTAGGCCATAGACGCCAATTCTTTTCTAATTTCAAAAATTCTAATCTTTCCTAAAATGGCTCAGAATTGGCGGCACTTCGAATGGTCGCTATTTTAATTGGCGCCCACTTTGGTGGTCGCCCATTCCTGCAGAATTCTGAATCTGGCCAGAACCTCCTTCTTTCTCCATTGTGAGCCCCCTTTTCATTTGGAAAAGAATCCTAATGGTTTATAAGGTTGAGGGGACACAAAGCCAATGAATATCTCCTTCCAAATCCCATTAAAATTGGTTTTCCTAATTTCCCTAGAATTAAACTCTGAATTTCACCCCTGTAAATAGGACCCCTCTCTCCCTCATTAAAAAGACTTCATCAATTGACGAAGGGGAGGTGCTGCCGGATCGGAGGCTCAAAGGAGGAGACTCCCATGCGCCCCAAGCTGAATCTTTTTGGAGTTCTTCGTCCCTTGAAGCCATCTTGGAGAAATCACTAAGCTTTCCTCCCCCTTTCTTTTATTATTCCTTTAGTTAATTAGCATTGCATGCATCATACTTCCTCCCTCTTTCATTTATTTGCATCATCTCAACCATGTTGAGAATCTCCAAAGTGCAACACTTGCACCCTCCCCTTTTATCATTACATCATTCTTTATCCACCCTTTGCATAGGGGTTTAAAGCCAAAACACCAATAAGGTGTGTTTTTATACATGTTTCGATTGTCTATTTCTATTATGAGCTTGATGCTACACTCACCTTGGTTCTAATCCATATTTTTATTGGTGTTTTCTTTATTTTGCAAGGGTAATCAAGTCAAGAGAAACTCTCTTCATCGGTCGGCCGATAGAAAGAGAAGGTGACACTCACATCTCCCCGCTTCTTTTAAGGTATTTATATTCATGATCCCTCCATGTTTCTTATTATTTCATTCTTTTTTTTATCTCAAACACGAAGTCATCTAGCGGCCGAAGGGAGAGTGCACCCCCATTCCAGAGGAAGGGAATGGTCTCACTCCACCAAGCAAACCCCTAAATGCTGATTTTATTACTTTTCTTTTTGTGTAGAATCTGTACAGATCAATAGAGACCGAAGAGACCAAGTCTCTAGTACAAATGAGTATGAAAAGAGGCTATACAAAAATTCTACAAAAATTAGGAACAGCAGATGCATCCGCTAAAGCATAAGCTTTGGCTAGTATGGGCAAATCTTTGAAAGAATAAAACTCCTTGTTGCAGCCAATGATTATTACATAATTGGCAAGGGCATCAGCAACCTGATTAATCTCTCTGTAGGTGTGGGATATGGGGCAGCCACACGACTGAAAATCTTCTTGAATATCTGCCCACCATGGAAGGAGGGACCAAGGGGGATCTTTCTTCTTGGTAAGCATATCAACCATAGCCATAGAATCTGTATAAATGATTGACAGAGGGATAGAGTGCAGGCTGGCTAGGCGTAAACCATCCAGGAGAGCACTTCCTTCAGCAATCATATTAGTGCCATTCCCATAGAAATAAGAGAAACTTAATAGAACTTGGCCATAAGAATTTCTTATGCAGCCACCCCCTCCAGCCAGGCCTGGGTTTCCCTTACAAGCCCCATCAGTATTAAGAGAATAGTTAACCGAAGGGGGCATCCATCTAATTATATTAAATGCCGACTGTTTGATGTTGACCTCAATACCAAATTCATGAATCAATTTCCTGTGACTATGACTAATTCCTTGTCTGAACTGGGAATGCTGCACAATTTGTTTAATCTCCAAAAGAATGATATCAGCCACCCTTAAAATATTGGAAGAACTACCTTCATACCTGACCAAGCATCTGTATTTCCAAATCTCCCAAGTTATCAAAATCACCATCATAAGAGATATAAAACCTTTAGGAGAAGTAATATGAATTTCTAAAATGAATTGCTTTAGCGACAATCAGAAATTAGATGATGGTTTTAATTCTGGTAAGAGGGGTCCAAACTTATTCCATAGTAAGGCAGCAGGTTCACTTTTCAGAAATAGATGATCATCATCTTCATTATTCTTAGTGAATTGACAACAGGAGCAGCAAGATGCCATCTGTACACCACTTGATTGTACTCTGCTATCAGTGGGAACCGCCTGCTGTATGAGCTTCCAACAAAATAAAGCTGCCCTTGGAGGAAATTTGATATTCAATAGCTTGCTAAAACCTGAGCTGTCCTGTTGAGTTGTTTGCCCCTTTATATACCTGTAAGTAGATTTAATGCTGAATTTTCCAGAATTAGATAATGACCAGATGGGAATATCCCTACCATTTTATAAAATAATGTTCTGAAGATCCCCTCGGGTCTGCTGATCAGTAATGAAACTCCAAGCATTATGTTGTACTTCTGTTAATACAGCCCTTGCAGAATAATCCTCAACAGAAGATTGAGGAGGAGCCTGAGCAGTTAAGGCTTTATCTTTGTACCACATATCTTTGAAGAAGTTTATAGATGAGCCATCTTTTATGATCATCCGGAGACCAGAAAGAAGAATAGTTTTAGCTTTTACATAATCTCTGGTTCTGATTCCTGCTGGATATGGGGAGGTGCAATCTGAAATGTGACAGCCTTGCAAATATTTGCATCTAACAAACCGAGCCCAAAGAGAATCACTGAATATAGAAAGCCACAGGAGTTTTACTTGACAGCAAATCTGAATATCAGCAATACTTCTAATGCCCAGGCCTCCATTGACAATAGGATTACAAATTCTATCCCATGAAACCCAATGCTTCCTGTGAGAAGTGTCGGTCCCTTGCCAAAAAAAATTGGCACACAATTTTTCAATTTGTCTCTGGATGGTGCAAGGAATTGAAACAGCACTAGCTGAGTATATTGCCAATGATGACAGCACAGAACGAATAAGGACAACTCTGCCAGCCTGAGATAAAAATTTACTCTGCCAACCTGCTAGTTTGTTGTTCATTTTATCAATAAGATATTTGAAATGAGTAACCTTAGTTTTTCCTTTGAACAAAGGAATACCCAAGTAAGTGATTGTATTTGTTCTGTGCTGGTACCCAGACAATTGCTTTAATCTGTTGATAGATGAGGCTGGCATTCTTTTTCCAACAATAAAGCAGCTTTTGGAAGCATTAACTCTTTGTCCAGAGGACATTTCATATTTTGCAAGGAAAGACAATAGCTGCTTAACTGAGGGAATGCTCCCATTCAGAAAAATAATTGCATCGTCAGCATAAAGGATGTGAGATAACTGAGGCGAACCTCGAGGCAAATGATAAAATTTGCATTTACCAGAAGAGAATAAGAAACTCAACCCTCTACTCATTACTTCCTCTGCTAAGATTAACAATGCAGGTGCTAAAGGATCTCCTTGTCGAACCCTCTAGATGACTTAAAATAGCCATGAATCTGTCCATTCAAAGATATAGAGAACCAATAATTCATCAAAAGTTGAGCAATGAGGGACACAAACCTGTTAGAAAAACCAAATTTTCTCATTGTATGGAGAAGAAAATCCCATTCAATGCGGTCATAGGCTTTAGCCATGTCAAGTTTAATAAGCATATTATGCCCTCTAACCGATCTGTCTAGCTCCATAAAAAGTTCCCTGGCCAGAAGAAAATTATCAGTTATCAGTCTTCCAGTGATAAACCCACTTTGCTCACTTGAGATTATCATAGGAAGAATATGCCTCAGCCGGTCACTCAGTATTTTAGACACTATTTTATAAACAAAGTTGCATAGACTTACAGGCCTAAAATCTGCAAATGAAGATGGATTCTTGACTTTAGGGATTATGCACATAATAGTGGAGGTGATTCCCTGCGGAAGACCCCACCCTTGGAAAAAACTCTGAACAACTTTAATCACATCCAAGCAGACAATGTCCCAACAAAAGGTGAAGAATCCTCCTGTAAAGCCATCTAGTCCTGGAGAACAATTTCCTGACAGAGAGAAAATCGTAGTCTTGACCTCATCAGCAGAAGGAGTTGAGCATAGTGAAGTGTTCTGATCAACAGTAATCAGAGAAGGAATAGCTGAGAACAAGTTTTCATCAAGATTGTGATCCTCTGAAGCAAGAAATGACTTAAAGTAATCAACTGCCCCGTCTAGTAAGGAGGCTTGATCTTCCACCCAGATGTTATTCACCTTAAGTTTTTGAATGTAATTCCTCTGCTGTTTGACTTTGGTATAATGGTGAAAAAATTGTGTATTTCTGTCTCCGGACTGCAACCACTGAACTCTGGATTTTTGATACCAATATATCTCCTCCCTAGCCAATACCATCTTCATTTCTGCATTTACTTTGTTAAGTGTGACTCTGTTCTCAGCAGTAGGGTTTTCATCATAGCAAGCCTGAGCTCTTTCCACATCATGATTAGTATCTTCTTTAAGCTTGTGAATGTTGCCAAAAATATCTTTGTTCCAGCTTTTAAGATGAAGTCTTAAACTTTTAAGTTTACTTTGAAGAGCATGAAAAGGATGAACATCAGTCTGTATGACCTTATTCCACTGAACCTTAACAAAATCTAGGAATTCAGAATGAGTGTGCCACATATGTTGGTAAATAAACCTCCCCGGGGTTAACCTGACAGAGCTTGTCGAAATCAAAAGGGGAGCATGATCAGAGGGGCCTCTAGGAAAGTGTTTCACTGACAAACTAACTCCTTTTTCCAACCAAGAGGAGTTGTAGAGAATTCTATCCAGCCGAGCTCTAATGTGAGTGGGGCCTAACTGATTGTTTGACCAAGTGAAATTTGAGCCTGAATAACCAGCATCAACAAGACTAACAGCTGATAGGAAGCCTTGAAAATCAGACATTGCAACCACTGATGGAAGATTACCCCCAATTTTCTCTTCAGGAGACAGGACACAATTGAAATCACCTCCTATTATCCATGGGATTGAGACCCCTTGACTAAAAGTCATTAAGGAGTCAAACATTTCCCTGCGAATATCACAACTACACGAAGCATAAATGGCAGTGAACAGCAAAGAAGTGGAGCCTTCTTCCTGAATGCCCACAGTCAAATACTGAGGATGCAGCTGCACTATTTGCAAATTTAAACTAGAGTTATAAAATAACCAAATTTTAGAAGAGTCACCATTATTTCCAATCACAGACTGCATTTTGATTTTCCTGGCTACTCTAAGAGCATGGTTAAAATTGATGCAAGGTTCAGATATAGCAGCCAATTTAACATCATGAGCTCTAACTAGCTGAGCGAGGCTCCGAATAGTGGCCTTATTTCCAATTCCTCTGACATTCCACACCAATGCTGATTTAATCATTACTAAAAGAAGAGAATGAATGAACAGCCAATACCTTGGCTTTGGCCCTTGTCAATCAGGCATCACTAAATAAAACTCCAGGCAGAACAGAATCAGAATTTGATTTCAGAGGTAAATTCTTTGAACAGTCACCGAATTGATATACCATTTTAACATTCTCAGCAGCTGATAATTTTGAAACCACATCAATATTGACAGCCTTAAGAGTTATCTGATCCATAGCTGAATTTTCTAGACTATGATCAGGGAAAGTCCCCTGCATCTTCCCTGAAACTTGATGGATTGAAGGCAGCTCCTCAGATTCTGAAATATAGGGGAGGAAGACAGGATTTGAAGTTGAGGAAGCTTTGCAACATTTCCTAGGCTTAGAACCATTAATTTCATCATCTTCCAATAAATCAGGAGAAGCAGAAGTCAAATCATTGCAAAGTCCTTCTGTTCCTGAAGGAGCTCTATCAACTTTCTTGACTTGGATATTCACAATCTCCGAATCAATTTCCTCAGCAACCTGATTGAGGATTGAAAATCTATTTGCATCTGTAACTGGAGTTTCATCTGTTATGACCTTCTTCGGCTTATAAACTTGCCGTGTATTCCTTTGTTCTTCATGGATTTCTGTAATTTTCTTGAGGGGGATTTTACCTTTTCTTTTTTTGCATTCCTTGTCCGAATGACCAATTTTATGACAGAATGAACATAACTGAGGGACTCTATGGTAATTAACCGGTTGCCAGAATCCTCCATTGCCAATACCAATCCAAATCCTATCTCTCCTTTGTTTGTCAAGATTCAGTTCTATACATACCAGGGCTTCTGAAGTATTCGTCATCGCAGCTGTGGTTTCATGAATTCGAAGCACCTGACCGATATTGCCAGCTATAGATCGTAGCATGTCATCATGGTAGAAATTAACAGGAAGCTCCGGAAAAACAATCCAGACTGGAATAATTGGCAGATCAGACAAAAAATTGAAATCCTGCTGCCATTTGAAAAATCTGAACATGAAACCTTTTATGAAAAAACTTTTCTGTAAGAGAACCCTCAAGTAGTCATTCTCGTTTCCCAGGAGAATTAGTAAATGTCTAGGGTTCATACGACTGATGATCGGCTCGGCAGTCAGATGAAGGTATTGAGCTAAACATGCCTTGACTTCAGGAATCGAAGGACGGCCATATGAACATTTAGCAATTATAGCATACTGGAGATGATAGCAAGATACCTGAATGTCTTCCTGCGAGAAGAACACTGACGGCTCTCCCTGGTCAGTGAACGTAGGGGGCTTCACCGAAATGCGACGCTGAGGCATTTGACGAGATTCCAGAAGAGATTGAGCATAGGACTTCCGAGGTATAGTAGGAGCATTTTCTGCTGGAGATTCGGTTCCAATTCCGGAAGGTTGTGCCTCCCCCGCCGCACTCACCATGGCCGGCGGGGAGGGAGCTCTGCGATGCAAAAGGGAAAATGGAGCGGGAAACGCTCAGAGCTTCTCTCACTAGAAACGAAGAGAGAGAAAAAATTATTGTTTCATTCTTTTGAGGTATGCCCTCTGGCAATCACACCCCTATAGTATTCACGCATGCTTCCCTATTTCTTCCTCTTTCATCTTTCTTTCTTTCCCCTCATATTACATAATAAATTCTTTATTTTCTAGTGGATTTTCTAATCATCTATAGTTGGTGACAAATTTAATTAATGACAATTTTGTATCATCCACAGTCCTAACATTTGATTCCCCCATCAAATACCCTCCATATTTGTATATGTTAGCTATCAAAATTTGGACCTTTGCTTTTTAGTATGCTTGAGTTTATTTTTGGATGCTTCTCGTTAAAATATATGTATATTAACTGATAGTTTCTTAGTGTAATGTTTGAGTTAAGACTTTAATTGTTATCTTTATTGGTATTCAGATTTAATTAAGGTCAAGGTAGGTGTTTTTTTACATTTTTTATTATTATTAGGGAAAAATAATACCTCCTCAACCTCTTTCTTGATAACACAAATAGAATATCAGAAAGAAGACACCGAGGACATGCAAAGGAGATATCGGATGACAAAATAACTAGTCGATAGTTAAGGTCAAAATAGGGATCCTTAAGTGTAGGTATATCATGTGATGTGGAAGATCGGGTGCTAGACGACATCCCCACTGTTCACAAGCTATAGATGCTTATTTACATCGGATCAAATCCAAACAGTTTGATTTGCGTCATCAGCAGGGGGGAAATTGGTATCATAGATAGCCATGGCGTAAGAGGAGGGTAACATAATTGCTGATAAAATAGCATACACATCAGTAACTAGAATCATGAAAGTGGGAATAAATATAATCATCCACGTTTCATTGATAAAAGTCGTGAATGGTATTACAGAGACACAAGAGTTCTTATATCTTGCATGGAAGCCACATGACAATTTTGTCACAAATGACGGTCCACGGGTCATTGCTTTGGAAGAGACTCGATTTTCTGCATGGTGGTATCCCAAATGGGATTATGTACTAAGAAGTGCCAGCCCTGAACGTAGCATTGCTGATGTTGAATTGGCTATGTAGGGATCCAGATCCCACTCGAGATGAATGACCAAAGATCCTTGAGGACACCAGCATGCCGGGATGGCTACATGTTCAGAGTGCGGTATGCTGGTACAACAGATATGCCCATATAATGGGGCACGACTTTATGACATGGACGAGACATGCAGAGGGGTTGTGGCACGACCGCAACTGCAAGAGGGACGGTCGAGATGTAACTGATCCAGAGCAAAATTGGTGACTGGGAGGCAAGGGACATCCAGATTATAACTGTGCCAAAGCAAAATTAGGTTTAGGTCAGTGACTGGGATAGGTGGGATGAAATATACATCAGGAGGCATCCGGAGGAATTATAGTCCACAACATGATTCTGATCAATGCCGACTGGGGCAGCTGAGTTAATTAGAACAACCATATCAACTGGGATAACAGGGTGAATCAAGACAACTGGGTGAACATGGACAATTGGATGGATCAACTAGAAGGCTTGAGTCAACTAGAGCTGAGTGAACAAACAACTAGGTCAACAGGAGCTAAGCTAATAGGGACATCTGGATCAATTGGGAGGGACAGTTGGATCAACTGTGAGGAACAGTTGGGTCAACTGGGACGATGTTGGCACTCGAAATATCACTCGCGGCGATCAAGCCTCGAAGATGAATGACACAGCCTACTGAAGCACAGAAGTCGATAGACATCAACATATTGAAGCCCTCTCGAGCTGCCAGAGCTTCAGGTCACCCTGTATAAACACTAGGGGACTTCAACTCAGGAGAGTCGAGATGAATTCACAACCAACCGGCAGTGCGACCAAGCCTGCCCAATGAACCGGCATCGACTTCGTCGTGCCGCATACACTACACCCGTTGTCCGACCAAGGACGACGGTCTACCCGGTGGCCCACCACCTCATGAAAGACTCTCCTGAGATTGAAGGACTCCCTTGGCTCTTCAGAATAGAGGACTGAGGGCTCTATCGGTGGAAGATCCCAGCTACCCGGCACGGGTACGGCTTCTCGCCAAGTTGGGCCCGGTAGCGGCCGAATAATCGCCCGACCTGGGCGGAACTATCCCGGGTGTCACCCCACCCTTCAAGAATCTTTGAGCACAAGACAGACTGAGCCAGTAGCACATATCATAGTGTAGAGAGCCGTGACAGCAGAAAACCCGCGTGTTCAAACCAAAGACATTTGAAGTTCCGAGAATGGCCATACGTCATCCTAAGAGCTTCGACAAGGCGTCCCATCGAGGTTTCAAAGAACGGTGAAAAGATGAATGTTCACGGCGATCCCCGAAACCATCCCCGAACTCATTGGCTAACCCACGACGTGTGGGAGACGCTAATACGGCGTGCCCTAAATCGACGTGCCCTCTTATCCGGCGCCCCTCTATTCCGGCACGCAAAAAGTTGCAGAAGCCCCTCTTTTTCGGCGCACCATTCCCACGCCGGATTAAGCCCCGAACGGTTCCTGTATAAGAGGCCATTCAAAGTGAAGAAAAAAAGAGTAGGAGGGGGGTTTTCAAAAGAAGAAGAGAATTGGAAGAAAAGGAGAGAGGGTCTGAGAGCCAATTGCCGACGAGGGAGAGAGGGTTTCTTGCGAGTGAAGAAGGGTCACTCCGAGCGCCCTTTGCCGCCATCTTCCCTCCTCTGCCGGAAGCCCTCCGGAGCCAGAGTGGAAGGAGGTGTTCTGATACTCTGTTCTTGGAACAGGTGGGTCATCTGCATTTTCTCGCCTCTCCTCCGCCTTGCTTTCTCTCGATCGAATGTAAGCGAGAGGGGTGGGGGATGGCGATGATATGAGCCAACCCCTCCCCCCTTCTTCGCCATCCTTGTTTCTTTTTATGTTGCTCTTTTGTGAACTCCCCTGTAAGAAAAACGGTGGCCATGCCGCGATGCCAGCACCGAACTTGTAACATATGTGTAGCCTCCTTCGCATATGGCATGATGGCATGCGTATATGAATGTATCGGTGGATTGAATGCTCAATGCCTCATTTTGTCCTCCCACTGCTATTTCATTCGGTAGATATATATCGGTGTCCTCCCGTGTATAGATTTCCGATTCCGATTTCCCCCCGATTGCGAATACGCCCTGGGATGCCATGGGCTACAGAGATAACCCCTCCCCAAGTCCTCCATGTCCGTGCCTGTGTATACGTCTCTCCCCGTTTTAATACGAGATCTGACCTCGACCTTCTTCCCTCTTTGCATTTCTCTGTTGCTTAGAGGAGGTAGGGGTTGCTTTTGGAATAGTGAAATCCGCATTGTGATTACTGTGTTCTAGCCATTCGAGTATATGCACGTGTAGATAAATCATCCCGGCTGCATATCAACTGCATCTCTCTCCGTGACTGCTGTTTGCATTCTCTTCTATGGATGGCGACCTAGTCTCGCGAGCTTTAACATCTCAACCCTGTGGTGGGTAAGCTATCAATGTCGAGAAGCCTCACTCCCCTCATTTGTGGTTTACAGCCACTAAACCATTCGAGTCCCGTTGGTTTCTCCTTAATCACCCGGGGAGGGGGATATTCCCCACTGCTTCATAGAGTTGCCAGTCCGTCAAGGGAGCTCCACTCTTGAATGATGGACGCTTCCCATGGGCCGTAGGGCTAATAACAACAGGGGCTTCAGCCCGACAACGTCAAACCCACAGTCTCTCGGGGTTCTGTGGTGGCTAAGGGATGAGTGCTCCTAGTAGGCTTGTCCTCGGCGCTTCTCTCCCTAATGCCCTCTCGCTAGTGGGTGCAGTGCACGCTGTAGGTTGCCCACCCCTCGTAGGCTAGTCCTCAGGGTGTTGCTTCCGTCAATAGCTGCCTCGTCCCTCTGTTTCCACCCACGAAACTATGGCGTCCCTCGCAAGCTAGTCCTCGGGGTATCCTGTCCAACTGGGGTTTTGCTGGCTGCCACCATGCATACCGGCTGTTTAGGGGCTTACTCCACGAGTGAGTATGACCCCGTTTCTCCCCTGCAGTCCTTCAGAGGCAGGGGAGATGCTGCCCAATTTTTGGCGGAATCTTTTTAACTTATAAGATCACCAACATGAAATGGCTTCAATAAAACGTTTGTCTTAAAGGCTAAGGACCCTAGTGCTTGAGTATAAACCTCGCACTAGCTTATAATTTCACTTCTGGAGGGCGCTGGGCTCTAGTTAAACAAACAATCACCTCAATTAACTTTAAAACCCTCAACAAAACCCTAATAAACTTAAATCGTGTCAAAATTCATCAAAAAATTAGCTAAAACGGCGCGGTCCTGATCCAGCTCGCCTTAATACGCCCCCCCCGCGCCGGAATAGTCTTACACTCATAAAAACTTATTTTCAAATGGCATGTTCCCTGCGTGCCCTAAACCGGCGCGCCCCAAGCATACCACGCCGTATTAACCATGGTTATGGCCGCGCCGTATTAAGATCATTTACCTACATTTGGCCGCAATGGGGAAAGCTATCCCTACCCATAGCCGCGCCGGTTTGAAGCATTGAAATGTCTTGATCAATCACTCACCCTCGGAGCGATCCTCGTCTCCCGCAGTCGAGATTAATGACCCTAACCAATAATAAATTGAAAAAGAATGGGGCTATTCAGGCCCGAGCTATCTTGTTACCACGCTTTTGCTATCGTGTCCATTATCACTTCGCTTTCATTATCGTGCTTATGTTATCACTTTCGTCCCCCTTGGGGGCAGGCTAATAATTTGATTGATCACTGATCATAATTACAACTCTACTGCCATGCTTAGCATAATCACGAGCATCATGTGTGCATGTCTGCCTGGACCCTCGGGTATATTAAATGGTGTAGACATGCCAAAATTGACGCTTTGTTGATCAAATCTCATGTCACTATGATAATGCCCCAAAGTGAACTTCAATATTTCTATAATATAAAGTTTTTCTATTTTTTTATGTTTTTGTGATTTATTCTTGCATTTTTGGTGATTAACGACTTCATTGGGGGCGTTATTTAAGTAACGGACTTGCCTTAGGCGCGTTCTAAAGAAAGGACGACCAATTGTAAGGGCGTCGATTCTTGGTGTTTTACGAATCCCACCCTGATTGAAAATCAATGATTAACGTCCTTCCATAGGACGTGTTTTGTTTAACGCCTTTGCTTCAGGCATCTCTTCACAATTTTCAAATAAAGAAGGTTTTTATTACCAAAATTGAATCCAAGAAGTGACGCCTTAAGCCTGGTCATTTTTTAAATTAACGACCTGGGGCAGGTCGTCAATTCTGAATTGACGCCCTTTGGTAGGTCGTTTCTCACCCTTTCGTGTCCTGTTTAAACTCATCTTTCCTGAAGAGTTCCCTGCTTTTCTTGATCACCTTGCTTGATCTGGGAACTAGAGTCCTTGCCATTGACGATCACTGCCTATTCTTATCTTCCCAAATCCGTGCTTATCTGTGATCGAGACCTTATAAAAGGATTCCCTAGTCAATCTCGCGCGAGGTTATGGTGTTAGCACGGTATTGCTGGAGTCATTAACCACGAATCAGAAAAGAGCAGAGAGCAGTTTTCTTTTGCGCAGAGAAGAGTTATTCTCTTCATCCGTGTGATCTCTTCGTCATCTTCCTTCTGCTTCCTGCTGCTCCGGTGGTTCTCCCCTTTACTGTTTACAGGAACAGCAGGGGTTCCCTCTCCCTTGTGTGCTTGTCTTCATCGTATCATCATCGATCATCATACTTTTTTTTCTTTTGCATTAGTACTGCATCTGCTCTCCTCTCCCTAATTCTCTAGGGGTTTTAAAACCAAACAAAAGGTGCGCATGCCATATTCTTATTTCATCATACTGCTTATTTGGATTGATACTACACTCACTCTCGGCTGATCCACTTTTCTTTTACTGGTTTGTTCTTTGTTTAAGGTAATCAACAAGGAAAATCTCCCTTCATCGGCCGGCCGATAGAAGGTGGAGGAAGGAATCCATATCCATCCCACGTCTTATTTTCACCAGGTATTCGCGATCATCTTTTCTTCTTATTGAGGTAACCCCTCTGGCGATCACACTCCTTAGTAGCACCACGTGCTCTTTTACTCCCTTTTTCATCATTATTCTTCTTTTACTCTTATGCATATACTCATATATATATCTTCCTTTAAGAGTGGATTTTCCATTATTCACAAATTGGCGATCACGGTGGGACATCCACTATTTTTCTTTTGATTACCATCTCCTTTTGGCACCCACGTGTGCCCTTTCCCCTTTGGCACCCACGCGTGCCCTTTCCCTTTGGTACCCACGGTACCCCTCCTTTGTGCCCCACGGGCACCCTCCACTGTGCACACTGCACACTCCCCGGGATCAGCCAGCTTGTGATTAAGTCTATTGCTGTTTTTGAATTAACGCCTTTCACAAAGGCGCCTTTTTATTTAACGCCTTCATCCAGGGCATCTGTTTCTTGTTTAACGTCTTCCACGAAGGCGTCTTTCATCATATCTACTGCTTCTGTGAATTGGCGCCCTCCTCTCGGGCGTCTTCTTATTTGGCAGCGCCTCACACCAAGGTGCATTTTTCTTCGATCATGCGCACCATTTATATTTTGACGCCCTCTGTCAGAGGCGTCTTTATCATATTTAGCGCCCCACATCAAGGCGCGTTTTTGCATCGCCTGTGAGCCCCTCACAGCGTTTCACGACAGCCACGCTGTCGTCCCTTTTGTTAGTAGCGACTGCCTCCAGGTCGCCTCTTTCCTGTGTGTTTACAGAACCTTACTGTTTCTATCTATTCATGCTGGATTCATACGTACATTGAGTATTTGATTATATTGCTGTGATTGGCTTATCTTATACTGCATTTTGTGGCATTTGGTTGAGAGACCTCCTCTCTCAACACTAGGATTCCACACACCTTTCTTGGAATCTGGACAACCCTCCATTGAGCATTCCGTCTCTTTGGACCGGAAATCCCTTTTCCAAGACCTCCGTAAGTCTCCGCACCTGTGGATTCCCTCGCGGACGCTGGGCTGGTTGTACCCTTGAAGTACCCGGAGTTTAGAGAACCTATCGTTGGTAAGAAGAGAGAGAACCTAGTTGACACGGAGGCTACACTTGGATCCAAACTAGGTTTCACTTTGCAAAGAGGAGTGAATTATTCTGCAATTTAACTCACTCTAATCTCAAACGTAACACTAAAATCTTGCCTTCATCTCAACTTGTTTGCATAAATTTGGTTGGGTTGATTTGCTTAAGCTTGTTTTGATTGGGTGATTGATTGTGTGATATTCATTCATAAAGCTTTCTCTCCTTTTAAGCATGCAACTCCATTCAGGTAATTTTATCAACATGGCAAGCTACGGATATTCCTATGATGATGTGGAGGGGAACGTTTTCGGTCAATCATATGAGGTTCCCCAAGATTCTATCTATCATGAAGGGAATTACCCTCCTCCTCATTCTCATTATCCTCAAGTTCACGTGGTTGATACCACTACTCAAGAGGTTGTGCCCTCTTCTCAGGCTTTACCCTCCAACACTTCGGGGAACCCTTCCCCATCCTTCAATGTTACAGACTTGATTAATGCGCTATCTCAATTAGATGACTCCCAGCGGCAGGTAGTTCAGGCCGCTTTGAAAGGGAAGTCCATTCCCTCTTCATCCTCCAATCCTCCTCCGACCGAGAGTGGCCATCACGTCACTAATGACCAAGCGGTCTTGCACAAACCCCCCTCTTGTCCACCGACACCTGGTGCGGCCATGCCGGCCCAACAGGCGAGCTACTCAGCGGCTAGGCCCCAGTTTTTTCAACCTTCCCAAATTCTAAGGATGCCTATGCCAAATACCTTCATTCCAAATTCGGCCCCGGTCGAGTCAGACACTAACGCTTTGCTCCTTCAGAAATTGGCTAACATGGAAGAAAAACTCAACAAGGTTACTGCAGCCAAGAATGCCCTAGAAATCTCTCTGCCTACATTGCCAGGTTTTCACTTACCACCTTCTGAGATGCCGAACTTTCGGCGATACAATGGAACTGGTAATCCTTTTATCCATCTGAAGGATTTTATGTATGAAACGTCCTTTTGGCAGGGCAACAAAGCCTCATTGGCTTATTTGTTCAGAATATCTTTAGAGGGGCCAGCCCTCGAATGGTTCTACTCCTTGGATCCGGCAGATGCTAGTGATTTCGATGTGGTTCAGAAGAAATTCTTGCAGAAATATAGGGACCGGGTTGGACCCTCCCTTTCAGTTACAGATTTGGTTGCAGAAAAAATGAAGCCCGAGGAGGACTTCATCATATTTGCTGATAGATGGCGGTCAATGGCCGAGAAGTTGAAAGATTCCTTATCAGAACCGGAACAGGTTAAGATGATTATATCCAATGCAACCCCTCAGTTCCGGCATATACTGGCTATGAACAGATTGACCACCATCGAGGAGCTTTATGAAAGAGCTCGTTATATTCAGACCCAAATGAAAGATTCGCCCATCATGGGCATGTTTGAGCCAAAACCAAGGTTGGTTAAAAAGAATACAAATGTCAACAATAGCGGGCCCACGACTGAGGGCACCGTCATAAATGAGCAAGTTGGCGCGGTCGGCAACCCCACACCTTTTCGCCAATCTAACCCACGACCCCCGCCACCTCCATCACAAGGCACCCTCTTTACTTCACCCCCACAACACCAATTTACTCCTCAACCTTCCTTTGCTCCACCACAAAACCAAGCGCCCCACGCTGACCCTCCAGCTCCGCAACAATATCACCAAGTACCACCACCCACTAATTATGGACCGCAACAACAACATCAAAGGAGACCACTTGGCCCCAAAAGGTCCCATTATCCTCCATTGCCAGAAAGTCTCCCGGATATTTTCAATGCCTTAATGGCCGCCAACTTGCTCATGCTACCAAAGGAAAGGGCAGTGTGGCCCGCTAATATTGACACATCCCGCTACTGTGTCTTCCACCGCTCCCCCGGTCATAACATTGATCGTTGCTTCCACTTCAAGGATTACATTTATGATTTAAATGACCAGGGTGGCATTAATTGGGATGAGATGAGGTAGTTTATCACCACTATGAAAGAAAGAAGGCCTCCTCGGCAACAGTAGGCTCAGCAGCCACAGCAACCGGCTCCACAAGTACAACAGCAAGCTCCGACACCTCAGCAAGATAACGGGATTGTCCACAATCCACTACCGGAGCACCCGCCAAATCAGCACGTGAACCCTGTCACATCTCTCCGTGAGGTGGAGAGAGGACAGGGGTGGCACGAAGAGAACGCCTCTGTCGGGGCATTTAATCATAACCCAAATCAACCTCCGTGCCTCTTGCGCATGCTTCCTTCTTCTTCTACTCCCCAATTGAGCCGAGCTCTTCTACGCCCCGTTAATCCACCTGCTCCCACCAATTCTCCATCAACCCGATCTCTCCTTACCCGCTTACCGCCTCCGCAGTCTACCACACAGCAAACCCCGCCATCCACTACTAACCCTTCACCTTCGCCGTCTAGACCACTCCTTATCCGCCCGTCGCCAACGCACGCTACACCCACCACCACTACTCCTCCATCGGCAAGGATCCCTCCACTATCAGTTCCTCCACCTTTTGTGCCCAGATCTCTCCTCATCCCACTCGCTAACTCTCGGGCACCCCTTCCTACTCCTATACCTCCTACGGGGGCTTCTTTGTTGAACTCCTCACCAGTACTCCCTACGGTAACTTCCCCTTCTTCAAACGCCCCTCCACCACTTCTTAACACCAACGTACCTTCTTCTTCTTCCAATCCTCCCCCTACACTTGTCCCGACAGAGGCACGGCAAAATGTGGCGCCGCTCCGCAGTGGACGGATGTTCCACCGTATTTTTCCACAGAGGGAGCTAGGGCCCGTGCAAGGGCCGCAAGAGCAAGAACAAGAACAAGAGTCAGTGCCAGGAACTCAGTATGATTTGTTAAAACATTTGGACTGAACTCCAGCAAGAATTTCAATCCTAGAATTAATCAAAAGGTCCACCACTCATCAGATGGCCCTGAAAGAATATCTGCAAAAGGCTATGGTCAATGAAGACATCCCTGTTGAGCAGATAACTACAGTATTAACGCCCGCTAGTAGTCAGCCGGCGATTACTTTTCATGAGCATGAACTGGCGCCACTCTCAGCAAGGAAATATGCTCTGTGCATGACGGTCGACATCAATAAGGTGGCTGTAAAACAATGTCTAGTGGACACTGGGGCATCCATCAATGTCTTGCCCCCTAGGACCTTGAATTTATGCGGCATTCCTGAAAACCTGCTTCGGCCATCTACTATAACAGTCACAGCATACGACAATACCAAGAAGCCTCCTCTAAGCATGATCACATTAAAGGTCAGTTTGGGTCCGGCAACAATCACGGTCGATTTCCACATTTTGGACATGGATCCAACATTCAATGGCATCCTGGGCCGCCCCTACATTCAACAACTCGATGCGGTGCCCTCTACAAATCATCAGTGCCTCAAATTTCCACATAAGGGCCGCATTATCAAAGTTACCAGTATGCCTATTCTGTCGGAGGAAGATATACACTTGGCTTCGTCAGTTCCTTCTATTTGGCCTGCCAACAAGCCGTTGCTATCAATGCTAGACCTCCCTCACCCACAGCCAATGTCGCCCGAGACTGTCACGACAGTTGCTATGACACCCTTGCCTTCCAAGGGGAGGAAGAAGAAAAGCATGATAAACACCCCTGGCTGGAAAATTCTAATGAAAATGGTGTATCAAAACGGCAAAGGTCTGGGTGCCGGTTGTCAAGGCTGGACTAGGCCTATTAAGCCTCAGAAATTGATTACACGAGGCGGCCTGGGCTACAAAGGGCCGGGCAAAAATGAAGATGAACCATGGGTAGTTATAACATCCACCTTGAAGATAGATCGCCAGCCGCTTACTTGGACATTGAAGACACATTTTGTCACGGGTGGCGTTCAGAATCATGAGCGGACTACAATAATCACCTCCATTCTAGACTGTCAATATGTTCATGCAAGACAGTTTGCTCGCCATATTGCACCATTGGCCACTTATAAAGCCCTGGAGTCCCTAAGGCCTGATAAGAGAAGGAAGATGGATGATCCAGTGTGTGATTGGTATAGATGGTTCGATATGTATGATATTACTATTGCCTTGAGCCGTCTCTTTATGCCGACTGATCCGGAATGGCCACCACTAATACATGAATTGATTGAAAAGCCAGCTGTGATTACGGATAAGAGGCAGTTGCTGAGTGATTATATGGACACTGGAGAGCCAGATGTTCCGTATGAAGAAGGATTTACAATAGACAGGCTGTGGGCCGGCCTTTTCTCTCTCACTTCCATGCATCCGTCTCTTCTTGTTTCCCTACATTCTCAATTGTTCTCTCGCGTGCCGAGACCGCCGCCAATTATGGTCAGCCTTTCTCCAGATTCACTGCAGATTTCTCTCCCGATTCCTCCCTTGCTCCTCGAGCAATTCTCCAAACTCTCCATCACACCCCCGCGCGGGTCATCTCCGATTCAATCTTTCTCCAAGCTTTCAATCTCCACTCCTCTGCTATTCTCCCTTCACATTGCTTTCTTCTAGAAAAGGAAAATAAAAATGAGGATAAAGATAAAAACGAAAAAAAAAAACGTCAAAATTCCAACTCTTCAGACCACCATCTCCGTTGAGGAGACTTCTTATCTCTTTTCCAAGTGTGTCCCGACCCAGGGGCCACTCTTTCATGATTCATTGATAAATCTTTTCTCCCCCTCTGGAGAGGGGTCTCCTTCTGTATCACCTCCTGTATCCACTTTTTCACCTCCTTCCTTCAATCAAGCTAGTTGTTCTTCTTCTTCTAATAAGATTCATGGGGTAGATTTTTATAAGAAAGCCAAGGGTAAGCAGATTCCGCGTAGATTTCTGTTGGAGTTAGCCAGAAGATGCCAGGCTTGCTTAGCTCTTCCCGAATTCGTGGAGAATCCGATTATCCTGCCAGAGTCGGAGTATGGGGATGCTAATGTTTCTTATGAGGGTTTAGGTGTCTACGAGATCATGAATGATGAAGACCCTATTGAAGAGGGGGATGAAAGTTATGAAGAATATGAGGACGAGGCTGATGCCTTTGCCAGTGGTATGAGAAGATTTGATGAACCATCAGCCTCTGTAGAAGAGCCTACCAAAGAAGTTAATTTGGGTACCGAGGAAGACCCTAGGATTGTCCTCATCAACAAGAATTTGCCGCCCTCCGAAGAAGAGGCGCTTATTTTGGTACTTCAAAAATACAAGGACATGTTTGCATGGAGTTATGAGGATATGCCTAGATTGGACCCTGCGCTCGTTGAACATCGGCTTACACTTAAGCCAGGGTCTGTCCCGATCAAACAACGGTTGAGACGTTTCCACCCTAACATGGCTTTAAAGATGAAAGAAGAGGTCGACAAGCTTCATAAGGCTAGGTTTGTTAGAGTTGTCCTCTATCCGAATTGGGTGGCTAACATTGTCCCGGTCATGAAGAAAGATGGAAAGGTACGGATTTATATAGACTTTCGGGACCTCAACCGTGCGTGTCCTAAAGATGACTTCCCCCTCCCTCATATCGATGTTTTGATTGATAGCACGGCAGGATTTGAGACTCTCTCCTTCATGGATGGCTTTTCGGGTTATAATCAGATTCGTCTGGCTGAAGAGGATAAGGAGAAAACATCATTCACTACACCATGGGGTACTTACTGCTATGTGGTCATGCCCTTTGGACTCAAGAATGCTGGAGCCACCTATCAGAGGGCAATGATGGAAATTTTTCATGATATGATTCATATTTATATTGAGGTGTATGTGGATGACCTGGTTGTGAAATCAAGGACAAGGATTGAGCATCATGGGGTTCTAGTTAAAGTCTTGCAAAGATCACGAGAATATCAATTGAAGATGAACCCCAAGAAGTGCGTATTTGGCGTTTCTTCAGGGAAGTTGCTTGGATTCATTGTCAGCAAAAGGGGAATAGAAGTTGATCCCAACAAGGCGAAGGCCATTAGAGATATGCCTCCTCCCAAGAATTTGAAGGAAGTTCGAGGACTGATCGGGAGGTTGCAATTTATTTGCCGCTTTGTCTCCCAGCACTCACAACCATGCAGGCCGTTTTACGAGCTTACTAAGCCGGGAGTCAAGTTTAATTGGGATGACAAGTGTCAGGCAGCCTTTGACGGATTGAAGGATTATTTGGCCAATCCTCCTGTCCTGAGGCCGCCGATCCCAGGCAAACCACTCATTCTCTATGTTTCTATCCTGGATGACTCCGTAGGTGCTGTCCTAGCTCAGGTGGATGAAGAAGGAAAGGAGAGGGCAGCATACTATTTGTCTAAACTTCTAAACCCATGTGAGCAGAGGTACTCAGCCATAGAGAAGACTTGCACTGCTTTAGTCTGGGTAGTTCAGAAGTTAAAACATTATTTCTTAGCTCACGAGGTTCACCTCATTGCTCGCATGAATCCGATTAAATTCCTTCTTGAAAAATCTGTCCTCACTGATCGATTAGCACGCTGGCAAAGCTTCCTTTCACAGTTCGACATCACTTACATTCAACAGAAAGCTATCAAAGGCTACGCCATTGCCGAACATCTTGCTCACCACCCTCTACCCCGATTTGATCCCGTCAATTCGGAGTTCCCAGATGAGGAACTGATGTCCATCAATCAACCCCATGATCCTATGTGGACATTACATTTTGATGGAGCTCTAAACCCCCAAGGAAGAGGGATCGGCATGGTTCTTTTAACACCAGAAGGGGTCACCATCCCATTTGCTGCTCAGCTCACTTTCCCTGTCACAAACAACATAGCTGAGTATGGGGCTCTTTTGGCCGGCCTTCAAACCGCTCATCAATATGGTGTTACTCACTTGCGAATTGTGGGTGATAGTCAGCTTATTCTGCGCCAGGTGCTTGTCAAGTGCCGCACTGTCAATCAAGCTCAAGCCCTACCAGGAACTTGCTTCAGCTTATGCCAAACTCTTCACCAAGTTAATCTTTGTTCATGTCCCTCGTAGTCAGAACATCCTAGCCGATGCTCTTCCATCTTTGGCCTCTGCTCTAGTCTTCTCTCCTGAGCATGACTTTCATGTTCCTCTGATTCATCAGCGTGACACTCCAGCTATTAAGGATCGTGCATTCCTCGATATTAGGGATAAGGTGCTCGAGAAGGTCAGGCAGAAGGAAGCTCTTAAAGGCAAAGAGGTCATGCTTTTGGATTGGCAAGAAGAGTTGGCTGACGAAGAGAAACCTTGGTATTATGAGATTGCCAGGTATTGCAATGATCAGTCCTATCCCGAGGAGGCCACAGCAGAAGAGAAGAAAGCAATTAGAAGAGTGGCTCAACGTTATGTTTTGGTTGGAGGTGTGCTCTACAGAAGAGGGCTCACAGGTGTTTTTTTAAGATGCCTCGACGATGATGAATCTTGGAAGGTAGTGGAAGAGGCGCATTCAGGAGTGTGTGGTGGTCATGTGAACAGCCAGATGTTAGCTAAAAAGATCCTTAGGCTAGGCTTCTATTGGGAAACTCTAGAAGAGGATTGCTCCATCTATGTTCGAAGGTGTGTTAAGTGCCAACTGCACGCCGACAAAATTCATTCTCCTGCTTCCTCACTTCATCCCATGTCCTCCCCATGGCCTTTATCCATGTGGGCTTTTGATATCATTGTACCTCTTGGTGATTCGAACCTCCTGACCAAGCAAAAGTCGTTCATCCTGACGGCAACGGAATATTTCACCAAGTGGGCGGAAGCGGAAGCTTACGTGGAGATTAAAGCGTCAACAGTCTGCAAGTTCATAATGAAGAACATCATCACGAGGTTCGGCATCCCGAGTACCATCGTCACCGACAATGGACCTCAATTTATCTCTCAAGAGCTCAAAGATCTCTGCAACATGTATAACATTGCATTGCATCATTCTTCTCCCTATTATCCGCAGGGCAATGGCCAGGCAGAGGCCACTAATAAGACTTTGATCAAAATCGTCAAAAAGACGTGTGAGGCTAATAAATTCTCGCATTGGCCAGACAAGCTAGTTGAAGCTCTCTGGGCCTATCGCACCTCCATTCGTACCCCTACTGGGCAAACCCCTTTCGCCCTTACTTATGGAATGGAGGCGGTAGTCCCTTATGAGATTCTCATTCCATCTTTGCGAGTACAATTGGACAAGGAACTCCCTATTGATGAGCGTCGCGATTCACTCCTTGCTCAATTGGAACTCCTAGATGAGAAGCGTCTGGTCGCCGCTGAGCATGCGCGTGTTTATCAAAATAGGCTCTCACGTTTTTATCAAAAGAAAGTAATTGAGAGAAAATTCAAAGTCGGTGAGATGGTAATCAAGAGAATCTTTGTAAAATCTGGTGGACCCCGCTCAAAACTCCAACCAAATTGGGAAGGACCCTTTGTTATAAAAGTTGTTTATCCTGGCAACGCTTACAAATTAATTAATGATGAGGGAGAAGAGCTAACTCACCCTTGGAATGGTTTGTATCTTAAGAAATACTACCCTTGATTCTAAAATCTAAAAATATATATATATATTTCCAAAATCCAAAAAAAAAAATAGAAATTCTCCAAAAAGAATGAAAGTTTTCCAGATAGTTGCCACGGTTGTAAGGACGCAAGGTCCGAAAGGTTAAAATTCAGAATTCATTCACCTGTCTTGTTAGCTTAAAATGGGGTTGACACTCGCACACACTAACACGCTTTATTCTTGAACTCAAGCGGTGCAAAATCCGACGGAAAGTCAAAACCTGACTAAAGGTGAAGACAATACCCGTTCTTTCCTTCTTCGGCCCATAAGGGAGGAAGGGACGCCTCGAGGTAGATACGCCAAGCCTACTCGCCGCCCTAGTAGGTGGAAGTCAGGGCCCAAAAGGGAACACAAATGCCACAAAAGCCCAAGTACAATTAGGTTTTTATTTATCAATGCAAACCAATTCCAAAGTGAAAGTCAAATGGTGAAAAGAAAAGCATGTCAAGAGGGCAAAGTCCCCGCAAGGAAATCCTTGGGCGTATGCATGCAATATAAAAGAGGCAAAAGGCAACAAAGTTTCCCTACGCCAAAGACTGAACCCCAACGGGCATAGGGCAGGGGAGGTAGCTTTGCTTCGGGCATCTCAGAATCCCTTATGGGCTTCCTTATATCCTCTTCCATCCCTTCCTTTGGGGAAAATCATAAACCAGCAGAATGGTCGAGACGGACCTAGGAAATTTCACCGTGCGAAATCTCGAATATAAGTTAATCATTATCACGTCAACTCCCTTTTAATTACTCAAGAAAGGTTCATGAATTCTTAAGGGTAACCGTGTAGGACCCACGGTCTGGGTAGCCTTGTCAATCCAATTTGGAAAACAAAAAAAATTTTAATTAACGCCTTCGTTTAAGGCGCTTTGTATTTAATTCACGCCTTTATTCAGGTCGTCTCCTTCAAAATAACGTCCCCTCCCAGGTCGTCGCTTTCTCAAAATTCAAAAACATTTTAAAATTCACGCCGTTACCTTGGGCGTCTTTTATTTGAGTAACGACCTAATCTAAGACGCGTCTTTTGAAAAATAAAAGAAAAAAAATGAATATAAAAGGAAAAGAAAAGAAAAGAGGAAATAGGATTTATTCTTCATGTGTGTGCTTGCATTATTGCATAGGGCATCTTGATTATTGTTTGCATACGTATGCTTGCGTGTTGCATCTCCCTTTATTGGTTGTTTCAGTTGCCCTATTCGATTAAAGGCTTGACCCCTTGACCCGCTATCCAGGTCAAAAGTAAAGGCACCCCTTGCTTATGGAGCAAGGGGCCAAGTCGAACATATGAATTAACATGTTTATCCAAGTGTGAACCACAGCTGCAGGTACGGGACTGAGTAAGGTAAAACAAAGAACGTGGAAAAGAAGCAAAATACACAACCACAAGTACACAACTACACAAGTGCTCAGGTAACAAAAATGTCAATCTCATATATCTATACATCATGAATATCTGAGTACAGGTGTGAGGGTGGAGGAGTACAAGTAAGTCTCTCAGCTCTCGCCTCCACCCTCCTCTCTCCTACTCTCTACCTCGTCCTCGCCGTCCCGAGGAGGCACTGGTGGAGGAGGCATGGGCCCCCGAGAAGAAGCTGGAACTCGAGCCTAGCCCCCTGCCTCGCTCCTCTCTCAAAGAGAAGAACCCGCCACAAAGGTGGAGCTGGTGAAGGAGTACCCCGCAGCACGAGCTCGCTCACGCCCTCGCTGGAGACACTCCTCAGCAACTCGTAGCCGCTCCTGAGAAAGGACCAGCTGGGTCCTCGAGTCTACCAGCTCACACTCGCGTGCTGCCACCAGCTACTGGTACCGGGCACGCTCTGACTGCTGTAGCTCGTGGTGACGGGCACGGTCCGCCAAGTGCTCCTCCCGCTCTCGAGCACGCTCTCTCCGCTCCAGCTCGAGGGCAACCCGCAGCTCTGCCACATCCTGAGGCAGCTCCTCCCGTCGCCTCAGGGACCGCTCCAGCTCTGTAATCCGCTGCTCGCGGATCGCCAGCTCTGTCCCGGCCAGGGCAGCCTGGGTACGTGCCGCCTGTAATTGTCTGGTCTGCAAACAGGTAAATAAATCATCAGTTCCACAGTTCAATAATTCATGAAATAAGCAATACATGATGAAAAGTAAATCACTCACCTGGGCAGTCATCGCCTGCTGTCCCTCGCAGACGCAAGCAAGAGTGGCTCGAAGCTCCTCAGTCTGAAAAATGAATTCAATCAGTGCACAAAGTAATATATAATCAATAATTGAATGAGGTTCGAGTTTTGGAATTTACCCGTGAGGTGAGGTCGCGCTCTGCCGCCTCGGCCTGAGCCACTGCCCCCGCCAGCTGCTCCGCTAGTGCAGTCGCCTCTGCACTAGGCCCTCTCGAGCTAGAGGCCTCTCCCATATCTCTCCCTGCTGCTCCCTGCTGGGCACGCTGCATTTATTAAGATTGTCAGTGGCTAATCATCAATAATTCATAAAAAAAATTCATTTGCATAAATTTTACACTCACCAGGGTCTCAAGGTCCACCCGTGTGGTGGCCAGCTGGTCCTCCAGGCTGTGTAGGTGGGCCTGGGCATCCATCGCTGCTATGTCTCGTGCATCCTGCATCCATTTTCATGTTAGTCGCATAATAGAAATACATAAGCATTTGCATTTAATTTAGAAGCAATTGCATTCATACATACCCCTAGGACCCTCATCTGGGGTCGGCCGGCGTAAACCTCCCAGTAGCGCCGGAGGTACTCGGAGCTGTCGGTCGCCTGGGAGGTGACTCGGGTCCCGCCTCGCCGCCAGTCGGCGTACTGGTCCTCGAACCGCACTCTCTAGTCGATCGCCTTCGTGCGACCGCGCGTCTTCTTCCCGATCCCTCGCGTCTCTCCAACTTCTACCCACTCTTGGTGTAGGCCCAGGGTCCTCATCACCAGCCTAAGCCGTAGTGGCTCAATCTCACTCAAGCAATGAACCCAAAGCTCATGCTCGAAGCGAGGTCGGCCCGCTACGACCCACGGCTGGCCCTCGTCGGTCATCCCCTCATAGGGCCTCCATCGCACCTGCATCCATAAACATATATTCATCATCATCATCATATTCGCACAAAAATAAAGAAAAAAAATTGCATAACATTCATCATGTGTACCAGCGAGGGAGGAAAGTCACAGAACTCTCTCCGTAGCACCCACAACTCGTAGCCGAGTGGGGCACCAAAAACGACCGGAAGCCAGCGCCGTGCTAGAGGGAAATCTCCCTCACCTCCTGGCCGTGGGTCGGCGCGCCCCATAGGCATGTACAGATGGCTCCAAACCTGCATCCATGCATTGCATTAGTGAGGCATTCACGTGCATAATAAAAAGAAAAAAAAAGAAAAGAAAGAAGGGAAAATATATAAGTGCATACCTGAAGAAAAGGTGAGAAGCCACTGACAGTCGTCTCTCGTCCTGTCCCCGTGGACAAGTCGGCTAGTAGGTGCGCTAGCAGCGCCGCTGCCCAGGCATATCTGTCGACTCCCTCTAAATCCTCGAGGATCCCTAGGAACCGGCAGTTGATGACGTCACCCTTCGTCCCCAGCAATAGCCTCCCGAGCAGCAGCAGTAGGAACCTCCTCAAGTCTCGGTCTGCCCTCTCCCTGTCGGCTGGATCCTGGCAATAGACTGCCCTAGCCCCCTCGATCAATCTCTGTGAGAACTGCTCTAAGGACTCCCCTGACCTATGCCTAGCATCCCCCAAGCCCATCACTGTAGTCAGATCGGTGCGGAAGATAGTCCTACACTCGCTAGGTGTCTCGTAGACCATCTCTAGCCCTAGCAGTCTCTCGGCCAACTCGGTATAGTCTGGTAAGGTGATCCCGCTCACTGCCTCACCATCTACCCTCAACCCAGTAATCCTAGCTACATGCTCTAGGGTAGGAACCATATGCCCCCAAGGCATCAGGAATGCCCGGCTAGTCCTATCCCATCTCTCCCTCAGAACTTGGATAAGTGGTAGGTCGGGTCTGACTGGCTCTATGCTAAGGAAGGCCCCAAACCCCATAGCATCTACCCTGGCTCTCTGGAACTCGGGGAGGCCGTAATATGCTGCTTGGACCATGACCCAGGAGATCCGTGTCCTCATCAACCCCTGCACGCATAAAAAAAAAAATTTTGGTTTAATTGTTCAATTATTCTGGTTGAAATTCACTTAATTGCCTTGATTGAGATTTTGATGTTTGATTTAATTAACGACCATCCCCAGGTCGTGGTTTGTTTAATTAGCGCCCCTGAGGAGGGCGTGGTTTCTAAGTGAGCTTTGAATTAACGACCTACCCTAGGTCGTTGTTTATCTAAGAAACGCCCCGGTGGGGGGCGTGGTTCTGAGGTTAATTTCTAAATTTC
Organism: Amorphophallus konjac; assembly: GCA_022559845.1. Taxonomy (NCBI): domain Eukaryota; kingdom Viridiplantae; phylum Streptophyta; class Magnoliopsida; order Alismatales; family Araceae; genus Amorphophallus; species Amorphophallus konjac. The sequence continues at coordinate 359,855,003 of CM040122.1, forward strand.
TAAAAGGGTTTCCAATTGACGCCTGTCCCAGAGTCGTCATTTCATTAAGTAACGCCCCTGTGTAGGGCGTTTTCTGTTAAAATGGATTTTGGGTTTTAATAATTTATTTTGGAATTAATGAAATGGACGACCATCCCTCTGGTCGTTATCTATTGAATTGACGCCCCGATGGAGGGTGTTGTTTTCCAGGGTTGTGAAAATAAAATAAAAGCAACATGCGATATAAATCATGGAAAAATATATAACTAAAAAAATGCACGGAATTAACAGCATGATTGATATGAAAAAAAAATGATAATTTAAATAGACGACATGCTGCAGGGCGTGTTTCATGATGTTAATTATTTTTTTAGGAAATAAAATGAATTCACGACACCCATAAGGGCGTCTCTTTTCTGAGTTTCGAGCTTTCTAACCCGAGGGCTATGGAAAATACCGAAAAATGAAAATAAATTTGGAAAAAAATGGAAATTGGGTTGGGGGCCTACCTTGTGGCGCTTGGGTTCTTCCCGTGGAGGGCGTGGCTGACGAGGCCGCCGGAGTTGGCCGGGGCGAGGAGCGGCCGCCGCCGTGGCCGGTGGCTCATCACCGTCTTCGTGATCACTGTCACCACCTTCCTCCTCACCGCCGTCTTCTCCTTCTACGTTGCCCTCTTCATTTTCGCCATCATCATCTTCTTCTTCTTTGCCTTGTCCTCCGGCCTCGTCGCCGGCTGTCGCCGTCGGAGCTTCCTCGGCCGCCGGATCTTCCTCGGTCGCCGTGGGGGGAGCATCCTCGTGGGCATCTTCGCCCAAGTCCATGACCTCCGGTGCGGCCACCCTCTGCCGTTTAAGTCCACCGGCCATGGCTAGGGCTAGGGTGTAGAGAGAAGAGAGAGAGATAGAGAAAGAGAATGATATGAGGGTTGGGTTCGGTTAGGGTTGTAGTGGGAGAGAAGAGAGAAAGAAGGAAAGAGAACGGAGGAAGAAGAAGAAAGGAGGGAAAGTTAAGTTGAAGGGTCAAAAAGAATTAACGACTTAAGGAAGGCCGTGTCTTATGGAATTAACGACTGAAACAAGGGCGTTTCTTGATAATTGACGACATTTCTTAAGGCATAATTTTTATTTGCATGGGGAATGATAACCGTCGTCAGACGCATTCATTAGGGGCTGATTGATGTGATGGGAGTAATGATTACTATTTCTGAGTAACGACTATGTCTGAGGCGTTATTTATATAAAACATGGCTTTTCTGAAGGCGTTACTTTTGGAATTTCAACGAATACTTTTTGGAATATAAATCGAATTAACGCCTTTTCTTAGGACGTTATTTAGTTAACGCCCATTGGTGAAGGCGTTAGTTATGAGAGATCAATCATTGAAGACGACGTTGGTTGAGGTGTCACTTTGTGAATTCACGACATTAACTGAGTCGTTATTTGCAACAGAACCGCAAGTTATTGGAAGATTTGATCAGAATCATTGTGTTATGGCTCAATCAGAAAATTATCATTGATCTATTGGAAGAAAAGATTACATTGCTTCAATGAGCCGCTTTGGGCCTCAAGCTTCTTAAAGCTATTACATAAGACTTCCACTGATCTCTGTCTTCTTCTGAGTTTTCCACAGGATGATGTGTCTTGTTGATTTTCCACAGAGCTTGGATAGTTATGCATTCTTCTCCATCCTCATTGCTGCCAAGGTCCCGTGTCTTGATCGGAGGGAGATGAGATAGAGCTTCGAGTACTTGCCGTGGAAGCCCGAGTTGAGGAAGGCACCGGTGTGAGTTATACAGAACGAATTCTGAAGCGCCTATGAGTTAAGGTCTGTACCGGGGGAGAATCTTGCACGGAGTTCTTGAGTCTTGAGTATTCCCGGGGCGCAAGTGAAAAGGTTCTTTGGCATTACTTTGAGGTGTTCTCTCCATTCCGCTCTCTTCTTAATCTGAGGAATCCGGTTCGTCACCCTATTGCTTATCCCAAGTGAACCGGTCATGTAAGAGAGTGGGCTCTTTGAGAAGATTCTAGAAGGTTGTTGGGTCTCATCACATGGGTCGAACTTGAAGTGGAGATCTACCCAACTAGAGAGAGCTAGCATGCATCCGTAGATGGGTCTTTCCATTGTCGCCGAGGTAAGCCCACTATAGAGATAGGCTAGGATAGCCGGTCCAACTCTCTCTCCTTCCCATAAGCTCACTATTGCGCTTAATTGGGCCTCCTCTAGGAAATCTTCCTTGGATGGGAATAAGAGTGCTCCTGCTAAGCATACCACGAAGGCCTTCGTCACCCGTTCGATTTCTTCTTCTTCTTTAGCTTGATCCGCTCTCTTGTACACCCATGAGGCAATGTGACCTTGATTTGGTTCACTAAGTTTGGGTTAGGTATCAATGTGGTTAATAGTTCATGTGAGGAGATTGGTTTTGGCATGATGGCCATCTTCTCTTCATCCCCTTACTTCATCCTCTTCAAGCCCAAGATCAACTCTAATTCTGCCAATAGGATGGTGGCTTCAAAGGTTGAGAATAGGAAGGTGTGAGTGGAAGGGTGCCATATTTCAATTAAAGCTCCTATGGCAGCCCAATCAAGGTGAACCTGGTCATAGTGTTTTGCATGGGTTATTAGGCCTAGTAGATGCCATCTAGAGAGAAAGACCCTCATATCTGAAGAAAACTTGGAGAGAATAAGAGGCAGCCACTTAATTTTGATGAATCTCCGGGCTCTTGGGATATTAGGATATTCCTGTGAAAAAGAAAGGAAAAAGAAAGGACAAGCAGAGAAGTGGATGAGAAGAAGTGGAATAGCGGAACCGAAGAAAGATAAAACAGAAGGGACATCAACCAGTTAAACTTACCTGATTTAATGCAATACGGTTGCTGATGTGCCCGTTGATCTCAGATAATCTGGGAGTTGAAATCTTAGATCTCTTGATGGCTCTCTCCATCTTCAGTCTGCAGGAAGGGCTTGGACAGTTGCAGTGCCTGTAGAAGGAACGGAAGAAGCAGAAGAAGAAGGATTCGATGAATTTGTTTTGATTGATCTAGAGAGGTTCCTTCCTTTTTATGGAGGTCTGAAGGGCCTTAAGGCTGTTCGGAGTTGGAAGATTGATTGCCATTAGGATTGGGTTTTGCTTTCGATTTGGAATCGGAAGCGGGTGGTTAATTAACGTCTTCTGTTGGGGCGTCAATTGTTCAATTGACGACTTGACCGAGGTCGTGTTTTATTTCACGCCCCTGTATGAGACGTCTTATTCTTGAAACTCTCGGTGCATTTAACGCCTCAGTGGAAGGGCGTGTTTTATCTTTTGACGCCCTGATATCAGACGTTTTTTATGCTTTTGACGACATTCCCTCCAGTCGAGATTTTATTTGCTCACATGATTAACTCCTCTATATGCTTTAATGAACTTAAGTGCTATTCTTTGGTTGGAATTGTTTTTTTTATTAAGCACTTATGATCATATCTCGAGGGTTATTGTTATGAGGGCTAATGAATTTTTTCAAGTACAGAAGAGTGCAGGTTTCGAGATGCTTGGATCATTCGTCGGAACGACATCATTCTTTCCTTGTATTTCTTTCCTGTAAGCATTGTTACTATATGGTATTTTACGCTATTATAGCATATCAAGGACCTTGTGGTTCTGATGAACCTAGAATTTGAGTTCCCTTCATCAAAAACAGTGATAGTTCCAGGAGAGTCTTGATCACACGGATAGGCCGTTGAGTCATTAAAGGTCTGGGACGATGGTTCCACTTTCTGGGTTGATGCGCGGACAAACGGGCTTCGGCTTAGTGTTAGCTTAGAGATCTGGATTCTTGACCAAATCTAGATGGCTTAGCAATATTATCCTTGATTATTTTCTAGTTTTAGTTTGTTTTATCTTTTTCCTTTTAGCCCAGCATGCATCATGTAGGACTTTGAGCTTCATGCTGAAAATCTTCATATTATGGTAATAATGAAGGTCACTCGTTCTTAATTGAGTTGACATGAGATATTCCATTCCAAATCGAGTACTTTATTCTCTCTAAAGCCGCTCAAGCTAGTTCTTTGAAAATGTCCCTTTGCTGGGTCTTCATCTCAATTCTCTTTATTTTTCTACAAATTTACCTTGGTTGTAGCACGTCCACATTGGCTGGTAACCGCTCTCCAATGGTGTCTCCCTGTCGTGCCCGCGTGCACATTTTATTTACTTAGTTTAGTCTCCTTTATCCAGCAAATCGATGCTTCCCTGGAATCACCCGGAGTTGTTTCACTTTGAATCTTGGAAAGATTTCCAATGCTTAGTGTCTGAGGCGTGTCACATCACACCTTGGCATCTACTTATCAGTTCACCCCACTTCATTCCACTTCGTTTCATTTCGTCTCACTCCCTTCCAAAGCAGACGCCAAGGCGGGGCAGCTGTAGACATGCCAAAATTGACGCTTTGTTGATCAAATCTCATGTCACTATGATAATGCCCCGAATTGAACTTCAATATTTCTATAATATAAAGTTTTTCTATTTTTTTTTGTGTTTTTGTGATTTATTCTTGCATTTTTGGTGATTAACGACTTCATTGGGGGCGTTATTTAAGTAACGGCCTTGCCTTAGGCGCGTTCTAAAGAAAGGACGACCAATTGTAAGGGCATCAATTCCTGGTGTTTTACGAATCCCACCCTGATTGAAAATCAATGATTAACGTCCTTCCATAGGACGTGTTTTGTTTAACGCCTTTGCTTCAGGCGTCTCTTCACAATTTTCAAATAAAGAAGGTTTTTATTACCAAAATTGAATCCAGGAAGTGACGCCTTAAGCCTGGTCATTTTTTAAATTAACGACCTGGGGCAGGTTGTCAATTCTGAATTGACGCCCTTTGGTAGGTCGTTTCTCACCCTTTCGTGACCTGTTTAAATTCATCTTTCCTGAAGAGTTCCCTGCTTTTCTTGATCACCTTGCTTGATCTGGGAACTAGAGTCCTTGCCATTGACGATCACTGCCTATTCTTATCTTCCCAAATCCATGCTTATCTGTGATCGAGACCTTATAAAAGGATTCCCTAGTCAATCTCGCGTGAGGTTACGGTGTTAGCACGGTATTGCTGGAGTCATTAACCACGAATTAGAAAAGAGCAGAGAGCAGTTTTCTTTTGCGCAGAGAAGAGTTATTCTCTTCATCCGTGTGATCTCTTCGTCATCTTCCTTCTGCTTCCTGCTGCTTCGGTGGTTCTCCCCTTTACTGTTTACAGGAACAGCAGGGGTTCCCTCTCCCTTGTGTGCTTGTCTTCATCGTATCATCATCGATCATCATACTTTTTTTTTCTTTTGCATTAGTACTGCATCTCCTCTCCTCTCCCTAATTCTCTAGGGGTTTTAAAACCAAACAAAAGGTGCGCATGCCATATTCTTATTTCATCATACTGCTTATTTGGATTGATACTACACTCACTCTCGGCTGATCCACTTTTCTTTTATTGGTTTGTTCTTTGTTTAAGGTAATCAACAAGGAAAACCTCCCTTCATCGGCCGGCCGATAGAAGGTGGAGGAAGGAATCCATATCCATCCCGCGTCTTATTTTCACCAGGTATTCGCGATCATCTTTTCTTGTTATTGAGGTAACCCCTCTGGCGATCACACTCCTTAGTAGCACCACGTGCTCTTTTACTCCCTTTTTCATCATTATTCTTCTTTTACTCTTATGCATATACTCATATATATATCTTCATTTAAGAGTGGATTTTCCATGATTCACAAATGGCACTGACGGAAGCCCGGGTTAGGCCCGATCGGAAGTCTCTGCTATGCGCGATGGTGGTCTTTGGACCTACGTCCTCTGCCACGTACCAAGGGCCTCTAATTTAATGAACCATGCCTCTCTTGCATGATAGATAGAAACATCTCATGTGACATCGTCATGTGTATACCTTTACATCTTTATTCTGGCCTCGACAACCCACTATCTCGGTAATTAATTAAAGGTTTTCCCTCCTCGTGGGGGATGTAATTAACGCCACAACCTTTATGGTGTGGCGGACTGCTGGTCCCGACCGAATCTTACTCTCGCCCGTGTACGGGTCAGAATGAGCGCATAATAAACTCATCACTTATGTGGCTAGCACGCCTGCGCAGTCAATCAGTCAGTTAATTACCGGCTAATTAATTGGTTGATCGATACGTAAATAAAGCAAATAAATCCACCAATAAAACAAAAATAATAATAATCTTCAACAAAGTACGAGGAAGAGATCCTAACGCTGAAACAGTCTGGCACGGCCGGTGGGACCAGTGTCACCTTTCATCTCTTTGCCGAGATACTCGGGCTTCGAGGCCCTCCCAAAGGTTGCTGATCGTTGGTTTGTTTGTCTTGGCAGGCGAATGATGACGACAACAACTGGACTGACTGGCGTCGGCTTTGGCCCTTCAATAGTGGCCGGTCATGCGCAAGGGTACCTGGCGGTGCCCATGGTGTTCGGCAACTTCCCTGCTGCTGTTGGCTTCCCCAACTTCTTGGTGTTAGCCTTTGTGGATATGCTGGAGGTGGAACCCTCGGAGCCCGTCGAGGGAGCTACAAAGAAGATGGAGCCTCTGAAGGCTCGATGCTACCACGACTTGCCCAAGAGTCCAACCCTAGTCACCAGCTGCCTGGTGCACCATGCTGTCCATGGGGTCCGCCCCGATGCTGCTAACAAGTTCGGAGGTCGTCAGCACAAACAACTCCGAAGGAGCACTGCTGTGGTTACTGGATCTCTGTCTCAATCCGGTAAATCCATGATGGTTGGTGGCGTATGCGTCTTTCTCAATGGGCATGACACACGAATAGTCCAAGACCGGGTCGTCCCCGCCATCCCCGTCCGTAACTCATACCAAGCCCTCGCTAGAAGGAGGGCGGAAAGAGAGGTGGCCAGCCGCTACGGCCAAGAGAAGTTGGCCCCCAGGCCAAAGAAGTTCAAACAGGTATGGGTCCCCAAAAGGGTCCAACCTATCCACCAAGCTGCACCTGTCCACTGTCGCCCTGCTCGCGACGGAGTGGAGGGACGGAAAGAAAAGGGCCTAGCCCCAAGAGAAGAAGAAGTGGTTGCGGACCCTCCATGCCGCGAAAGCTTCCGGGCCTGCGCCCGCTAAGCCAACATCCCTGTTGTGGGACGAAGATTTCGGCAACCTGCCGACAGGGCTTGGCTGGCTTACATCTCTCCTGCGGGAGGTTGACAACATTCCCCCTCGTGCTACATCAAGAACAGGGTCGAGAAGAGATGGCCTATTTGATCAAGAATTATTTTCGAGGGCTAGGTAACCCCTCGCTTGGACAACAGCGGTTGATGCAAGCATCCGCAGTCAATGAAGACTACTGCCCTTCAATGGTAGTTGAAGAAGATGCAGGAGAAAGGATGATGGTGTTGTCGGTTGACGACAATGGCTATGATGACGGCTTTGAGATCGAAGCCGATGAAGCCGCCCCTAGGCGGGAAGAAACAGGAAGGACTTCTGTGTTCGAGAGGCTGACCTACCCGGAGTAGGCTAAGAGGAAGGTCCATCGACGGAGAAGAAGGATGCAGGTCTTCACCTACAATATGGCTGGCACATTCAGCCGATATGGGGGGGCTTCCCGAAGACCCCCGCGAGTTGGCTCAATTGGCCACGAGGCCGGGGCGGAATACTCAAAGAACAGAAGCTGCAAGGGAGCTCTTGGCGACAGCTAAAGGAAAACAACCCCTGGGTTATCACCAACGGAATGATGGAGCTGCTATCTTAACTACCAATGTAGTGACAGCGGAAGAAGACGATGACGTCCTACTCGACATCCTGCCCGAGGGTACGTCCGGGGAAGCAACCGAGGCTATCCCTAGCACGGAAACGATGGACCCGTCGGTCCTGATGCTACTTCAAAGATACCGGCAAGAGATAGACTTACTAAAGAAATAGTTGATGCAGAAGACTGAACAGTCATCAGCTACCAAGCCGCCTGAAGTCCAGGGCGAATCATCCCGGGGAGCGGTCCGTCATGTCGACCCTTCGCCGCTCTACACCATGCCTCGGTCGTCAGAGCCGAGCATGGTGACAACTCAGCAGCAGCCACCACAGTCACAGCCGTTGATGCCGCCGGTGCTCCCCCAAGTGCACCAGACACCCCCACTGCTGCGTCCTCCACAGGCGACCGCTCTGGTCACCCCGTATCTGTAGCCGGCACACTTCTATCCGGACCCAGTTGACCCCACAATCATGGACCAGATGATGGTGGAAAGGATGATCGAGCTGAAGCTCACAGAAAGGAGTGAAGGTGACTATGTCGCATTTGATGCCTATCGGGTGCCATACTCGCAACATCATGCTGCCAAGCGGCTTCCCCCAGGGATCAGCAAGCCGCCCAAGTTCGACAAGTTCAATGGGAAGGGAACCCCGAAAGAACACGTCGCATATTATATGACCGTCATGGGTGATCTAGCCACCGATGAGTCATACTTGTTGAAGTTTTTCGGATCCTCATTGACAGGGCTCGCATTTGAATTATACTCCAGCCTCCCGGCCGGGTCGATCAGCGATTGGTCGGATATGTAGAGGAAGTTCAAGGAAAGATTCCGTGTTACTGAGAGGGAGGTCATAATGGCCGAACTATACTCAACAAAGCAAAGGGCAGATGAGACAGTCCTCGACTATATTAAGAGGTGGAGGAACCTCACAATGTGATACAAGCGGCCCCCGCATCAGGAGGACGCTGTGCAAATATGCAAACAGATCGTCAGGAGGGAAGTTCTGGAAAAGATGATTGGAATGGAAATACGGTCATTTGACTGATTAAACAATGTCGTGGCCAAAGTGGAAGCCTTTCTGGCCAGGCCTACCCCTACATCAACTGCCAGCACAACCCAGAAGGGCAAGGCAGTGGATCGGCGCCAGCCGCCTAACGAAGCGAACACTCTTGACATCAAGGCGTTCGAACAACAGAAAGGTAAAGGCAAGGAGGCGGTCGCCCCACTGCCTGCAAAACCCCTGGATGGCAAAGAAGGTCCCTCGCTGCGGGACAAAATGAAGAAAGCCTACTCCTTTCCGAAGGACAAGACCAGGATTCTATTCAATTGGGTAACAGAATATGGCATGGTCACCCTGCTAGAGCCAAAGAGGCCGGAGCACCAGAAGAGAAAAGACAGCCCAAGATTCTGCCCCTACCACCAGATGCTGGGGCATCCAATCGAAGACTGCTATGTTTTCAAGGACATCATCGAAGGGATGGTGAAGAAAAATGAAATAGAGTTGGGGGAGTACAAAGTGGACCCTCCTCAACCACATGAAGCCCCTCTGAGGAGGGCAGGAGTCAACATGATCTCCCTATACCAGGTATTGCCCGAGGAGATCTCTGAAGCAAGCACGCGGTACACCTATGAAACTCATTTCTTGGAGCCTGTGAAGAAACAACAGGGGTGGCAGTAGGTCCCTGCAAAGCACAAAAAGGAGAGGGCACCCTGCCCGAAAGTGGCGGCACATGTCCATGGCGTCACACCGCGACCCGCTTCACCGGTGGCAGCACCTGTGTGGACCACTCCACCTGCAGTCATCAGAATACCCACCCGCAATCGGAGGAAACAAACTCTGCTACCAGTAGTCAAGGAAACCAGTCCTGGGATCCGTAGACTACAAGACATTATTGAAGGGCTAGATGAGTACATGCAGCCCGAATTGAAGCCCTTGCTGGTGCGGGACCATGTCCCATGGCAAGAACTGGAGCAGCTCTCGCTCGAGCGAAAGGAAGAAGCTGATGCAACATCCGATAAAGAGGGCAGTATGTTCTGGGGGCAGGCGCCCACTGAAGTAAAAAAGAAGAAGAAATAAAAGAAGAAGAAAAGAAAGGTCGCTAAGGCCGATAAAGTGCGGGTTGTCTCCTGCAATACTCTATCAGCACTCTTCAACTTGCCCGGAGATGAGAAAGAAGATGAAATCTGCTTCATACCCCCTGTTGAGGGAGGCAAGGCTGAAGCCGCGACTACTGCACATGCAACCCGGTCAGGCCTAAAATGGGGGCGCAAGCCGCCGCCCAACCACAACATTATATTCAGGGGAGAGCAGCCCTACAAGACACCTCCCCCGGAGGTCATGGGAGTCCAAATCCCTCCTCCGCCAGGCCTATATAACAAGAGTGGGGGCAAGGCAGTCCCTTCATTTCTGAATTCATGAAGATGTCTAAGGGGAAGCAGCCATGCTGGGAGGCTAACCCTGCACCCAGGGGTGTTCACCCGCGGCTAGCACAGTCTACTGAAGCCCCGAATACAGATGGAGTTTTCCCTGCAGCGGCTGATGAAGAACATCAAGGATGCGGTGCTAACCAGAAGGGTGCCGAGTCCGAAGCAGATGAAGCAGGTCCTTCAAGGGCCACAACTCAGGACTCTCCCAAGCCCAGATGGGCTGAAGAGATGAAGCTTTACAATGTCCGAGCTGGGAGCCGAATAATGAAGGTACTCAAGAAGCTCCCTGCTAGATTCATAATTTGGGAGATCCTCTTTTTGAGTGAAGAGACTCGATAGGCGATCATCATTGCTCTGCAGACAACTGCTCATTTTGAGACCTGCTTGGCTGAAGCAATGCCGGAAGCCAGCATGACCTTCACTCTAGAGGATATGCTACTACCTACCATCAGCCACAACAGGCCGCTGTACATGAAGGGGCACCTGAACGGAAGGGAGCTGAACAGGATTCTGGTCGATCCTGGTGCAGCGGTCAACATTCTGGCCTAGAGAATATACGAGAGGCACCACTTCAACGTGCATCTCGAGAAAGTCAGGGATATGTGTATCACCGGCTTCAATAAAAAATGTGAAGTGTCGATGGGGGTGACGGAGTTTACACTTACCCTGGTGGATTTCACTACGATGGTGCTGTTCCATGTCCTCGACTCCCGCACCTCGTATAAGGCGTTGCTCAGCCGCCCATGGCTGCATGAAAAAATGGTGGTGCCCTCTACGCTCCACCAATGTATCAAATATAATCTCCAGGGGAAGGAGGAGAGGATATTTGCTGACCTCCACCCATTTGAGGTATTTGAATGTCACTTGGCGGACGCCAACCTATATGTGGGGCCTCCTTAGAAGACCTCTGAAGCCAAAGCCCCTGCAGGGGTGTCAAAAAATGCATCCGGTGACAATTGGTATCCACCACCGCCGCGCGGATATGTCAAGCCCAAGGTGGTATCTCATATCACAGTATCCGGGGACGTGGGCAGAATAGCACCCCCAGCTTTGTACCCCGAAGCTAATGAAGTGCAGGTAGATCAACAGCACAACTACATTGGAGTCCCGGACGGCCTCACCAAGCCGATTCCCGGTCTCGATGACCCCACTATCGAGCCTTTCAAAACTTGAGAGGTGGCGCAGGTAGATGGACTTAGCAGCTTGTTCTATACGTCTGAAAAACATCATACTCGGGAAGACACAGACTACGGCCTCCCCGAAGATATAAGCAATCCGTCAGTCCCTGTCAAGGGTCTGGCATTCACAACCAGTTGGATGGCCAAGATGTTTCAGAAGCAACACATCCCCTTCGATCAGTCTCATAACAGCTAGGAAGCTTTCCAGAAAATGTGGTATCCCGCAAGTCTAGATAAGGAACTGAGGCGCGTCTCTCAGCACCCGGGGTTGGGCTTCACCCTAGAAGAATATTACTAAAGCGGGTGATACGAGGTGGACACCATCTCCGTCTTCTACCCTACTGAAGATAGCCTTCTGGGGGCAGCCTTTGATGAATACCCGACGGAAGCTGAATATGCTAAGCCAGCTCAGCCCGGAAATCAAGAAGCGGAGACCATCATTCCTTATCGATGTTGGGAGCATGTCTATCCTGAAGAGGTGGCCCTTCAAGCCAAATTTGATACGGCTAGCAGCAGCGAAGCCGAAGATGTTGAAGAAACAGGGACCTCTCCCTCTAGTGGAGTCCTACTGATGATGACCTCAGCACCTCTCCTGCCAATCGGGGAAGCATCAGTCGACTCCGATCAAGAGGCATATGCTGCCAGGAAAGAAAAGGCCACTTCTACAAAAAATACAACTGCCTCAGAGGGCGAGGCCTCCTAAACCTCTGCCATAAGACCGGGAGTCTGACCCAGCCCGGCAATAAGCAACCACCAGCCTATCATGGCTACAACTCTATCTACGGGGGGTGGAGCTACTCTCTCGCCCTTAGAAACTGCAACGGCCGTGGACTTGCTGATAGATCAATCTACACAGCTGCTACTGAATGAAGCAGAGGACTACCTAGAGGCTATAATGTTGTCAAATGAGGAAATCGAGGTCCTCGGCCCCAAAGACGGCATTCCAGATTTCGTCGACCTCCAACCGGCACCTCCGGAGATAGAGGATGGAGGCCAAGCTATAGTCGACGAGCTGATAGAAGTCAACCTTGGAAGCGAGGAAGACCCTAGGCCTACCTTCCTCAGCACCCAACTATCCCCAGAAGAACGAGAGTTGTATATCCAACTGCTGCAAGAGTAGCGGGACTGCTTCGCATGGACTTACAGAGGAATGCCAGGTATGAGCCCTGCAGTTTCGCAACATGAGCTGGCAATCAGCCCTAAAGCCGAGCCGGTGAAGTAACCACCACGACGCATGAGGCCGAAGCTCATCACTTAGATTTGTACAGAAGTCGACAAGCTCATTGACATGAGATTTGTCGAAGAAAATCAGTATACCACGTGGCTGGCAAATATCGTCCCCGTGAAGAAGAAGAATGGACAGATCTGGATATGTGTTGACTTCCGAGATCTAAATAAATCATGTCCCAAGGATGACTTTCCGGTGCCAAAAACGGAAGTCATGATTGATGCTACAACCGGCCATGAGGCCCTGTCATTCATGGATGGGTAATCCGACTACAACCAGATATGGATCGCGGAACATGACCGGGTCCACACTGCCTTCCGAACCCCTAAAGGCATCTATCACTACAAGAGGATGCCGTTCGGACTGAAGAATGCTGGCGCAACTTATCAGCACGCAATGACCAAACTATTTGATGAGTTGCTCTACCACAAGGTCGAGTGCTGCATAGATGATCTGGTGGTCAAGACCAGAAGAAAAGAAGACCATCTGCATGACCTCCAAATCATTTTTCAGAGGCTAAGGTAGTATGAATTAAAAATGAACCCTATGAAATGCGCGTTCGGAATATCGAGCGGAAAATTTTGGGGTTTCATTGTCAGATACCGAGGAATCGAGATAGACCCCGCAAAGATTAAAGCAATTCAGGAGCTACCTGCACCGAGGAACCTCTCCGAGCTGAGATCACTGCAGGGCCTCTTGGCTTATATCTGACGGTTCATTTCCAATTTGTTAGGGTGATGCCAACCTTTCCACAAATTGATGATGAAGGATGTTCCCTTTTCCTGGGATGAAGATTGGCAGATAGCCTTTGACAAGCTGAAAGACTATCTGAAGACTCCTCCAGTGCTAGGTGCACCGGTGAAGGGACAACCGCTGATATTATATATGGCGGCCACACACAACTCTCTGGGGGTAATGCTGGCCCAGAATAATGAAGAATGGAAAGAACAAGCCCTTTATTACCTCAGTCAGAGACTGGTCAGGACTGAGGAGAAATATACTTATATTGAGAAGATCTGTCTGGCACTAGTCTTCGTAGGCAAGAATGATGGGAATCGACGCCGAGCATGTACATTTTATTTTGCATTTATGTCCTTTAGTTTATTTTTATATCCATGGGAAAGCATATGCCCAATTGTAAGGCTTTGTAAGCCAATGCGTCATTCCCTTGGATTGTGTGGGTTTTTGTGCAATTGTGTAGTAGGTCCAGCTAGGGGGCCCTCAGCCCTTTCTCATTGGTCCATGTCACCTTGTGGGGCTGGTCAACCATCCTAGGTGGACATCTAGAAGGTTGGACTAGTCATATGGACACATGGGAGACAAAGGGGTCAACATTTCAAAGGTTGGCCACAAACCCCCTCCCTTGGTCAATAGGCCGCCCCTCCCCTGATTATTTTATTATTTTTGTGTGTGTTATTCACACTTCATCCCAGCCCTCCATTCCCCATCCCTAGATCCAAGGGTCTACATTTGATTAGATACATAGCATATAAAAGGTTATATTTTCCATTTGTTGGCATAAATGAAGAGAAAATTGTTGGAAAATCAAGAGTGCTTCTTGTGCCCCTCCCCTCTCCCCTGGTGTTCATCTCCTCCAACCCCCAATTCTAGAGTGGTTTCATCTCTATCCCCTCCCCTCAATCTCTGGTTGTGATCTGTGCCGCCGCCGCCGCCGTTCGTGCCGCCATCGGACCGCCATCGAGCCACCGTCGAAGTTCTATCTTCAGCCAATAGCAGCCCCTTCCATAAAATTCTACAGTCAGCCCCGAGATCTTCTTGATCTAAAAATTTTATGGTGTGTTCCTATCTTCAATCCCCCCACCACAAAACAAATCCTGTCCAAATTCCATCATTTACTATTTTTCAAATTTTATGTGTTTCTGTTTCCCAGTTCTGTCCAGTTTCAGATCTGTGTGACAGCACCCTGTAATCCCCCCTCCGACCATCTTGTTGATTTTTCCAAACCCTTCCAAATTTACTGGAAGTTCTTTCCACCGTCCCCTCACTCCATGATTTTTTTTGATTTTTGATCCGCCATCCATCCATTTTTTCAAAATTCATTTTCAGAGCCATCTACAGTGCTGTCAGCCAGTTTCTAGATCCGACTCACTGCTAGTATACAAATCATAACAATTCGTAGCCACCTTCAAACTTGTCACAAAAAATATTGCCGTCTTCCTTGTTCAATTTCCTACAACTTTGCTGAAGAACACAACTTCTGAATCGGAGGTCTACCTATCATTCAATGCCAGTTCTCAGACAAGTTCCCTGTTGATCTGAGAATTCGGGCACTGTACAATAGAAGCTTTCAAACTTCGCCAACAAGAAGTACATAGCTGGTTGTTTTTCTATAATCCCATAGGCTTGAATCCCTTCAAAGCAGCTTTCCAACGGCGCCAGTTTCGTGTCGATCCGACATCGGGGCTGATCGCAGCGTCCGTTCTCACCGGAGCGCCTGCCTGAAAACAGAACCGGCAGATCCGTGGCCGGTTATTCCGACCGATGCCGATCGGAGCCGCCCGGCCTCCGGCCGGCAAACCAACGTGCAACCATCTCGGGGAGCACTTCCCCAAGTGTCCCCACTACAGCGGTGCCACCAGGTCCCACTCAGCCCCCTCCGGATAGCACGTGGTCCCCACGATCGCGAGTACGTGTGCTGCCGAAGCTACGCGTGAAGCCGCCCATCAACCCGGGATCTGTCCTCCCGGGCCCATTTGTGTCGCCCTTTACCTCCCTGCATGGAGTGGGCAGTGATTTCTTGCTGTAACATTTGTGTGTTAACCGTCCCGGGAGTACGAGTTCGGCTGGGTCCGTCTTCCCCACGTCGAGAGCGTGGAGGTATCGTATTCGCTCTTTGCTTGGCATTTCGCTTATTTCCATATATGCTTTATATGCCGCTGCTAGAGAGCATGTTTTAGGACCTATCTTGCTATATATTTTCATATCACAGCTGCTGCGAGAGAGAGCGAAGCCGTCCCGTGACCCGATCCGGACACAAAAGTGCGAATTGATCACCCTAGCTCTTGCCGGTTTCTCAACTGTGCACGTCCGACGCTTCCCTCGTTAAGGGACAATCACGAGCTCACCTAGAGTTCGAGGACTGTATTCCTCATTCGAGTCGTGTCCGTGGTCCATCCCGCATCAGTTTGGTATCAGCGCTAGTTTGAGTCTAGGGTGTCTAAAAACAAAAAAAAGGTGTCTTTTGGGTCGCATACATCCCTTTACTTGGTATATCAAAAGGTGTTGTCCGAACATTAGGCTACGCCTATCGGGAAGGCCGCACACTTGTGCGAGTGATCTTTAGATCGGTTAGCTCCGCCACGTACCGAGTCTTGGTCATCATGTCTAGGGTTGCAGTCCATTGTCTAGTTGGTTTATCTACTAGTGTCGGCATGGCCATCCTCTAGCTTCCCCGTGTCCCATGGATTACCAAACACCCGAATCTTATCCATGGTGGCGATACTATCTCAAATGGAAGGACCACCCGAACCACCCCACTAGGCCCGAAACCCAGGACTTCTACGGGTCCGATGACCCAGGTGACTACCTAGAGTGGGAAGCCATTATGGACGACTACTTCGAGGTGTACAATATGTACGGGCCCATGCAAGTCGATGTTGCCAAAAGGTGACTTTTTGGTGAAGCCGCCGAAACATGGAGGGACATCAAATATTGGAGGGAGGATAGGAATCTAAGGCCTATCGAGTCATGGTTGGAAATGAAGAGAGCGCTTAGGAGGGTTTACTTTCCCCGCCCACCTACCTCCAACCACGGAGGTCATACCACTCACCAAGCCCACCAACTCACCCACAATCAAGTGGGCCACACCTCTACCCAATCCCACCCCTTCACCGTCGTCCAAGCCCACCAAGGCGACCCCAATCTAGTGGCCCGCCCAGTCACCTCCAACCAGCCTCCCCTTGGCACCCCCATCCCAACCCCCTCAAGTACCTCCAACCGAGTGGAAGCCCCGCTTATAGCCGAGCCTAGGACCACACCTAGGCCGAGGGACGAGGAGCGAGTCCACCCCAAGGTCCCTACTCTAACCCGCTCCTTTGAGGAATTCGAGAAAATGATTTCGGATATGTTGGAAATGATAAGAGCTTCTTCACCCTCGAGAGCTCCAATGCCACCACCCTCTATGTCCGAACGTGATTCGGAACCATCTCATTTGGAGCCACCAAGGCCCGAGCCACCCGTATTTCTAACGGGTACACTATACATCGCCGAGCCGCTTTTTAGTTGGCTCAAGGATGGCTTGGTCCCACCTCCCTTTCCATCCATGGACCCCATCCTCCCTTTAGTGCCGGTCAACTCCTTCCATACCACATTTCGATCTAGTCACCATGTTGACACATTGGACGATCTTGTCATGGGATTAGATTCACAATGGAAGTTGACGCATCTTTTGGCGCGAGACTTTGACCAACCTGCTAGTCTTAGCTTCACCCATCCGGCCTTCGGGTCCATTACCTCCGAGTGCACTATGGGTTGTGTCACCATGGAGGTTCTTCTACTTCTCCCGCTACCGGACGAGCCCGAATTCATACCCTTTTGTCCGAGGGAGGAATCATACTTCTTGCTTACGATCCCCGTCCCACCCGTCACAATTCAAGAAGGTGACTATCCACACCTTCAAAACTTCTACACGTGGGACCGTGACTTGTGGGAACCCACCATAAGGGGTCATACCTTCTTTGATCCCTTTGACCCACTCCCTAGTGGATCCTTAGACCCTCCATATATACTTCACTTCTTAGAGGGAGTCCACTATCACACTCCTACCACACGGCCGGGTCATCTACGCCCACCAAGCCCGTACACCTACAAGATACACCATCATCTAGGGGTAATACTCCTGGTCCTCCCACATCCACATCCCATATGCATGCATGGCCCACCTTAGGAGGTCTGGGATTTCCGCATGATGTCAACCACCGGTTACGTCAGACGCATGCATGGTATACGTTCGGGTGTCTTGGTCCGCCATCACCCATGTACGGGTCGGACAAACATTAGGTGTGTCTAGGGTCAAAGATGAGTCGGTGTGCTTTTTCTTTGTGTGGTATGTCTGTCTTCATGTGTCTTGTGCAAGCTCGTTGTCATTCTCTTATGAGTAAGAGGTGATTGGACTCACTCGATGAGTATGGGATCGGTTCTACATCTATACCCGGATCAGTCACCTACAGGGACTCAACGGTGATTCCTAGTGAGTCTTCGAGCTGCTTCCTTCCCTTTGGAGAGTGCCCCACCCGGAGAGTCCACCTTTAGCCCATAGCAGTTCGTGCATATCGAGTATGTATAGGATGAGTAGGTGACGATCACTTGGAGTGGAGCGTACCCGCGTTACTTGGCAAAGTGACGGATCCGCCGGAGTACTCGAGCATCCATACCCCTACTCGACGGGGTCGAGTTCCTCCCACCCGGGGAGAGTTGATGGGAATCGATGCCGAGCATGTACATTTTATTTTACATTTATGTCCTTTACTGTATTTTTATATCCATGGGAAAGCATATGCGCAATTGTAAGACTTTGTAAGCCAATGCGTCATTCCCTTAGATTGTGTGGATTTTTATGCAATTGTGTAGTAGGTCCAGCTAGGGGGCCCTCAGCCCTTTCCCATTGGTCCATGTCACCTTGTGGGGCTGGTCAACCATCCTAGGTGGACATCTAGAAGGTTGGACTAGTCATATGGACACATGGGAGACAAAGGGGTCAACATTTCAAAGGTTGGCCACCAACCCCCTCCCTTGGTCAATAGGCCGCCCCTTCCCTTATTATTTTATTGTTTTTGTGTGTGTTATTCACACTTCATCCCAGCCCTCCATTCCCCATCCCTAGATCCAAGGGTCTACTTTTGATTAGATACATAGCATATAAAAGGTTGTATTTTCCATTTGTTGGCATAAATGAAGAGAAAATTGTTGGAAAATCAAGAGTGCTTCTTGTGCCCCTCCCCTCTCCCCTGGTGTTCATCTCCTCCAACTCCCAATTCTAGAGTGGTTTCATCTCTATCCCCTCCCCTCAATCTCTGGTTGTGATCCGTGCCGCCGCCGCCGCCGTTCGTGTCGCCATCGGACCGCCATCCAGCCACCATCGAAGTTCTGTCTTCAGCCAACAGCAGCCCCTTCCATGAAATTCTACAGTCAGCCCCGAGATCTTCTTGATCTGAAAATTTTATCGTGTGTTCCTATCTTCAATCCCCCCACCAAAAAAAAACTCCCGTCCAAATTCCATCATTTACTATTTTTCAAATTTCGTGTGTTTCTGTTTCCCAGTTCTGTCCAGCTTCAGATCTGTGTGACAGCACCCTGTAATCCCCCCTCCGACCATCTTGTTGTTTTTTCCAAACCCTCCCAATTTTTCTGGGAGTTTTGTCCACCGTCCCCTCACTCCATGATTTTTTTTTGATTTTTGATCCGCCATCCATCCATTTTTTCAAAATTCATTTTCAAAGCCATCTACAATGCTGTCAGCCAGTTTCTAGATCCGACTCACTACTAGTATACAAATCATAACAATTCGTAGCCACCTCCAAACCTGTCACCAAAAATATTGCCGTCTTCCTTGTTCAATTTCCTACAACTTTGCTGAAGAACACAACTTCTGAATCGGAGGTCTACCTATCAGACAACGCCAGTTCTCAGACAAGTTCCTTGTTGATCTGAGAATTCGGGCACTGTACAACATAAGCTTTCAAAATTTGCCAACAAGAAGTACATAGCTGGTTGTTTTTCTATAATCCCATAAGGTTGAAGCCCTTCGAAGAAGCTTTCCAATGGCGCCAGTTTCATGTCGATCCGACATCGGGCCTGATCGCAGCGTCCGTTCTCGCCGGAGCGCCTGCCTGAAAACAGAATCGACAGATCCGTGGCCGGTTATTCCGACCGATGCCGATCGGAGCCGCCCGGCCTCCGGCCGGTGAACCAGTGTGCTGCCATCCCGGGGAGCACTTCCCCAAGTGTCCCCACTACAGCGGTGCCACCGGGTCCCACTCGACCCCCTCCGGACAGCACGTGGGCCCCACGGTCGCGAGTACATGTGCTGCCGAAGCTACGCGTGAAGCCGCCCGTCAACCCAGTACCGGGAGACTGCCCGCTGGAACTGGAGCTTCCTGAAGTTGAAACCCTGGAAGCCGCTCAAGTGCAGCCCTCCTTGTGGCAGCTATATTTTGATGGCGCTTCCAGAATTGACACCTCGGCCACTGGGTCAGCCAGGGTCAGAGCAGGGGTATGCATAGTCCTAAAATCTCCAGAGGGAGAAGTTGTGCACACATCTTGCTCAATAAACTAGCCTTGCACAAATAATGAAGCAGAGTATGAAGCTCTAATAATCGGGTTGCAGATCGCACTATCCATGGGAATTCAGATGTTGGAAGTATTCGGAGACTCCATGCTAGTTATAAAACAGCTGGAAGGAGAGTTTGATATGCGAAAGCAAGAGATCCTCCCCTACCATCGGCTGGCAACCCGCCTGATGTCAAGATTCTACTTTATCAGCATCAGGCATGTCAACCGAGGACAGAAAGCTCAAGCGGACGGCCTCGCTAAATTGGCCAGTTCTTTGGCAATCCCGGCAGACACAAGCCTGAACATAGTAGTGATAAATCGCCGACAGGTCCCCAGTGTGATAGAGGTTGATGGAGGCATCACCCGTGACTCCCTTTGGCTCGGGTCTTCCTCACACTCCGGCATCATTTGAGTTCGGGCCTCTCTCTATAAAGGCCCAATTATCCTTTTTGTGCTTTCTATTTGAGTCATTTGATGTAATTTTCATTTTACTTGAGTCATGTCCCTAGGTCTTGTGTTTATTTCCCTAAAGTTTGAGAGTCATTATGTTGTTTAGTTAGTTATTGGGCCCAATTCATTGGGTTTGGCTCAAGTGCACCCCCCTACCCCCTCGGTTATTTGTCATTGAGCCTTTTGTCAGGGTCTTATTGTAACATGTGGGTTGCCTATATATAGGGCCCCATTCCCTTCATTTTGGACTAATGAATCAATGAAAAATTTCCATTTGAGAGTTCACATTATTTAGTTCTAGTGGAGTGAATCCAATATTGGGTGAGAAACCCTAGGAGAGAGAATCCCCCACCCAAGCTTCTCTCTCTCTCTCCCTCTCTCACTTTCTCTCTCCATAGTTCGCCCCCCTCTCTCTCTCCTCCACCTCCCAACCACCTCCACCCTCCCACCTACCCCATTAAGACCTCCCCACTTCCCACCACCCTCTTTAATCACTTCCCCCTAGTTCCAAGAGGGAACCCTCAATCCCCACCCCACCCCACCCTCCAACCACCAACCACCCCCACCTCTTTCCAACACATTTTTCCTTCTTCCCCATGCAACCTTCCACCTCCCAAGACCCATTTGAAATTTGAAACCCTTCCCTCCACTACTTTGGCCGCCCCTCTCCCCTCCCTTAGGCTAGGTTCGCCCCCTTCCTTCCCTCCACCCTCCATCCTCCACTTCACCCTCCACCCTCCTCTCATCCTCCCCTTTGGCTGAACCAGGACACACACCCTTGCGCCACCCCCCCTTCTACAGCCTGACCACCACTCCTAGACACTCTCCACAACTCCCCCACAATCCCCAACCACCCCTCATCCACCTCCCCTTCACCATATGCCTCCCTCTCCTTCTTCTTCCTTAGCCATTGGAAGCTATACCTAGGTTGCAGCTTGCAGTCCAGAGGTTGCAGGTGAACCAGAAGCTTGCAGCAGCCACCACGATCACCTCCATGCGAATCTGAAGACCCAAGAGGTATCCACAGACGCGTCTACCGGTCTTCTTCGCAACGGTGGTGGTTTCATCCCCATCCGAGCTCGGTGCTGCCCGGGAGATCCGTTCTCCCACAATTGTGCAGTGCTGCCCCTGCTGAGCACCTGAACCGGAGTAGAAGCTCTGGCACGACGAACTTCGGAGAAATCAGGCCAAGAGTTCTTCTGTAAAGTTGTTCCTAGTCCTGTCTACTTTTAGAATCAAGAAGCGGAACTTCGATCGACGTCCGTGGACCAAAGTTATTCATTTTCTCCCTCGGGTATGTGGTTCTGCTTCCCACAGTCTGCACCAACCTATCATCATTGTTCAGATTCCATTGGTCTTCTCCGGCATTGTTTGGCTTCCCGTAGGTTTTGCTGCGAAGTGGACTCATCCACGGTTCCAAAACCTTCAGCGGTACTTGATTCTGAGTTCGGGAGGTGTCGGGGCATCCACTTCTTCCTACTGTTGGAACCTGAAGCTGTCAGTCTAAGAATCTGCAACCCTATTCGAGCCTCCACCCAGACCAGTATCGGCGTCAGAAGAAATCAATAAAATTCTGAGGCATTCAATTTCCAGTTACGAAGACTTCCCCACCGGTCTCGTCTTCAGCAAAATTCCCTATCAAGTTCTGCGGCCTCAACTCTGTCTATCTGTCGCCTATCGCAGAGAGCAGGCAGATTCGCTTCGTCAACTTTTAATTACCTTTAGTCCAAGTTCCCCTCCCCACTTGGTCGGCTGAAGGCCCCTCCCTGTGTGGAGGTAGTTTTAGTTGTAATATCACTTAACCCCCACCCCAAGGTCCCCCCTCCTGCGAGAGGTGTAGTATTGTAATCATTTGGGCAGGTCAAGCTACCCCGATGCGGCGTGTGGGGATCCACCCGCCTCCCCGCTCGCCCTCGTCTTCGAGCGGGACCGATTCCTTCAAACCGGTCGAGTAAGTGCTTCAAAACTTTGCTCTCATTTGTGCTTGTCTTTCAATATTAGTTCTTAGTTCCGCTGGCCGTGAGAGTGAGAGCTCGATCCTCAAGCCCCGTTGCCTTGAGTGATCACCGTGGGGAAGAGTGTAACGGTGCCTTTTGCACTTTGTCGGTCCCTTTGAATTGGGCTTCCACATCCTTTGGGAATCAAAGCTTGGCCTTGCTGGCCCTCTACCAGCAAGGGCCCAACCCTCACATTCTCTACTTGGCATCGTCAAGTCACCCCGGGCTTGGGTGAGCGACGATAGAGCGGTGGCCCACATCGGCCCGTTTGAATGTGATTGTGCTTGCTTGCTTAAGTTCAAGGGTGTGTCACATCAATTGGTATCATAGCAAGTCATTGACTTATCTCTATCAAGTCTAAGTCCTAGGACCTTTGCATTGTGTGTCCAACAACATTGTCCCCTTATCTTGCATGTCCACCCGTAGTGGTGCTAGTTACCGACCCGATCCATCATCTTCGGTTCCACCCATGGATCCCAATCCTCAACTCAACGAAGAAGCTCCTAGGGAGGAACCCCAAGGCCAAATGAATAGGGTAGATGCTGCCCTTACGAACATTCTTGCCCAACTTGAGTCCCTTTCCACTCGACTTGCTTGGCTAGAAGAGAATGAGTTCCACCCAAGGAACGATGAGCCAAGAATCCACCCTCCACATGATGAGCCTCATACGGCCCCATCCAAGGAATAATGACCCAAGAGCCCATCCTCCACATGGTGAATTACATAGGAATGAGTTCCACCCAAGGAACAATAACCCAAGGGTCCACCTCCCACATGTTGAGCCTCATAGGGACGATTACCACCCAAGGAACAATGGACCAAGAGCCCATCATGCACATGCTGAAATTCATAGGGAAGACTTAGATTTTGACCCCTACCATGACTATGAGAGGCCCCGCCACCATCAAATTCATGAAAGGTGTCCACGGGACGACCCGGATGACCCTCTCTTAAGGATGGTTAAGGTAGAGGCCCCAAACATCGATGGTTCCCACGAACCAAGTGTCTACTTAGAATGGGAAACCGCCATGGACCAATACTTTGAATGGTACCCTATGTCCGGCCAAAGGAGGGTAAGGTTGGCCAAAATGCATCTCACCAAATTAGCCAAAACTTATTGGCTAAACCAAGAGGGCTTAAAAAGGATTAGGCGGGAAGAGCCTATTGAAACTTGGGAGGGTATGAAGAACCAACTTAGAAACAAATACCTACCCCAATCCTACCACCAAATGCTCTTAGATGAATGGCAATGCCTCACCCAAGAAGGAAAAACCGTGGTTGAATACATTGAGAAGTTTGACTCCTATCTTTTGAAGTGTGGAGTTCATGAGGACTCGGCCGTCACCTTGTCCCGCTTTAGAAATGGGATCCAAAGCCACATCAAGAGAGAACTTTTCATGAGGGACGTTCACAACCTTGAGCTAGCCTACCAAGTAGCTAGGGATGTGGAAAGATTCTCTAGGATCCCTCGGTTTGCTAGTCCCCGACCGGTCGATCCTAAACACATGGGACCATGACCCATTCCGACCGCCCCCATGAAAGCCCCTAGCCCAAGTGGGAATGCCCCATTAAGGCCCTACAACCCTCCTCCTACCATCACTCCAAACAATCCCACCCCTAATCACCCTCCTCCACGGAGGGAAGACATTCCCAAAGGCCCAAATGTAGGAACCACTCTGGGTAGCGGGCATCAACAATGCTATAGGTGTCAAGGGTTTGGTCACTTTGCGGGGCAATGTCCATCCAAAGGATTGTCTAGTTTGCTTATTGAGGAGGAAGCTCCCCCACCCCAAGGGGAACTTGAGGGTGTTGTTGAGGACCATGAAGCCTCCCTAGATTGGGAAGAAGAGTATGAGGCCCAATACCTTAAAACGGGACTAGACCACACCACTCCACCTACCAACTCCCATCTAGGAGTGATTAGATGCACCCTCACCAAACCCCAAGAAGAGGATTGGCGTCGAACCTCAATCTTTCACACCTTTGTCAAGATAGGGAGCCATGTAAGAAAAGTGATCTTGGACAGTGGGAGTTGTGTCAATGCCGTATCCCCCGATACCGTTAAGCTCCTTGGGCTTGCTATCACCCCCCACCTAAATCCATACCGAGTCTCATGGATCAACAACAACGACATCCCGGTCAACACCCAATGCCTTGTGCCCCTCACCTTCTCTTCCTATCATGGACAAATTTGGTGTGATGTCATCCCCATGGAAGTAGGAAGCATCCTACTAGGAAGACCTTGGCTTTATGATGTAGATGCCACCATCTTGGGTAGGACCAACACATATACTTTTGAATATGAGGGTAGGACTATCCGTCTTAACCCCTCCCCACCACGTCCCATACCCAAGAGGGACACTCTCCCTCAAGGACACCACCCCACCACCACACAAGTCTTGGGGAACTCTACCCCTCCAACCCCATCCCTCACCCAAACTCCCAAATAAAGTGGGACCTCGGGGTTGACCAAGGGTCTTCATCTCATCACTAGGAAAGAGCTTGAAAGGTAGATAGATCAAGGAGTACCAATGTGTGCGGTGATCATTTGCATAGGAGAGCCCACTCCCACCAACCCACATCCTATAGAAATCCGGCATCTCCTAGAAGAATTTCATGATGTGTTCCCGGCCGAGCTCCCGGACCAACTCCCTCCCATGCGTGATGTGCAACACGCAATTGATTTAGTTCTGGGAGCCACCCTCCCAAACCTTCCTTATTATCGCCTCAATCCCACAGAGCATGCCGAACTTCGTAGGTAAATTGAGGAACTCATTAGGAAGGGCTTCATCCGAAAAAGTAAAAGTCCATGTGCCGTCCCGGCCCTTCTAACTCCCAAGAAGGATGGGTCTTGGCTGATGTGTGTGGATAGCCGGGCTATTAATAAGATCACCGTCAAGTATAGGTTCCCAATCCCTAGGCTTGATGACATGCTTGATATGCTAGCCAGAGCCACTATTTTCTCCAAAATTGACCTTAAGAGTGGCTATCACCAAGTTAGGATAAGGCCCGGGGATGAATGGAAAACGGCTTTCAAGACCAAAGATGGTCTCTTTGAATGGTTAGTCATGCCTTTTGGGCTTTCAAATGCCCCAAGTACTTTCATGCGTCTTATGACGGAAGTCCTTAGGCCTTTCATTGGGATCTTTCTAGTGGTCTACTTTGATGACATACTCATCTATAGTCAATCCCAAGAGGCCCACCTTGATCACCTTAGGCAAGTTTGCACCATCCTCCGACAAGAGAGCCTATTTGCCAACTTAGGAAAGTGTCACTTGATGACCACATCCATCACCTTCCTAGGATTTGTGGTGTCCACCAAGGGTGTCTCCATGGACCCTGACAAGGTCCAAACTATTCTTGATTGGCCGGAACCTCACACCCTTCATGAGGTCCGAAGTTTCCATGGATTGGCAACATTCTATAGGAGGTTTATTTGTGGATTTAGCACTATCACTGGCCCTATCACCGATTGTCTCAAGAAGGGGACTTTTGTGTGGACCAAATCAACCTCTAAAGCCTTCCAAGAACTTAAGGAGAAGTTGACCCAAGCCCCGGTCCTATGCCTACCCGATTTCTCTAAAGTCTTTGAAGTCACATGTGATGCATCCGGGATAGGAATAGGAGGGATTCTTAGCCAAGAAGGACACCCGGTAGCCTTCTTCAGTGAGAAGCTATGTGATGCTAGGACAAGATACTCCACTTATGACAAAGAGTTCTATGCCGTGGTTCAGTCCCTCCGACATTGGAGGCACTACTTGTTGCCCAAAGAATTTGTCATCTTTTCCGACCATGAGGCCCTCAAATACCTCAACTCCCAACAAAAGCTAAATGCCCGACATGCCCTATGGGTTGAGTTCATCCAATCCTACACTTTTGTCATCAAACACAAAGCCGGGAGTGAGAATCGAGCGGCGGATGCCCTTAGTAGGAAAGTTTCTTTGTTATCCACTATCCAAGTGGAAGTGACCGGATTTGATAGGCTCAAGGATGAGTACCCTAGCTGCCCCGACTTTGGGTACATCTATACCACCTTGACCACCCATTCTAGCAAGGATCATAAGGGATTTTTCTTAGAGGATGGATTCCTCTTCAAGGGACCAAAGCTTTGCATCCCACAGACCTCACTCCGTGACTTCTTGATTTGGGAATTACATGCGGAGGGCTAGCTGGTCATTTTGGAGTCCATAAAACCATTGGTCTAGTTGAGGGACAGTTTTATTGGCCAAGTCTCAAGAGAGATGTAGGCAAGATAGTGGGTCAATGCCGAACATGTGCTTCAGCCAAACAGGTGAAACAAAACACTGGCCTATATACCCCACTCCCCATCCCCGACCGTCCATGGCAAGGCTTGAGCATGGACTTTGTGATAGGATTACCCAAGACTCAAAGAAAGCATGACTCGATCTATGTGGTAGTTGATAGGTTTTCCAAGATGGCCCACTTCATCCCATGCTCCAAGACCTCCGATGCCTCCCATGTGGCCCGGTTGTTCTTTGATGAGGTTGTCCATCTCCACGGGCAACCTAAAACCATAGTCTCCGATAGGGATGTCAAATTCACTAGCTACTTTTGGAAAACTCTTTGGCACATGATGGGTACCCTCCTCAAATTCTCCACGGCCTATCACCCCCAAACGGACGGTCAAACCGAAGTTGTCAATCGAAGTCTAGAGAACCTCCTTAGATGCCTTGTTGAGGATCGTCCGGGAAATTGGGATCTCATTCTACCACAAGCTGAGTTTACATATAACAACTCCATCAATAAGTCCATAGGGATGAGTCCATTTGAAGTCGTGCATGGGTACAAGCCAAGGAAACCCTCAGATCTCATTCCCCTTCCCCAGCATGCTAGAGTGTCTATTTCAGCTGAATCATTTGCCCAGCATATTAGAGAATTGCATGAAGAAATTTGCGAGCACATAAGCAAAAAGAATGAGGCTTATAAGAGGCGGGCCAACTCTCATCGGTGTCACCAAGAATTCCATGAGGGTGACTTTGTGATGGTGAGGACGGAGAGGCTCTCCCCGGGAGCCATCTCCAAATTGAGGCCACGTGGGGCTGGTCCCTTCCAGGTCCTGAGGCGCATTGGTGCAAATGCCTATGAGTTAGATCTCCCCGAGGAATATGGGGTAAGTCCCACATTCAATGTCGCCGACCTAGTGCCATATAAGGGACCCACGGTGGTACCCAGTGAGGAGATTGAGCCAATTCCTTCCCTTGAGAGAGCACCCACCTGTGAGGAGAGGCCACCAGCCAAGAGAGCCCAGCGTGAATGCATTGAACAGATATTGGATGAACAAGTCACTACCACTCGGAGTAAGGTATACGAGCGCTATCTCGTCAGGTGGAAGGATCGGCCTCCTTCGGAGGATTCATGGGTGAGTCGGGAGGATCTCCAGTAGTTGGATCCCGACCTTCTCGAGTAGTACCACAGCCGGATGGACCCCTACTCGACGGAGTCGAGCTCTTTGTAGCCCAGGGGATTTGATGGAGGCATCACCCGTGACTCCCTTTGGCTTGGGTC
Organism: Amorphophallus konjac; assembly: GCA_022559845.1. Lineage (NCBI taxonomy): Eukaryota > Viridiplantae > Streptophyta > Magnoliopsida > Alismatales > Araceae > Amorphophallus > Amorphophallus konjac. Next base: position 359,882,796 of record CM040122.1, read on the forward strand.
TTCCTCACACTCCGGCGTCATTTGAGTTCGGGCCTCTCTCTATAAAGGCCCAATTATCCTTTTTGTGATTTCTATTTGAGTCATTTGATGTAATTTTCATTTTACTTGAGTCATGTCCCTAGGTCTTGTGTTTATTTCCCTAAAGTTTGAGAGTCATTATGTTGTTTAGTTAGTTATTGGGCCCAATTCATTGGGTTTGGCCCAAGTGCACCCCCCTACCCACTCGGTTATTTGACATTGAGCCTTTTGTCAGGGTCTTATTGTAAAATGTGGGTTGCCTATATATAGGGCCACATTCCCTTCATTTTGGACTAATGAATCAATGCAAAATTTTTATTTGAGAGTTCACATTATTTAGTTCTAGTGGAGTGAATCCAATATTGGGTGAGAAACCCTAGGGGAGAGAATCCCCCACCCAACCTTCTCTCTCTCTCTCCCTCTCTCACTTTCTCTCTCCATAGTTCGCCCCCCTCTCTCTCTCCTCCACCTCCCAACCACCTCCACCCTCCCACCTACCCCATTAAAACCTCCCCACTTCCCACCACCCTCTTTAATCACTTCCCCCTAGTTCCAAGAGGGAACCCCCAATCCCCACCCCACCCTCCAACCACCAACCACCCCCACCTCTTTCCAACACATTTTTTCCTTCTTCCCCATGCAACCTTCCACCTCCCAAGACCCATTTGAAATTTGAAACCCTTCCCTCCACTACTTTGGCCGCCCCTCTCCCCTCCCTTAGGCTAGGTTTGCCCCCTTCCTTCCCTCCACCCTCCATCCTCCACTTCACCCTCCACCCTCCTCTCATCCTCCCCTTTGGCTGAACCAGGACACACACCCTTGCGCCACCCCCCCTTCTCCAGCCCCACCACCACCCTTAGACACTCTCCACAACTCCCCCACCATCCCCAACCACCCCTCATCCACCTCCCCTTCACCATATGCCTCCCTCTCCTTCTTCTTCCTTAGCCATTGGAAGCTATACCTAGGTTGCAGCTTGCAATCCAGAGGCTGCAGGTGAAACAGCAGCTTGCAGCAGCCACCACGACCACCTCCATGCGAATCTGAAGACCCAATAGGTATCCACAGAAGCCAACGGCGGTGGTTTCATTCCCATCCGAGCTCGGTGCTGCCCGGGAGATCCGTTCTCCCACAACTGTGCAGTGCTGCCCCTGCTGAGCACCTGAACCGGAGTAGAAGCTCTGCCACGATGAACCTCGGAGGAATCAGGCCAAGTGTTCTTCTGCAAAGTTGTTTCTAGTCCTGTCTACTTTCAGAATCGAGAAGCGGAACTTTGATCGACGTCCGTGGGCTAGAGTTATCAATTTTCTCCCTCGGGTATGTGGTTCTGCTTCCCACAGTCTGCACCGACCTATCATCATTGTTCAGCGTCCACTGGTCTTCTCCAGCATCTTTTGGCTTCCCCGTAGGTTCTTCTGCGAAGAGAACTCATTCACGGTTCCAAAAACTCTGGCTGTACTTGGTTATGAGTTCGGGAGCTGTCGAGGCATCCACTTCTTCCTGCTGTTGGAACCTAAAGCTGTCAGTCCGAGAATCTGCAACCCTGTTCGAGCCTCCACCCAGACCAGCATCGATGCCAGAAGAAATTAAAAACATTCTGAGGCATTCCATTTCCAGTTACGAAGAGTTCCCCACTGGTCTCGTCTTCAGAAAAATTCCCTATCAAGTTCTGCGGCCTCAACTCTATCTGCCTGTCGCCTATCGCAGAGAGCAGGCAGATTCGCTTCGTCAACTTTTCATTACCTTTAGTCCAAGTTCCCCTCCCCGCTTGGCCGGCTGAAAGCCCCTCCCTGTGTGGAGGTAGTTTTAGTTGTAATATCACTTAACCTCCACCCCAAGGTCTCCCCTCTTGCGAGAGGTGTAGTATTGTAATCATTTATGTCAAGCTACCCCGACGCACCGTGTGGGGATCCATCTGCCTCCCCGCTCGCCCTCGTCTCCGAGCGGGACCGATTTCTTCAAACCGATCGAGTAAGTGCTCCAAAACCTTGCTCTCATTTGTGCTTTTCTTTCAATATTAGTTCTTAGTTCCGCTGGCCGTGAGAGTGAGAGCTCGATCCTCAAGCCCCGTTGCCTTGAGTGATCACCGTGGGGAAGAGTGTAACCGGTGCCTTTGGCACTTTGTCGGTCCCTTTGAATTGGGCTTCCACATCCTTTGGGAATCAAATCTTGGCCTTGCTGGCCCTCTACCAGCAAGGGCTCAACCCTCACATCCTCTACTTGGCATCGCCATGTCACCCCGGGCTTGGGTGAGCGATGATAGAGCGGTGGCCCACATCGGCCCGTTTGAATGCGATTGTGCTTGCTTGCTTAAGTCCAAGGGTGTATCACATCAGAGGTCTTGGCCGATGAACAAGAAATCGAGGTGGCAGCCGTCGAAGAGGTTCAACAGCCCGATTGGCGAGAACATCTCCTACGATGGTTCCAGCACCAACAGCTCCCAAAGGAGAAAGAACAGAGAATAAAACTCCTGAGGGTCAAAGACTCTTACGAGATGAGAAACGGAACCCTGTTCTGAATAATGGTAGATGCCCGAAGAAGAGTCCTACTTCGTTGCTTGTCCTCAGTAGAAGCTGGGTAGGTGATGCAAGAAGTCCACGCGGTTTCAGCTGGAGCGCATCAGGCCGGCCCGAAGATGAAAATTGAGATAAAGAAATTGGGTTACTCCCGGCCCACTATATTTGATGACTGCTGCAAGTTCGCCAAGGCTTGTCAGAAATGTCAAGAGCACGCCAATGTGTCAAGAAGACCTCTAGTGCCGCTACACCCTACCATACCAAGCTGGCCGTTTGCTCAATGGGGCACGGATGTGGTAGGGCCACTGCCAACATCTTCATCAGGGTGCAAATACATCTTAGCTGCTACAAATTATTTTCCCAGATGGGCAGAGGCAGTAGCACTAAGAGAAGTGACAGGAGAATTGGTTGCAAGATTCTTCCAGTAAAACGTAATATTCCGATTTGGGATTCCCAGCCGAATTATCTCTGACAACGACAGCCTTTTCAGAAACCAAAAGGTTTATCGGCTAGCTGATAAATACAAAATTGACTGGAGGACATCGTCCCCCTACAACCCTCAAGCCAATGGACTTGCAGAGGCCTTCAACAAGACGATATGCACGTTGCTGGCAAAGTCCGTCAAATCCAACAAGAAGGATTGGGAAGAAAAGATGTACGAAGCGCTTTGGGCCTATCGTACCATCTATAAAACCCCAACCGGCTGTTCGCCATTCTCCCTCGTGTACGGGTCAGAGGCTGTGGTGCCGATTGAATTAGAAGTCCCCTCGCTGCGAGTCGCTATCCAACATGGACTAGTCAGTAGTGAGCAAACTAATGCAGAAATAAGATTGGAGGAGCTTGTTGAGCTCGAAGGAAAGCGCCTCCGTGCGCAACAAAACATTCAACTCTACCAAGCTCGCATGGCCCGTGCTTTTGATAAGCTGGTCAGAGGTCGAGAATTCAAGAAGGGAGACCTAGTAATGGTCAAAAAGAGGGAAGTGATGGCCTCCAACCCCAAGGGGAAGTTGGTCAAAAATTGGGTCGGACCATATATCATCCACTGAGTATATGAAGGGGGTGCTTACATCCTGGTAGATCATAAAGGAGTCGTCCAGTTCACTCCCCTCAATGGAAAGCATATAAAGCTGTATTACACGGCGCAACCAGTATTCCGTGAATAATCAGAATACCCTTCACCTTGGTCTTGTGGCACTCCGCCCTGGCCGAGCTACCTTCACCTTGGTCTAGTGGCATTCCGCCCTGACCGAACTACCTTCATCTTGGTCTAGTGGCACTCCACCCTAGCGGAGCTACCTTCACCTTGGTCTAGTGGCATTCCGCCCTTACCGAACTACCTTCATCTTGGTCTAGTGGCACTCCGCCCTAGCCAAGATACCTTTACCTTAGTCTAGTGGCACTCCGCCCTAGCCGAGCTACCCTTACCTTGGTCTAGTGGCACTCCGCCTTGATCGAGTTACCTTCACCTTGGTCTAGTGGCACTCTGCCCTGGCCGAGCTACCCTGAACCTTCGTCTAGTGGCACTCCGCCCTGATCGAGCTACCCTTCACCTTGATCTAGTGTCACTCCGCCCTGATCGAGCTACCTTTACCTTGGTCTAGTGGCACTCCGCCCTAGCCGAGCTACCCTTACCTTGGTCTAGTGGCACTCCGCCCTGATCGAGCTACCCTTCACCTTGGTCTAGTGGCACTCCGCCCTGATCAAGCTACCTTTACCTTGGTCTAGTGGCACTCCGCCCTGATCGAGCTACCTTCACCTTGGTCTAGTGGCACTCCGTCCTGATCGAGCTACCCTGAACATTGGTCTAGTGGCACTCCATCCTGATCGAGCTACCCTTCACCTTGGTCTAGTGGCACTCCGCCCTGATCGAGCTACCTGAACCTTGGTCTAGTGGCACTCCGCCCTGATCGAGCTACCCTTCACCTTGGTCTAGTGGCACTTCGTTCTGATCGAGCTACCCTTATCTTGGACTAGTGGCACCCCGCCCTGATCAAGCTACCCATATCTCGGTCTAGTGGCACTCTGCCCAGACCGAGCTCGCATATAATAAACAGCATTGTCGTTACGGGCCTTATGCCCAAATCGACACAAATCTATCCTTTGCGTTAGCATTGCCTTCTTGCTAACGAATGAACCCTTCTTCTCGGCGTAAGACTTCGTGTCCTAGCCGACCCTTATCCAGCATTGCCAATACGGGCCTTACGCCCGAATTAGCACAAATCTATCCCTTGCGTCAGCATTGCCTTCGTGCCGATGAATAAACCTATTTCCTCGGCACAAGACCTCGTGTCCTAGCCGACCCTTCTACAGCATTGCCATTGCGGGCCTTACGCCCGAATCGGCACAAATCTATCCTTTGCGTTAGCATTGCCTCCTTGCTAACGAATGAACCCTTTTCCTCGGTACAAGACTTCATGTCCTAGCCGACCTTTATACAGCATTGCCATTGCGGGCCTTACGCCTGAATCAGCGTAAATCTATCCCTTGCGTCAGCATTGTCTCCTTACTGACGAACAAACCCTTTGCCTCAGTGCAAGACTTCGTGCCCTAGCCGACCCTCTCAACATCCTTCTGTTACATATTCAAAAAAAAGAGAAAAGAAAAATGGGGTTAAAAATAGAGATACCTCGCCGGACTTGTTCCTATATTCGGAACAAGGGCAAAAATGGCTATCACACGGCTTCGGCGAAAATCCGAAGGGGCGCTGCAGGCAAAATCGGGTACCCCGCCACGTGAAATCCCGAAAGGGCGCGTGGGCAAAAGTAAGTGGGGGGTGGCTTCGGTGAAAACCCGAAAGGGCGCTCAAGCTAGTAAAGTGGTAATCAAAAAGTTCCTCTTTTTTCTCCTCCTAATGAAACTCTAGAAGGGACAATCATCAAAAGTTCCACCGGAGATCCCCTACCAAACCCGTGTTCGACCCTCGTCATCATCGACGAGATCGGTCGACCCCTACCTTTAACTTGGACCTTTCACCCCTATTAATGAACATACCCTTACTTCGACATATAACCCTTGTCGATGAACGAACCCGTGTTCGACCCTCATCATCATTGGCGAGATCGATAGACCCCTACCTTTGACTTGGACCTTTCATCCCTGTTAATGAACATACCCTTGCCTCGACATGTAACCCTTGTCGATGAACAAACCCATGTTCGACCCTCGTCATCATCGGCGAGACAGGTCGGCCTCTATCCCTTAACTTGGACCTTTCATCCCCGTTGAGAGCTATATAGCCTTTGCTTCGGCATTTAACCAATGTCGACGAACTAAACCAGGGTCCGACCCTTGTCATCATCGACAAGGCCGGTCGGCACTCTAGCACGCAAGCTCTCCCTTGTTCCGAATTCTCCACGGAGTACAGAAAAAAGAAGAAAGAAATGAAAATGGGGTTAAAAAATAGAGATACCACGCCGGTCTTGTTCCCAAGCCAGGACAAGGGCAAAAATGGCTATAACCCGACTGTGGTGAAAACCCGAAAGGGCTCTGCAGGCAAAATCGGGTACCCCGCCACACGAAAACCCGAAAGGGCGTATGGGCAAAAGCAAGAGGGGGCTGACTTCGGCGAAAACCCGAATGGGCGCTTGAGTCAGTAATGTGATAAAAAATACATGAATAAAAAAAATGAAATAAAATGATGATGTAGTAAAAAGGTCACCCTCGTTCATCATTCCACTTCCAGGTACATTTTCGACCCTTGTCACCATCGACAAGATCGGTCGCTACCTTTTTGGTCCTTGTCACCATCGGTAAGACCGGCTACCCTTTCGACCCTTGTCACCATCGGTAAGATTGGTCGCTACCTTTTCGGTCCTTGTCACCATCGACAAGATCGGCTACCCTTTCGACCCTTGTCACCATTGGCAAGATCGGTCGCTACCCGTTCGGTCCTTGTCATCATCGGCAAGGTCGGCTACCTTTTCTATCCTTGTCACCATCGGCAAGACTGGCTACCCTTTCGACCCTTGTCACCATCGGCAAGATCGGTCGCTACCTTTTCGATCCTTATCACCATCGGCAAGACCGGCTACCCTTTCGACCCTTGTCACCATCGCCAAGATTGGTCGCTACTCTTTCGATCCTTGTCATCATCGGCAAGGCCGGCTACCTTTTCGGTCCTTGTCACCGTTGGCAAGACCAGCTACCCTTTCGACCCTTGTCGCCATCGGCAAGATCGGTCGCTACCTTTTCAGTCCTTGTCACCATCGGCAAGACCGGCTACTCTTTCGACCATTGTCACCATCGGCAAGATCGATCGACTTCCTATCGACCCTCGTCACCATCGACGAGATCGGTCGACTTTCTATCGACCCTTGTCATCATCGACAGGACCAGTCAACATCCCCCTAACCTGGACCTTTCGTCCTCGTTAAGCAATAAACTACTTTTGCTTCGACATGTAACCTCTGTCGATGAATAAACCCTACCCTCAGTTTTTGTCACCATCAACAAGTCTGGTTGACAAGCCTTCTAACTTTATTTCCCGGCCTTAGGGGGCCTCTACACCCCGGTCCTCCAGACTTGTGGCCTACACTAGCCGTTACTTGGTTCCAAGAATGGTCACGACGCAGTGGAGCAAACACCTCACCCCTTTGCTGAAGGCGTGAGCGTTCTTCTGCCCTAATGACTCATATACTCGGACTAGAGTTAACTGGCGAATAAAAAAGAGAGGAAAAGGCCAATAAAAGAATGGAGTCATCATTCAGCAGCAAATGAGGATATTTCATTCCTATGAAACAAAAGATACATGTTACGCGGGGCATACCTCGGGGTACATAAAGTCCATCAAACAAAAAGGGGCAAATAGAAGAGACTATGGCAGCGGGCGTTGGAAGATATCCTCCAGCTCTAGAATACCCAAGGAAGGATGGCGGGTTAGTTCTTGCAGTCTAAACTCGGCGGCCTCAAGATGGGACAGTTTCTCTTCGAGGGAAGCAGCTTGTCCCTCGGCCATTTCTACTTCCTCTATCCTTTGGACTTCCAGACGCTTTGTTTCCTGAAGCTCAGCCTCTGCCTTGAATGTTTGGCCTGCAGCTCTGCTATCTGGGCCGTAAGGAAACTTCGGCACTGCGAGGAGGCGCTGGCAGCATCCCTCATCTGCGTTGCAGTCCCTTTCAGGGAGACGAGAGCCACTCGACATTCAGCTCGCTCCAATGTTATGGCCATCAGCTGGTCAGCTACCTCCCGGCCTAGGAACTCCCTTCTGTTCACATATTTCAGTAGCAGAATTACCCGTGGAGTCCAGTCGTCCATGGGGCAGTCGAAAGCTAACAGCAAATGGGACACGTGCTCTATCAAGTCCCTAAGCTGAACATAAGTCAAATCTCTACTAGCCGCTATGGTCTGCTGAAGGGTCCCTAAGAACTGCCACACGAGGTCGCTCGATGACTGGAGACCGAGTGGTGACGTCTCAGGAAGTTCGAACTCCACTCTGCTATCCACTGTGGCCCCGAGATTGTCGCTCGTCCTAGAAGACGACGACGGCATCATCTGCAATGCACTTGCACTGTGACCAACTGCAATAGTTGATATGGTAGCTGGAGTATCGATGACGACAACTTCCCTGCCAGCCCCTTGGGATGAAGTTGCAATAGGAACATCAGTGGCCGAGGACATCTGCTCCTCGCCTCCAACCTAGCTGACCCCCCATATGGCCAGTTTCAGCAATGAGAGCCAGGGCCCCAGTAGTCCCGGCTTCCTCTTCAACGATCTCTCCCGCCTCTATTTCGGGGTGGCCACTCTTCTCTAAGGCCGACTATCGTGCGACTTCCAATGGCCGGGATTCCTCAACTGCCACTAACTCGTCGGCCCTCACGAGTGCTCCCGGTCCTGCTGGACCCACTGCCGCTGCATAGTCCAAGGGATATCGCAAGGCGATAGGCCGCAAGATGGGTGGGAAGGTTGCACGACCCGCACCTAGAGCCGGGAAGGGTATCTGCACCGTTATGATTGGTAGCACCACCTCAGTCTGCACGGGAGATATATATATATATATATATATATATATATATTTCAGAAAGTTGAAAAGAAAAAGAAAGGAAGGACAACAAGCGCCGATCGTGGGGGATTCCTCACCTTAATCGGCACTAGGCTCAAATCTCCAAGGGCGGCCGCAGCCCTTTCACTTATGAGTGATCCTAACGGCCCAAGACCGCTCCATGCCAACCGGGGTGGGCTGAAAGTCATGTGATCACTTTCATAAGCTGAAGACGCCCCGACATCCTCAGTCTCTGTGTCGACCGGTGGGAACTCCTCGTCACTAGAACCACCACCGTAATCGACCTGCTCAGAGGAAGAAGACTCCTCTGCTCTTTCTGGACGCTCCATAATTGGAGCAGGAACCTCGCTAGGAGGAGCATCACCCTCAGTAGGGACTTCCTCCATGGACTCCACACTAGGAGCAGTAGTTGATGGGATCTCAGGGGCAAGCTCGCCTTGCTCCCCAACAATAGCTTCCTCTGCACCCCCTACTCCCGGAAGTAATGTCGGTTGCATATCAACTGAAATTTATGGCAAGAAATAGTCAAGCCGACTGAAGACATGAAGACTCGAGGTGGTGTTGCGATTAAACTATAAATTACCTTCCATTTCCTACCTGGGCGTTGGAGAAGGCAGATCTCTCTCTACGAGAGTAGTAGGGATTTCCTCTGCCCCTTCCCCAACTACGACGCCTGCTGTCGCCTCTAGCCCAACGACCGTAGCGACTGTGTTGGTAATTGTCAACACGGATTAGCCGGAGCAGCCAAAATGAGCCAATGAATTCTGAAGAAATGAAGCGCTTACCTTCAGCTTCTGGCCCTTGCGTGCGAGAAGCCTCAAACTCTTCAAAGGATACCACCGGAAGAAGAATGGTTGCTGGTTCCTTTTCTGCGGCCTTCCTCCGGTGTGCCCGTGTCACTCGGGTCACTGCCGCGTTGGCCTTCCCAACGGCCTCCCTCAACTGGGATCGGGTCCACTTTCTCGAACCACCAGGAGGTAGTGGCATCGTGGTCGGGGCCGGATCGAGAGTCTCGAAGTATGCTGGCTTCTGAGCTTTCAATATCAGCTCCCTAAAGTGCCGAGTCTCCTCTAAAGTGGGCCGGACTGAGTGCACGCCATGGTGAGAATGATATATGCCGCAACAAGAAAAAAGAAACTTGGCCAAAGTGCTGAAGCAAAGGAAAGAAAGATACCTGCTGGCCCCGTATAGAAAGGGAAGAGAGGCCAATAATACAGCGATGGCACTTTGTCCCTCAAAGCTGCCTCGCGAATAAGCCAACATAAATCTCCTATCTTTTCACTCTGCTCGGCCAGCAGCGCCAGGTCCTCGTGGCCACGAGAAGATAGGTGATAATATAAGCTCAAGTGGTCCAGCCCCCATCCGTCAGCATACTTAAATGAGATATGAAGGGGCCAGTCCAGAATGGCTTCGCTGGGGCTACCTACTGAAAGCCCATGCGAGCGAAGAAGCGTGAACAGCCAAGGGGTGTTGCTATATAAAGCATCCCGTGTGTCTTCCCTACGGATGGAAGTCCGATAAGGGTGCAACCTGTCAACCTCGGGGCGCCAGTCGGCTACAACTGAGATGGGTTCCTCCACCGACAGAGGGAGTTGCTGAAGTACCACCCTCTCACTGCTTACATGGCATAGTCCCCGAAGCGGCTTCACATAGTCGTCCCTGCTGATTATGGGCAGCTTCGGATCGACTTTGGTCGAGCGGCCTTTCATGGCTTTCCGGGGCTTCCAGATAGGCCCTCACTTCTGTGTTGGTCCAAGATTTCAGCTTCTTCAAATAAGAGGGCTCAATATCAAGGGCTGGCTCCGGTTGGGAGTCCAGAAATCTATGCTCCGCTACGGCCCAGCACTCTCGACGGGAGCTCCTGTAGAACCCCGTCCGCACGTTCCACCACTTGATATATTCAGGAGTGACGCGGGGGAAGCGGGCAGGGGTTGGCACTCTGAAAGAAACATCTTCCCGGCGGTGGAAGAAGTCCCACCATATCCGGGCATCATCATTTGAAACTTGCCCAGCTCTGTGCCTATTGGGCAACGTAAATTGTGAAGAAGAATGTGGAATGTGCTGGTCATAGCCAAAGTTCCAGCTGAAACAGAACGGATAATACGGCTCCAGCCACAGAATGCCGCTCTTCCGGAATACGAGGACGCTTGGTCTGATAGCCAGAGCCCAGTCAACTAACTCCTGCTCTAGAATGGGCCTTGTACACTTGGCCCCAGAGATTGGGTGGACATACTCCTCTGTCTCAAAGAGCTTGCACTGCCTCGTCCTGTTCACTAGCAGGCTGGAATAAGCAGCTAAGCTCCAGAAGTGGAGGACCCCGGGTGAATCTGTGGGAACCCAGGCCAACTTGCCCCGAATGGCGAAGAGTTGCTCTGCTAGTGAGGATGGCTCGACACTCGCGAACTCTATCATCTGCAGGATAAGATGAGCCGACTGTAACGCCCGAGGGGCAGCCTCCTGGAAAAGGGTACAAACACAAGCATTGAAGAAGTGTAACGGACCAACCGTCTGCAGATTCTGGGAAGATGCATCTTGTGCAGGACTCCCAGCATTTTGTAAGTAAGGCACAAAGCCACTGGGCGGAGGGATAGCTTAGTACCCCAAGCCATGAGACAGGCGGGATAGATAGCCTCTGCTCTAATCACGCTCTCATCGCCTTGCGGGAGAGCGAAGGAACAGATCCAATAAGCCAGGTACGCAGCACATTGTGTGACAGCGTCGACACCAGTGGGGTTTGAGTCCTCCCTCTGCCCTCTTCTTGAAGATGATGATGCTGCGGCCTGTCGTCGGACTCTATTTTTCCTCTTCGGAGCCATCAGCGCTACTGTGGGGAAGTCATCGTACTTCTTCTTCCCGCCAAAGAAATGTTGGAGCCAAGTGCCCATCCGCACCCTCCGCTTCTCGCCCAGCTTCCAAGCTTCCCTCGTGTCATGTGACGAGTGGCAAAGTGTGTGGTACGCCTTCATTAGATAGCGATAAGCGTAACCTGCCACATACCGACCCTCACCGTCGGTCTGATCTTTCAGCTAGTCAGGCCAGTAGACTTCCTCATACGGTTCTCCGTCGATGGGTAGGCCGCTAAGCTGGGAGAGGCTTCATAAATCCAGAGAAGTTTCTCCTTCCGAGGTATAAAAAGTGTTGTACTCGGGGCAGAAGACTTCAATCATACCACATCACAAGCCTCGGGAGATGGGGTAACGGTACCTTGAAGCGTACACGCTGTGATAGACGCCAGCCCTGGTCAGGATGGGAGCGTAGTGCTGCAATACATAATCGGTGAACTCCACCGCTCCAGGTCTGAATGCGTGGGCATCGGTGGCCCTTAGTTCGGCAAACCACACCACAAATATTTGATGTTTGAAGCGGACCGCCAGGCAGTCCAGCGGAAAAGGTTCTTCCATGTACCCCCATTTCAACGGGGCGAGGAACAAGCCAAAGATTGGCTTCTCGCGATCTACCCTGCCTGCGGAATCATTCCACCGAGCGGGTACGAATTCAGGGGCCCTAGTCAGCAGCCCGTCTTCTAGAGCCAGATCTTGCAATCCAAGCACGGCGCGCCACTTCCTAACTTCTCCGGAAGGTAAATAGGCCTCCCTCGAACTACACAGTCTGTCAGACTATCCCTCTCCACTAGCAAGGCTTGCTCGGCTTTGCGGACAAGGAACATGTCTATTTTCTCCTGGAGGTTGAAGCGCCTGAGGTAGGACATCAGATGCTTATCCTTGGGGTGATCCGTCCTGACAACGCTCTCCCGGTCATAATGAAATGAATCACCTCCGAGGATGAGGAGTCGGCTAGTATCCACAGTGTCTGTCTCCGAATCCGAGGACTCTGCGACTACAGTAAGCTGATCATGCCCCCGATCAAGGGAATGGACGTTCTCCAAGGTCACCACGGCACGAGAGGCAGAACAAGAAGAACCAGATGCCATGTTATCTGCAGACAAGCACATCAAACAATAAACAAAGTCAGAAAATAATTGATCAAGACAAATTTCTGACAAAATTTTGGCAGAGTCTCCTCAGCACGGGAGATTGCCAAAGAAAAGCGGGAACACGTCCTGATGCAGGACGGACACGTGACTCGACTCTAATTGGATATGCGACCCTTGGACTCTAAGCAAGCTCGCGATCGCCCCTAACGAGGGAAGTGTACGGACGTGCACGGTTGAGAAACTGACAGTGAGCTAGGGTGGTCAACTCACAAATTCGTGCCCGGATGGGGTCACGGGACGGTCTCGCTCTCTCTCGCAGCAGCGGTGAAATAAATATATCGTGCTAATGGCCCTAACACATGCTCTCTAGCAGCGGAATATATAAGCATATACAAGAATAGCAAATGCCAAGTAATGGAGCGAACACGATACCTCCACGCGCCTGGCGTGGGGAAGACGATCTCGGCCGATCTCTTACTCCCGGAATAATAATTAATTAAAATACAGCAATGATTTACTGCCCACTCCACGCAGGGAGTTAAAGGGCGACATAGCGGGACCTGGGAGTAGCGGGTTTGGGTTGACGGGCAGCTTCTTGTGTAGCTTCGGCGGCATACGTACTCACGATCGTGGGACCCACGTGCTGGTCAGTGGGGCCGTCTGGGCCCTGAGCGACACCGCTGTGACGGGGACGTCCGGAGGGGTGCTCTCTGGGAAGGCGGCGTGCTGGTTCGCCTTGCGGAAGGCGAGGAGGCTCCGATCGGTGTGGGTTGGAGTTGCTGCCCACGGATCTGAATTCTGTTTCAGACATGTGCGTCCCGACGAAAACTAATGCTGCGATCGGCCGCGACGTCGGACGAGGCGAGACTGGCGCCGTTGAAAAGCTAACTAAAAATTCTTCGATCTACGGTTAGAGAGAAAAAATTGGCTATCCCAAATCTGGTCTTAGCCGAATTTCCAATCTGATGGTTGACAGAACCCGAAATCTCAAGATAGAAGTGCTTTTTCCTGAGAGTTGGTGTTGACCGCATTGTAGACCTCCGATTCAGCTGTTGCGCTCTTCATGAAAGTGGTAGAGGGCGAAGAGAGGAAAACAGGGATAATTTTTACGAATGGTTTGGTAGAGATTTGACTCATGAAAAGTATTTTTTAGTATCGAGTGGTCGGATCTGGATAGCAGAGACAGAACAGAACTTGGGATCTGAAGTGATTTTTTAGAAAATATAAACGAGATCTGAAATTCATAATAAAATTTGTGAAACAGGTAATAGGTGAAAAGAATCCCCAATAAAATTGGGGGTTCTAACAAAAATCAAAAAGGGGGTCGAAATTGGTAAACTTAGAGTGGCTGTAACACTGGACAGACTGTAAGTAGAACTGGTGGATTGAGAAGCACAAAAATGTAAAACTAGAAAACGGGGGCCGGAATTTTTTTCAATTTTTTTGGGACGTGGTGATGACCTCTAGAACTTACCCCGAAAATCTCAGCTCCAGAAGATGTAGGAGTTGGGAGCTAAAATTCTCGGAGTAACCCTCTATCTAGCAAAATAGAACCTTGGATAGAACATCCAAACTTGATTCGCGGTGACTCGATGGCGGCACGAATGGCGGCGGCGGCGGCAAAGATAAAATCTGGAGGTAGAGAGGCTAAGATAGAAGGAGTCTACACCCTGAAATGCTGAAGGAGGAAGAAGGAACCAGGGAGAGAGAGGTGAGGGCGCAGGTTTGCTCCAATGCACACAATAATTTTTCTTCTCATTAATTCTCTAAAATGTGGAAATACAAGTATTTATATAAAATGGAAAATGAGTCAAAATGCCCTAAGATCTAGGGTTGGAAGGGGCACTAAGGGGATAGGAGAAAGTATTTCTCCCATGTGGTCAAAACACATAACACATATTCTAATCAAACTTCACCTAACTAGCCTAATAGGACAAAAGAGGGGGTGCCCCCTTCACGGGCCATTCTTGGGCCAAGTTGGTCCAAGGCCAATCAGAGGGGTGTCAACGGATCTGAGAGATCCAAAAATCCGATCCGAATCTGAATTTTTTTTCGGATTCGATCGGACTGTCAATTCAAAAATTTGAATTTACTCGATCTTGTGGTGAGTTTTCTTTGATCCGAAGTCAGTGACTTCGGATCGGATTTCGGGGTGCCATAAAACACTCCCGTTTCGGGGCGACCATTGCCCCGATCGATCCTTTGGCCTTCCGCCCTTCCAGCCTTCCCTATGTCGAAACCCTTCCTCTAGGTTTTCTCCAGCGGCGGCGATCTTGCGATGATGCGATCTCCTAAGCCAGCCGCGACCACGACGGCGATGGAGACCTTCTCTCCGATCGGCGATCATGATCGGCCTACCCTTCTCAACTCTCGGCTCTTTTCTTCTCAAAATCCCCCCCCTCTCTCTCTCTCTCTCTCTCTCATCCTCCTCCGCGTCCTCGCGCGTGCTCTTCCCCGGTTGGAGGGAGTGCGGCGAGGAAGAGAAGGCTAGGGAGAGCTTGGGCGGAGAGGAGGCGGCCGAGAGGCGCGGCATTCTCAGGTTCCTGGCCCTTTGAGCTCTCCTTTGCGGGTTCTTCCTCCTTTTTTTGTCTGTGGTTTCTTTCAGGGTGTAATGGGGGGCGTGAGCGCGTAGATCTGCAAATTCGGAAGGTGGGTTTGGTGGGTTCTTGCGGGGATCCTATGTGGTTTTGAATATTGGGGTGGGTTTTGGTCTCATGAGTACGGCATTGGGCATTTTTCCTCTTTTAGGGTGAGCTCTGAGGTTAGAGGTCGTGGGGTTTTGATGTGGATCTTCCGGTTTGGTTTGGCGCTATATGCTTGATAAAGGTGTTGATTGGTGATGATGCGGAGGTCTATGTATTGATTTGGATATCTGGTGGTGGTGCTGAGGATAAAGGTGGGATTTGGGAGTGGAGGTTTGTAGAATGTAATCGTTTGATCTGACTTCTGAGGGCGAAGTGTAGGAAGTTCTTAAGATTTGATTGGGTTTTATCAATTATAATAATGCTATGGGGACTTGTGGAAGGATTCCACTGTACTTGTTTTGTAATCATGGAATGGACTAGTCTTTTTTGTGGATTTTTTTGGTGGAGACACTGTTTTGTGTAGGCGATTTCATGTGGTGATACCGCTGGTTTTTGTGCCGCGCTGATTTTTCATGAGGGTTCAAATTTCATGTTTTCCCCTTTTTCTATTTTTGCCATCACAGAACGCAGAGTAAAGTGCCTTCCGGATTTCATCGTTGTTCTTCAAATGCATTCAGATTTCACATCTTTCATAATTTGCATTATGAGGAATGGTATCAAAAATTTAGTGGGATAGGTAGCTGGGAGAGTTTTTTAAGAAAGTTGCCCTGCATCTCAAATTTGTGGAAACTTGTATTATACTCATTGGGAGCCATACCATCCTTCGCTCGGAAGGTTCTTAATAAATATACACTCAATTTTTTGTTCCTTATTATAATTTTTTAAGCAAGTCTTTACATTAATAATGGATATATTTGGCTTGACTTCGATTATTATTATTATTTTCAATCCATATATCAATGAATATATGCCTAGAAATACTTCTTATGATGACCAGATATCTCAGAGGAGCTGTTTTTCTTTTTTCTGTCTTTATTATAATTAGATTAAAACTTGTTCCTAGATCTCCTTTAACAAGTGGTTTTCTTCTTTCTTGTTGAAACACGTTATTGGAAGAAGTTTGCTCTAGAACAACCCCCTCTCTGAAAACTGTGTATCGAGCTTCTTGTGCTATATAATGTTCGATATGCTTTAGACATTATGATGTATTCAGCTGAAAGATAATGTGTCATGTACTGTTTGCAGGGAATTGGTTAGTTATACTGATGATGGCGTCCCCTTGGTAGAAACGGATTTTGATGCAATCTCTAAAAAAGTTCCTAGAGGAATTATGAATTCAAGTAGTAGTAGCTCTTGTTTGTCAATGGAAAATTCAAGTAAATAGAATCTTGGCTCAGATGGTCAAAACAAGAAGCTAGATGGTTCATGATGCGGGACGAGACCACGGACACGACAAGTTCGTGACTGCCCCTTAACGAGGGAAGCGTTGGATGTGCGCGGTTGAGAAACCGGCAATGAGCTAGGGTGATCGGCTCTCTTTTGTGCCCGGATCGGGTCACGGGATGGTCACGTACTCTCTCGCAGCAGCGGTAATGAACATATAAAGCGAGCTAGATATCCCTACACATGCTCTCTAGCAGCGGCATAAACAAATATATATGAAGTAAGCAAAATGTCGAGAAGGGAGCGAATGCGATACCTCCACGCGCTCGGCGTGGGGACGACGGACCCGGTCGAAACTCGTACTCCCGGAACAATAATACACGGAGATTACAGCAATACAAATCACTGCCCACTCCACGCAGGGAGGTAAAGGGCTACACAATGGGGTCCGGGAGGACCGAATTCGGGTTGACGGGCGGCTTCTCGCGCTGTTTCGGCAACACCCGAACACGTGACGGTGGGGCCCACGTGCTGTCCGGAGGGGCCATGTGGGACCCGGTGGCACCGCTGTAGTGGAGGATGCCTGGAAGGGTGCTCCCTGGAGTGGGGGCGCGCTGGTTTGCCGGCCGGAGGCCGGGCGACTCCGATCGGCACCGGTCGGAATAACCGGCCACGGGCTATAACTTCTAGTTTTCAGCGCGCGTATCGGCGTGAACGGGCGCTGCGATCAGCCCCGATGTCGGATCGACACGAGACTGGAGCCATTGGAAAGCTAACTTCAAATCCTTCAATCTAGGCTTGGAGATCTGGCCTGGATCTGCACGGATCAGGACTTATGGAATTTCCAAGTTCCTGTTGTACAATTCCTGAAATCTCAGGTCAGCAAAGAACTTTCCTGTGGATTACCTTTGACCGTGAGGTAGACGTCCGAATCGGGGGTTGTGTTCTTCCGAAAAGTTGTGGGAAATCAAGCTACGAAACCAGGACTATTTTTGGATCTGGATTTGGGGAAGGCTATGAATTTCTATGATTTTTGCACTAGCAGTGGGTCGGATCTGGAATCTGGCTGACAACACTGTAGCTGAGGAAGAACACGAATTTTTAAAAATAGATAGAAGGCTGATAAAAAATTAAGAACATTTGTGGATATAGGGGGTGATGGACAGAACTCCCAGTAAAATTGGGAGGGTTTGAAAAAATCAAAAAGATGGCCGGAGGTGGGAAACACAGGTCTGCTGTCACTGTAGACAAAGACAGGACATATCTGGGAATGATTAAAGACTGAAAATGTAAAAATAACAAACGATAGATTTTGGACCTGGAATTTTTTGTGGAGGAGGGGATAGAAGGTAGGAACACACCATAAAAATTTCAATCCACGAAGAAGCCATGGAGGATAGCAGGATTTTCATGAAGATACCTCTATCCAGCAGGATAGAAAACCGAAGTCGGATTCACGGCGGCTCGAGAGCGGTATGAATGGCGACGGCGGCGGCACTGACGATCACCGGAGATAGAGGGGAGGGGATAGAGATGGTACCACTCTAGAATGGGGTTTTGGGAAGAGGAGAACCAGAGGAGAGAGGGCTGGGGCACAGCTAGCTTCAAGCTTCACAAATTTTTCTATCATTAATTCACATAAAATGAAAATACAAGCCATATATAGTTCTACCTAATTGACCCACATGACTCCAAATCTAGGGTTACGGATGGGGCATACAAGGGGTTGGACATTGGTAAAAAAAACACACAATAAAAGCCCATTAAACTATATGGTTCGCCCCCCATAAAGAAGACAATTTTGATTTGTCTTCTTTAATTAAATCTAGGTCCAAGTCCAAGGTTGGACCATGGACCAGCCCCCTTGGGCCCGGGAGTCCAAGTGGACCAATAAGGAAGAGGGAGGGGGCCCCTGCAGGGCCTACATGCACTTTTGCAAAGAAACCCAATTACCTTTTGCAAATAAACCCACTAAGACCTACAATTGTGTACCCATATATCACAAAGGTATACATACAAATATAAAAGGACGTAAATGCTAGCACAATGTGAGCGGGCTGACGTTGATGTCCCCATCAATTCTCCCCGGGTGAGAGGAACTCGACCCCGTCGAGTAAGGGGTGCTGCTGCTCTAATAGCGCCGGCGGATCCGTCACCGAACCAAGTAGCGCAGGTATGCTCCACTCCATGTGACCATCATCTGCTCACTCCATATATACTCGATATGCACAAGTTGCTATGGGCTAGAGTTGGACACTCCGGGATGGGGCACTCTCAAAGGGAAGGAAGCAGCTCGAAGACTCACTAGGAATCACCGCTGAGTCCCTTTAGGTGACTGATCCGGGTATAGATGTAGAACCGATCCCATACTCATCGAGTGAGTCCACTCGCCTCTTACTCATAAGAGACCGACAACGAGCTTGCACAAGACTCATTCAGACTGACCATGCAATACACACAAACAAACGACTCAAAACACACCACACAAACAAACCGCATAAAGAAAACACACCTACTCATGCATGACTCTAGACTAAGGTGGTGACATCAAGCTCACTAGGTGGCTGCATCCTGAGCGGCAGGAGGGTCGCCCAGTTCTTCCCCCAAGGCATAGTACTCATCGGCTAGTGCCTCATCGGCCACATAATTGACATACTCAAGCTCGAGAGGTGCGGACCCTCCAACACCTAAGGCTAGGGTGGCGCGAGCGGGACACTCACTGGCAATGAGGCCAAACCCGTGACAGTGGAAACACTGCACTCGTGACCGACTACTCTCTCCGATAAGAGGGGCCTTACCCTTATCCTCCCGATGGGTAGGGGGTGTAGGCAACAAGGGTGCAGGTGTAGGTGCCGTGGGTAACAGTGGAGGAAGTGTCGGGGCCAGGGGACAGGCTATGGGTGCCGGGGGACGGGCAACGGGTGCCGGTGGATGTGGTGGAGGTAGATCCCATGGTGGGGGAGGTCGAGGTCTAGGAGCGAAGTGCTCCTGACGGGCGGGCTCCTGAGGACGAGCCATGGGTCTCCTCGGGTATGAACCTAAGGAGCCACGGGAATCACTACGGGGAGGAGCGGGGCTCCACCGGGGAATAGACTCGAACTCACCCTCGAATTGCTCCATTTCGAGAGCAACTTGGTATGCATCCTCTAGCTTGTCCACCTTGTGGCGGAGAAGCTCATACCGTAGGTGCGGGCGTAGACCACGCCGAAACCGAGAGACGGTAAGGGAATCCTCCTCCGTGGCATCACATCGCAAGTAGTATTCATCAAATTCGGCAATGTAATCCGAGACGGACCGGTCTCCTTGGGTGAGACTTTGCCACCTCTCTATCAGACGCTGGCGGTAGGAGGTAGGGAGATACTTCTTCCTAAGCTTCTCCCTCATCTCGGTCCACGTATCGATCGGGGGTTCATGACGATGAAACAATAGGTTCTCCATGTTCCTCCATTATGTTTGGGTCTGACCTAAAAGTTTCATCCTGGCAAATTTGACCTTCCTTTGGTCCGACATCTCGAACCACTCAAAGTATCGATCCATGCGAGCCTCCCAATCAAGATAGACCTTTGGGTCTAAGGACCCGTCAAAGGTGGGAGGGTCGGCCCGAACGGTCCGAAGGGCCCGTTCATCCATATCTTGGTCGTGGGTACGTCGTACAGGACGACGATCACGATCATATCCTCAATGCTCATTCTCGGACTCATAGTCATGCACCTCGGGGAATTCGTGCCTCCTATTAGCTATCCCTTGAACCCTTGGAGTCGCGGGTTGTTGACCCGGCTCCGGTTGACCTTGTGTAGGTGGGACGGGTGCCTGGACTGGGGCAATCGGGGGGTGCTTCGGCTGGGCCTCTCTCTAGTGCGGTGACTCTCCCGACCAATCCCTGACGGATTGGCTAGACCCGACGGCCTTATCCTCTACGGCCTTCATCTTCTCTTCTAGGCGGGTGTCTAGATCATTCACTTGGGTACTCAACCCTTCCATTCTATCCACTCGAGTACTTAACACTTCCATGCGGTCACTTAACCCATCCATTTTTCCCATAAGAGTTTGGAACATGGTGGCCACTTCATCGGAACTATAGACTCGGGATTCCGCCATTGGTGGTGGTGGGGGTGAGTATTGGGTACCTTGACGAGTGGGCATGCAAACACACCGACTAAAGCAAACACACTAATGCAAAATGATGCGCCTAGACTTAAACCAATATCCGGTACGTGGCGGAGGTAATCGACCCGAAGGTCACTCGCGCAAGTGTGCGGCCTTCCCGATAGGCGTAGCCTAATGTTTGGACAACACATTTTGATATACCGAATTATTGGGATGAAATGTAATTTAAAAACACTCTCTTTTTTTGTTTTAGAAATATGATGATCCTAGACTCGACTTAAACTGACTAATGACTCGATGTAAATGACACTCTTTTTTTTTTACACCTTAGACTCAAACTCGCTCTGATTCCAAATTGATGCGGGATGAGACCACGGACACGACAAGCTCGTGACTGCCCCTTAACAAGGGAAGCGTCGGATGTGCGCGGTTGAGAAACCGGCAATGAGCTAGGGTGATCGGCTCTCTCTTGTGCCCGAATCGGGTCACGGGACGGTCACGTACTCTCTCGCAGCAGCGGTAATGAACATATAAAGCGAGCTAGATATCCCTACACATGCTCTCTAGCAGCGGCATAAACAAATATATATGAAGTAAGTAAAATGCCGAGAAGGGAGCGAATGCGATACCTCCACGCGCTCGGCGTGGGGACGACGGACCCGGTCGAAACTCGTACTCCCAGAACAATAATACACGGAGATTACAGCAATACAAATCGCTGCCCACTCCACGTAGGGAGGTAAAGGGCTACACAATGGGGTCCGGGAGGACCGAATTCGGGTTGACGGGAGGCTTCTCACGCTGTTTCGGCAACACCCGAATACGTGACAGTGGGGCCCACGTGTTGTCCGGAGGGGCCGTGTGAGACCCGGTGGCACCGCTGTAGTGGAGGATGCCTGGAAGGGCGCTCCCTGGAGTGGGGGCACGCTGGTTTGCCGGCCGGAGGCCGGGCGACTCCGATCGGCACCGGTCGGAATAACCGGCCACGGGCTGTAACTTCTAGTTTTCAGCGCACGTCTCGGCGTGAACGGGCGCTGCGATCAGCCCCGATGTCGGATCGACACGAGACTGGAGCCGTTGGAAAGCTAACTTCAAATCCTTCAATCTAGGCTTAGAGATCTGGCCTGGATCTGCACGGATCAAGACTTATGGAATTTCCAAGTTCCTGTTGTATAATTCTTGAAATCTCAGGTCAGCAGAGAACTTTCCTGTGGATTACCTTTGACCGTGAGGTAGACGTCCGAATCGGGGGTTGTGTTCTTCAGAAAAGTTGTGGGAAATCAAGCTACGAAACCAGGAATATTTTTAGATCTGTATTTGGGGAAGGCTACGAATTTCTATGATTTTTGCACTAGCAGTGGGTCGGATCTGGAATCTGGCTGACAACACTGTAGCTGAGGAAGAACACGAATTTTTAAAAATAGATAGAAGGCTGATAAAAAATTAAGAACATTTGTGGATGTAGGGGGTGATGGACAGAACTCCCAGTAAAATTGGGAGGGTTTGTAAAAATCAAAAAGATGGCCGGAGGTGGGAAACACATGCCTGCTGTCACTGTAGACAGAGACAGGACAGATCTGCGAATGATTAAAGACCAAAAATGTAAAAATAACAAACGATAGATTTTGGTCCTGGCATTTTTTTTGGAGGAGGGGATAGAAGGTAGGAACACACCATAAAAATTTCAATCCACGAAGAGGCCGTGGCGGATAGCAGGATTTTCATGAAGATACCTCTATCCAGCAGGATAGAAAACCGAAGTCGGATTCGCGGCGGCTCGAGGGCGGCACGAACGGCGGCGGCGGCGGCACCGACGATCACCGGAGATAGAGGGGAGGGGATAGAGATGGTACTACTCTAGAATGGGGTTTTGGGAAGAGGAGAACCAGAGGAGAGAGGGCTGGGGCGCAGCTAGCTTCAAGCTTCACAAATTTTTCTATCATTAATTCACATAAAATGAAAATACAAGCCATATATAGTTCTACCTAATTGACCCACATGACTCCAAATCTAGGGTTACGGATGGGGCATACAAGGGGTTGGACATTGGTAAAAAAAACACACAATAAAAGCCCATTAAACTATATGGTTCCCCCCCATAAAGAAGACAATTTTGATTTATCTTCTTTAATTAAATCTAGGTCCAAGTCCAAGGTTGGACCATGGACCAGCCCCCTTGGGCCCGGGAGTCCAAGTGGACCAATAAGGAGGAGGGAGGGGGCCTCTGCAGGGCCTACATGCACTTTTGCAAAGAAACCCAATGGCCTTTTGCAAATAAACCCACTAAGACCTACAATTGTGTACCCATATATCACAAGGGTATACATACAAATATAAAAGGACGTAAATGCTAACACAATGTGAGCGGGCTGAGGTTGATGTCCCCATCAGTTCAGTGGAGAGGGCACCCAATGTTGATCATGTTTGTAGTTCTGGTTTAGTGGAGAGGGCACCCAATGTTGATCGTGTGATGGCTCAGATGGCTTTAAAGTTGGGCTTCACTTTGCCTACTTCATGCTATGCCACAATGGCCATAATCCTCACAAGGGAGTCCGGTTTGAAGTTGGAGCTTTTCGATTCTTTGGTCTTATGCTGGGGTTTCAGATCTTGTATGTTATCTTTTGTTCTAAAATTGTTTCAAAAATTGGATCTTGGGAGAGATTTGTAACACCCATGTCCGGTAAGGATTTAATGCTACAAATAGGGTTTGATGGGTATCTCTGATGCATTTCTTTTTTATAGTTCTGTGTTTTAATAAAATGATAGAATGCATCTTGAAACTGAAGGATCTGCAACCTCGAGTAATCCATGTATTTTGATCTTATTTATTTAGTCTTTTGATCTTATTCTGAGCTAAATGATAATGTACGATGCATTCACCTCACATTAGTACATTACCCAATACAGATTGTAGACAATGACATTTGATTAGAGTTTTTGATAGTTTTATTATTGCAAACAAGTATTCGTATGCTTAGTTTCAAAGAATAAGTTGTTACTTGCATGCTATATTTCTTTAACTGCACCTATATTATCAATCTTGCTTGTGAAACATGAATTGGCCAGTTTAGAATTTAGATCTGAATAAACAGCCTGTTTTAATTTTTTTATTACTTTTTTGGAATCTAGAATTTACCATTCCAAATGTCTGAAAGATAATTTTATATTACTTTTTTCATCATCTCTAAAAGATAATTTTATGTCTGAGCATGGTTGAACAAGAAATAAATCAGGTATAAATTAGAATAAATTAGAATCGAGTGTGGTATTCTCTTTCCTACTGTTTGTTATTTCCAGTGTGGTATTTTTCTTTAGAATTATCTGTAGAATGAATGAACAATTATCTAGTGGAATTACCCTGTGCAAACTATTCTGTTCTGCCATGACATGAACCTGAGAAAGTGTTCTGTATACCGTGTGCATAGCACGACAAGAGGCTATGCCATTGAGGAGCCCCACATATTATGAATGACTTATTAACTGATTGCTGTGGTAAACTCATTTCAGTGGTCTGAAAACGAGGTTAAAAATTTAAAACAAAGTGGTTTTCCAGACAGCTGATTCGCTGATGAGAGATGCCTATGCGCCATTTATGTCGCCTCTGTTCTGGATTTTTTTTACTCTTTTGGTTCTGTTAACCATCATATATTCCCACTTTGTTGGACACACATGCCATATCTAGTTGGACTTGTTCTAACTTATGAATCACACGAATAAATCTTATCAACTGGAAAACAACATCATCTTTCATTAAATCTGTGTTTGATGGTTCAAGTCCATGTTTACTTTTGTACTCTTTGAACCTCATTGTTTCACTGTTCATAAAATTTGATATGCCAAGTTCTCAAGGTAGTAATATTCTAGAATGCCCTTTCCTTCTTGGGAATGTTCTCCTCATTCTAGGAATGCATAATGATGGATGACTTATAAGTTATCCTTACATATGCTATCTCCTGTCTGAATTCTTTTCTTTCCCATTTTGTTTTTCTTTTCGTTGACATATCTTCCTGTCTCATTGCTTATGCATGCCTTATCCAGTTGATTTTGCTCGGAAGATGGGTAAGTTTGATCAACTGGGAAATCAACTGTTCCTTTGTTTCTTTTGTATTCTATGGTTCAAAGTCCTATTTGTCTTAGGAAAATAGTTTATTAGCACCATTCTTTGAACCCCAAATTTAACACACCACTAAGCATGCACCACAACCCCCTCTTTTATGAAGTTTTAACTCATTGTTTATTGTCAAGTGATGAAATGGTATGTTTTTATTTGCTGGAGTCAAATTTGGAGTCAAGAAATGGTGTTAATAAACCGGTTTCCTTTATTTTATCCCATTCAAAACCCTGCTGTCTTTGATGTGCATATTTGTTAAACACCTGTATTGAGGTGGTAATAATACTTAGAGCTATGTGTTGAGTGGGCCATGTTCAACTTTCCCAAGTACACTGATAAGAGCAACGTCTTCAGTTTCGGGGTGATGTTGGGAGTCTTACTTATAGGAAGAGACCCATGTAATCCGCTCATTGGTGGGGAGGTTGGTGGAGGAAGCCCGGGAAGATGGCTGAGGCATTTGCAACAGACTGGAGAGGGTCGGGAAGCCTTTGATAAGACATTTGCAATTTTTGGATCCATTTTCGGATCCACTCGAGCCCTTGTTCTTCTTCTCCTTGGAATTGTGAATGTTCATGCAATACAAACGTGATTTTGCAAACCACAGAATCTTTTTTTTAAAGCTTTTGTTGATGCACACCATTTGTTATCATGTTATTTGATTCATTCATAATGTGTACTTAATGTGTGGATCCGAAAATGGATCTAAAAAAGTTCTGAAAATGGATCCGAAAAAGTTATGAAAAATGTAAAAAAATGTGTACACGGGGATTTCGGGTAGATCCGAATCCGAAAATGCAAGTTCGGATTCGGATCTAATCCGAATCCGAAATGTCTCCCAATTTTGGATTCGGGTTGGATTCGATTATTAGCTTATCGGATTCGGATTCGGATCAGGCAGGATCCGGCCCGGATCCGATCCATTAACAGGGCTAAACACAAGTCCATGAACCCATGTATAGCCTATGGGCCTTCCAAACCTAGGTGGCCCATGAGAGGGAGAAGCCCACTTGGGCCTTAAGTGATTTAAAGGTCCATTAATAAGCGTAATGGTCCAATATGAACTAACCCCCCTTAATGGACCTAATAAAAGAAACCCAGTAATGGACTCTTCATGGAATGTGGCCTAATGGCTTATTAAAAGCCTTAAAAAGGAGCCCAAATGAAAAAAAAACCCAAACAAACACACTAATACAAGCCCATATACACTAATACAAGCCAATACACACTAATACAATCCATTAGCCTTTGATGCCCCCATCACGTCCACTAAGGGAATGGCCCCTAAACGCAGCCATCGGCATTACACCGAGGCCAAATGGAACACCCGGGGGAATAGCTCCGAGGGCAAGCCCTACTAGAAGCCTCCCGGGGCCCAAAGAATGGGTTGAAAACCCAAATGAACAACACTCACTCACCCGCTCGGAGGGGACGACCCCGGTCGCTCCCCACTCACTCGGCGCCGAAGGTGGAGAGGGGAAGAGCAAGAAGAGAGAGAAAGAAACTTCGCAAATGAGCAGTGATGAAGGAAGTATGAAGGGTGGAGGGCTTATATAGAGGAGACTTCCCCTTCTAATCCGGCGCGCTATTTAGCGCGCCGGATTAACACTCCCCTAAGCAAAAGGCGCGCCGATTATAGACATGCCAAATTAACACACCTTCTAAACGAAAAAGGTGCACCGGATTCGACTCCGATGCCCGGGACCGCGCCGGATTAACATGCAAATACCAAGGGTGCGCCAGATTAGCATCCAAGGCCAAGGGGCGTGCCGGATTAACCCCGCGCCGTATTAACATACAAACGGCGCCGGATTAGCATCCGCGTCAGATTAAGGGCCATTCCGAGCGTCCGCCAGCCGAAGCGGAGATCACTCCGGGCGAAGCTCATCCGTCGGTCTTGCTACACTCATGCCTTGCTCGCAACACCCACGGTTGGGGGGCATTTGTTGGCACTCGAAATATCACTCGCGGCGATCAAGCCTCAAAGACGAATGACACGGCCTACTGAAGCACAGAAGTTGATAGACATCAACATATTCAATCCCTCTCGAGCTGCCAGAGCTTCAGGTCACCCTGTATGAACACTAGGGGACTTCAACTCAGGAGAGTCGAGATGAATTCAAAACCAACCGGCAGTGCCACCAAGCCTGCCCAATGAACTGGCATCGACTTCATCGTGCCGCATACACTACACCCGTTGTCCGACCAAGGATGACGATCTACCCGGTGGCGCACCACCTCATGAAAGACTCTCCTGAGATTGAAGGACTCCCTTGGCTCTTTAGAACAGAGGACCGAGGGCTATGTCGGCAAAAGATCCCGGCTACCCGGCATGGGTACGACTTCTCGCCAAGTTGGGCCCGGTAGCGGCCGAATGATCGCCCGACCTGGGCGAAACTATCCTGGGTGTCACCCCACCCTTCAAGAAGCTTTTAGCACAAGACAGACTGAGCCAACAGCACATATAATAGTGCCGAGAGCCGTGTCATTAGAAAACCATCGTGTACGAACCAAAGACATTTGAAGTTCCGAGAATGGCCATACGTCATCCTGAGAGCTTCGACAAGGCGTCCCGTCGAGGTTTCTAAGAACAGTGACAAGATGAATGTTCACGGTGATCCCCGAAACCATCCCCAGACTCATCGGCTAACCCGCGACGTGCGGGAGACGCTAATACGGCGCGCCCTAAACCGGCGCGCCCTCTTATCCGGCGCCCCTCTATTTCGGCGTGCAAAAAGCTGTAGAAGCCCCTCTTATCCGGCACTCCATTCCCACGCCGGATTAAGACCCGAACGGTTCCTGTATAAGAGGCCATTCAAAGCGAAGAAAAAAAGAGCAGGAGGGGGGTTTTCAAAAGAAGAAGAGAATTGGAAGAAAAGGAGAGAGGGTCTGAGAGCCAATCACCTGCGAGGGAGAGAGGGTTTCTTGCGAGTGAAGTAGGGTCTCTCTGAGCACCCTTTGCCGCCGTCTTCCCTCCTCTACCTGAAGGCCTCCGGAGCCGGAGAGGAAGGAGGTGTCCCGATACTCTGTTCTTGGAACAGGTGGGTCATCTATGTTTTCTCACCTCTCCTCTGCGTTGCTGTCTCTCAATCGAATGTAAGCGAGAGGGGTGGGGGATGGCGATGATATGAGCCAACCCCTCCCCCCTTCTTCGCCATCCTTCTTTCTTTTTATGTTGCTCTTCTGTGAGCTCCCCTGTAAGTAAAACGGTGGCCGTGCTGCGATACCGGCACTGAACTTGTAACATATGTGTAGCCTCCTTCGCCGATGGGATGATGGCATGCGTATATGAATGTATCGATGGATTGAATGCTCAACGCCTCATTTTCTCCTCCCACTGCTATTCATTCGGTAGATATATATCGGTGTCCTCCCGTGTATAGATTTCTGATTCCGGTTTCCCCCCGATTCCGAATACGCCCTAGGATGCCATGGGCTACAGAGATAACCCCTCCCCTGGCCCTCCGCGTCTGTGCCTGTGCATACTTCTCTCCCCGTTTTAATACGAGATCTGACCTCGACGTTCTTCCCTCTTTGCATTTCTCCGTTGCTCAGAAGAGGTAGCGGTTGTTTCTGGAATAGTGGAATCCGCCTTGTGATTACTGCATTCCGGCCATTCGAGTATATGCGCGTGTAGATAAATCATTCCAGCTACATATCAACTGCATCTCTCTCCATGACTGCTGTTTGCATTCTCTTCTGTGGATGGCGACCTAGTCCCTCGAGCTTTAACATCTCAACCCTATGGCGGGTAAGCTATCAATGCCGAGAAGCCTCACTCCCCTCATTTGTGGTTTACAGCCACTAAACCATTCGAGTCCCGTTGGTTTCGTCTTAATCACCCGGGGAGGGGGATATTCCCCACTGCTTCATAGAGTTGCCAATCGGTCAAGGGAGCTCCACTCCTGAATGATGGACGCTTCCCATGGGCCATAGGGCTAATAACAATAGGGGCTTCAGCCCGACAACGTCAAACCCACAGTCTCTCGGGGTTCTGTGGTGGCTAAGGGATGAGTGCTCCTAGTAGGCTTGTCCTAGGGGCTTCTCTCCCTAATGCCCTCTTGCTAGCGGGTGCAGTGCACGTTGTAGGTTGCCCACCCCTCGTAGGCCTATCCTCGGGGTGTTGCTTCCGTCAATAGCTGCCTCATCCCTCTGTTTCCACCCACGGAACTATGGTGCCCCTCGCAGGCTAGTCCTCGGGGTATCCTGTCCGACTGGAGTTTTGCTGGCTGCCACGATGCAGACCGGCTGTTTAGGGGCGTACTTCACGAGTGAGTATGACCCCGTTTCTCCCCTGCAGTCCTTCAGAGACGGGAGAGATGCTGCCCAATTTTTGGCAGAATCATTTTAACTTATAAGATCACCAACATGAAATGGCTTCAATAAAACGTTTGTTCTAAAGGCTAAGGACCCTAGTGCTTGAGTATAAACCTCACACTAGCTTATAATTTCATTTCTGGAGGGCGCTGGGCTCCAGTTAAACAAACAATCACCTCAATTAACTTCAAAACCCTCAACAGAACCCTAATAAACTTAAATCGTGTCAAAATTCATCAAAAAAATTAGCTAAAACGGTGCGGTCCTAATCCGGCGCGCCTTAATACACCCACCCCCCCGCGCCGGAATAGCCTTACACTCATAAAACTTGTTTTCAAATGGCATGTTCCCGGCCCGCCCTAAACCGGCACGCCCCAAGCATACCGTGCCGTATTAACCATGGTGATGGCCGCGCCGTATTATGATCATTTACCTACGTTTGGCCGTGCTTGGGAAAGCTATCCCTACGCACAGCTGCGCCGGTTTGAAGCATTGAAATGTCCTGATCAATCACTCGCCCTCGGAGCGATCCTCGTCTCCCGCAGTCGAGATTAATGACCCTAACCAATAATAAATTGAATAAGAAAGGGGCAATTAAGGCCTGAGCTATCTTGTTACCACGCTTTTGCTACTGTGTCTGTTATCACTTCGCTTTCATTATCGTGCTTATGTTATCACTTTCGTCCCCCTTGGGGGGAGGCTAATAATTTGATTGATCACTGATCATCATTACAACTCTACTGCCATGCTTAACATAATCACGACCATCATGTGTGCATGTCTGCCTGGACCCTTGGGTATATTTAATGGCACTGACGGAAGCCCGGGTTACGCCCGATCAGAAGTCTCTGCTATGCGCGATGGTGGTCTTCGGACCTACGTCCCCCGCCACGTATCAAGGGTCTCTAATTTAATGAACCATGCCTATCTTGCATGATAGATAGGAACATTTCATGTGACATCGTCACATTTATACCTTCGCATCTTTATTCCGGCCTCGGCACCCCACTATCTCTGCAATTAATCAAAAGTTTTCTCTCCTCGTGGGGGATATAATTAACGCCACAGCCTTTATGGTGTGGCGGACTGCTGGTCCTGACCGAATCTCACTCTCGCCCGTGTACGGGTCAGAATGAGCGCATAATAAACTCGTCACTTATTTGGCTGGCACGCCTGTACTGTCAATCAGTCAGTTAATTGCCGACTAATTAATTGGTTGATCGATACGTAAATAAACCAAATAAACCCACCAATAAAACAAAAAAACAATAATCTTCAACAAAGTACGAGGAAGAGATCCCATCGCAAAAATAGAGGATTGAGTCAAATGGAACGACCGAGTCAACTAGAATAATTTAGTGAACTAGAACAATCAGGTCAACAACTGGGGACAACCGGGATAACTAAGAACAATAACCAGGATAGCTAAGAACAATAACCAGATAGATAGAGACAATTGAGCAATATACAGGTGCGAGTCAAATAGATGATCCCATCCAAGCCATGAGACAATATGATAATATCCAGACAATGTCTTTCATAATATCTTGATATAAATGTCAAGACATCCAAAGATACCCGAAAGACCACCGTGGGAACAACACTTGCAGACCAGTGTGTTCGTCCAGTGAGCTCTGGATGCCCTCATCTATTGGGCTTCCTCTAGTATTTATAGGTGAGGAAGAGTTTCACTGAGGGAGAGCACTGGCAGTCCTAATTGGTTCAACTTGAACGCTCCCGGCCTTTGTTTGGTCCAGGTAGAGCACTAGTGGATCAAATTCTATCAAGGTGAGGCACTAAGTGCATGCGATGTCACCTGGTGCCAGAAGCTCGATTTGGGTCAGAGTATAGGCACTGAGCCCCTTCATTTGACCGAAATAGGATATTAGTGTAGGAAGGGCGTTGGTCGACCACGTTTGGTCGAAGTGAGGTGTTGAGTGCTGCGCTAGGAGGTCTATTTCGGTCAGAATGAGGCACTGAGCACCGTCATTCGACCAACAAAAGATGGCGGTCGTGGCGGAGGGTGCTGAATATATTGTTTGGTCAAAACAAGGTGCCGAGCGCCTTAGTTTGGCCAACTAAAGGCTGCGTCGGCACTGGGTGGCTATCCTTGGTCAAGATAAGGTGTTGAGTGCCCTTCTTTTATCAAATCATGTCTGTGAGCTCCCCTTTTGGTCTGGATGAATGCTTGAGTGCTATATATACCTCCCCTCTCACCCTCTTCACTATTCTACTTCTGACTTGTGCTGACTTGACCAAATGCGGGATCCTTTGGCTTTGACTTTGCTTGAATTTAGAAGACATCGAGATCTGTGAGTATTATGAACTTGATGATTATTGATGATGATAATAACAAAAATAATGGTAATAATAATTATATTATCAATAAATGCCCCCCATGCGTCATCTGTTAGAATCAAAGATGACGACAGTCGACCCGAGAACTCACGTATTCTTCCTTAGTCATCCTTGATAATACTTTATTTGTTGACTTATTTTTCATTGCAGCAACCGAACTGAATGTGTAACACCCTCAAATATAGTTAAGTTGTACTCTATATCACCGAGGCATCTTTTGAAGTATCGGCTCAGTTCTTGAAAAGAACTCCGAAGTTAAGCGTGCTTAATGGGGAGTAGCACTGGGATGGGTGACTTGCCCAGGAAGCCCTCCATTCTAGAGCCGATCACTGTTAGAAAGGGACAAAATCGTGAGGCCGGTAGGTCAAACCGGACAATACCTCGATAGTATAGAGTACGGGGCATGACAGAATGGTATCAGAGCCATATCCCAGCCGGAAGTGTGGGAACTAAGTGTCATGCAGAGCAAAGTGCTACGCTATGGGAGTCACCTCTTGAACCCGCCATGGGACAAAGTGCTACATAGTGAGAGCCACCTCTTGAGCTTGTAGGGGCCACCTCTAGAGTCCTACCTACCTGGGGGTATGATTGCGTGCTATATGTGCCCAACGACGAGGACATCGCCTATATAAGAGGGGTAGATTGTAACACCCTCAAATATAGCTAAGTTGTACTCTATATCACCGAGGCACATTTTGAAGTATCGGCTCAATTCTTGAAAAGAGCTTGAAAGTTAAGCGTTCTTAATGGGGAGTAGTACTGGAATGGGTGACCTGCCCGGGAAGTCCTCCATTCTAGAGCCGATCATTGTTAGAAAGGGACAAAATCGTGAGGCCGGTAGGTCAAAGAGGACAATACCTCAACGGTATAGAGTACGGGACATGAAAGAATGCCCCACTCTGGAGATGATCATCGTGCCAGAGAGGAAGATGAACATGAGGGATGATGGGCTCCAATCGTTCGGTGTACTGGAAGACCCATGCCTTTGTTTACCACCCCCACGATTACACTAGATATCTTTGTTGCCATGGAGCGAGGGTATTATTGGGTTGCTGAAGGATTTATTCCGGAAGCTTTAGAAGGCGAAGGATTGGTAGAACTGAATCAAATATGGCGCATCGGTGGTGTGTGGGAATATGATAGGTCCTGATCCTATCCTCGTCATTTTCCTTTGGACCGTCATCTCCATGAGTTTTTGCTATAATTTGTGCTAGAGGGTATGAGAGCTGAGGACCTACTTGTGTTGCGAGAGCGCCAGCGTTTGGAAAGCGTTGCCTTGCAAGGGAGGGATAACTTGCTTGGAGTGTGCTTGTTTGCCTATCCCAGTATCCCAGAGGGCTTCACGTGTCTATTACAATTCCCCCGAGCAGATTGTTTGGGCTTCTTTGGATAATGCGATAGCTTCAAGGTGCGAGTAGCCTCTTTGTCACTAGGAGGCTAGGATTTACATGGGCATCATAGAGCCTCCCATGAGACTATATCTGGAATGGTGCTCGCACCTTCCAGCAGGGAGTACACCAAAGATGGGTACGATCCGCTCTGCATCCTAGACAGGGTACTGCGGCAGACTATGCCAAGTTGGTATGATCGGTGGGTAGTAATTCCTTCTAACCGGTATTATCAAGGTGCGACCAAGTGGTTGATGGGCATCCTCAATTATTACAATGTACCACTAGATATAGCGAAAATTCATCATGTCGTCACTGTAGCTCTATATGGCTACCTGATCGGACCAAAATGTGCGTCGTTTAAACACAATGGCCGTCAATCTAAAATTTATTTACCGAACTCGCAATAAAAATAAATAATGTAGTATTAAGGCGAGTCCGAGTCGAATCCCCGGAGGGGTTTAGTTTTCCGAATTGAAGATCTTGTGTTCTACACGGAATGCGAGTTTAAATGATTAGATACAACTTAAAATAAAAATTACATTAAGTAAATCTATCTAATGAAAGTTGGAGGGTTGTAGAGAGAGAAAGAAGAAGAAAGATGAGAGAGAGAGATATCTAGAGAGAGAAAATAAAAATACATGATTTTTATTGAATTAAAAATACAAATTTTACAGCATTAAGTGCGAAAAAAATTACAATCCCAATAAAAATAAATCTAAAATAACACCAAGGAGGATGAGGGGCAAAGATAATGCGGCCGTGGTGTCGGGGTGACTGTCTCCTCGAGCCTTTGATTTTCACCTATCTCGGAGCCGATAATACCCGTCCTGCTTTGTCTTTGGGCGGGGCTAGAAAGAGAATAAGGAGAGAGAAAGTAGAGAGATATAGAGAGAGAAAGTGAGGGGGGTGCAATTTAAATCACATAAACTCAAAAGAAGAAAAAAATAAAAATAAAGATGTAAAACTGTGTGTTCTTGTGTGGTAAGTGGGAGAGAGAGAGAACAAGAGAGAGACACGTCAGTGGATGAAAGAAATAGAGAGGGCGAGAAGAGAGAGAGAGAAAGAGAGATAGAGAGAGTGGGTCATGGCGGTGGGCCGTGCGTGTGTAGGAGAGAGAAAGAGAGAGGGAATGGAGATATTAAGAGACGGAGGGTGAGGGGGGGTCGACCCCGCGTGTGAGTGTGAGCAGAGAGAGAGAGGTGGCGGACACAGCCGATGGGAGGAGGCCACTGTAGGACAGTGGTCACGGGGTGAAGGGGGAGAGGAGGCTAGGGGCAGAGTGCTAGAGGTGGATGTTGGCGGTGGGTGTGAAATGAGTGGTCGGGGTGTGCAGATAGGAAGAAGGAGTGGCCGATGCAGTGAAGGGGGTCAAGAAGACGGTGAAGATGCTGGTGTAGGTGAACGAGAGCAGGGGCATCCGCAATGGCTTCGGACACAGGGAGGAGACAGAGTAGAGAGATGGTGCGGTGAAGGCATTGTCGGAGGGAGACCTGCGTGAGCACTGGCTAGAGAGAGAGAGAGTGAGGGAGAGAGGTACGCCGTGGGAGGAGAGGAGCAGATGATAGAGATACCGTGAGAGAGCTGAGGACGGAAGGGGGACGTAAGTGGAAGGGCTCGATGGCGAGGGATTGGCTACCGGTTAGAGAGAGAAAGAGAGGGAGAGAGGAAGCTACCACTGTGGGTGCCGGGAGTAGAGAGAGGGTGAGGGAAGTCCGACTGGGTATTAGTGAAGGTGTGCCTGCAATGGTAAGAGCGGAGGGCTCGTCGGCGGGGGAGTGTGTGGAGGTGTTTAGCAGGGAGAGGGAGAGACGAGGATGGTGGTTAGAAGGCTAGAAAGAGAAAGAGAGATAGAGAGAGAAGACGGCTATGGCGAGAGCGGAGATGATGCCGGTGGAGGGAGAGCAAGCAGAGGGTTGTGATGGCTAGCAGGTGTGGTTTGAGACGACGGAGCAGGGCTCACTGTGGTGGGCATGCAAAGACGACAGAAGTCACGGATGGGAGAGAGAGAGAGCCGTGGGTAGTTAGGAGAGAGAGAGAGAGGAGGGAAGAGATGGCTTGCCACGATGGGGAGGTGAGAAGTGGCTGCGGTGAGGGAGGCCGGTATGAAGAGTGTTGGGAGAGAAGGAGAGATATGGGTGCGGTGTGGGAAGAGGGGAAAGAGGATGGGAGAGAGAGGGGGTCTACAGTGGTGAGGAGAGAAAGAGAAGAGAGATAGGAGAGAGAGAGGGATCCTACGGGAGAGGAGAAAGAGAAGAGAGATCGGAGAGAGAAATGGGGAGAGAGAAAGAAGCCTACGTGCGTGTGTGCATGGTGGAGGGAACGGCGGACACGGTGTGTGTGTAGTGAGAGAGAGAGTAGACTGTGGGAGGTTAGCAGGGGGTCGCTAATGATGTTTTGCCATTTGTCCCTCACGATGTTCATACAAAAATAAGTTTTGTAAAAAGTAATTATAGCTGATAATTTCAATAAATTTTAATTATGTAATTTTATATTAAAGAAAAATGTCTCAAGTCCCTTAATTGAAAGAAAATCTCTATTTTACGTGAGACTGAGATTAATATGTAAAAATGCATAATTAACTTTGTTAAAGTTAAACAAAACGGTGTGTGATATGAATAACCATAAACAATTGAGCGCTTATCACTACCCCTGCAACACAAGGCTATTGCAAGCCATAGTCAAGAGGTTTAATCAACAATGGAACATTTTTGTTACTATAGAGGGTGAAACTGCCTTGGATTTGTGGTCACTCCACCGCATTTCACGCCTTCCTATTGTCGGCTGCTTGTACGAAGAGATAGTGCTAGATGATCTTCACCAGAGCTGGAGTGACGGGGCGGCTCGATATGAAGTTCAATTTGCTTATCGGTTCTTGTTGAAGACCTGGAGGGATCTTGCTAGGGCTTGTAAGGATAAGCCGACTCGTACGGAGTGAGTGTCACTAAAAGTGTGGGTACACCATCATTGCAATGGCCCTTTTTGCTTCCATGATAGTTTTACTCAAGAGCGGGTTCCTTTAAGTCACTATGAACAACTAGAAATTCATGCCTGACGTCATCCAAGGCACTTAGAGGCCCCACGAGAAGGGTGGAATCCTCGGGGACTTCTGAACATCGCTTACCTGGCAGCCTATCTAGCTTTTTGGCTAGCCACCTTCCACTACAAGAAAAAGCGGTAATAGGGACAGAAAATTCTGATGGAAATATTTCTTTCTAAAATTCATCCCTAATTATAATATTATTGATGGAAAACACCTCCGTCCCAAATACGTCCCAAATTAGGGACGGATTTTCGACGACAGTAATTCCGTCCCAAAGTCGTCCCTAATTTGGGACGGCTTTGGGATGGAAGTATTTTCCGTCAAAAATAACAAGAATATTTCGGACGAAAAATACTTCCGTCCCAAATCCATCCCAAACTAGGGACGACTTTGTGACGGAACTATGATTTGTCAGAAATAACAAGAATCATATTTAAAATATATGGATATATTCCTATTATTTCCGACGGATCAAAATTCCGTCCCAAATTCGTTCCTAATTGGGGATGAATTTGGGACGTAAGTAGTTTTCGTCTGAAATATTCTTGTTATTTTCGATAGAAAATACTTCCGTCTAAAATTCGTCCCAAATTGGGGATGGATTTGTGACATAATAAATCGGTCCCAAATCCGTCCATAATTTGGGATGGATTTGGAACGGAAGGATTTGCCATCGGAAAATATTTTCGACCGAACAAACTTCGTCCCAAATTAGGGACGAATTTGTGACGAAGTTGTAGATTATGGAAAAATACACAAGATTTTAAAAGAGAAATTATAATGAATTATAGGGAATAAAGGGGGAAAGGGAGCATGTAGATGCTAAAGTGGAACGTGATCGTCAGAGACACGCGGGCCTCGAAGGATAATAACAATAAAAACAAAGAGGTGATCACGATATAAATACCTTTCAAAAGTGTCGGGGAGATTGTGAGGTTCACCTTCTCTTCCAATCGACCGGCCGATGAAGAGAGCTTCTCTTTAGATTACCCTTGCAAACAAATAAACAACCAAAAAAAAAAAGATATGGATTAGAAATTGAAAGTGTGTAGCATCAAGTTCTTAACGTAAATAAATAATAAAGCATGTATAAGAGCACACCTTGTTGGTGTTTGGCCTTTAAACGGCTATGTAAAAGGGTGGGTAAAAAATGATGGTATGATATGAAAAGAGGTGTGCAAGTGTTGCACAATGGAAGATCTCAATGTTGAAATGATAAAAACAAATAAAAGAGGGAGATATGATGTATGAAATACAAAATAAATCTAACGAAATAAAAGATAAAAGGAAGAAGAAGGCTTAGGGTTTTGTTTCTCCAAAGATCTTCAATATTTATTCAATAGGGGAGGAAGCTCCAAAGGGATGTAGCCTTGAACACATGGGAGACTTCTCCTTGATACTTCCTTTCAACAAAGTTTCCCCAAGCTCCAAAGAATTCAGCCTTTTGAACATGGGAGAGGGGGGTCCTATTTATAGAGGTGAAATTTGTCGGTTTAATTCCATTAAAAATATAAAATTGAGTTTTATTGGGATTTGGAGAGAGGAATCCACCTTCCTAGTGTCCTCGCCATCTTAGAAAGCCATAGGAACCCTGTCCCAAGTGGAAAAAGAGGTTTAAATAAGGAAGGGAAGGGCTAGTTTCGACATTGGAATGTTGTAGGAATTCGCATCCACCACAGTGGTTGCCAATTAAATACGCATCCGCGTAGAGAGACGCCAATTTGGAAGCATTTATGGAAAGTCCAGAAATTACCAAAATTGGAAAAGAATTCGCGTCCACAAGATCAGACGTGAATTTGTTGGATTTTGTGTCTTCCCTAAGTGTTTTGA
Source organism: Amorphophallus konjac (assembly GCA_022559845.1). Lineage (NCBI taxonomy): Eukaryota > Viridiplantae > Streptophyta > Magnoliopsida > Alismatales > Araceae > Amorphophallus > Amorphophallus konjac. The sequence goes on from CM040122.1 coordinate 359,920,381, forward strand.
TGATGAGCAACCCTATGTTAATTGTTGTTGATATTTTTGATCAGATATCTTGCACTTGAGTTATCCATGGTTTTATATGAAAAAGCTGCTAAGAGGTAACACTTCGTGTGTTCGTACAAGTTCGGTCTTCGTGCTGTTTTCCTTAAACCTCATGTCATTCTTACTTCGCGTTTTCACCTCGTGTCGAGTTAGCCATGTTGTCGTCTGATTGAGTGTTGTCTTTCACCTCGTGCAGTCTTTGATTACTGTGTTGTTTCCGTGTCATCCTTAGCTCATGTCATCCGTTTGTATTCCTGTCTTCGAGTCTATTTTCGCTGAGTCTCTAAGTCAGTCTAAGTTCAAGTGTTCGTTTCACTTCGTGTTGTTTTCTCTTCTCATGTCTTCGTGTCGTGTTCCTGAAGCTGCTCTAAAAGTTCTGATGAACTTCGAGTAGTTTTTTTCTGTAGACCTCGTGTCGTTCCTACTTAGTAACCACACTTCGTGACGGTTAATGCTGTCCATGTTTTCGTGTTGTGTTTATGTCTTCGTGTTAATCTGTCTTCGTGTCGGTTTCTACTTTTCGTCTTTGAGTTGTGGTCACCCCGTGTTGTTTTCATCTCGTGCTGTTCTTACTATACTTCGTGTCGTTTTCTGTGTAGTGTGTGTTTTTGTCACCACTATACTTCGTGTCGTTGTTCTTCACTTCGTGTCAACTTCACTTCGTGTTGTTTTCACTTCGAGTCATCTCTTTATATTCTGTCTTCGTGTTGGTCTCTCGCTTTAGACTTCGTGTTGTTTTCGCCTTGACCACACATCGTGTTGCCTTCCGTAGACCTCGTGTCTTGAATGTTTGCAACCACTTCGTGTCGGTTTCTGTCGTTAGCCCGTGTTGTCCTCGTGTTGTTTTTGCTTTCGTGACCTCGTGTCTCTTTTGGCTTATAACCTCACCTCGTGTCATTTCCTTCTGTGTGTCTGACCTGTTATAGAGTATCTCGTGTCGTTCTTGTGTCATTTCGAGTAATAGTCACGTCGTGTTGTTACTATATACCTCATGCAGTTTTGGTCTTTGTGGCCATGCAGCGTATTAATGGATTTAATCTCATTACAGGTCCGAGGAAGAACATTCCACACTCCTAGGCTGCACGTGATCCGAGACAAGAGGAACCAATCTGATAAAGGCACGTGGCAGGAATATTCTGGATAGAGCGTGGGAGGCACACGCATTCTGTGCCCTATCCACCTGCTGTTACTGCTATAAATAGAATCCTTCGTCCTCAGATGAAGGTGATCGAAGAAGAGTGGCATAGAAGAAAAAGCAAGAAAATAGAGAGCCCTTCGATCCAGGAAAAGAGAAGAAAGAAGAAAGAATAGCAGAGAGAAAAAGAGAGAGAGCAGAAGAGTGATCAGAAGAGTTGTTCTGACTTGCGGATCAAATCCGAAGTCTATTGCTCTGTACTGAGCTACATTGTTTCCATTTTCTGGCATTTGATTTCCTTCGATCGTATTTTTCGTTTATTGTTCTTACCTTTCTTCAACTGTTCTTGTTTGTGTTTCCGATCCTCTGGACTGAGGTCGGGGTCCTCCTGTGAGATCAGGAGAAGGGAGAGTCAATCTCCAGTCTGTAAGCAGCAGGTGGGCTGCTTGTAGGTTCCCTCCGGGTTGGGAGGAAGAGGGGTCTTCGACCTCTGGTTCACTAGTAGCAGGGCTGCTACTAGTGGGGTTCCCTCTTGGTAAAGAGGAAGAGAGACGAGAGTCTCTGGGTTCTAGTGACTGCTGGTCGCTAGTGGTTCCCTCCTGGTAGGAGGAAGAGGAGAGGTTGTTCTCCTGGGAAGCTGTGTATCAGCAGTTGTTTGGCAAGCTGTGTTGCCCAGCCTTTAGTGAAGCCACACTCGGTTTGAGTGTGGGGTGGATGTAGGTCTGAAGGACCGAACCACCTTAAAATCCTCTGAGTCCTTGTGTGATCGATTGTGGTAATATTGTGGTATGCCTTCTATTTGCTTGAGCTATTAACTGCATTGCATCATTTTCGATAGTCGGAGCTCGAGGTTATTTGCGTTTAGCGATATACTCTGCAGTATTTTTTAATTCTACGAAAAACAGTGATCTATTCATCCCCTCCCCTTCTAGATCACTTCATATTGTACTTATCAGTTGGTATCAGAGCAGGTTTTTCCCAGAATGTGGTCCAACGGCCAGGGAAACGGATCCACTGGTCCTCGCAGTTTCATAGCTGATGGGCAGTCTATCACCCGTCCCCCCTTCTTTGATGGTAATAATTACTTCTTCTGGAAGAACAGGATGGAAGTCTTTATCAGGGCCCAAAGCCACAAGCTATGGAAAGTTATTACATATGGTCCATACACCCTTCCACCGAATGAAGATATGTGGACAGAAGATCAGGTCAAACTCTCCGCACTGAATTGGACAGCTCTTAACATCATACAGTGCACCGTCCACCCGGAAGAGTATTCGAGGATCTCAGCGTGCAAGACTGCAAAGAACATGTGGGATGATTTGCAGTTAATTCATGAGGGCACATCTCAGGTGAAGGCTACCAAGATCAACATACTTACAACTCAATATGAGTTATTTAAGATGAAGCCAGAGGAGCCGATCACAGAAATGTATGCCAGATTATCTGTGATCATCAACAGTCTGAAGGGCCTTGGAAAGGATATTCAACAAGAAGACATAGTCAGGAAGATCCTTAGGTCTCTAACTCCCGTCTGGGAAACCAAGGTGACTGTAATAGAGGAATCAAGAAATTTATCCATCATGACAGTAACCCAGCTGATTGGATCCCTCATGACCCATGAAATGAATTTCAAACATGGAAACGATGGGCATGACAGAAAGGGAAAGAATGTTGCTCTGAAGGTCTCACGACATGCAAAGAAGAACAACAACAACAGCAGCAGCAATGATGATAGCAGCGAAGGCTCTGATGGATTCTCAGACCTGGACAAGGACGAGCAAGCTATGCTCACCAGGCAATTCAGAAAGTTCCTGAGAACTAAAGGAAAATTCTACAGGAGGAAGAAATTTAATGCTGCAATGAAGTCTCCTGAGCGAGGATTTGAGAAGAGCAGGTCTGCTAAGAAGATCACTTGCTATCATTGTCAGAAACCCGGTCACATGAAAAGTGAATGTCCAGAGCTACAAGCTAAGGCTCCAGGACACCAGAAGAAGATGGTGCACAAGAAGAAGAAGGCCATGCTGTGCACCTGGAGCGATGAGGAGGAGGACCCAGAAGCCACTTCGTCCAGTGAAAATGAAGAAAAGATCTGCCTCATGGCCGACCATGAGAAAGAGGTAACAAACTTATTTGAGAATTTTACCTTGGATGATTGGGAGGACGCCTATGGCGACCTGTTAAGTAAATATAATTGTTTAAACAAGGAGCACAGAATGCTTAGACGTAAGTTTCATTCTCTGTCTGAAGAACACTCTTCTATTGTCACTGATAGCATGAAAACCAAGGAGATGGCCATTGAGCTAGACCAGGTTAAAGGTGAGATTGAGAGGTTGAGAATGGAAAGAGAGGAGAGTCTAGCTAGAATGGATGAGCTGAAGTGTAAAGCTGAAGAGTTTAAAGGAGAGATTAGACTGATGGCTGAAAAATATGAGGCAGTTAGAAAAGTTAATCAGGAACTCCAGGACAAATGCAATGAATTTCAGAAGGAGATTGAGGACAAAGAAAAAGTGCTTGAGAAGTTTACAGAGGGGAGAAACAACCTGAATGTCCTTCTGGGGTCGAGGGTAAACTTTAATAGGGAGGGATTAGGATACAATCCTACTAGTAAAAAACCCTTTGAATTTAAGACTACCACGTTCTGCCCCGCCAAAGGCAAAGAGAAACTGGAAACACCATCCAGTTCCAAATCTGTCTCTACAATGAAGTTTTCGACCGGCAAATTCATTCAATCCACTGGTCAGCAACCTAAGTCGGGAAATCCTGAAACAAGAACTGCTCATGTGCAACAGGTGGGGAACAAAGGTTCTCACAGAACCAGTCCTATTGATGTCACAAAAAGGGTGAAAAGTTTTGTTAAGAAAGCTCATCATGCTAATTATCAAGTAGAACATGGCAACGTTCACCAGGTTCAGCACAAATTTTATTGGAGTAAAAATGCTTACATGAATTATGCTCAACACACACGCGTATCCTCTAAGAGGCCAACCAACAATGTCTTTGTTCAGAAACAGCATAGTTCAAATAGGAATAAGCTTATTCAACACCCACCAAGAAACGACAAAAGGGAAGAATCAACCCACATAAAACCACTGAAGAGAACTATAAAACAAATGTGGATTCCCAAGTGTTTTTTGCATAATCTGAAAACTGGTTCTGGACCCAATTTGAATTGGGTCCCACATTACTCTGTCTGAATTTTTTACAGGTCAGCCTGGCAGCTGAGCATAACAAGTGGTATCTTGACAGCGGCTGTAGCAGGCACATGACAGGAGACCGGTCCAAATTCAGCAAACTAAAAATGAAGTCTGGGGGCTTGGTCAAATTCGAAGGAAATAACAGAGGTAGAATAATTGGAATTGGTACGATTGGTAAGTCCTCCACTAACTCCATTGAAGATGTGTATCTTGTAGAAGGACTTCAGCACAACTTGGTAAGTATAAGTCAACTTTGTGACAAAGGACACAAGGTACTCTTTGACCACAACTCGTGCACTGTTTTTGAGCTGAACTCTGATAACATCATGTTCAAAGGTCATAGAGTAAATAATGTGTACATCGTTGATCTAGATGATAATTCTGAAACAAAGTTGTGTCTGTCTGCTAATTCTGAACAGGTTGCTTTTGACTGGCATAGGCGTCTAGGCCACGCTAGTGTGTCTACTTTGAATAAACTGTCTAATTATAACCTAGTCAGAGGTTTGCCCAAAATAAATTTCCAGTTAGGGTCCAAGCTCTGTGATGCTTGTGCTCAAGGTAAACAGACTCGTGCAATTTTTAAGTTGAGAACTGAAGGTCTCTCTTCTAAACCACTACAGCACTTGCACATGGATCTCTTTGGTCCTACTCGAATACAAAGTCTGTCAGGTAAGAGATATGGTCTAGTCATAGTTGATGACTTCACTAGATTTTCTTGGTTGTTCTGTTGTTGGCACTCAAAATATGATCCCTGGCGACCAAGCCGCAAAGACAAATGATACGGCCCACTGAAGCACAGAAACCGATGAAAATCAACTTATCGAGGGTCCCTCGAGCTGACGAAGCCCCAAGCCACCTTGAAGGGAACACCGGGGACCTCACCTCAGGAGAGTCAAAGTCAACCCGCAACCAACCGGCGGTGCGATCAAGCCTGCCCAATGATCCGGCATCGACTCTGTCATGCCGCTACCCCACATCCGACGTCCGATCAAGGACGACGGTCTACCTTATGATTCTCCGAAAGAGGAAGAATGCCCTCGGCCATCCACAACAAGGGGCCGGAGGTTCTGTCAGCAAGAAGATCCCGATCACCGACACGGGTTCGGCTTCTCGCCCTAGTGAGGCCATTAGCGGCCGATGGATCGCCGTTCAAGGCGGAATTACCCAGGATGCAATGCCATCCTGCAAGGAAGCTTCGGACACAGGTCCGTCTTGATGAGAGGCACCAATCACAGTGCCGAAAGTCGTACCGACGGGACACCCGTGTGTCCGGACCGGAAGCACACGAAGTTCTGATCAAGGCCGTTCGTCACGTCAAGAGCTTCGTCAACACTCCGTCAAGGCTCCCCGAGAGCCAGGGCGAGAGGAACAGTCCACTGGAGTCTCCGGAAGCATCCCCGGACCCATCGGCCTAGCCGTGCCTGGAGAACGGGTTAAAACGGCGCCCCTTAATACGGCGCCGTCGAACCGGCGCGCAAAAGCCAGAAGGGGCCTTTCCCCGGCGCCGTTAAAACGGCGCGCAAAAAGCAAGGGGGCTGCTCCCCGGCGCCCTCAACCCGGCGCGCCTTTCTCCACCGCGCCGGATTACCCACATGCCATATATATGGCATGCCTGGAGGGGGATCAAGAAGAGGGCCAACAGAAAAAGCAGAGGGGAGATCCGATCAAAAAAAAAAGGAAAAAGAGAGCCAATCGTCCGAGAGCGAGAAGTCTTGGGGGAGAAGAAAGGGTTTCCACGAGGGCCGCTACGATCCTCCCCGGTCCGTTCGCTCGAAGCCCTCCGTAGTCGGAGAAGAGGAGCTAGTTCCGATACTCTGCTTTGGAGAAGAAGTCTAGGTGGGTTCCGAGATTCGTTTTCTGACGATTCTCTCCGTTCTCTCTTTTCTGATGTAATGTAAATGAAGCGGGAAGGGCGATGATACGAGCCCTCTCCCCCTTCATCATCTTTTCTCTTCCCCTTTTCTCCGAAAACCCCTGCGCGGGTACGATATTGTAGCATCCTGGGCGAGGATATGAGCTTGCGATGCCCTGCTTCTTCTCACTTTTGTTTACCCCTCCTGCTTTCTGCTTGAATGCTGACTAGGGGATGTGGAGCATTCGTAATGAGCCATCTGGGCATTCACCCTTTCTGTATTCGAATAAAAGTCATCAATATCTATATATGCAACCGAAGATTCATTTCCATATACTGGATCGAGGTTTCTTTCCGTGGTTTCTCTGATGCATACGCCCTGATGATTCCAAGGGCAACAGTGATATCACCCTCTCCCCAGGGGTTTCGTCTCGCATCAATTTCTATTCCGTGGAGGGCCATTGGTCAGAGGAAGGCACCTCGATGCTCCTCTGGTCAGAGCCCCGGGACCTTCTCCCATCGCCCTCCTTCCGTTCCCAGTCATGAATGGAGGGGGATGGGGGTATCCCCATAATAAAAAATGCAATGTCTGTGGGTATTATTATCTTTCTGTTCGTTATCCCGATTGCTCAATGGCTTGCCCTCCCCTGGTTGTGGAAAGCCACAAGCCAACAAGCTACTGTCTATGCTAACAGGCTAACCCCGATATCAACATAATCCCCCTTGCTAACTAGTCAACCGGCTGGTTTATTACGCGAATAGGCCAATTAACTCCCTTCTATCGAATACATCATGTCCTGTCCTGCTCATGACGATTTTTCCGAAGAGTTTGTCCGACGGGGAGAGGGGACATTCCCCCATGAATCACCAGTGGATCACGGGGTCATACCCCTTCGTGGTATGTATCCTCATGGTCTGTTCGGTGAATATAAACAGGGGCTTTGGCCCAACATTAAATCCACTATCCTCAAGGATATCGTGGTGGCCACGGGTTGGAAACCTCTCACAGGCTAGTCCTCGAGGGCTTCTCCTCCCTATTGGCTGTCCCTTCCGATCATGATTTGGCTATGAGTCGAGTGCCCCTCGTAGGCTAGCCCTCGGGGTTTACCTTCTCTTATTGGCCACTTCGTCTGATCACCTTTCAACCCACGGAATGATGGTGCCCCTCGCAGGCTATGCCTCGGGGTTCTCCCTTTCCGTCCGGGTCTTCGCCGGCCGCCGTTGTGCCACCCGGCATTTAGGGGTTTGCTCCGCCACGTGAGCATCCTCCGCTTCTCCCCGACAAATCCTTTAGGATGGGGAGATGCTGCCGAAATTTCGGCTCAAACGAGTGTAAACTCGGAGCAATTGCTGCGCTCGAGTGTGAACCTCGCGCGAACCCGTGACTTGGCTTTGAACGGTTTGGGACCGATCCAATGAATAATCAATTCAATAAAGTCCTCAAAACCCCCAAAATAATCTAATAAATCCATAAATAAATCAACAGAATCTCGGTTTCCGCGAAATCGGGCTAAAACGGCGCGATCACGCGTTAAAACGGCGCGGCCTAAAGCGGCGCGCCCTGTCCGGCGCGCCCTATCCGGCGCGCCCTCCCCGGCGCGCCCCTACCTTCCACCGCGCCGTTTTAACGGCTTTTCCCCCTTTTACCTACGTTTGACCGCGCCGTTTTAACCCCTTTTACCTACGTTTCAGGGCGCCGTTTTAACCATTCCAACCCGTTTCTTCGCATGCACTGCACCGGTTTCGTTCCGAGTCGTGTCATCGCATAATTCTAATCCTTTTTCCTATTCATGGGATGATTTGTCATACTAATCATGGAATTTCATAAGCTCTTTGATTGAATAAATTGAATAAACTAGCTTTTCAAGCTTGAATTGATATGTCTCGAATCTTTGGCATCATGATTTGGCCCAAGCATTCGTGTCTCATTAATGTATGCCCGAGTGGGTGCACCCTTGGTATATCAAATGACATTGTCAGAAGGCCGGGTTATGCCTGACCGGAAACCTTGTCACGCGTGAAGGCGGCTTTCGGGCCTAAGTACTCCGCCATGTACCAGGCCCCACCTCAATAAACCCTGCGTATTCGGTCATGACATCTTGCATGATTGTTCGCATGCTCTGTATCTTTTATTCCGGCTTCGACAGCCCGCTATCTCGGCAACTAATCAAAGGTGTTCCCTCCTCGTGGGGGATGTAATTAACGTCATAGCCTTTACGGTATGGCGGACTGCTGGTCCCGACCGAACCTCACTCTCGCCCGATAAGGGTCAGAATGAGCGCATCATAAATCGTCACTCATGTGACTGGCACGCCCGCGTCGTCAATCAGTCAGTTGATTACTAGTCAGTCAATTGATTGATCGACCCGCGAAATAAATGAATGAAAAATACCAACGAAAAGGAGCGAAGGAAGAGACGGTCGAAACAGTCTGGCACGCCCGGTGGGACCAGTGTCACCTTTCATCTCTTTGCCGAGATATTCGGGCTTCGAAGCCCTTTCAAAGACTACTGATTGTTTTCCTGTCTATCTTTTCAGTGCAAACAATGACGACTCACGGGATAACCGGCGTCGACTTCAGTCCTGCGATCGTCGCCAGACACACGCAAGGGTACCTGGCGGTGCCCATGGAGTTTGGTAGCTTTCCTCCTGCTGTGGGCTTCCCCAACTTCTTGGGGTTGGCCTTTGTCGACATGCTGGAAGTCGAGGCAATGGAACCCGTCAAGGAACATGTGAAGGAAATGGAGCCTCTGAAGGCCCCCTGCCGCGGTGATTCGCTCAAGAACCCGGTTCCGGCCGCTAGCTGCCTGGTGCACCACCTTGTACGGGTGATGCATCCCACTGATATCAACAAGCCCCCTGGAGGACGTCAGCGTCGCCAGGCTCGCAAGAACCCTGCCGTGATCACCGGAACTGTCTCTCAGTCCGGAAAATCAATGCTGGTGGGAGGTATGCGTGTCTTCCTCAACGGGCGCACGGCACGGGTGACCCCAGATCGCGTCATCCCAAACGTCCCTGTCTACAACAACTATCAAGCTCTCGCTGGAAGGAGGGCAGAAAGAGAAGAAGCCGGCCACCATGGCCAAGAAAACCCGGCGCTCAGGCCGAGGAAATTCAAACAGGTGTGGGTTCCCAAGCGGACCCAACCTGCCTACCATCCAACGCCCACCCGCCATCGTCCTATGAACGACGAGGCGAGAGCGAGAAGAGAAAGGGGCTTGTCCCTGATGAATGAAGAAGAGGTGGTTGCGGATCCTCCGCGTCACAGAAGTTTCCGGGCTGTGGCCCGTCAAGCCAACGTCCCTGCCACGGGGCGAAGGTTCCAACAGCCAGCTGACAGAGCTCGACTGGCCTACATTCCTCCTGCTGGAGGTCGACCACTCTCCCCCATGCTACATCAAGAACGGGGTCAAGAAGAAATGGCCTGCCTGGTCAGAAGCTATTTCCGAGGATTGGGTAACACCTCACTCGGACAGCAGCGGCTGATGCAGACAGTCGCCACTGAAGAAAATTGCTGCCCATCAACGGCAGATGAAGAAGAAATAGAGGATATAATAAGGATGTCGTCGGTCGATGACAACGGACACAATGACGGCTCTGAGATCAAAGCCAATGAAGCCTTCCCCGAGCGGGAAGAAAGAAGAAGAATTTCTGTGTTCGAGAGGCTGACCTTCCCGCAACAAGCAAGGCGGAGGGTCCATCGACGAAGAAGGAGGATGCAGGTTTTCACTTGCAACATGGCTGGCGTGTCCAGCCGATATGGGAAGCTTCCTGAAAACTCTCAAGAACTGGCTCAGTTGGCCGTACGGCCGGGACCAGCTACCCGCAGGACAGAAGCAGCAAGAGGGCTTCTGACAGCGATGAAAGAGAAACAGCCCCAGTCATACCTCCACTGGGATGACAAAGCCCCCGTCTTGACCGCTAATGTGGTAACGACGGAAGAAGAAGACGACGTACTCCTCGATATCCTGCCCGAGGGTACGTCCGGGGAAACGACAGAAGGTGTCCCCACCACTATAGACCCATCAGTCTTGATGCTGCTGCAAAGATATCAACGGGAAATAGATTCCCTGAAGAAACAGCTGATGGAGAAAACTGAACACTCATCAGCCTCCAAACCACCCGAAGTCCAAGGTGAATCATCCCGGGGAGCGGCTCGTCGAGACGACCCTCCACCACTTTGCACACTACCCCAGCCGTCAGAGCCAACTGTGACGACAGCACAACAGCGGCCACCACAGCCTCAGTCGCTGCTGCCTCCGGTGCTTCCTCAGGTGCACCCAACACCCCCGCTGCTGCATCCTCCACAGGCGACCACCCTGGTCACCCCGTACCTGCAGCCAGCACACTTCTATCCGGAGCCAGTCGACCCCACGGTCGTGAGCCGGATGATGGTGGAGAGGATGATCGAGCTGAAGCTCGCAGAGAAGAGCGAAGGCGACTACGTCGCATTCGATGCCTACCGGGTGCCCTACCCGCAACACCATGCGGCTAAGCGACTTCCCCCGGGAGTCAACAAGCCGCCCAAATTTGACAAATTCAACGGGAAAGGTTCCCCAAAAGAACATATTGCATATTATATGACCGTTATGGGTGATCTGTCCACCGACGAGTCATATCTGCTGAAGTTCTTCGGGTCCTCGCTGACGGGGCTCGCATTTGAATGGTACTCCAGCCTCTCGGCCGGGTCAATCAATGACTGGTCAGATATGCAGAGGAAATTCAGGGAAAGATTCCATGTCACAGAGAGGGAGGTCACAGTGGCCGAACTCTATTCGACAAAACAAAGGGCAGATGAGACCGCCCTTGACTACATCAAGAGGTGGAGGAACCTCGGAATGAGATGTAAGCGGCCCCCGCATCAGGAGGACGCTGTGCAAATATGTAAGCAAAATCTCAGGAGGGAGGTCTTGGAAAAAATGATCGGGATGGAAATACGGTCGTTCGACCGGCTGAATAATGTGGTGGCCGAGGTAGAGGCTTTTCTAGCCAAGCCCGTCCCGCCGTCAGCTACCAGCACAGCCCAGAAAGGCAAGGCGGCGGAACGGCGCCCCACACCTAAAGAAGCGAATGCGCTTGATATCAAGGCGTTCGAACAACAGAAGGAGAAAGGCAAGAAAGCGGCTCCCCCGCAACCTGCGAAAGCTCCAGATGACAAAGAAGGTCCTTCGTTGAGGGACAAAATGAAGAAGGCTTATTCCTTTCCTAAGGATAAGACCCGAATCCTATTTGACTGGGTAACAGAATACAGTATGGTCACTCTGCCTGAGCCAAGAAGACCAGAGGACCTCAAAAGAAGAGACAGTCCAAGATTCTGCCCCTATCACCAGATGCTGGGACATTCAATCGAAGACTGTTATGTTTTCAAAGACATCATTGAAGGGATGGTGAAGAAAAATGAGATAGAGCTGGGAGAGTACAAAGTAGACCCTCCTCAGCCACATGAAGCTCCTCCCCGAAGAGCAGCAGTCAACACGATCTCCCTCTACCAGGCGTTACCTGAGGAGATCTCTGAAGCAAGCACACGGAGCACCTACGAAATCCATTTCCTGGAGCCCGTGAAGGAACAGCAGGGGTGGCAGCAAGTCCCTGTGAAGCACAATAAGAAGAGGGCACCCTGCCCGAAAGAGGGGGCACTTATCCGTGGCGTCACGCCCCGGCCTGCTCCGCCAGTGATAGCGCCTACGTGGATTACTCCATCTGCAGCTATCAGAATACATGCACCCAACAGAAGGAGACAGACTCCCCTGCCAGTGGTCAAGGAAACCAACCCCGGGGTCCTTCGACTGCAACACCTGATTGAAGGGCTAGATGAATATGTACAGCCCGAATTGAAACCCCTGCTCGTACGGGACTACGTCCCATGGCAGGAGCTGGAGCAACTCTCACTCAAGCAGACGGAGGAAGCTGAAGCAGCACCCCCTGAAGCGAGCAGTCTATTCTGGGGGCAGGTGCCCGCAGAAGCAAAAAGGAAAAAGAAGCAAAAGAAGAAGAAAAGAAAGGCCGTTGGCGCCAATAAAGCACAGGTTGTCTCCTGTAATACACTATCAGCCCTCTTCAACCTACCCGGGGAAGAGGAAGAAGAAGAAATATGCTTTACACCCCACACTGGGGAAAGCAAGGTCGAGCCGCCACTGCTGCACATGCCACGCGGTCAGGCCGAAAATGGGGGCGCCAACCCCCACCCAACCACAATATTGTGTTCAGAGGGGAACAACCCTACAAGACACCTCCGCCGGAGGTCAAGGGAGTTCAAATCCCTCCTCCGTCCGGTCTATACAACAAGAGCGGGGGCAAGGCTGTCCCCTCATTTCTTGAATTTATGAAGATGTCAAAGGGGAAACAGCCTTGTCAAGACGCCAACCCTACACCCGGGGTCAATCACCCTCGGCCAGTGCAATCTACTGAGGATGCAAATGCAGATGGGGCTTGCCCTGCAGCAACCAATAAAGAAGACTCGACAGTCGGTGCCAGTCGAGAGGGTGCCGAGTCCGAGGAAGATGAAGCAGGTCCGTCTGGACCCACAAATCAAAACCTTCCTAAGCCCAGATGGGTTGAGGAGATGAAGCTCTCCAATGTCCGGGCTGGAAGCCGAATAATGAAGCTGCTCAAGAAGCTCCCTGCTCGTTTTACGATCTGGGAAATTCTCTCTTTGAGTGAAGAAACTAGACAGGCAATCATCACTGCTCTGCAGACGCCTGCCCAGTTTGAAACCTGCATAGCTGAGGCTATACCAGAAGCCAGTATGACCTTCTCTCCAGAAGACATGCTACTGCCTACGGCCAGTCACAACAGGCCGCTATATATGAAAGGGCACCTGAATGGAAGAGAACTGAACCGGATTCTGGTCGATCCTGGCGCAGCAGTCAACATCCTGCCATATAGAATATACGAGAGGTACCACTTCAATGTGCATCTCGAAAAGGCCGGGGATATGCGTATCGCGGGCTTCAACCAGAAATGTGAAGTATCTATGGGGGTGGCAGAATTCACACTGACTCTGGCAGATTTCACTACAACGGTGCAGTTTCACGTCATTGACTCTCGCACCTCCTACAAAGCACTGCTCGGCCGCCCATGGCTGCATGAAAACTTGGTGGTGCCCTCCACGCTCCACCAATGCATCAAATACAGCCTCCAGGGGAAGGAGGAAAGGATATTTGCTGACATCCACCCATTCGAGGTGTTTGAGTGTCACTTGGCGGACGCCAATCTGTATACGGGGTCTCCCCGGAAGACTTCTAAAACTGAAGCCCCCGTAGGGGCATCGAAGAATAGATCGGGTGACGGTTGGTATCCACCACCGCCGCGCGGATATGTCAAGCCGAAGGTGGTCTCCCACATCACGGCTTCTGGAAATGTCGGCAGGGTGACACCCCCAGCATTATACCCCAAAGCTAAGGAAGTGCATGTTGACCGACAACACGACCGCATCGGAGTCCCGGCCGGCCTCACCAAGCCTGTCTCCGGCCTCGATGGTCCCACCGTCGAACCTTTCAAAGCTTGGGAAGTGGCACAGGAAGATGGGCACAGCAGCTTATTCTATACAGCTGAGGAGCATCCTACTCAGGAAGACACGGATTGCAGCCTCCCTGAAGATCTAGCCAACCCACGGGTTCCTGTGCAGGGCCTGGCATTCACCACTGATCGGACGGCCAGGATGTTTCAAAAGCAACACATCCCTCCCGATCAGCCTCAAAAACGCAAGGAAGCTTTCCAGAAGATGTGGTATCCTGTAAATCTGGACAAAGAAATGAGACGTGTCTCTCAACACCCGGGTCTGGGTTTCACCCTGGAAGACTACTATTACAGTGGGCGGTACGAGGTGGACACCATCTCCACCTTCTATCCAACTGAAGACAGCCCTCTGGGGGCAACCTTTGATGAATATCCGGCGGAAGCCGAACATGCTGAATTAACCCTATCCGGGAATCAACAAATGGAGACCTTGATCTCATGCCGATGCTGGGAGCAGGTCCATCCTGAAGGAGCGGCCTTTCAGGCCGAATTTGATACGGCTAGCAGCAGCGAAGCCGAAGATGCTCAAGGAGCAGAAGTCTCTCCCTCCGCAGGGGTCATGCTAATGACGACTTCAACACCCTTTCTGACAGTCAACAGAGCCTCGGTTTACTCCAATCAAGGGGAGCCGGCTACCAGAAAAGAAAAAGCCACTTCTGTGGAAGACACAACTGTCCCAGAAGGCGAGACTCCCTCAACTCCTGCTACCAATCCAATAGGCTGTCCGAGTCCGGCGGCAAATAACTGCTGGCCTGTCATGGCTGCAACCTCACCTACAAGCACTGAAGCTGTCCTCTCGCCCTCGGGAGCTGCACCGGCAATGGATCTTCTAATAGAACAATCCGCCCAGCCGCTAGCACAAGAGATCAAGAGACCCCATGAAGCTCTGGCGGTGTCTGACGAGGAAGTCGAAGTACTCGACCCTCAAGATGGTATTCCAGACTTCGTCGACCTCCAGCCGGCACCTCCGGAAATAGAAGACGGAGGCCAAGCCACAGTCGATGAACTAATAGAAGTCAACCTGGGAAATGAGAAGGACCCTAGGCCTACCTTCCTCAGTGCCCAACTGTCCCCAGAAGAACGGGAGCTGTACATCCAGCTGCTGCTAGAATACCGGGATTGCTTCGCCTGGACTTATAAAGAGATGCCAGGTCTAAACCCTGCTGTCTCACAACATGAGCTAACAATCAGTCCCGAAGCCGAGCCGGTGAAACAACCACCGCGGCGTATGAGGCCAGAGCTCATCACCCGAATCTGTGCTGAAGTTGACAAGCTCATTGATGTGGGATTTGTTGAAGAAAATCAGTACACCACATGGCTGGCAAATATCGTCCCTGTGAAAAAGAAGAATGGACAGATCCGGATTTGTGTTGACTTCCGGGATCTAAATAAAGCTTGCCCTAAAGATGACTTCCCGGTGCCAATAACCGAGGTAATGATCGATGCTACAACCGGCCATGAAGCCCTGTCATTCATGGATGGGTCGTCCGGCTACAATCAGATTTGGATTGCGGAGCACGACCGGGTCCATACTGCTTTCCGAACTCCCAAAGGCATTTATCATTACAAGAGAATGCCATTTGGACTGAAGAATGCTGGCGCAACCTATCAGCGCGCAATGACTAAAATTTTTGATGAATTGCTCTACCACAAGGTCGAGTGCTACATAGATGACCTGGTGGTCAAAACCAGAAGAAAAGAAGATCACCTGCAAGACCTCCGGATTGTTTTTCAGAGGCTGAGGCAGCATGAGCTAAAAATGAATCCTATGAAATGTGCGTTCGGAGTGTCGAGCGGAAAATTCTTGGGCTTCATCGTCCGACATCGGGGAATCGAGATAGACCCCGCAAAGATCAGGGCGATTCAGGGGTTACCTCCACCAAGGAACATCTCCGAGCTGAGGTCACTACAAGGCCGCTTGGCTTATATCCGGCGGTTCATTTCCAATTTGTCAGGGCGATGCCAGCCTTTTCACAAGTTGATGATGAAAGATGTTCCCTTCTATTGGGATGAAGATTGCCAGACAGCCTTTGACAAACTAAAGGATTATCTGAAGACTCCTCCAGTATTAGGCGCACCGGTGAAAGGACGGCCGTTGATGCTGTATATAGCAGCTACACACAACTCTCTGGGGGCAATGCTAGCCCAGAATAATGAAGAAGGGAAAGAGCAAGCCCTCTATTACCTCAGTCGGAGACTGGTCAGAACTGAAGAAAAATACACTTATATTGAGAAGATTTGCTTGGCACTAGTCTTCGCAGTTAAGAAACTCCGACACTATATGTTGTCGCATGAAATCAGCTTGGTATCCAAGGAGGATCCCCTGAAATATATCATGTCCCAGCCAGCACTCAGAGGCCGTCTGGGCAAATGGGCGGTGATCCTTATGGAGTTTGATATCTCCTACGTCCCGCGCAAGGCCATTAAAGGTCAAGCTATCGCAGACTTCTTTGCTGCGCATCCGGTACCCGGAAACTGCCCGTGGGAACCAGAACTCCCCGAAGATGAAACTTTGGAAGCCGCTCAAGTACAGCCGTCCCCGTGGCAGCTATATTTTGATGGCGCTTCTAGAATTGACATCTCTGCCACTGGATCGGTCAGAGTCAGAGCAGGGGCAGGCATAGTCCTGAAATCCCCAGAAGGAGAAGTGGTGCATACATCCTGCTCCATAAATAAACCATGCACCAACAATGAAGCAGAATATGAAGCCCTGATAATCGGGTTACAAATTGCTCTGTCCATGGGAATTCAGATGCTGGAAGCATTGGAGACTCCATGCTAGTTATAAAACAGCTGGAAGGAGAGTTTGAAGTGCGAAAACAAGAACTCATCCCCTATCACCAGTTGGCAACTTGCCTGATGTCAAGATTTTACTTCATCAGCATCAAGCACATCAAGCGAGGCCAAAATGCTCAGGCGGACGCCCTCGCTAAGCTGGCTAGTTCGTTGGCAGTCCCGCCAGACATAAGCCTGAATATAACAGTAATCAACCGCCGACAGGTCCCCAGTGTAACAGAGGATCTGACCGACGAACGGGAGATAGAAGTAGCAGTCGCTGAAAGGGTCCAGCAACCCGATTGGCGGGAACATCTTCTACGCTGGTTTCAACACCAGCAACTTCCAAAAGAAAAAGAACAGAGAATGAAGCTCCTAAGGATCAAGGATTCTTATGAGATGAGAAGCGGAACTTTGTTCCGGATTATGGCAGACGCCCGAAGGAAAATCCTACTCCGTTGCTTGTCGTCAGCAGAAGCGGAACAAGTAATGCAAGAAGTTCATGCAGGATCGGCTGGAGCACACCAGGCCGGTCCGAAAATGAAGATAGAAATAAAGAAATTGGGCTATTATTGGCCCACTATATTCAATGACTGCTGCAGGTTTGCCAAAGCCTGTCAGAAATGTCAAGAACATGCCAATGTGGCGAGGAGACCTCCAGTGCCGCTGCATCCCACTCTACCAAGTTGGCCGTTTGCTCAGTGGGGCACGGACGTGGTGGGGCCACTACCAGCATCTTCATCAGGGTGCAAATACATCTTAGCAGCTACGGACTACTTTTCCAGATGGGCAGAGGCAGTAGCACTAAGAGATGTGACGGGAGAACTAGTTGCAAGGTTCTTCCGACAAAATGTAATATTCCGGTTCGGGATTCCCAGCCGAATCATCTCTGATAATGGCAGCCATTTCAGAAATCAGAAGATTTATCGGCTAGCCGACAAATACAAAATTGACTGGAGGACATCGTCCCCCTACAACCCTCAAGCCAATGGATTAGCAGAAGCCTTTAACAAGACTTTATGCACGTTGCTGGCAAAGACTGTCAAGTCTAATAAGAAAGATTGGGAAGAAAGGATGTACGAGGCACTTTGGGCCTATCGTACCGTCTATAAAACCCCAACCGGCTGTTCACCTTTCTCCCTCGTCTATGGGTCGGAAGCTGTGGTGCCGATCGAACTTGAGGTGCCTTCATTGCGAGTTGCCATCCAGCACGGACTAGTCAGTGGTGAGCAAAACAATGCAGAAAGAAGACTGGAAGAGCTCGCTGAGCTCGAAGGGAAACGCCTCCTAGCGCAACAAAACATCCAACTCTATCAAGCTCGAATGGCCCGCGCTTTTGACAAGTTAGTCAAGGGTCGAGAGTTCAAGAAAGGAGACCTGGTAATGGTCAAAAGAAGAGAAGTAATGGCCTCTAACCCCAAAGGGAAGTTGGTCGAAAACTGGGTCGGACCGTATATCGTCCGCCGAGTATATGAAGGAGGAGCCTACGTCCTTGTAGACCACAAAGGAGTCATCCAGTTCTCTCCCCTCAATGGAAAACATATTAAGCTGTATCACGCAGCGCAACCAACCCTCCCCGAGTGATCGGACGGAGCTACCCTTTTCCTTGATTAGCGGCATTCCGCCCTAATCAAGCTACCTTTCCTTGGTTAATGGCATTCCGCCCTAATCAAGCTACCTTTCCTTGGTTAGCGGCATTCCGCCCTAATCAAATTACCCTTTATCTTGGTTAGTGGCACTCCGCCCTAATCAAGCTACCCTGTCTCGGTCAGTGGCATTCCGCCCTAATCGAGCTACCCTTTATCTTGGTTAGCGGCACTCCGCCCTAATCAAGCTACCTTATCTTGGTTAGCGGCATTCCGCCCTAATCGAGCTACACTTTTCCTTGGTTAGCGGCACTCCGCCCTAATCGAGCTACCTCATCTTGGTTAGTGGCATTCCGCCCTAACCGAGCTACCCTTTCCTTGATTAGCGGCATTCCGCCCTGATCAAGCTACCTTTCCTTGGTTAACGGCATTCCGCCTTAATCAAGCTACCTTTCCTCGGTTAGCGGCACTCCGCCCTAATCGAGCTACACTTTTCCTTGGTTAGTGGCACTCCGCCCTAATCGAGCTACCCTATCTTGGGTAGTGGCATTCCGCTCTAATCGAGCTACCTTTCTTTATCTTGGTTAGTGGCATTCCGCCCTAATCGAGCTACCCTTTATCTTGGTTAAGTGGCATTCCGCCCTAATCAAGCTATCCCTGCCCTTGGTCAGCGGCATTCCGTCCTGATCGAGCTACGTTTTCCTTGGTTAGCGACACTCTGTCCTGATCAAGCTATCCTTCTTTGGCTCTCATTCCGAATAAAAAAAAATAATAATAATAAAAATAAAAATAAATAAATAAATAATAATAAAAAATAATAATAATAAATAAAATAAAAATGGGGTTAAAAAAAATAGAGATACCCCGCCAGACTTGCTCCTCTATCGGGACGAGTGCAAAAATGGCTATAACCCAGCTGTGGCGAAAACCCGAAAGGGCGTCGCAGGCAAAATCGGGTACCCCGTCACGTGAAAACCCGAAAGGGCGCGTGGGCAAAAGCAAGAGGGGGCTGGCTTCGGCGAAAACTCGAAAGGGCGCTTGAGTCAGTAAAGTGATAACTTCCAAATCCCTCTCCTATTCTCCACCTAACAAACTCCGAGAGGGACAATCATCAAAGTCTCGCCGGTAATCCGTGAACAAACCATTTTCGACCCTCGTCATCATCGGCGAGATCGGTCGATCTCTACCCTCAACTTGGACCCTACGTCCCTGTTGACAACCCCATCCTTGTTTTGGCAATATCTCATGTCGACGAACAAACCCGTGGTCGACCCTCGTCATCATCGGCGAGATCGGTCGATCTTCATCTTTGACTCGGATCTTACATCCTTGTTAACAAACCATATCCTTTGCTTCGACATCTAGCCAGTGTCGACGAAATGAACCAAAATCCGAGCCTTGTCATCATCAACAAGGCCGATCAACACTCTCGCGGTCCAGCTCTTCTGCACCTCGAACTCAAAAAAAAATAAAAAAAATAATAATAAAATAAAAAAGGGGGTTAAAAATAGAGATACCCCGCCAGACTTGCTCCTCTATCGGGACAAGTGCAAAAATGGCTATAACCCAGCTGGGGCGAAAACCCGAAAGGGCGTCGCAGGCAAAATCGGGTACCCCGCCGCGTGAAAACCCGAAAGGGCGCGCGGGCAAAAGCAAGAGGGGGCTGGCCTCGGTGAAAACCCGAAAGGGCGCTTAGGTCAGTAATGTGAATAAAAAAAAATTGAATGATGAATAGTGATGAACCATCCGCCGTCCAAAAGGCCACTTTCAAGGTCGTGACGAGGATCTTCATCCGATATCCCAATTATACACGTCCAGTGTCTCTACCTTTTCGACCCTTGTCACCATCGGCAAGATCGGTCGCTACCCTTCCGGTTTTTGTCATCATCGGCAAGACCGTCTACCTTTTCGACCCTTGTCACCATCGGCAAGATCGGTCGCTACCCTTCCGGTTTTTGTCATCATCGGCAAGACCGTCTACCTTTTCGACCCTTGTCACCATCGGCAAGATCGGTCGCTACCCTTCCGGTTTTTGTCATCATCGGCAAGACCGTCTACCTTTTCGACCCTTGTCACCATCGGCAAGATCGGTCGCTACCCTTCCGGTTTTTGTCATCATCGGCAAGACCGTCTACCTTTTCGACCCTTGTCATCATCGGCAAGATCGGTCGCTACCCTTCCGGTTTTTGTCATCATCGGCAAGACCGTCTACCTTTTCGACCCTTGTCACCATCGGCAAGATCGGTCGCTACCCTTCCGATTTTTGTCATCATCGGCAAGACCGTCTACCTTTTCGACCCTTGTCACCATCGGCAAGATCGGTCGCTACCCTTCCGGTTTTTGTCATCATCGGCAAGACCGTCTACCTTTTCGACCCTTGTCACCATCGGCAAGATCGGTCGCTACCTATAACAGTTTTTGTCATCATCGGCAAGACCGTCTACCTTTTCGACTCTTGTCACCATCGGCAAGATCGGTCGCTACCTATAACGGTTTTTGTCATCATCGGCAAGACCGTCTACCCTTTTCGACCCTTGTCACCATCGGCAAGATCGGTCGCTACCCTTCCGGTTTTTGTCATCATCGGCAAGACCGTCTACCTTTTCGACCCTTGTCATCATCGGCAAGATCGGTCGCTACCTATAACGGTTTTTGTCATCATCGGCAAGACCGTCCACCTTTTCGACCCTTGTCATCATCGGCAAGATCGGTCGCTACCCTTCTGGTTTTTGTCATCATCGGCAAGACCATCTACCCTTTTCGACCCTTGCCACCATCGGCAAGATCGGTCGCTTTCCCCCCAAACCTGGCAAAGGCCCTGTCCCAGGAACGGCTACACCGCGGTGGAGCGAACACCTCATCCCTTCCCTGAAGGCGTGAGCGCTCTCCTGCGTTATTGGCACTCGTTCCCGGGTTCAGGTGATTAGCCGAAAGAAAGAAAAGACGAAAAGAAGTCGTGGTCAAGACTACGAAAAGAAATGCTTCCATTTAATAAAAGTGGAGAATACATTCTTTTGCCCAGGGCATCCCCCAGGGTACATAAACTCCAAAGACAAAAAAAAAAGGAACAGAGCTTCCAAAAGGAAAGGAAACAAAAAGCAAAGGGAAACCAAGACTACGGCAGAGGACGCCGGAAGATGTCCCCTAGTTCCAAAAGGCCCAGCGAGGGGTACTGGGTCAATTCCTCCAGACGAGTCTCGGTGGCTGTCAGCTGCAATAACCTCTCGTTGAGTGAAGCAAGTCGTCCTTCAGCCAGGTCGGCCTCCTCTGTCGTCTGGACTTCTAGGCGCTCGCCTTCCTGCAGCTCGGCCTCGGCCTTAGCTAGTTCCGCACGCAATTCATCTATCCGTGCCCTGAGGAGCAGCTGACGTTCCGAGATATTCTCAGCGGCGTCCCTCAGCTGTCCCACCGTCACCTTCAGTGAACTGACGGCAGTGCGGCAATCTGCCCTCTCCAACTTCACAGCAGCGAGCTGATCGGAAACCTCCCGATTCAGGAAATCCCGCCTGTTGGCGTGCTTCAGCAACATCACAACCCGTGGGGTCCAATCATCCATGGGGCAACCAAATGCCAGTAGCGGCCGGGAGAGGTGGTCCACCAAGCTTCTCAGCTGTGCATAAGTCAAGTCTGGAGAAGCTGACATGGCCCGCTGGAGATTATCCAGAGATTGCCATACCATGTCTCCAGAAAATTGTAAGCCCAATGGCGAAGTCTCGGGGAGCCGAAAGTCTACCCTGCTGTCCACCTCAGCCCAGATGTCGTCGGCCACCCCGAGGGACGTCGACGGCATAGTCTGCACGGCACCCACTCCCGGTCCGACCACTGCAGCCATATCAACTGGAGGGACCTCCATAATAACAACTTCTTTGCCCGCCCTTTGGGGTGAATCTGCAATAGCCGTGTCGGCAACAGAAGGCACATGCTCCTCTTGAGTAGTTTCGCCAGCCGCCAAGGGAAGAGACCCCTCTATAATGGACAAGGCCTGAGTAACATCGGCCTCATCCGCAATAATTTCTCCGGCCTCTATGTCTGAAAGACCACTAGGCAACGACAACGATTCTGCACCAGTTGCCAAGGCTTGAACCCCTGCAACCTCAGTCGGAGCGCTAACTTCGGCAGCCACGCCGGACTCCTCTGATACCGCTGCAGCAGCATAGGTCCGTGGAAGCCGCAGGGCAATGGGCCGCACAATAGGCGGGAACGCTGGCTGGCTCATATCTACGCCAGGAAGAGGCATACGGATCATTATAGCTGGCGGTACCACCTCAGCCTGCAGTACATATACAAATATCAGCCAGCTGGCTTGGAAATGAAAAGAAACGTTGCAGGCGGGAATCAAAAGGTTTCCTACCTCGACCGGCACTATGTTCAGGCCTCCCAGAGTTGCCTCTGAAGATACTGGCCCTTCTCCTGCAATCGGGTATGGTAGCCCATGCTCGGCTACCAATAGCCTCGGAGGGCTAAATGTTGAAAAGTCGCTCTCGTAAGCTGAAGAAGCCCCGGCATCCTCAGCCTCGGTTTCCGCCATCGGGAACCCCTCATCATCGCCGGAGCCGCCGCCATAATCAACTTGTTCGGAGGAAGAGGAGTCTTCTGCTTGCTCTCGAACCTCTGATACCAGAGCGGGAACCAGGCTGCTAGGAGGATGCCCTCTAGCCTGAACCTCCTCAGGGGTCTCCGCCTCGGGGACATCCGTTGGCGGAGTATCTAAGGGTTGGTCCCTCGGAAGCCCTTGCTCGCCGACGACAATCCTTGCTGCGGCACCCACCTCGGGAAGTAGCGTGGGTCGAACATCGACTGAAGTCAAAAGATAGCAAACAGTCAGGCCTTGACTGAAAATAGAATATGCCAACAAGCCCTGCGGCGAACTACAAATTACCTTCTACTTCTCGATGGGGCGTCGGCGAAGGCAAGTCGCGCTCAATAGGGAGCGAGGGGGCCTCTTCCCCTCTCTCCTCAGTAGCAGCTCCAGGTGCCGCCTCCAACCCGACAACGGCAGAGGTTGCACCAGCAGCTATTGAAAAGAAGAATGATCAGCCACATTGGTGAAAGTAAACAAACAAGCCAAGCAAGAATAAGAAATCACCTTCGCCCTCGGACCCTTGCGTCCGGGCGGCCTCAAATTCAGAGAAAGATGGAACCCGAGGAAGCGGAGTGGCGGACTCCTCCTCAGCAACCTTCCTCCGACGAGCTCTAGTAGCACGGGACTCTGCTCTCTTGGCCTTCTTGGCCCTACCAATAGCCTCCCTGACCTGGGATCTGGTTCGTTTTCGCGAGTCCCCAGGGGGTAATGGCGTTGTAGTCGGAGCTGGCTCCGGAATATTAAAATACGAAGGCTTCTGCGCCTTCGATATCAACTCCCTGCAATGCCGGGTCCCCTCCACTGAGAGACGAGCTGCAGAAAGCATATAAGTCAGAAGATGCACACTGACTGCAGAGAAAACAGCCCCATGGCTGAAGAAGAAAACAAACATTACCTGGCAGCCCCGTATATCGAGGACTAAGCGTCCAGTAAAGCAATACTGGCGCCTTGTCCCGGGAAGCCGCTTCATGGATCAGCCAGCACACGTCCCCAATTGTTTCACTCTTATCCGCTAGTTGAGCCAAGTCTTCATGGCCACAGGATGATAAGTGATGATATAGCTCTCGTCATCACACGAAGCTCATCCGTAGGCACTGCTGCACTCCTGCCTCGCTTGCACCACCCACGTCTGGGGGGCATTTGTTGGCACTCAAAATATGATCCCTGGCGACCAAGCCGCAAAGACAAATGATACGGCCCACTGAAGCACAGAAGCCGATGAAAATCAACTTATCGAGGGTCCCTCGAGCTGACGAAGCCCCAAGCCACCTTGAAGGGAACACCGGGGACCTCACCTCAGGAGAGTCAAAGTCAACCCGCAACCAACCGGCGGTGCGATCAAGCCTGCCCAATGATCCGGCATCGACTCTGTCATGCCGCTACCCCACATCCGACGTCCGATCAAGGACGACGGTCTACCTTATGATTCTCCGAAAGAGGAAGAATGCCCTCGGCCATCCACAACAAGGGGCCGGAGGTTCTGTCAGCAAGAAGATCCCGATCACCGACACGGGTTCGGCTTCTCGCCCTAGTGAGGCCATTAGCGGCCGATGGATCGCCGTTCAAGGCGGAATTACCCAGGATGCAATGCCATCCTGCAAGGAAGCTTCGGACACAGGTCCGTCTTGATGAGAGGCACCAATCACAGTGCCGAAAGTCGTACCGACGGGACACCCGTGTGTCCGGATCGGAAGCACACGAAGTTCTGATCAAGGCCGTTCGTCGCGTCAAGAGCTTCGTCAACACCCCGTCAAGGCTCCCCGGGAGCCAGTACGAGAGGAACAGTCAACTGGAGTCTCCAGAACCATCCCCGGACCCACCGGCCTGGCCGTGCCTGGCAAACAGGTTAAAACGGCGCCGCTTAAAACGGCGCCGTCAATCCGGCGCGCAAAAAGCCAAGGGGGCTGCTCCCCGGCGCCCTCAACCCGGCGCGCCCTTCTCCACCGCGCCGGACTAACCACATGCCATATATATGGCATGCCAAAGGGGGATTATGAAAGAGAAGGAGGGCCAACAGAAAAAGCAGAGGGGAGATCCGATCAAAAAAAAAAGGGAAAAAGAGAGCCAATCGTCCGAGAGCGAGAAGTCTTGGGGGAGAAGAAAGGGTTTCCACGAGGGCCGCTACGATCCTCCCCGGTCCGTTCGCTCGAAGCCCTCCGTAGTCGGAGAAGAGGAGCTAGTTCCGATACTCTGCTTTGGAGAAGAAGTCTAGGTGGGTTCCGAGATTCGTTTTCTGACGATTCTCTCCGTTCTCTCTTTTCTGATGTAATGTAAATGAAGCGGGAAGGGCGATGATACGAGCCCTCTCCCCCTTCATCATCTTTTCTCTTCCCCTTTTCTCCGAAAACCCCTGCGCGGGTACGATATTGTAGCATCCTGGGCGAGGATATGAGCTTGCGATGCCCTGCTTCTTCTCACTTTTGTTTACCCCTCCTGCTTTCTGCTTGAATGCTGACTAGGGGATGTGGAGCATTCGTAATGAGCCATCTGGGCATTCACCCTTTCTGTATTCGAATAAAAGTCATCAATATCTATATATGCAACCGAAGATTCATTTCCATATACTGGATCGAGGTTTCTTTCCGTGGTTTCTCTGATGCATACGCCCTGATGATTCCAAGGGCAACAGTGATATCACCCTCTCCCCAGGGGTTTCGTCTCGCATCAATTTCTATTCCGTGGAGGGCCATTGGTCAGAGGAAGGCACCTCGATGCTCCTCTGGTCAGAGCCCCGGGACCTTCTCCCATCGCCCTCCTTCCGTTCCCAGTCATGAATGGAGGGGGATGGGGGTATCCCCATAATAAAAATGCAATGTCTGTGGGTATTATTATCTTTCTGTTCGTTATCCCGATTGCTCAATGGCTTGCCCTCCCCTGGTTGTGGAAAGCCACAAGCCAACAAGCTACTGTCTATGCTAACAGGCTAACCCCGATATCAACATAATCCCCCTTGCTAACTAGTCAACCGGCTGGTTTATTACGCGAATAGGCCAATTAACTCCCTTCTATCGAATACATCATGTCCTGTCCTGCTCATGACGATTTTTCCGAAGAGTTTGTCCGACGGGGAGAGGGGACATTCCCCCATGAATCACCAGTGGATCACGGGGTCATACCCCTTCGTGGTATGTATCCTCATGGTCTGTTCGGTGAATATAAACAGGGGCTTTGGCCCAACATTAAATCCACTATCCTCAAGGATATCGTGGTGGCCACGGGTTGGAAACCTCTCACAGGCTAGTCCTCGAGGGCTTCTCCTCCCTATTGGCTGTCCCTTCCGATCATGATTTGGCTATGAGTCGAGTGCCCCTCGTAGGCTAGCCCTCGGGGTTTACCTTCTCTTATTGGCCACTTCGTCTGATCACCTTTCAACCCACGGAATGATGGTGCCCCTCGCAGGCTATGCCTCGGGGTTCTCCCTTTCCGTCCGGGTCTTCGCCGGCCGCCGTTGTGCCACCCGGCATTTAGGGGTTTGCTCCGCCACGTGAGCATCCTCCGCTTCTCCCCGACAAATCCTTTAGGATGGGGAGATGCTGCCGAAATTTCGGCTCAAACGAGTGTAAACTCGGAGCAATTGCTGCGCTCGAGTGTGAACCTCGCGCGAACCCGTGACTTGGCTTTGAACGGTTTGGGACCGATCCAATGAATAATCAATTCAATAAAGTCCTCAAAACCCCCAAAATAATCTAATAAATCCATAAATAAATCAACAGAATCTCGGTTTCCGCGAAATCGGGCTAAAACGGCGCGATCACGCGTTAAAACGGCGCGGCCTAAAGCGGCGCGCCCTGTCCGGCGCGCCCTATCCGGCGCGCCCTCCCCGGCGCGCCCCTACCTTCCACCGCGCCGTTTTAACGGCTTTTCCCCCTTTTACCTACGTTTGACCGCGCCGTTTTAACCCCTTTTACCTACGTTTCAGGGCGCCGTTTTAACCATTCCAACCCGTTTCTTCGCATGCACTGCACCGGTTTCGTTCCGAGTCGTGTCATCGCATAATTCTAATCCTTTTTCCTATTCATGGGATGATTTGTCATACTAATCATGGAATTTCATAAGCTCTTTGATTGAATAAATTGAATAAACTAGCTTTTCAAGCTTGAATTGATATGTCTCGAATCTTTGGCATCATGATTTGGCCCAAGCATTCGTGTCTCATTAATGTATGCCCGAGTGGGTGCACCCTTGGTATATCAAATGACATTGTCAGAAGGCCGGGTTATGCCTGACCGGAAACCTTGTCACGCGTGAAGGCGGCTTTCGGGCCTAAGTACTCCGCCATGTACCAGGCCCCACCTCAATAAACCCTGCGTATTCGGTCATGACATCTTGCATGATTGTTCGCATGCTCTGTATCTTTTATTCCGGCTTCGACAGCCCGCTATCTCGGCAACTAATCAAAGGTGTTCCCTCCTCGTGGGGGATGTAATTAACGTCATAGCCTTTACGGTATGGCGGACTGCTGGTCCCGACCGAACCTCACTCTCGCCCGATAAGGGTCAGAATGAGCGCATCATAAATCGTCACTCATGTGACTGGCACGCCCGCGTCGTCAATCAGTCAGTTGATTACTAGTCAGTCAATTGATTGATCGACCCGCGAAATAAATGAATGAAAAATACCAACGAAAAGGAGCGAAGGAAGAGACGGTCGAAACATCTGTTTAGCAAATAAAAATGATGCTTTTGTTCACTTTGAAGAACTTTTTAATAAAATCAAACTGCAAGGTGAACATAATATCATTACAATTCAGTCTGACCATGGAGGAGAGTTTGAAAACTCTTCATTCTCTGAATTTTGCTCAAGAGAGGGAGTGACTCACAGATTTTCTTCTCCCAGGACACCGGAGCAGAATGGAATTGTTGAGAGAAGAAACATGTCAATAATTGAAATGGCCAGGACTATGCTGATTGAGAGTGGACTTCCAAGGAGATTTTGGGCAGAAGCTGCAAATACAGCATGCTACATTTTAAATCGAGCCTTGGTAAGACCTACTCATAAGAAAACTCCTTATGAACTCCTCAAGGGTAAGCTGCCAAACATTTCTTACTTTAAAATCTTTGGTTCCAAATGTTTCATCCACAATAATGGTAAGAATGGTTTGGATAAGTTTGAAGCAAGAAGCTCTCCTGGAATTTTTCTCGGATATTCAGAAACCTCTAGGGCTTACAGAGTCTTCAATAAAGATGAGCAAACTGTTGAAGAAACACCTCATGTAGTGTTTGATGAGAATGTTCTATCTGACAAAAAGATAAATGATGACAGGGAGTCACCTGATGAGGGAGATTTCTTGGAGAAAATTGAAGAAGAAGAGATGCAGCAAACTGCTCAACCAGAAAACTTACAACAAGAAGGAGCAACTGAGGTAGGTGAACCCTCAGGTGAGGTAATATTTCACAAAGATCATCCTAGTGAAAATGTCATAGGTAATTTGCATGATCCCACTAGGACAAGGTCTCATTTTAGAACTGTCCAAGAACAGGACTTAGCTGCTTTGACATCTCAGGTAGAACCCAAGACTGTGGAAGAGGCTTTAAAGCATGATTCTTGGGTATCCTCCATGGGTGAGGAATTAAATCAATTTGAGAAAAATAATGTATGGAAACTAGTTCCTAGACCTGAAAACACTCATGTCATTGGCACTAAATGGGTTTTCAAAAATAAGATTGATGAAAATGGTGCTATCTCTAGAAACAAAGCAAGACTTGTAGCTCAAGGCTACAGTCAGGAATTTGGTGTGGATTTTGATGAATCCTATGCACCAGTAGCTAGGATGGAAGCTATAAGAATTCTGTTTGCATTTGCATGCTCTAGAAACATTCGGCTACAGCAAATGGATGTCAAAAGCGCATTTTTAAATGGGTTATTGAAGGAAGAAGTATATGTTGAACAACCTCCTGGGTTTAATTTCTCTGTTCAGCCTAACATGGTTTTTAGGTTGAATAAAGCCCTCTATGGATTGAAGCAGGCTCCCCGAGCCTGGTATGAGAGACTTTTTGAGTTCCTTGTGAGCAAGGGCTACACTCGAGGTAAGGTTGACCAAACCCTACTCACCAAAAGTCTCGGAAAGAAGTTAATTGTGGTCCAGGTATATGTTGATGATATCATTTTCGGATCTAACAATTCAAAATTATGTAAAGATTTTTCTGAGTCTATGTCCCAAGAATTTGAAATGAGTCTAGTTGGCGAACTAAAATATTTTCTTGGACTGCAGGTCAAACAAATGGAGGATGGTTATTTCATAAATCAAACCAAGTATACTCTGGAGATGCTGAAAAGGTTTGGAATGACCAACCTCAAGACAATCTCAACACCCATGGGTACTAGCTCCTCACTGGATTCAGACGAAAAAGGTAAAGAGGTGGATGCTAAACTATATAGAGGTATGATCGGTTCACTCCTCTACTTAACTGCATCCAGGCCCGACATTCAATTTAGTGTAGGGATGTGTGCCAGATACCAGGCTAGGCCTACTGAATTGCATCTGGCAGCTGTAAAGAGAATCTTTAGATACTTATCTACCACCCATGATCTAGGTCTCTGGTATCCTGCATCATGTAAGTTAGATCTCATTGCATACACTGATGCAGATTATGCAGGATGTAAATTGCACAGGAAGAGTACTAGTGGTCACTGTGAATATCTAGGAGGATGCTTAGTCTCTTGGGGATCTAAGAAGTAACACTCTGTGGCTCTTTCTACTGCTGAAGCTGAATATGTAGCAGCGGGGAGCTGTGGCACACAGGTTATATGGATAAAACACCAGCTTCTGGACTACTCGGTTGAGCTAGGTTGTACTCCTATCTTTTGTGACAATACTAGTGCAATAAATATTGCAAAGAATCCTGTACTTCATTCCCGAACTAAACACATTGAAATCAGGCATCATTTTATTCGAGATGAAGTAGCTAAGAGGACTTTTGAGTTGATCCATGTTGGCACTAACTCACAAATTGCAGATATCTTCACTAAGCCACTGGATACTGAAAAATTTAGCACTTTGCGCAGAGAACTAGGTATTTACAGAATTTCATGATTGAACATTTGATTTCTGAATACCATGTCATGTGTTATTGTGCTTATCATATTCATTGTCTGTTGCTGAAGAAATAACTTCATTATGAGTGTTTGGTGACTCACTCCGTTTTGATTGAATAGTCTGTTCAAACTTCATGGTGTTCTCTTTGAAGTGTTTTGAGGGTTGTCTTGGTTAAGTCTGTGTTGGGGTCAAGGTCTCAGGGGGAGCTAGATTTATAATAGGTGCTTTGGTCTTTGGCCTAATTTGAACATACTTCGAACGACATCTTGCTGACATCAAAAGAGAATCAGGTTGATTAGGTGTATAAAAGAAAGTGTTGGATGCTTTATCCTTTAAGACTGTTCATCTAATTTCTTGTTGGAATTTCAGCTGTTAGTCCCACTGAGATCAAAATCTGTATTCAAAGATTATCTTCCTACACGGTAACTGTCTTCTGATCTAGCCAGTACAGCATACCTACTTAGTCAATGTTGAGTCCTAAATGAGGTATTTTGTGCTCTAGTCTGAATCACCTTGGATCTGGTGTATTGTTCTCAAACGGACTCAAGCTTAATTAACAAGGTTTTAAGAGCTGGTTAATAAAAATAAAAAATTTCATATAATTGTTGTCAACCTTGTTAACTGCTCATTGAGAAACTGAGATTTTCATCAATGAAGTGAAAAAAACATCCCATGTCATGAGATGGCAGTACTTATCTGGTTTCTTATTAATTGTCTTGATCATACAGAGCTATGGTACATATCTGGTTAGTAACTGGGGTGTCTGGCCTCTGATAAAGGTGTCACCTTAATGTCAACACCAGTTAGAATACTATCTCTGTCTTCTTGTCAGAAGGGGTAATGTGGTCCTGCCACCGAGTAACTGGGGTTTCATGCCTCTAAACAAGGTGTCTCCCTAATGTCAAAGGTGTACTTGACAGACTTACCTTTGATCTTGACTATCTTTAAAGATCCTGCTCACTTGAAGTATAGCTCTTGATTTGTTTGTTCTCAAGACCACAGGTCTTTATCTTCAGACTGTCTTACTTTATACTCTCTCAGTAAAGACTTACTTTGATCAAACTGGTATCTTGTAACTCACTTGCTTAGAATCTAGTTCTGTGTATGGAGCGAATCCTTATTCACAGTTTTTGCACAGTCTGACTAACTGATCTTCAAAAATCCTCACATAAAATTAATGGCTTTCTTAATTGACTAAACATCTCAATAACCTCCATTTATCTGCCTTACTCTGTCCTGTTTTCTCTCTATAGTCAGCAATTTCCCTTTCTCTGTATCTTCAGATTTGCCCCTAGTTTTTGATGATGTCAAAGGGGGAGAGAATTGTGTGGTTTCAGTTTCAGAGTTTTTGTTGCATGCCATTGTGTTGAGGGGGAGTTAGTTATCAAGTCTGAGGTAATCTGTTGCTGTGTTCAGGGGGAGTGTTCTGGTGTCATCAGAGGAAGCAAGGAAGCTAGTGCGTTGAAAGTCTGCTTTAATTTGTCTGCATTAAATCTCTTGAAATGATCTCTTTTGAACTTATCTCTTATACTTAATATAGTGTTGCCATCATCAAAAAGGGGGAGATTGTTGGATTTTGTGTCTTCCCTAAGTGTTTTGATGATGAGCAACCCTATGTTAATTGTTGTTGATATTTTTGATCAGATATCTTGCACTTGAGTTATCCATGGTTTTATATGAAAAAGCTGCTAAGAGGTAACACTTCGTGTGTTCGTACAAGTTCGGTCTTCGTGCTGTTTTCCTTAAACCTCATGTCATTCTTACTTCGCGTTTTCACCTCGTGTCGAGTTAGCCATGTTGTCGTCTGATTGAGTGTTGTCTTTCACCTCGTGCAGTCTTTGATTACTGTGTTGTTTCCGTGTCATCCTTAGCTCATGTCATCCGTTTGTATTCCTGTCTTCGAGTCTATTTTCGCTGAGTCTCTAAGTCAGTCTAAGTTCAAGTGTTCGTTTCACTTCGTGTTGTTTTCTCTTCTCATGTCTTCGTGTCGTGTTCCTGAAGCTGCTCTAAAAGTTCTGATGAACTTCGAGTAGTTTTTTTCTGTAGACCTCGTGTCGTTCCTACTTAGTAACCACACTTCGTGACGGTTAATGTTGTCCATGTTTTCGTGTTGTGTTTACGTCTTCGTGTTAATCTATCTTCGTGTCAGTTTCTACTTTTCATCTTTGAGTTGTGGTCACCCCGTGTTGTTTTCATCTCATGCTGTTCTTACTATACTTCGTGTCATTTTCTATGTAGTGTGTGTTTTTGTCACCACTATACTTCGTGTCATTGTTCTTCACTTCGTGTCAACTTCACTTCGTGTTGTTTTCACTTCGAGTCGTCTCTTTATAGTCTGTCTTCGTGTTGGTCTCTCACTTTAGACTTCGTGTCGTTTTCGCCTTGACCACACATCGTGTTGCCTTCCGTAGACCTCGTGTCTTGAATGTTTGCAACCACTTCGTGTCGGTTTCTGTCGTTAGCCCGTGTTGTCCTCGTGTTGTTTTTGCTTTCGTGACCTTGTGTCTCTTTTGGCTTATAACCACACCTCGTGTCATTTCCTTCTGTGTGTCTGACCTGTTACAGAGTATCTCGTGTCATTCTTGTGTCATTTCGAGTAATAGTCACGTCGTGTTGTTACTATATACCTCATGCAGTTTTGGTCTTTGTGGCCATGCAGCGTATTAATGGATTTAATCTCATTACAGGTCCGAGGAAGAACATTCCACACTCCTGGGCTGCACGTGATCCGAGACAAGAGGAACCAATCTGATAAAGGCACGTGGCAGGAATATTCTGGATAGAGCGTGGGAGGCACACGCGTTCTGTGCCCTATCCACCTGTTGTTACTGCTATAAATAGAATCTTTCGTCCTCAGATGAAGGTGATCGAAGAAGAGTGGCATAGAAGAAAAAGCAAGAAAATAGAGAGCCCTTCGATCCAGGAAAAGAAAAGAAAGAAGAAAGAATAGCAGAGAGAAAAAGAGAGAGAGCAGAAGAGTGATCAGAAGAGTTGTTCTGACTTGCAGATCAAATCCGAAGTCTATTGCTCTGTACTGAGCTACATTGTTTCCATTTTCTGGCATTTGATTTCCTTCGATCGTATTTTTCGTTTATTGTTCTTACCTTTCTTCAACTGTTCTTGTTTGTGTTTCCGATCCTCTGGACTGAGGTCGGGGTCCTCCTGTGAGATCAGGAGAAGGGAGAGTCAATCTCCAGTCTGCAAGCAGCAGGTGGGCTGCTTGTAGGTTCCCTCCGGGTTGGGAGGAAGAGGGGTCTTCGACCTCTGGTTCACTAGTAGTAGGGCTGCTACTAGTGGGGTTCCCTCTTGGTAAAGAGGAAGAGAGACTAGAGTCTCTGGGTTCTAGTGACTGCTGGTCGCTAGAGGTTCCCTCCTGGTAGGAGGAAGAGGAGAGGTTGTTCTCCTGGGAAGCTGTGTATCAGCAGTTGTTTGGCAAGCTGTGTTGCCCAGCCTTTAGTGAAGCCACACTCGGTTTGAGTGTGGGGTGGATGTAGGTCTGAAGGATCGAACCACCTTAAAATCCTCCGAGTCCTTGTGTGATCGATTGTGGTAATATTGTGGTATGCCTTCTATTTGCTTGAGCTATTAACTGCATTGCATCATTTTCGATAGTCGGAGCTCGAGGTTATTTGCGTTTAGTGATATACTCTGCAGTATTTTTTAATTCTACGAAAAACAGTGATCTATTCATCCCCTCCCCTTCTAGATCACTTCATATTGTACTTATCAGAATTAACAATAATATGAATTTTAGTAGGAATTAAATGATCAAACTATGGAAATAGAAATATGTGTCCACTACTCTGGACGCCAATTTAAGAATATGCGACTTTCCAGAAAGACGTGGATTCAAAATTATAGGAATTTGGCACAAATTTTGTGAAAAGGTGAAGATTTAAAATCCTTGACAAGGTCTCACGTCTTTTTGAACGGATGTTGATTTATCAAAGGAATTGGCATCCGATTAATGGGCGCAATTTTTTTAGAACGCGGTCGCCTTGGCGACCGCGATCAAGGCGAGTAGAAATTTTTGATTTTTCATGAAATTAGCGTCCAAGAGGCTGACGCGAATTCAAAAAAGGCCCCAAAAAATTGGATAAAAACCCTAGAAAATGTGGAAAATAGAAAAAAATAGGTGAACGTTAGAAAATCAAGAAAAATGAGAAAAATCAATCAAATAAGTTGATTTGAGGGTCAATTTGGGGCATTATAAAGTGATAAGATATGTACTCAAAATGATGTTAATTTTGACGTGTCTATAGCTACCCCGCCTTAGCGTCTGCTTTGCAAGGGGGAGACACGGAATAGAATGAAATGGAACGAAATGGGGTGAAGTGTAATGAAATGGTGTGAAGTGCGAGCGAGCTGAAAAGTAGATGTCAAGGAGTGATGAGACACGCGATCAACACCACCTGATAAGAATTGTTCCAAAATTTGATGAAGCAATCTTGAGAAGATTCAATGAAATCAGTAATTGTTTGGATATAGGAAGGAAAAGTGAAGATGTGCACGCGGTGCACGAAGGAGGGAAAAAAGGTAGATCAACTTCCAACATCAGGGAAGTATCTCAAGTCGTAAACCTGTAGGTTTTACCATTGGAGAGTGGTTACTAGCCAATGTGGATGTGCTGCAGCCAAAGTGGATCTAAGGGAAAAGACTGAATGAGAGGATAGAGATCGAAACAAAGGAGTTTTCAAAGAAATAACCCAAAACAGAAATAAGACAAACTGAGGACTCAATTCAGAATGGTATCTCATATCATGAAAATTAATAATCAATTGACATTCAAAATTGAAGTATAAGAAGGATTTTCCAAAGTTAAATCAAGGTCCTACATGAATGCACGTTCGGTTTAAAGAGAAAATTAAAATAAATTAAAATAGAAAATAATCAAGGCTATTATTGTTAAGCTACCCAGACTGAGTCAAGATGGCAATTTTTGTGAGCTAATATTAAGCCAAAGCCCGTTTATCCGCGCACTAATTCACAAAAGGGAACCATCGTCCTCAGTCTTGGATGGCTCAATGGCCTATCCGTGCGACTAAAATTCTTTTGAAATCATCATTATTTTTGATGAAGGGGAACTCAAATTTCAGATTTACCAAAGTCACAAGATCCTTGATATAATCTAATAGCGTGGAGTGTGGATAACATATAGTAAAAATGGATACAAGGAAGATGGTGAAGGCAATAAGCATGGTGAGAACTAAGAAATGCAGTGCAACGTAATCACCGTGGGACCTGAGTGATGCCCGATCGGTGGGACCCAAGAGCTTCTTCTTGTGCTCAAAATTTTTTAGCCAAGATATCATGAAATATAACAAGCAATGAATAAAAGTCTGTTAAAGCATAGCATGAAAAGTATAGCATGGATAGCATCAAAACGTGCAAAACATCATTATTTGTTGTTATGTATAAACCATGAGGATGACAAACTTGGTTGATCATAAGATTTGTTCTCGAAGGATCAAAGTCATGATGCCCAGAATGGCATGAATAATCAGAGAAATTAATAGTCAATGTTGTTATTTGAGAATCAGAAAAGTTGATGTAATTGAAAGAGTGGGCTCATCCCATGTTTTTTGTCCTTTTTGTAGAATTTGTCCCTGTAAGACACCATCTGAACAAACAGTTAGCAGAAATATAGTGTAATTTTTTTTTATAGTTTTAAAAAATATTGAATTTTTTACAAATTTTGAAAAATATTCAAATTTTTATGGATTTTGAGAATATTTAGATTTTTTTGGTTTTGAGAAAATATTTTTTAAAAAATTAGATTTTGAAAATATTTAGATTTGTTTGATTTTGGGTTTAGACATTGTTACTTGCAGCACCTAGGGTAGTTTAAAACCACTAGCTATGGGTCCTTGTTCCTTCCCCTTTCGCTAAGAACTGCTCAAAGCAGGGCGCACATTGAAGGTGACGCCCTATAGTCGGCTGCAATTGGTTAGCGGTGCCCCTAGTAAGGCCATACACAAGAAACATTCGGTCCTTGAGGGAGAAGAGAATAAAAATTAGAGATAAGCCTGATATGAGTTAAGAAGATGCCGATTTTGACTTCCTTTCATAGCACAACCCCTAGATATTCGGTCTGTTTCGCCGGGGCTTTTCGTCATATCATCGAACCTTAATTCTCTTTTAGGCACGCATACGACCGGGCTCATAACGTTCCGCAGGGAAACTGTACTACCCTCTTGCCATGCCATATTCTTTGAATATTTATTTTTTTTTCTTTTTTTAATCATCATTTTGTTTCTTTTTATCCTTTGGACTTGACAAATATTAAAAATGAGACTGAAACTGAGAATAAGGTTTTAATTGACTGCCCCTATTTGAGACTTCCTCTTGTCGGGGTGTGCTTAGGTCAGTTGTCTTGCCCAGACTACCTTTGCCCTCATATTTCGGCTGAGTAGAGAAAAGAAAAAGACATCGTGTCCTTGAGCATGGCCCAAGTAGCAACGGTGTTTACCAATGGTGTAACTACCCAAGATCTGGATACGGGGAAATACCTGATACCATTCGAATCCTGACCCGCTACCCACGAGCCGGAGGGCTCGGAAGGGCAAAAGGATGTGTGTGGAGGTACATAGAAATAAGAAATAAATAGGAACAATAGATCTAATAATAATTAAATAAACTAACTATAGAGTCCAGCTCGAATAAAGTACAATCTATAGGGAAAGAAACGTACTCAAATGCCGAGTGAACACTCGGCCCGGCGAGCTGGCAACTACGAACTATCGTGCTGCACCCCTGAACCTCGAGGAGGAACTGCTACACCTGAAAAGCAGGGGTGAGCCTCCTATCACTGGCTCAATAGGGGTCTGCGGAACCCCAACCGTAAAACAACCGCAGTGAAGAACATCGCTAAGGAAATCATTGTTGAGTAAATGTTGTTTTGATGATGTCTCACTATAAGTCATTAGTCGATAAATTTTGGATCTCATGAAACACCTTTTGAATGACTAGGTATCAAGTGTATAAAGAAGGTCGACCGCACATGTACAGTTTCCACCTCACTACTTCACCAAGCGGCATGTGTGTTAAAATCATTAAAGCGGTGTCGACCTCAAATCCTCAGGAGGTCAACCTCAAGTCCACACAGAAGCCATTATGGAAGGTCGTCACAAGGGTAGTGTCGACCTCAGTCTCTCAGAGTGTTGACCTTAGACCCTCACAGCAAACAGTTCACCTACTGATCTTCATGGCTGCCTCGACCTCGTCATCAGGCGTGTCGACACCTTCAAGATTCTAAGATAAAAGAGTCGACTCCAAGTGTCGACCCCTTTTCGCGAACGCTATGCTGTGCCACACAGTGTTGACCTCACCTTCAAGGAGTGTCGACCTCACGATCGTGACCAGCTCTCTAGGAAACGGCCAGCTCAAGCAGTGTCGACCTCACTGTTATAGGAGGCCGACCTCAGGCTCTTCCAGAAACCGTTGTAATCACCCATTTTCAAGGAAGTGTCGACCTCACCTCTACAGGAGGTCGACCTCACGCTCCTTCTAGAAGCTGTTCGGAACGGACTTTTTCAAAGCAGTGTCAACACGGTCTCTCAGCAGGTCGACCTCACTAAAGGGTACACTCAAAACTCTTCTGACAGATCTGTCTTTCGAAAAATCGTACAGATGGCAAAGATGTCCGATGTAAACATCTAAAAACACAAATTTTAAGGTATGAAGAAGATTCCTAGGACACTCAAAACATTCTTATCATCATTAGTGTCAATTGCAACATCTTACTCCAAACATCTATCAGTACCAAATCTTGGAAAAAGCTCTCTCACTGCCAACTCTCTCACCTGTGCCAGCCAGCAAGGATTCTATCTAGAAGGAAAAATATCCCTAGACAAAGGATGGCCTTTCTGCTGGCAGAGATTAAGGTTATGCAGGTTTCCTTGGTCAAACCCTTTTATTTATTTCAGCTATTCAAAATTACAAGAGAAATGGAGGGAAAATCTACTGCCTCTTGAGGGCTATATATTGGATGGCCCTCCCTTGTATGAAGCTGCTGCTGGAGTTAAAAAGTTGGACTATAGGAAGAGCAGAGCGTGGGAAAAAGAGAGAGAGAAGAAAAGAGAAATGAGAGCCAGTTTAGACTTCCATTGAAGAGGAAGGTGAAGGGAGGAAGAAGGATTCCCAGCAAGCCAGCCAGCCCTAGTTCCCTGCCTCATTCGTTTAGCCCTACCGTTCATAGTACCTATTCGTGACTGCTACAGCTGTAGCTTCTTGTTTTGATATCTTGTGTTGTCTTTATTTTCTTACAACAAATCACCGTGTGTGTGTGTGTCTATCTTTCCTGCTTTGTTTTGTTTCTTCCTTGCAGGATTTCTTCCTCGTGTGTGTTGAGGACTTGTCCTCATGTGTGTGTGTGTTTCTTTAGCCAAAGAGTGGAAGCCACATCGAGTTGGTGAGGGGTGGACATAGGTGTGCCTTTGTGCAGCCGAACCACCTTAAAAGTACTATGTTGTGGTTTGTTCTCCATTTCCTCTACTCCCTCTTCGCATGTGACTTGTGTTATCTGAGAGCTTTTCCTATCTTTTGGTTCCATTAATCTGTCGCCCTACCTTGCTTGTGTTAACTGCAGTGCTATCTTTTAAAACTTGTTTGTAGAAGTCGAATATTTGGTATAGGATCTATTCACCCCCCCTCTAGATCCTCTCATGCCGTCCAACAGTTGGTATCAAAGTGGGTTCCCTAGAGATGTGGTCCAACGACCCAGGGAGATCTGATGGGAACGTCCCTCGTAGCTACATAGCTGAGGGTCATGCCATCAATCGTCCGCCATTTTTTGATGGAACAAATTATCTGTATTGGAAGAATCATATGGAAGTTTTTCTTCGTGCCCAGGGTCGTTTGATTGTGCATGTTGTGAGTAAAGGTCCTTTTGCACTACCCGAAGTAGACGACACCTGGACACCAGACCAGGTTAAGAAATCCACAACAAATTGGAGCGCCATGAATATCATGCAGTGCGCCTATCACCCCATTGAATACTCAAGAATATCCACTTGGAAATCTGTAAAAGAAATGTGGGATAGGCTTTTGCTAATTTATGAGGGTACATCTGAAGTCATGGCCACCAAGGCCAACATGTTAACCACTGACTATGAAATGTTCAGAATGAAACCTAACGAATCCATTTCTGAGATGTATGCCAGGCTCACCCAGTTAACTAATTCCTTAAAGTCATTGGAAAAAGAATATCCTAATAGTGAACTGATTAGGAAGATTCTTAGATCTCTTACCCCAGCATGGCACACGAAGGCCACGGTGATTGAAGACTCAAAGGACTTGTCTGCTATGACAGTGGACGAGTTGATAGGTTCGCTCATGACATATGAGCTTAACTTGAAGAGAAGTGAAGAAGACGTCAAGCCTAAGAAGACCGTGGCTCTCAAAGTTGTTGAGAGCACAGACGGATCCGATGAGGACAACGAAGATGACCTTCCGGAGGCTAGCACATCTGACCTTGCCTTACTCACGAGGGAATTCAAGAAGTTCCTGAATAGACGCGGCAAATTCCAAAAGAGGAAGAAGGCTCTGCCAGTAAGTAGAAACTCCAATCTAAGACTTATTCATGTCAAAAATTCTTACAATGTTATTTGCTATCAATGTAAGAGAGTAGGACATATGCGAGGAGATGCCCTAAACTGATTAAGCAAGTGTCCAAGGCCAAGGGAAAGAAGCCCAAAGCCATGGTCTCCACCTGGAGTGATGATGAAGAGAAAAATGAGAGTCCCTCTGCCGATGAAGATGACACAACCCCTCGGACTTAAATTTGCAAGCAATCGATCCGAACGGCGGACCCACTCAAGCGGATTCACCCGCATCGCGCACACTCGGGTCCGTAGGTGGACTGGCGATAGTGGTGAGGGTCCGAGGATGGACCTCGCCTTTCTAGGGATTTGACTAGCTTGGGCTGAACCCCTAAGGGCCTGGGATGCCCCAATTCCGT
This sequence comes from Amorphophallus konjac, assembly GCA_022559845.1. NCBI lineage: Eukaryota > Viridiplantae > Streptophyta > Magnoliopsida > Alismatales > Araceae > Amorphophallus > Amorphophallus konjac. The sequence goes on from CM040122.1 coordinate 359,960,055, forward strand.
GGGCGGCCAGCACGCCAAGGGCGTGGGATGTAGTGGCTCTCTCACAACTCGCTCCGCGGTGGCACTCAAATTGATGATATTTTGAGATCGGGCACTCACTCACCGACCCATGGCACTAAGAAGCATTACTAAACAAGCAAAGCAATTCCAGTATAGTAGGGCAACCCGAAGCTCACCTGATCGGTGTGAATACACCGATCCCGGCCGGAGACGAGGGCGAGCGGGGAAGCGTGGGCCACCCGCACGCTGCGTCGATGAAGCTTCAACCTGTTGAAGTTAATTACATCTACTACGCCTCGCACAGGAGGGGGAACTTGGGGTGGGGAGATTATAGTTACAATCAAACACTACCTCCGTGCAGGGAGGGCCGGTAAGCCGGCCAGGCAGGGAGAGCCAAGGAACTATGAACGGGACCGGTTCGCCCTTCCATAGTGCTGCTTGCCGGTTCTGCCCGCTGCTAGGTACTGGATGTCGACTCCGCTGCGCTCGCTCCCGGACTCGAAATGAGACGGGATCAGCGTTGAAATGTCGGTGACTGGACCAGGATGGACCCTGAATTTTTTTGTCACCATAAGCTGCTGACGCTGGCCAGGGCAGATGGTGGACTGGTGCTGTTCTGCTGTGCCTCGGATGGGGTGCAGGTTGTAGCAGCAGGTTGGTGACTTCACTCTGATCGCTCCCGTAATCCAATTGAGGCGGGATCAGGACGGTTGCGAGTGTGGTCGAGTCCTCTTCGATCAGCAACCAAGATGGGCTCTACTCGACGTTGGAGCAGGGAGGAGGAGCCCAAGCAAGGAGAGGGGGTCTGATCAGTCCCTGGCAGGACAGATCTGTGCACCTTGGGGAAATAAATCGGAACGGGGAGCTCCCAACTCTGAACGAGGCCCCGCTTGCTGTGCTGGATGGAGTACAGGGGGATATTTACCTCGGCCAAGTGGCGTGCTCAGGACATCAGAGGTGAGGGCATGGCAGCTTCTGAACTGCAGCTCTGGTTCAGGTTCTGGTCCTGGCTGCGCAGTTGGACGAGAATGGGCACCACGATCTGTAGTGAAGTCGGAACGAGACGATTCTACCTTGCACGTGAAGAGGACTTATGGAAGAAACAACTCTCAGAAGAGAGTTCAGGCTGATTCGTGATGTTGACGTCGGTGCAGCCTCTGCCAAACGGACCTCAGGTTCTGTCTCAAATCTGGTGCAGCCGTACGAGAATGGGCACCACAATCTGTAGTGAAGTCGGAATGGGACGATTCCACCTCGCACGTGAAGAGGACTTGGACAGGAAACAACTCTTAGAAGAGAGTTCAGGCTGAATCGCGTTGTTGACATCGGTGCAACCTCTGCCAAACAGACCTCAGGTTCTGGCTCAAATCTGGCGCAGCCGCACGAGAATGGGCACCACGGACAGTAGGGATGTCGGATGCTGGCGAGACCACCTCGGCTGCGAAGCTATCTGGACGATATTTCCGGCGATGTATGGTATGCCTTCAGTGGATTCCGTATGACTTCGGGGCGGGTTCTGCAACTCGGCTCCCAATCTGCTACCCGTGAACTGGGCAGTGTTAAAAGAAGGGGGGGTTGTTGGTGGAGATGGGAAGGTAAGGGATGGAGCGGTAGAAAAGAGGGATGGAAAGTTGCTGGTTGTGAATGTGGGAGGGACGTTTGGGGGTGTGAGAGGGGAGAGGGGGAGGTTGGCAGGGGGCGGACCTGGTGTGGGGAATGGGCTGGGAGGTGGTGGATGGTGGCGGCGCAAATGGCCTAGGGGAATGGGGGTGTCTCTTGGGTGTGGGTGGTGGATTAATGGAAGGATTAATGGGGGGCCTAGGGGATGGGAAGGGTTGCTCTGGGGAGGGGAAAGGGTGTCTAGGAGAAGGGATTCTCCCTTGGGAATGTGAAGGGTTGTATGGGGAAGGGGAAGGGTTGCTTGGGGAGTGGTGGGAGTAAAGGGGGTTTATGAGTCTTGGGAGGTGAAGGGTTGTATTCAATGGGGGGGATGATGTGGCAAGTGAGGGAGGAGAGAGAGAGGGCGAAATTGGGAGAGAGAGAGAGGGGGAGGAGAGAGAGAGGGGTTCACCCCTTTTAGTGAGAGAGAGAAGAAGAGAGAGAGAGATGTACAAATGCTTTTGGCAAATTTTTATCAATACTTCATTAGCTTCCAAATGAGGGATTGGGGTCCTATTTATAGGAATCCCACATTTTCACATAAGTCCTTGACTCTTGGACTACTAACACTTAACCAAGGGAAATGGGGTGCCCCTGGGCCTAGCGCATATAATTGGGCCCATTAACCAACATAATGACTCTAGACTTAGGTAAATAGCTACCTAACCTAGGTATTGGACTCAAATAAAAGGAAAAGTACATGATAAGAAAATGAAAATTACATCATATGACTCGAAATATAGTGGCGGACAAGATGTAGCATAGCTGGCGAGCTTCTGGATCCTCGAACAAAGGGGAAAGCTGGTGATGTCCTCGTCATACCCCCGGGGTGTGGAGAACTCGACTCCATCGAGTATGGGCCCACCGGGGGAGCGGTCCTCCAAAGCAGCTCAGGGCGACCCTCAACCTCCAAACTTAACCCGCATCTGCGACCAGGGGACGGTCCTTCATCCTCTCAAGGTGGCTGGGGCACACCCTCTTGCTAGCGATGGAACCCTGCTTGCATAGTATTGCCCCTATGTGCACACGTCGGGCTCTCAAGGTTATTTTGTGGTGGCTCTCTGGGGTGTCCCTCTTAAAGGAAGGTATTTGCTCAAAGCACTCACTAGGATCCACCGCGGTGCCCATATAGGGTGTCGGGTCTGCCACGTGAGAAGTGGGGTATATCCCATAACCCATTGGTAAATTCAATCCACAAGCTGTGTTGCCAAAGCCACTAGGAACAGGGAAAGGTCCAAGTCCTCGTGCCATCGAATGGGAGGTGACCCTAAGGTAGAGCCACTCCGATGCCATCATCAATAAATCACCTACTTGAAATTCCAAGTGGCGCTCGCGAGCTCTTATCCGCTCTTTGTGAACCTCACCGCTCATTGCGAATTGCTTGCGTGTATGCGTATGCCATGCACTATGATGCGGTGTGGGTGTGAAAAGCTTGGTGTGTAAAGGTGGACCGAGGCAACCGTAAATTGACCTATCATGCTGTGATGCCATGTGGACCTTGATGAACTTAGGTGGACCGGGGCAGCCACAAGTGGCCCTATCATGCATGGGCTTCATAATAATGGTTGGAGGGCCATGGTATCTGTAGGGGAACCTATCACACAAAGTGGTGATGAATGCCGGGGGACTCGGACACCCGTAGATGCTCCTGACATGCATATGATCAATGATGAATGAGGGAGGACCAGCACATCCAAATGTGAGCCAGTCTTGCATTGGGCCCGCAGTGTGTGTGAGATGTATGAGATGACTGGGCTTACTAGCCCTACCAGATGATGCAAAATGTAGTGGCACATGCATTCCCATCCAAATGGCTCCTTCTATATGTATGACTTGGTGTGAGATTTTCTACTCATAGGGGTCAAAGGGGTCTAGGAAAATGGAGTGGGCTTGGTCCAATAAGGTTGGTTGGGGTAGGAAAAGGTTGGTGGTGAGTAAGGTGGGTGGGTATAGGAAGGGATCCAAGGGGTCATGGTAAGGGTCATCTAAAGAGAGGAACTCTAGGTCCTTTTGGTCCTCACAACATGGTGGTGGATCCTCCTCCTCTAGTAAAATGATTGGGCCAAAGTTTTTGGTGGGATGGTCGGCCATGAATGGAGGGCTGGATGTTCTCCCCGAGATAAGCAACTCAAGTTTGTGGATAGCATCGGGCTCATCGGGTGTAGGGAGGAGTAAAAGAAGGTCGCTAGTGTAGCAACCCACAGTGTAAATTGAGGAGATGGACCCGACACATAGGTGTAGGAGGTTAAGGCTCCTAGGTCAGTCAGTCACTGCAGTCAATATGCCAGTCAGCTCCACTTGCCATGCTAGGCCGTGAAGGAGGTCTCCTAAAGTTTCTACTTGGTAGGAGGATTGGATGGTAGTGTGGTAGGAGGAGAAGGGAACTATAGGAAAGTTTTGTTCCATGGGGGAGAAAGCATGGGTTGTGATCTCTCTAATTGGGCTCTCCTTTAGCCAACTAACAAGGGGTTCTCCGAAAATGATCTTGGTCCCAACTAGAGAGGGTGGTGTAAGGTGAAGGCCACCATGTGAAGTTTCTTCTTCTTCTTGTACATGGGTGGTCTCCATGGCGGGGACTGGGTCCGGAGTGTTCACTCCTATGGGGTCGGGTATGGGTTCCTCTACCAAGGAGGTGAGTGGGTCCTTTGATGGCGGGATGATAAAGGTTGGTGTATGGTGTACCCAGGGCGGTGAGTGAGGCCGGACTTGGGTTGGGGTTGGGAGTGGAAGTAGTGGGGGGCTAGGTTTGGGTAGGATAGGAGTTGGAAGCGGAAGGTGGATTGGGTGAGTAACTTTGGGTTGGGGAATGGTGGCTGTCACGGGCCTAGGTGGAGGGGTGGACATGGGGTCCACGTGGGTTTGAATGGTGAGGGTGGAGTGAGCCATGATGCTTCTTCCACATGGGATGGGAACTTCTCGGCCTAACCCATGACATTGTGACTCGTATTCTTCTTCCCATTCGGGGGAGGCCTCATGTACCTCAATCACATTATTATCCCTTTGGGGTGTGGGGGTTTTACTATCCAAGGGAATTGGAATCATTTGGGGTGGTGGAGTTTGGGCCCTAAGGGAGGTCTTGGGTTGACCGGGAGGAAAAGGGGGAGTGGGAGTGCTCCTCGGGTTGTGGTTCTCAAGGTAGGAGTGGGAAGGTCGGGGAGTGAAGATCTTCCTAACCTCAATTCTCATCTCTTCCCATGAGTCTATGGGTCCTTTGGCTTCCCATCCAAATTCATCCCGAGGTGACCAATCTCTAGGGCCGTGGTTCCCTTTTGCTTCGAACCGATCAAGTCGGGTGGTGAGGGTATCTAGATAGTTATGAATCTTGTTGATGACAGTGTCAAATTGGTCCATATTTATTTGGGGCATCTCCCTAGGGTGGTCATGCACAGGAGTGATGGAAAACATGATGCAAGGGAGACTCAAATGCCAATGCCCTAGGACTAGACTCGTAGAGACAAGTCTAAAACTTACTCTGATACCAAGTTTATGTGACACAACCCCTCGGACTTAAATTTTCAAGTAATCGATCTGAACGGCGGACCCACTCAAGCGGATTCACCCGCATCACGCACACCCGGGTCCGTAGGTGGACTGGCGATAGTGGTGAGGGTCCGGGGATGGACCTCACCTTTCTGGGGATTTGACTAGCTTGGGCTGAACCCCTAAGGGCCTAGGATGCCCCAATTCCGTGGGCGGCCAGCACGCCAAGGGCGTGGGATGTAGTGGCTCTCTCACAACTCGCTCCGCGGTGGCACTCAATTGATGATATTTTGAGATCGAGAACTCACTCACCGACCCACGGCACTAAGAAGCATTACTAAACAAGCAAAGCAATTCCAGTAGAGTAGGGCAACCCGAAGCTCACCTGATCGGTGTGAATACACCGATCCCGACCGGAGACGAGGGCGAGCGGGGAAGCGTGGGCCACCCGCACGCTGCGTCGATGAAGCTTCAACCTGTTGAAGTTAATTACATCCACTACGCCTTGCACAGGAGGGGGAACTTAGGGTGGGGAGATTATAGTTACAATCAAACACTACCTCCGCGCAGGGAGGGGCGGTAAGCCGGCCAGGCAGGGAGAGCCAAGGAACTATGAACGGGACCGGTTCGCCCTTCCGGAGTGCTGCTTGCCGGTTCTGCCCGCTGCTAGGTACTGGATGTCGACTCCGCTGCGCTCGCTCCCGGACTCGAAATGAGACGGGATGAGTGTTGAAACGTCGGTGACTGGACCAGGATGGACCCTGAATTTTTTTGTCGCCAGAAGTTGCCGAAGCTGGCCGGGGCAGATGGTGGACTGGTGCTGTTCCGCTGTGTAGGTTGTAGCAGTAGGTTGGTGACTTCACTCCGATTGCTCCCGTGATCCAATTGAGGTGGGATCAGGACGGTTGCGAGCATGGTCAAGTCCTCTACGATCAGCAATCGAGATGGGCTCTAGGTGAAATTGGAGCAGGGAGCAGGAGCCCGAACAAGGAGAGGGGGTCTGATCAGTCCCTGGCAGGACAGATCTGCGCACCTGGGGGAAATAAATCGGAACGGGGAGCTCCAAACTCCGAACGAGGCCCCGCTTGCTGTGATGGATGGAGGACAGGGGGATCTTCACCTCGGCCAAGTGGCGCGCTCAAGAGATCAGAGGTGAGGGCGTGGAGGCTTCTGAACTACAGCTCTGGTTTAGGTTCTGGTCCTGGCTGCGTAGTTGGACGAGAACGGGCACCACGATCTGTAGTGAAGTCGGAACGAGACGATTCCACCTTGCACGTGAATAGGACTTAAAGAAGAAACAACTCTCAGAAGAGAGTTCAAGCTGATTCGTGCTGTTGACGTCGGTGCAGCCTCTGCCAAACGGACCTCAGGTTCTGGCTCAAATCTGGCGCATCCGCACGATAATGGGCACCACTATCTGTAGTGAAGTCCGAACGGTATGATTCTACCTCGCACGTGAAGAGGACTTGGAGAGGAAACAACTCTAAGAAGAGAGTTCAGTCTGAATCGCGTTGTTGACATCGGTGCAACCTCTGCCAAACAGACCTCAAGTTCTAGCTCAAATCTGGCGCAGCCGCACGAGAATGGGCACCACGGACAGTAGGGATGTCCGATGCCGGCGAGACCACCTCAGCTGCGAAGCTATCTGGACGATATTTCCGGTGATGTATGGTACACCTTCAGGGGATTCCGTATGACTCCGGGGCAGGTTCTGAAACTCGGCTTTCAATCTGCTACCTGCGAACTGGGCAGTGTTAAAAGAAGGGGGGGTTATTTGTGGAGATGGGAAGGTAAGGGATGGAGGGGTAGCAAAGAGGGATGGAAGGTTGCTGGTTGTGAATGTGGGATGGAGGTTTGGGGGTGTGAGAGGGGAGAGGGGGAGGTTGGCAGGGGGCGGACCTGGTGTGGGGAATGGGCTGGGAGGTGGTGGATGGTGGGGGCGCAAATGGCCTAGGGGAATGGGGGTGTCTCTTGGGTGTGAGTGGTGGATTAATGGAAGGATTAATGGGGGGCCTAGGGGATGGGAAGGGTTGCTTTGGGGAGGGGAAAGGGTGTCTAGGAGAAGGGATTCTCCCTTGGGAATGTGAAGGGTTGTATGGGGAAGGGGAAGGGTTGCTTGGGGAGTGGTGGGAGTAAAGGGGGTTTATGAGTCTTGGGAGGTGAAGGGTTGTATTCAATGGGGGGGATGATGTGGCAAGTGAGGGAGGAGAGAGAGAGGGCGAAATTGGGAGAGAGAGGGGGAGGAGAGAGAGAGGGGTTCACCCCTTTTAGTGAGAGAGAGAAGAAGAGAGAGAGAGAGAAGAAGAGAGAGAGAGATGTACAAATGCTTTTGGCAAATTTTTATCAATACTTCATTAGCTTCCAAATGAGGGATTAGGGTCCAATTTATAGGAATCCCACATTTTCACATAAGTCCTTAACTTTTGAACTACTAACACTTAACCAAGGGAAAGGGGGCGCCCCTGGGCCAAGCCCATATAATTGGGCCCATTAACCAACATAATGACTCTAGACTTAAATAGCTACCTAACCTAGGTATTGGACTCAAATAAAAGGAAAAGTACATGATAAGAAAATGAAAATTACATCATATGACTCGAAATATAGTGGCGGATAAGATGTAGCATAGCTGGCGAGCTTCTGGATCCTCGAACAAAGGGGAAAGCTGGTGATGTCCTCATCAGTAAGCCTCTTGCAAGCAAGAACGACCAGAGCGTGAGACAATCACACACATAAATGCAATTGCACAAAATTTAATCAAACTCCAACTTTATTTCATAAATGATCAAAGTATTCCTTTACAATAATCACCTTTCATTCTAGTAGACTCAAGAAATAAGAAAATTATATTGACTCAATCTAAACATTATAGACTTCCTAAGTCTTCGCTCGTGGCTTTACAAGACTTTCACTCACTTCCGGACCCGCCACTAGTATAGCCCGAATCTGAATCCGAACTACGTCCATCTCCTGAAAAATGTTAAAAAATAGGTAATGAGCACACTTACCCAGTAGGTATCTTCGCATCAACATGAAAGCACTAATAAAGTGATTAATGTTTTTGCTCTAAAGAAATAAGGCAAAATCAAGCAATGCGATGATCACGCGATTAAAACATAGTAACGAGATAATCATGTAAGATAGAGTGAGAAAGAATGAACTTATCAAGAATATAACAATAACATGATATTGGCCTTTTCATGAACAAGAATGTAACAAGAATGCACTATCAAGCCACATAATCAACACCCAACATCTTATGCTTATGAGCAAGTGCTTCATGAATTTCTGTGGAATATCGAGTAAGAAAGTCATGTACAAGAACTTGATCATGCTGCATCGCGTTGTGATTTTTTACTTCATGAGCCGTGGACAATTCACTTATTTATAAAGAAAGTTCTCCTAGCGTAATGCGACGCCAGTAGCATCATACCCCATTGTTTATAAAATAGTATGTTTCTGACAATCAGCCGAGGGGACTAGCATAGAGCCCTTGAACATAATCAGTGCTCGATCGCATCTTCAAGTATAAATCAAGCTCTTACCACGCATGATAATAAAGTATGGCCAAGAATATAGCAGTATCAAATAATGAAAATCAATGTATGAACGCTTCAATTTGAATATGAGGAATTCAAGAATGACATTAAACAAGGTTATGCTCATAAAATAAATTGACAGCATAACGGTACATTCTTTTCTCTTTCCAATCCTTATACTATGTTTCTTGATTAATATTATAAGTTCTAGACTATCATTAGTTCATCTAGAATCTTTGGAATATCAACCCTTGGGTCAAACATTGGGTTAAGTACTTAAGCAATGTGACGGTCGTTCTTTGGGCCGTTACATCATGTGACGCTCCAGTAGAGGGCCGTTACAATGATTAGAGTCCAGAACTATTAAAATAGACTCAGAGAAATGTGACGGTCATGCAATGGGCCGTTACGTGATTCTGACGGTCCAATGTAAGGCCGTTACATCACTAGATCTAGAAAACAACGATAGTGTATTCTAGTTAATGGGCTTTAATGGTACAACCAACTCGGTGTCCTAGTGAGAATCCCAGGCTCGCGCAAAATTACGGAGGCCTTGAAACAAGATTTCCTAGTTCATTGGAAGGAATATCCAATAGAGAGGTCCTCATGTCCAATAATATGTTCCTATAGTTGAAAATATGAACTAATGGTCAACATACCGGAGTATGTGCCATGTACTTATAGAAATGACTCTATTGATAGAGAAAGAATATACATATATATATCGATGTGAAATCATGGTAAAAACTCTATCAATACATCATTCAAAATCATTTTTCTAATTACAAAACTATAGAGTTTTGGGCTCATGAAATTAACATAGCTTAAAGTAATAGTGAGATACCAAAACATGCAATACCTATCATGAATGATTAAATAATCTCAAAGTCACGTAATCAGGTTAAAACTTAGGTAACTAGGCATAATAATAATTAAATCTGGTAGGTTTCCAATCTGTCTTGAGTTGACAGTACACAGGCACTTGACGGTCTAGCCAAGGCGCGTCACAGGGAGTGTGACGGTCTATCGAGCAACCGTTACAGAATGTAACGCTCCTGCATAGATGCGTCAGAGTCAACAGAGAAATCAGTAGGCAACCAGGGACTGTGACAATCCATCGTATGGCCGTTACCTGAGTCTGACGGTCCTACTAGGGTGCGTTACAGTATCTGCTGACAAAAAATGATATGAAACCTAAGAGATCACTCACATCATGTCTAAATCAAATACCATGTCTATTCTAGGCATGATAACGAAGTATAGGTTATCTATATGCATGGGTTCTAGTGAATAGACAAGATAACTTCTTTTATTTCTATTTAAGGCTAAGAAATGTATGAAATGCATGGAACTATGAAAACATGAAATTGATGATCTAAGATGCATGTAATTCAGTCAAATCAGAGGGCTTTTAGTCCTATCAAGATGTTTTTGCCGTTCATGAGATGACCTACCTCTTCTAAGACCTTTAACCTTCGAATTTGGTGCTAGATGCTACTCTTTGATCCTTGTACTTCCTGTGATAATTCAGCAACTTCCTTGGGCTCTAACTCCACGACCTTTTGACCTAAAGATGTGGAATTTTGAGAGTAGTTAGTCTAAAGTATTGTAAACAAATTCCTCTAAAGAACTTACCCGAGATTATGACTCCTTACCTTGATTCCACGCGAGCAAAAGTAAGGGTCGCGCAGTTCAGAACTAGGTCCTATTTATAGGGTTCTAGCTCGGGTTTGAAGATTAGATCGATTCTAGAGTCCTTAATCTGCTAAAACCTGATCTCTAAGAGTCCTTAGTAATGTTATAACTCTTCCCAAGTTGATCCCTAGTGGATAAGATCATCAAGTTCCCATCTATTTATAAGTTCTTCAACTTACGGAATTCACAGAGTGTAACGGTCGTAGACCCATACGTTACAAGCATGTGTCGGTCGTGCGCTAGACCGTTACATTCAACGTATATAGAGTTTGAAATAAATAAAACTCTTTTATTCATTTATCCATATAATTATCTTAGATAATTAGTCTTTACCCTTAAAAATCCGTAAATAAACTAAATAACATTCTAGATCATGGGCCAAACTTAATGGGCTTGGTGCTTAAACCTTTTGGATAATAATTAGATAGGCTAGGTTAACTATTTTAACCTAATTGGGCCTTATAATGACTTATAATTCTACCAATCCATTTATAAATTTATTTAGGCCTTTATAAATTCTAGAAAATTATCTTATAATTCAAAAATTATTTATATAAATTCTGGGGCACTACACCCTCCCCCACTTAGAAGAATTTGGTTCCTAAATTCAATACATGGATTATGGAGAGTGTACTGACAGTTGAATAATTTTAGAAATCTTCTACGCATAGATTCCTCTGTTTCCCATGTTACTTCATATGGCCATGTTTTCTTCCATTGGATCTTGACCATAGGAATAACTTTATTCCTTAATTGATGCACTTCCTGATCCAGAATCTTTATTGGCGTTTGCTCATATGTCATATCCTTCTGAATCTCCAGATTGTCATAAGTGATAATATGGTTAGGATCGTATACGTACTTCTTCAGGATGGAGACGTGAAATACGTCATGAACTCCTGCTAATTGTGGAGGTAGAGCCAATCTATAAGCCACTCCACCGACCCTTTCAAGAATTTCAAAGGGGCCTATGAACCTTGGAGTTAGCTTTCCTTTAATGCCAAATCTTCGAATATCACGACCTGGAGAAACTTTCAAATATACATGATCTCCTACCTGAAACTCCAAGTCACGTCTTCGATTATCGGCATAGTACTTTTGCCTATCTTGTGCCATTTTCATTCTCTCTTGAATGAGCTTGATTTTCTCCGTAGAATCCCTGATAAGGTCGGGGCCTAAAAATTGCTTTTCCCATATTTCATTCCAACATATTGGTGATCGACAACTTTTACCATATAGAGCTTCAAAAGGTGCCATTTGTATGCTAGTCTGATAACTGTTATTATATGCAAATTCTACCAAAGGCAAGTGATCATGCTAATTACCTCCAAAATCGATAGCACAGGCTCTGAGCATATCTTCTACCACCTGATTTGTTCTTTCCGTCTGACCATCAGTTTGTGGATGAAAGGCTGTGCTAAAATTCAATCTAGTCCCTAGTGAATGTTGTAGGCTCTTCCAGAATTATGATGTGAATCGCGGATCTCTATCAGATACAATAGAGACAGGGACACCATGTAATTTGATAATTTCCTTTATGTACAATGCTACTAGAATATCCACAGACCATCGACTCTTTATTGGTATGAAGTGTGCAGATTTAGTCAATCGATCTATGATTACCCATATACCATCGTGTCCTCCTCTGGTCTTAGATAAACCCATAATGAAGTCCATCCCTATACTCTCCCATTTCCATTCGGGAATATCCAAGGGATGTAATTTACATGCGGGTCTAAAATGTTCAGCTTTAACTTGTTGGCAGGTTAGACAATGAGACACGAAGTCAGCTATCTCTCTCTTCATATTGGGCCACCAGAAACTTCTTTTCAGATCTTGATACATCTTTGTACCTCCTGGATGAATGGAGTACTTGGACTTATGTGCTTCATCTAGGATTAGTTTCTTCGTAGCCTCGTGATCTGGTATACATATTCGGCCCTTAAATAACAATCTTCCATCATTGGAAATAGAAAAATCCGGCCTTTGTTCAACATTGGCCTTAATTTTCAGTAATATAGGATCATCATCTTGCAACTTGACCAAGTCCTCTATTAATATAGGTTGAGCTCGAATATTAGCTATGAAACAATCTTCTTCCTTTATGTCAATATCTAAGTTCAATTGAGCAAATTGAGGCACTAGGTTGGTTACACTAATCATAAGACTTGATAGCATACCCATTGGTCTTCTGCTGAGTGCATCTGCTACAACATCTGCTTTGCCAGGATGATACTGAATAGCAAAATCGAAGTCTTTGAGGTATTCTAACCACCTCCTCTGCCTCATGTTAAGATCTTTTTGAGAAAATAAGTATTTCAAGCTCTTGTGGTCTGAGTAGACCGTAAACTTTTCTCCATAAAGATAATGACGCCAAATTTTCAAGGTGAAAATAACTGCTGCCAATTCTAAATCATACACATGATAGTTTTCCTCGTGCCGTTTCAGTTGTCTTAAAGAATAACAGATTACCTTTCCATTTTGCATGAGAACGCATCCTAAGCCAATGCCAGACGCGTCCGTATACACTTCGAATCCACCACCCTCCATTGGTAGTGACAAAACAGGGGCTGTTGTAAGATGATTCTTAAGAGTTTGGAAATTCTTCTCACATTCCTCTAACCAGACAAAAGGATTTTCTTTTCTGGTGAGTCTAGTTAAAGGAACTGCTATTTTTGAGAAGTCCTTAATGAATCTTCTATAATAACCAGCTAGACCCAGAAAGCTCCTTACTTCAGACACAGGCATAGGCCGACTCCAATTCTTGACAGCTTCTACCTTAGAAGGATCCACAGCAATACCTTCTTTTGAAATAATGTGGCCTAGGAATGAGACTTCCTCGAGCCAGAATTCACACTTATTGAGTTTGGCATAAAGCTTGTGTTCTCTAAGTGTTTGTAAAGATGTCCTTAAATGTTCTTCATGTTCTTATTTTATCTTGGAGTATATCAGGATATCATCGATGAAGACGACAATGCATTGATCCAGGTATGGCTGGAAGACACTGTTCATAAGTTGCATAAATGCTGCTGGGGCATTAGTTAACCCAAATGGCATTACCACGAATTCATAGTGGCCATAACGACTTCGAAAAGCTGATTTATAAATGTCCTCTTCTTTGATTCTAAGCTGATGATAACCTGATCTGAGGTTAATCTTAGAAAAATATTTTGCTCCCGAAAGCTGATCGAAGAGCTCATCAATACGCGGCAATGGATACTTGTTTTTAATTGTCAGCTGATTCAGTCGCCGGTAATTGATGCATAGCCTGAGAGAACCATCCTTCTTCTTGACAAATAAAACCGGCGCACCCCAAGGGGACGTGCTAGGTCTAATGAAACCCTTGTCTAGTAATTCATACAACTGCCTTTTCAGTTCCTTCAGTTCTGTGGGGGACATCGTGTAAGGGGCTATAGAAACAGGTGCTGCTCCTGGAATGAGTTCAATGGTAAAGTTTACTTCCCTCTCGGGCGGTAAACTAGGTAGTTCAGATGGGAACACGTCTGGGAACTCATTTGCAATAGGAATGTTTGCTAGGATAATTTCCTTAGGTTCGGTGATAATGACTGAAGCAAGAAAAGCTTCACATCCTTGCGAGATAAGCTTACAAGCGTGAAGTGAAGATATAATGGTAGGATGCTTCTTGTATTTGATGTCAAGAAAAGAAAATCTTGGAAGACCAGGTTTTCGAAAGGACAGTATCCTATTTCGGCAATTGATATAAGCATCGTGGTCTACAAGCCAATCCACCCCTAAAATGGTATCATAACCTTTCATGTCAAGGCACACGAGGCTTGCGGGGAGATTGTGACCTTGTACTATCACTTCGCTATTAGGATAATACTCGGTGAGCTTGGTTCTAGATCCTAAAGGTGTAGTAATAGCAAGGTCTGAAGGTAAGGGGACTGATGTAGTTGACAACGTTTTTGCAAAGGTAGTGGAAATAAAAGAATGAGAGGCACCGGTATCAAATAGCACAAATGCAGGACGAGAATAAATTTGAAGAGTACCTTCCATAAGCCCATCATCCCTAGGGGCTTCCTCTTCGTCTAGAACTGCATTGAGGCGAGCCTGCCTCCTGCATCCTCCAGATGACTGGTCTTTCATAAGGGGAAAATCCAGCATGCGATGCTCCCTGCTCCCACAATGTAAACAAGCGTCGAGGTGCTTCCAACACTCCTCAGCCGAATGGCCGAATTTCTCACAGAAAGTGCAAGCCGTGACGGCCTGTTCCTTCTCTTCCTTGACTTTCTTTTGCTTGTGGGAACTTCCACTGTTCCCACTCCTAGATCTTTTCTTATTATCACGGCTTTGATAGGGTTCCGTGATACTAAATTTCTCCTTCTTATGACGCCGATCAGAACATCGGCTTGACTATTCTCCTTTCCCTTTTAACTTCTTGACCTTTTCTAAGGTCCTTTCACACAAATATGCTCGTTGAACCATCTCCGCATAGGTACGGATGTTTTGGGTCCCGAGCTACTAAATGAAGCCGAGTCGTAACCCGTCCATAAACCGATTTACCTTCAATAAATCGGTATTGATTAGATGTGATGCGTACGGTGCTAACCTTGAGAATTGTAGTTCATACTCCGCCACCGACATCATCCCTTGTTTAAGGGAGGTGAACTCCATGGCTTTCCTTTCCCTTACATGCTCGGAAAAATACTTGGTACGGAATAAAGTAAGAAAACTGTCCCATGTATGAGGTGCATCAGCCGGAGGTGCGGGAACCGACTTCCACCATGTACGAGCATCTTTATTTAGTTGAAATGTTGCTAGACGCACCTTCTCCTGATCAGTGCATTGAATAATGTCAAATATCCTATTCATCTCATCGATCCAATTTTCTGCCTCATCGGGATTTGAAGATCCATAGAATCGTGGAGGATTTAGACTCCGAAAGTTGCAATGTAGGTCACCAGCCCTTACCCCTGCACCACCTTGTACTATAGTTTGCAATGCCTAAGTGAGGCCGACAACCGTTTGTTGGATACCGTCCCAATCTACGCGATGAGCCATTTGTAAAATAAGGTACCTGAGAGAGAAAAATAACAACTTGTTATTTCTCATGAAAATCAACCTTAAAGCTAATTAATTATCTTATCCCGGGCTCTACCCAAATCCTCACATGGGTATGAAATTTCTTCCTTAGTTCATAGGTAGGGGTACTTAAACCTTGGACTTATCCTATGACATGATTCCTTTCCCAAAGTCCTGAGACTTAGGCTCTGATACCAACTTAACTGTCACGCCCCGAGCCTCTATTACAGCGGAAGACTCGCTCGAGAAATGTGAACAGCCGACATGGTAAGCCTCTTGCAAGCAAGAACGACCAGAGCGCGAGACAATCACACACATAAATGTAATTGCATAGAATTTAATCAAACTCCAACTTTATTTCATAAATGATCAAAGTATTCCTTTACAATAATCACCTTTAATTCTACTAGACTCAAGAAATAAGAAAATTACATTGACTCAATCTAAACATTATAGACTTCCTAAGTCTTCGCTCGTGGCTTTACAAGACTTTCACTCACTTCCGGTCCCGCCACTAGTATAGCCTGAATCCGAATCTGAACTACTTCCATCTCCTGAAAAATGTTGGAAAATAGGTAATGAGCACACTTGCCTAGTAGGTATCTTCGCATCAACATGAAAGCACTATTAAAGTGATTAATATTTTTTCTCTAAAGAAATAAGGCAAAATCATGCAATGCGATGATCACGCGATTAAACCATAGTAACGAGATAATCATGTAAGATAGAGTGAGCAAGAATGAACTTATCAAGAATATAACAATAACATGATATTGGCCTTTTCATGAATAAGAATGTAACAAGAATGCACTATCAAGCCACATAATCAACACCCAGCATCTTATGCTTATGAGCAAGTGCTTCGTGAATTTCTATGGAATATCGAGCAAGAAAGTCATGTACAAGAACTTGATCATGCTGCATCGCGTTGTGATTTTTCACTTCACGAGCCGTGGACAATTCACTTATTTATAAAGAAAGTACTCCTAGCGTAATGCGACGCCAATAGCATCATATCCCATGGTTTATAAAATAGTATGTTTCCGACAATCAGCCGAGGGGACTAGCATAGAGCCCTTGAACACAATCAGTGCTCGATCGCATCTTCAAGTATAAATCAAGCACTTACCACGCATGATAATAAAGTATGGCCAAGAATATAGTAGTATCAAATAATGAAAATCAATGTATGAACGCTTCAATTTGAATATGAGGAATTCAAGAATGACATTAAACAAGATTAAGCTTATAAAATAAATTGACAGCATAACGGTACATTCTTTTCTCTTTCCAATCCTTATACTAAGTTTCTTGATTAATATTATAAGTTCTATACTATCATTAGTTCATCTAGAATCTTTGGAATATCAACCCTTGGGTCAAATCTTGGGTTAAGTACTTAAGCAATGTGACGGTCGTTCTCTGGGCTGTTACATCATGTGACACTCCAGTAGAGGGCCGTTACAATGATCAGAGTCTAGAACTATTAAAATAGACTCAGAGAAATGTGACGGTCATGCAATGGGCCGTTACGTGATTCTGACGGTCCAATGTAAGGCCGTTACATTACTAGATCCAGAAAACAACGATAGTGTATTCTAGTTAATGGGCTTTAATGGTACAACCAACTCGGCGTCCTAGTGGGAATCCCAGGCTCGCGGAGAATTACGGAGGCCTTGAAATAAGATTTCTTAGTTCATTGGAAGGAATATCCAATAGAGAGGTCCTCATGTCCAAGAATATGTTCCTATAGTGAAAAATGTGAACTAATGGTCAACATACAGGAGTATGTGCCATGTACTTATAGAAATGACTCTATTGATGGAGAAAGAATATACATATATATATCGATATGAAATCATGGTAAAAACTCTATCAATACATCATTCAAAATCATGTTTCTAATTATAAAACTATAGAGTTTTGGGCTCATGAAATTAACATAGCTTAAAGCAATAGTGAGATACCAAAACATGCAATACCTACCATGAATGATTAAATAATGTCAAAGTCACATAATCAAGTTAAAACTTAGGTAACTAGGCATAATAATAATTAAATCTGGCAGGTTTCCAATCTGTCTTGAGTTGACAGTACATAGGCACCTGACGGTCTAGCCAAGGCGCATCACAGGGAGTGTGACGGTCTATCGAGCAACTGTTACAGAATGTAACGCTCCTGCATAGATGCGTCAGAGTCAACAGAGAAATCAATAGGCAACCAGGGACTATGACGGTCCATCGTATGGCCGTTACTTGAGTGTGACGGTACTACTAGGGTGCATTACAGTATCTGCTGACAGAAAATGATATGAAACCTAAGAGATCACTCACATCATGTCTAAATCAAATACCATGTCTATTCTAGGCATGATAACGAAGTATAGGTTATCTATATGCATGGGTTCTAGTGAATAGACAAGATAACTTCTTTTATTTCTATTTAAGGCTAAGAAATGTATGAAATGCATGGAACTATGAAAACATGAAATTGATGATCTAAGATGCATGGAATTCAGTCAAATCAGAGGGCTTTTAGTCCTATCAAGATGTTTTTACCATTCATGTGATGACTTACCTCTTCTAAGACCTTTAACCTTCGAATTTGGTGCTAGATGCTACTCTTTGATCCTTGTACTTCCTGTGATAATTCAGCAACTTCCTTGGGCTCTAACTCCATGACCTCTTGACCTAAAGATGTGAGATTTTAAGAGTAGTTAGTCTAAAGTATTGTAAATAAATTCCTCTAAAGAACTTACCCGAGATTATGACTCCTTACCTTGATTCCACACGAGCAAAAGTAAGGGTCGCGCAGTTCAGAACTAGGTCCTATTTATAGGGTTCTAGCTAGGGTTTGAAGATTAGATCGATTCTAGAGTCCTTAATCTACTAAAACCTGATCTCTAAGAGTTCTTAGTAATGTTATAACTCTTCCCAAGTTGATCCCTAGTGGATAAGATCATCAAGTTCCCATCTTTTTATAAGTTCTTCAACTTACGGAATTCACAGAGTGTAACGGTCGTAGACCCATACGTTACAAGCATGTGACGGTCATGCGCTAGACCGTTACATTCAACGTATATAGAGTTTCAAATAAATAAAACTCTTTTATTCGTTTATCCATATAATTATCTTAGATAATTAGTCTTTATCCTTTAAAATCCGTAAATAAGCTAAACAACCTTCTAGATCATGGGCCAAACTTAATGGGCTTGGTCCTTAAACCTTTTGGATAATAATTAGATAGGCTAGGTTAACTATTTTAACCTAATTGGGCCTTATAATGACTTATAATTCTACCAATCCATTTATAAATTTATTTAGGCCTTTATAAATTCTAGAAAGTTATCTTATAAATCAAAAATTATTCATATAAATTCTGGGGCACTACACATCCGAAGTCTTAGAGCATGGAATAAATAATGCCATCTTTGAGAACCTCTCTACAACCACAAAGATAGAGTCATGCTGTCAGAGGGTGCGGGGCAATCCCAACACAAAGTCCATGCTAATGTCCTGCCATGGACTATCCGGGACGGGGAGGAGAGTATAGAGGCCGGTATTCTGCTTCCTTTGTTTGGCCATAGCGCAAATGCGGCACTGGGCCACGGTGCGAGCAACATCCCTCTTTAGGCTTGGCCAATAGAATCGATGTTCAACGGCCTCTATGGCCTTGTTTCGGTCGAAGTGGCCAGCAAGACCTCCCGCATGCATCTCCCACGTAAGAAACTCACGAACAGAAGTCCGTGGGATGCACAAGTTGTCACCCCGAAATAGGTGACCCTCTTAAAGCACAAACTCGCTGTAATCACGCGAAGGACCGGCCTAAAGGACGGCATAGATCGGACTAAAGTCTGGACAGTCAACATAAGCATCCTTCAGCCTCTCTAGACCCACCACCTCTACACTCATGGTGGTCAACATCATCATCCGCCGACCTAGCGCATCGGCTACCTTGTTCTCCGCCCCTCCCATGTGCTTGAGCACAAAGGTGTACTCCTGGAGATATTCCACCCAACGACTGTGGCGAGCGTTCAGCTTCTTCTGAGTATGGAGGAATCGTAAGGCCTCATGATCAGAAAAGAGGACAAACTCCTGGTGCAACAGATAGTGCCTCCAATACCGTAATGCCTGGACAACTACGTAAAATTCTTTCTCATAAGTGGAATAACACAGTTTGGCATCATTAAGCTTCTCGCTAAAGAATGCAATGGGGTGGGACTCCTGGCTCAACACTCCACCAATACCCACTCCAAAAGCGTCACATGTGACCTCAAACACCTTAGAAAAGTCAGGTAGAGCAAGGACATGTGCCTGGGTCATACGCTCCTTGATTTTCTGAAAGGCTATGGCTACAGCCTTAGTCCATACGAATGTCCCCTTCTTTATGCAATCAGTGATCGGGGCTGTGATGGAACTGAAGCCATGAATGAAGCGGCGATAGAACGTCGCTAAGCCATGGAAGCTCCGGACATCGTTGAGGGTGCGGGGCTCGGGCCACTCCCCGATGGCCCTAATCTTCTCCGGATCAGCGGAGACTCCATCCCTAGACACAATGAACCCATGGAAGGTAATCTGATCAGTCATGAAGGCACATTTCTTCGGGTTGGCGAATAAGCTCTCTCACCTCAAAGCAACACAGACCTGCCTAAGGTGGTCTAAGTGGTCCTCCCTAGTGCGGCTGCAGCTAAGAATGTAGTCAAAGTAGACGACCAAGAAAACCCCTATCATAGGGCGTAAAACCTTGGTCATCAACCGCATGAAGGTACTAAGGGCGTTGGAAAGCCCGAAGGTCTTAACCAACCACTCATAAGGACCATCCTTGGTCTCGAATGCCGTCTTCCACTCATACCTAAGCCTGATCCGCACCTGGTGATAGCCACTACGAAGATCTATCTTTGAAAAGATAGTGGCTCCTGACATCATGTCTCACAAGTCATCCAATCGGGGAATGGGAAAGCGATACTTCACCGTGATCTTGTTGATCGCACGGCTATCAACGCAAATCCTCCATGTGCCATCCTTCTTCAGGGCCAATAATGCGGAAACAACGCAAGGGCTCTTGCTATTCCTAAGATATCCCCGACTCATCAACTCCTCGACCTGCCTTTGAAGTTCGGCATGGTCTGTGGGACTCATCCTGTAGTGGGGAAGGTTGGGCAAGGATGAGCCCGGGACAAGGTCGATCTCGTGCTGGATATCCCTCATAGGTGGAAGGCCTTCAAGGAGGTCTTCCGGGAAGACATCAGAAAATTCCCGTAGGATCGCAGCTATCTCTGGGGAGTGCTCATCATCAGACCTAGGAGTGACATCCTCCACTCCTCGGACAACAACAGCAAGGATGGGGCTACCCCCGGTCACCTCTTGCTCTATCTCTCGTGAGCTAATCATCATTAACCTCCGGGGTGGGAGGCCTCCTGTGCTAGGAGCAGTCGAAGTGGTAGTAGCCTGTGCCGAGGATGAAGTGGAAGGACTCACCGTCCCCTGACTAGGAGGTGTCGAAGTGCAGGGGCCGGCTGGTCCTCGGACAAAAGGATCTTTCGGCTGAGTGGGGTGGAAAGTGATGCTATGACCCCCGTGGTCGAATGTGCAGGAGTTCGACCGACCTTGAAGGGTGGCATCCCGATCAAAGAGCCAGGGCCTACCGAGGATAATGCTACCCACCTCCATAGGTAACACGTCACACCATATCTCATCATGGTAAGCCTGGAACTGCAGTGGCACCAAACATCGCAGTCTGACCGGGATGGAAGTAGAATCCACCCAAGATACGTTGTAAGGGGCGGGGTGATCTATGGGTGTCAAACCCAGGCGTCCAACAGTGCCCGTAGAGATAGCGTTAATGCAACTCCCGCTATCTATAATCACCATGCGTGCCTTTTCTCCCAGCCTACAAAATGTATGGAAGATGGTTGTATGACGCCAGTCATCGCTCACCTGAGGCTGGGTTAGGATGCACCTGACTACACCCAACTGTACATCACCATGATGCTGGGTACCTAGGACATCAACTGGCTCTCCCTCTATTAGTTCATCAAAGAACTCCTCCTTTAAGTCCTGGTCAGCCTCGTAACTGATCGACACTAGCTCAGGTGTGGGGTCGCTGGCAGCGGGATCAGAGATAACAAGCGACTCCCGAGTGGGACACTTGGCCGAATAGTGGCGAACCCCACCACACCAATAGCAAGTTCCCTGTGTCCCGAAGCCCTGGGATGTTCCACTAGCCATCGACCCCTTACCCTTGTCCCCAAGACGAACTGGGGGTGTAGGAAGTAGGGGTCGAGTTGGCACGGCGGGCTGGGGAGGTTTAGGGGTAGGGATGGGTGCCTGCTGGCGAAAGGGAGGATCCGTTGGAGGGGGGGTGCCTAGGAGCAGCGAGGTCCTGGCGAGGGGGTTCCTGGGGGCGGGCCACAGGCCACCAAGTGTAGGAACCAGGCGTGGTCCTAGGATCAGACACACGCGGATATGTGACCCCCTGGCGCGGGGTAGGAGAAACCTCTGCCTCAAATTGCTCCACCTCGAGGGCAACCTGGTACGCGTCTTCCAACTTGTCCACTTTGCGGCAGAAAAGCTCATACTAAAGGTGTGGTCACAGACCACGCCGAAAATGGGAAACAGTCAGGGAGCTTTCCTCCGTGGCATCACATCACAGAAAGTACTCGTCAAACTCGGCGATGTAATCAGAGATGGACCAAACCCCTTGCGTAAGACTCTGCCATCTGTCTATGAGATGCTGGCGGTATGTGGTAGGAAGGTACTTCTTCCTGAGTTTGGTCCTCATCTCATCCCAAGTCTCGACCTGGGGCTCCTGATGGTGAAACAACAGGTTCTCCATGTTCCTCCAATAAGTCTGTGCCTGCCCTAGCAGTTTAATTTTGGCAAACTTGACTTTCCGATGGTCCATCATGTCAAACCACTCGAAATACCGGTCCATGCTGGCCTCCCAATCGAGACAGACCTTCGGGTCCAAGGACCCGTCAAAAGTGGGAGGGTCTGCTCGCATCGTCCTGAGGACCCGCTCGTCTTCATCATTCCTCTGTGGTCGGTGACCACGACGGCATCGTCCATTTCCCCCATAATCATTATCAGACTCATAGTCCTCAACATCGGGGGCACGTGGCTGTCGCTCCTCAGCACTAAGTGGGGCAGGCTGGGCAGCCGGTTGCTGAGGGGCCGGGACAGCTCCGGTGTCCCGGCAGGGGACTCTCTCCACACTCTCCATCCTTCCAACCAGACCTTGGATAGATCGGTCGGAAACCTCAGCACGGTCCTCCATGGTCTTAAGATGGCCCTCTAAGCGGTCGGTATTCTTTATATTAGTTTGTTCGAACCTATCCATGTGCTCCATGAGTAGAGCGAACATGACCTCAAGAGTTCGGCCTCCCGAGTTGGCACCTCGGGGTTCACCCAAAGTGTCAGGGCGATGGTACTGGGCACCTCCATGGGTGGGCATGCAATGGGAGAGGACCTAAAAGGAAACTAAGGGGTGACTCACTACGACCTATATGGACGGACTAATGCAAAATGAAGGACGACCTAGACTCCAATATCCGGTATGAGGCGGAGGTTTGATCCGAAGATCGCGCTCACACAAGTGTGCCCCGTTCCCAATAGGCGTAGCCTATCGTTCCAGGAACACCTTTGGATATACCAGATGAAATGGAGCAATTTGGACCGACTACCCTAGACTCAAACTGGCTCTGATACAAATTTGATGCGGGATGACAATGAGACTCGACTCGGACCTGTTGTGACCTTGGACTCTATAGGACGACGCGACTAAAGAGACGACGCGACCAACAACAACACTACAACGCGGCACCTAAAGAGCTCCATAAGAGGCGAACATGCCCCAAACAAGAAGCGTTAATTCACAGTCGTCCCCAGCGAGGGAAGCACGGTGATCTGCACGGTTGAGTAACCGGCTTTGAGTCTCGGGTGGTCAGCTCACTCTCGTGCTCGGACTGAGTCACAGGACGGGTCTCGCACTCACAACTCATAGCAGTGATTAACTTTGACTAGGTAGGAAATAATTAACTCACATGCAGCGGCAGTAAGAAATTATACTAGCTAAGCAAGTAAGATAAGTGGGTGGCGAGTGTACCTCCACGCTCGAGGCGTGGGGAAGACTTTCCCTGCCGAGAACCGTCACTTCCGGTACAATAAGTAAATTAATTACATCATGAAAATTATGGCCCACTCCATGCAAGGAGGTAACAGGCCACAACAGTGGTCCAGAAGCGCCGTTCCGGGGTTGACGGGCAGCGTGTTGGCGATGTGTCGGGCGGTTGCGGGCTGCGGTTCCAAATCTGCAATTTTAGGCCAGCAGGACAGCAAGCACGGGCGTCAAAAGGGACGTCGATCTCCGGAAATCTCCTGAAGGTAGTGGTTCACCGGGACACTGGCAAAAGGTCCCTGGTCGACCCCCGGGAGCGGCGGCTGCTGGATCTACTCCGACGTATTTTCTGAGGATTTAACTTGTGACCTCCTTCTGTTGGTCTGTCTCGGGACATACCTGGACAATCCTGCGCACTCCGGCAAAAATGGACGCCACGCCCAGATCCGATGTTGGATCGAGACGAGGTTTGCGCTGTTGTAAAGAGGACTCGAACATCTTTAACATATTGGAATTTTAGATCCGTCCAACGGTGAAGTTGGAAATGAAAACCTCTGCAAGTTGGCTGTGGTTTCTGTCCCAGAACACAGAACAGACAGGGCAGAACGGGATCTGCATGTTTATGGGGTTTGACAAAAAATCAAATGGAGGTTTTAGGACTTCAGAATTTTTGTGGAGAGAGGGGGAAGGGTGGTGATAACGCACATAATTTTTTAGTATTTTTCTGACAACGTTTAGGGGGTGACAAAGATCAACTACCAAGGACTATCTCCAAGATCTACAAACAGGCAGACTGTGAGGGGGAAAAATAAATGGCTGGGAGGGGGGGCAAACGGGGTCTGATGTGTGTGAAATTTAAATTGGGAATGAAGAAGTCCTAGGGGAAGATGCCCTTAAAAGAGGAATGAAGAAGTCCTAGGGGAACTCGAAAAGCTTTAATATATGGAAATTTCAGATCCGTCCAACAATGGAGCTAGAAATGAAAACCTCTGCAAGTTGGCTGTGGTTTCTGTCCAAGAACACAGAACTAACAGGGCAGAACAAGATCTGCCTATTTATGGGGTTTGATTGAAAATCAAATGGAGGATTTAGGACTGGGGGATTTTTTTGGGAAGAGGGGGAAGGGTGGTGATTACGCACATAATTTTTTTATATTTTTCTGACAACGTTTGGGAGGTGAGAAAAATCAACTACCAAGGACTATCTCGTAGATCTGCACACAAGCAGACTGTGAGGGGGAAAAATAAATGGCTAGGAAGGGAGGGAAACGGGGTCTGATGTGTGTGAAATTTAAACTGGGATTGAAGAAGGCCTAGGGGAAGACGCCCTCAAAAGATGAAGATGATCCAACGGTTGGATCTCCAGCTCCAACCTTTCTACTGAGATGTTGTCCAAGAATCTCGAAATTCAGGGCAGCAGGGTGGAAGCCGGGTTGTGGTGGCTTGATGGCGGCTTGAACGGAGGCGGTGGTGGCGGTGATCGATTACAGCAGATAGAGGAAGAGAAAGGGAGAAAGATCTCTCAGAAATCTTAGGGTTTTAGCCCTAGATCTGATGAAACTTGGAGGAAGAAGAAGAAGAACAAGTAGAAGGGAGAGAGAGGGGGGGTGCGCTTGGTCAAAGGGGCATAATGGGGAAAGGAGAATAAAAAAGACTAAACAATTCCCCACATGGGGACAAACAAGGGGGCGCCCCCCTCCTTGGTCAACAATGGCAACCCATGGTCAATATTCAATCCTTGACCATGGGCCATCATATTGGGCCCTCTATGAAGGGATGCCCACAAGGGAGGGAAATCCCAATTGGGCTTCTAAAGGTCTTGAGGCCCATTTTGAAAATTGGACCCCTTACATTAAGTTTAGCCCATAATACATTCTTGACCCATATTAAAGTTGAAAATACAAATACACACCAATACACTCAAAATAAATATAAAAAAATATCAAAACTCCGATGGAGGCTCCATACTATCACCCAACCACAAGGATGTGGGCGTGCTGCGCGTCTGGTACCGGCGGCTAGCTCTGGTGTCCCCACCACTTATGGACTTGTTCGGTCCAACAAGAACAGCTAGCCTTAATGGGAAAAGGTTTTGATATGTGACAGTTGATGATTTCTCACGCTTTACATAGATTTTCTTCCTTACTAATAAGAATGATGCCTTTCTTATGTTTCAAATTTTTTTCAGAAAACTAAAGCAAGAAGGTAAATTCAAAATCTTCACCATCTTGTCTGATAATGGAGGAGAATTTAGAAATTCATCCTTTTCTGAACTATGTGATCAAGAAGGCCTAACACATAGATTTTCTTCTCCCAAGACCCTTGAGCAAAACGGCATTGTGGAAAGGAGGAATTGGACAATTGTGGAAATTACCCAAACTATGTTGATTGAGAGCCAACTCCCAAGAAAGTTCTAGGCTGAAGTAGCAAACACGGCATGCTACATTATTAATAGGGCCATGGTATGGGCAAAGTGTAAGAAAACCCCCTATGAGATGTTGAAAGGTAATAAACCCAATTTGGCTTACTTTAGAGCATTTGTATCAAAGTGCTATGTGCATAACAATGACAAATCAGATTTGGACAAATTTGAAGCCAAGAGTGACATTGGAGTATTCTTGGGTTATGCTGAAACATCAAGGGCATATAGGGTTTTTAATCTCAAGAATAAAACCGTGGAGGAAACTCCACATGTTGTGTTTCCCGAAATAAATGATAAATCTGACAAGGACAATTCTGACAGGGAAAAGAAATAGGAAGATGGAGAATTTGTGGAATCTAAAGGTGATCAGGAAGATGGCAGCCAACCACCGCTCATAGAGCAAGAGATTGGTCGGTCGACCGAAATCCCTATACACAACTTGCTGCCTGGTGAGTCTTCTACCAATCTACGCACCTTAAAGGATCATCCTGTGCATAACATCATAGGTAACTTGCATGACCCCACTAGGACCAGATCATTTCTTAAAGATGTTCATGATGATGACCTCATTGCATTAGTATCTCATTTTGAACCCAAAAGCATTGAAGATGCATTGCATGATGAAAATTGGGTTAATGCCATGCATGATGAACTCAACCAATTTGAAAGAAACCAAGTTTGGAATTTGGTTCCAAGACCCACCGACCAGCATGTCATTGGGACTAGATGGGTTTTTAAGAACAAGCTTAATGAGGAAGGAGCAATTATTAGAAACAAGGCTAGGTTGGTAGCCAAGGGGTATAACCAAGAAATTGGCATTGACTTTGAAGAATCTTATGCCCCCGTTGCTAGACTAGAAGCCATCAGAATCCTGCTAGCCTTTGCATGCTCTCTAGGCATTAAATTACATCAAATGGATGTCAAGAGTGCTTTTCTGAATGGCCTAATAAAAGAGAAAGTATTTGTAGAACAGCCCCCTAGTTTTGAGCTAATTGATTTGCCTAACCATGTTTACCAATTGAACAAGGCACTATATGGACTAAAGCTGGCTCTACGGGCCTGGTATGACAGACTCAGTGCACATCTGATCGGGGAAGGTTACATCAGAGGTAAGATTGATCAAACACTTTTTACAAAGGTAATGAATGGCCACATCATCATTGTACAGGTATATGTGGATGGCATTGTGTTTGGTTCAACTGATTCTAACATGTGCAAGCAATTCGCTGAACTTATGACAAGAGGGTTTGAAATGAGTCTCATGGGAGAACTCCAATTTTTTCTTGGATTGCAAGTCATACAGACAAAGAAAGGATTCTTCATAAACCAGTGAAAATATACATTGGAGGTCCTAACAAGATTTGGAATGAAGGAAGTCAAGCACATATCTACGCCCATGGAAACAAATGCATCTCTAAATGCGGATGAAAATGGTAAATCAGTAGATTCCAAGACATACCGAGGTATGATTGGGTCTCTTTTATATCTCACTGCTTTTGTGCCTGATATTAAGTTTAGTGTGTGTATGTGCGCTCGATTTCAAGCTAATCCTAAAGAATCTCACTTCATTACTGTGAAAAGGATCCTAAGATACATTGCTAACACACATGACTTAGGGCTGTGGTATCTTGCATCATGTTGTTTTGACTTAATTTCATATACTGATGCTGATTATGCTGGATGTAAACTTGATAGAAAAAGTACTAGTGGCTACTGCCAATACTTAGGTGGATGCTTAGCTTCATGGGCTTCCAAGAAGTAGCACTCTGTTGCACTTTCCACTGCCAAAGCTGAATACATTGCTGCAGGTAGTTGTGGAACCCAGGTATTATAGATAAAGCACCAACTCCTGGACTACGGAGTATATCTTGGTTGCACACCCATCATGTGCGATAATACCAATACCATTAACTTAACCAACAATCCCATTTAGCATTCCCGCACAAAACACATTGAGATAAGGCATCATTTCCTCTGGGATGAGGTAAGCAAGAAAAATGTTGAATTATACTTTGTTGAATCTGAGAAGTAAATTGCTGATATTTTTATAAAATCTCTGGGTTATGACAGAGTCTCTACCTTGAGGAGAGAACTGGGTATGTACAGAGCCCCCCAATTGATTATTTTAGCTTGATCAAGTTCACTCTAGCATGAGAAGTCATTGTTTGATATTGATAGGGGGAGTCCATCCTGTTGTTTAATTTGCTACATCCTAATAGTTGCATATTAGTTTATGTATTGCCATGTTGTTCATATGTGCATCTCCCTGTGGTATATTAAATGGTGTGGGGAGAAGGGCAGATTATGTATATCTGGAAACCTACACTATACGTGAGGTGATCCAAGGATCCAAGTTCTCCGCCTGGTACCATAGGTCTTAGTCATACACCCTTGCATGATTTCAGTGACTAGCTTACATTCCAAGTGCATTGCATTTTAGTGTCCATATGTTGAGATGGTTGTTTTTCTTCAGAAAGGCTCATATCAAAGTCTGCTGCATTAGAAGGTGCTCTTCTGCCTGACTCGAGAGAGTCGACACCCTGTGAAAGACAGGTTGACACCATCACTTAGTTGCTCAAACCTCTCACAGCCTTCTCACTTCCTATGTTCTACACGTCTGTAGGTGTTACATTCCTTTTCCATTTCAAACCCTGCAATCGCTGAGCGGGAGTGTGTCCTAGTCACTTATCTACTTTTCACTTCTTGGTGGAATGTTTCAAAGGGAAATTTCCTTCTAACACTGTTCTTATTGACTGACCTTTCTAGTAGCAATCTCCTACATTTTCCTTTATCATGGCTGTTTAAATAAACTGGGGCTTAAAGTCAACAATCTTCAGAAATTGGAAAACTAGCAACTTGGAGGAGGGGCTCCATAGGCTTACTTTTGATGATGCCTTTCCTGATATAAGTCCTAATGCTTCATGGTCTACTTATGCATTTTCATTGACAAATCTTTGGTTGGTGTACTTCTATTGAGTATTATGATCAAACGACCATATCAAGTGAGATTTAACCAAAGCACTCATTGCAGAGCAATGGTCAGGATCTGCTGAGTAACCGGATGCACTTCCCCTGAGACGTGAGGTGGTTCGCATTAAAAGGCAATGTCTTTGTTGAGTCTCTCTAGATGATTTTGATGATAACAAAACCCCGGTATTACAACCTAAGTAATAACTTACTTAAACTATTTTCAAAGCCTTCCTTAATCATGCAAATTACTAAATCTACCATGTTTCAAGAAATGCCCTGGATAAGTTCAAGCAATTCATAGTGATTGGAACTTGATATGGTCATACGATAATTTGCTCACAGATTATGATTCATTGGCTAACTCCATTGATATTGCAGGTTTTCTAGGTAGCGGTCGACCGCCGGTCAGGGGCCGATCGACCGGTTTTCCCAGTGTTGAAAGCCTCATTCCTATAAACTTCCGGTCGACCGCCCCTCCTACCGGTCGACCGCCAGCTTCGAGGCAGTAATTGTTGACTTGTGTTCTTCAACATAGGAAGCCCCTTTCCTTTGGTTTGTTTAATCCCAAAGCCACCAAACATGTCATGATTTGTGGATCTGGTTCCTAGCTTGTCGCTTGACCATCCAAGATCTATAAAACATCACTTTGGGGTCAAAAACCCTAATCACTCAAGGGAGATCAAAGGGGGCTGCCAATGAAGAAAGAGGCATGTTACTATAGCTCCACGAACAGTGCTGCATCCAGGAGTTCTTCATTCAAGAGCAAAGTTTTCAAGATCATCTGCAAGCCATTCAAGTGAAGATCAAGTTGAGGAGCAAGCTTTATCCAAAACAATCTTCATCCACTAAGGGGGAGCTTTAATTTGAAGTTTACATTTTGTGTTTCTCAATACTTTCTTCTTCAAGCTTCAAGTGTGTGTTCTTGTAATATTCAAACACTTGTGTGTGTGTGAATCTACCCAGATCCATGTTTGTGTGTGTGTGTGTGGTTTTTCTTTTCTTCACATTTCTGTGTGATCCGGTGCTTGTGCACCTTCGTGGGAGTTCCTAACTCACATGAGTGTGTGTGTGTGTTTTGATAGTGTAACTCTTTACAAGATAGTGTGTGAATCCTCACAGTCTGTGAGGGGTGGATGTAGGTTGCCGTTGTTACATCCGAACCACCTCAAAATCGTGGTCTCCTGTGTGGTTTGTTCCTTATCTTCTACCTCCAATTCTGCTCTAGCTGTCAACATATTGCATCTGCTGATTCCTTCATTAAGATCTAGTTTTATTGAGCACTCTGTAATGGATCTCTGGTATATCAAAAGCTGTGTTTGGACTGACAAGGTTAGTCTTGTCTAGAAGATAACACCTTGCGTGAGAGAATCTTTGGATTCATAAACTCCGCCTAGTACCAAGAGCTATTTTAGTGGTGATTTTGATAAGATCGATTTTGCTCTGTATCAGTTCTAAATTGATAATTCCTATTTCATCATACAAATTTCAAATCAATAAAAGTTTTCATTTAAATTAGTCATCACCCAATTCACCCCCCCTCTTGAGTGTCATTGATCGCGGGACTTCAATTGGTATCAGAGCTAAGGCTCTATTTCTTTCAGATCTAACGATCTAGAGTAAGATCCAGATCAATGGTAAACAAGGGTATGATGTCGGAGGGTCATTCCATCCATCGTCCTCCATACTTCGACGGCTCGAATTACTCCTATTGGAAAAATAGAATGCATGTCTTTCTGAGAGTCCAAGAGTATGAGATCTGGAGAGTTGTGGACAAGGGTCCGTATAAACTCTCGGATGATGAAAAAAAATAGACACCCGAGGAAATTAAGAAATGCACTGTAAATTTTAATGCTATGAACATTATGCAATGTGCTATACATCCTAATGAGTTTTCTCATGTATCCATGTGCAGTTCAGCAAAGGAGATGTGGGACAAATTACGGCTTATCTATGAAGGAACCTCCGTGGTCAAGGAGACCAAGGCCAACCTACTCGTCAGAGACTAAGAGCTATTCAAGATGAAACCTGAAGAATCTATCTCTGAGATGTTTGCAAGGTTAATTGAGATTACTAATGGTCTCAAGAGTCTCGGAAAAGAATACACCAACTCCGAGCTCGTGAGGAAAGTGTTGAGATCTCTCCCATCTGCATGGCACACCAAAGCTACTATCATTGAAGATTCAAAGAATTTGTCCACACTCTCTCTAGACGAGCTCATAGGGTCGCTCATGACCTATGAGATAAACATCAAAAGAACTGCTGAGGAGGAAACCAAGAAGAAGAAAACGGGGGCACTGAGAGCCCACCAATCTGATGATGATTCCCAAGAAGAGGAATCAAGCGAAGGGAGCAATGAAGAAGAAGACCTTGCCATGCTGACCCGTCAAGTGAAGAAAATTTTGAGAAGAAAGAATAACTTTCAAGGAAACTTCAGAAAAGGGAAAAGAAAGCCTGTTCAAACCAAGGGTGAGCCAAGCAAGCCCAACAACGTCATTTGCTATGAATGCAAGAAACCCGAACATATGAGAGGAGAGTGTCCAGATCTGAAGAAGAAGTTCAAGAAGGAAAAATTCAGGAAGCCAAAAGTAATGGTCGCTACATGGAGCGATGAAGAGGACGAACCGTCCGACGAGGAGCTGTAAGAGCTAGTGGAGAGCCTGTGTCTTATGGCACACGAGGATGACGCAACAAAGGTAAATTCTGATCTTGATTTTATTTCCAATGAACAACAAGAGTCATAATATGAAAAGCTGTATACAAAATACAGAAAAATCAGATCTGAAAATAAAACTCTCAAAAAGAAAATTGATGATGTATCACATGAGGATATTTTTGTTAAATTTGAGAAACTGGAACAAGAATGGTTTGAGTTAACAGAAGAAAAAGAAACTTTGCTTCAAACGATTTTAGATCTTGAAAAAGCCAAAGAGGAGCTATCATGTAAAATGTTTAAAATTGAAAAAGTATGTGAAAAGCTCAAGAATGAAAAAAAATTCTGACATCCTCTATTTCAGAAATTGAAAATAAAAATGTGAGCTTGAATAAAGAGGTGACTGACTTGCAGTTCACTCTCTCTAGGTTTGTTAAAGGAAAACAAAACCTAGACAATGTATTGGGAGTTAAAACTAACTTCCGGAAAGAATGATTGGGGTACATACCCCAGAACAAGAAATCTTTTGAGCATAAGATTACTACATCTTACGTGCATGAAAAAGGAAATGATTGTGCTTCATATTCACATTCTAAGCCAGTACATGTTCAACCAAAACCATGTCAATTCCCAAGAAGGTCCTCAAATGTCAATTGCTTTCATTGTGGTTGTTTTGGTCATGTTATTGCTCATTGTTGGTTTAGATAAAACTCACATAGAAATCATGTTGCTTGGACAAAGAAATCATATGTGCAGAATTGGACTAACTTCAATGGAACCAAATTCGTTTGGGTACCAAAAATAATTGCATGAGAATATTATTTCTTGCAGATATGCCTTGAAGTCAGGGGGAGCAAATAGTACTTGGATAGCGGCTGTTCAAGGCATATGACAGGGGACAAGAAAGTGTTCTCTACTTTGCAAGACAAGGATGGAGGTCTGGTTGCCTTTGGCGGGAAGGACAAAGGTAAGATTATTGGAATTGGGAAGATAGGTAAGAATTTTAAAATTCTTATTGAAGATGTACTTTTGGTGAAAGGTTTAAATCATAATCTATTGAGCATAAGTCAATTGTGCGATAAGGGTTTTAAAATTATTTTTGATGAAACCCATTGCATTGTCATGAACAAGAACACAAATGAGATCAAATTCACTGGAAACAGAAATAACAATGTCTATACTGTTGATATTAATGATGTCTCTTTTGATGATGTGTGCTTGGTTGCAAATAATCATGAAAATGCATGACTATGGCACCAAAGATTAGGTTATGCTAGTTTTGGAGTAATCTCCAAGTTGTCTCGACATGATTTAGTGAATGGATTGCCAAAATTGAAGTTTGGAAGTGATAAAATCTATGAAGCTTGCACAAAAGGCAAGCAAACGCGCATCTCCTTCAAAAATAAGAATCTTGTCTCTACCTCCCGGCCTTTGGAATTGCTGCATCTTAATTTCTTTGGCCCAACTAGGACATCCAGCCTAAGAGGGAAATTCTATGACTTTGTGATTGTTGATGATTACTCCAGATTTACATGGCTGTTATTTCTATCCAATAAAAATGATGCATTGATAGAGTTTCAAGTGTTTTGCAAGAAAATCCAAAATGATAGAGGTTATCTTATCACTACCATCCAGAGTGATCATGGTGGTGAGTTTAAGAATCATGACATCAACAATTTTTGTGAAGAGCAGGGATACACGCACAATTTCTCATCACCAAGGACGCCTCAACAAAATGGAGTGGTGAAGTGGAAAAATAGAACCCTAATAGACATGGCACGGATCTTGTTAAGTGAAAACTCTTTACCAAAGTATTTTTGGGCTGAGGTAGTAAGTACAGTGTGTTACATCATCAACAGGGTAATGGTAAGGCCCATTGTAAAGAAAATTCCGTATGAGCTTTACAAGGGTAAGAAACCAAATATTTCCCATCTTAAACCCTTTGGATACCCATGTTTCATCCTGAACAATGGTAAGTCTAACCTAGGTAAGTTTGATGAGAAAAGTGACAAAGAAATTTTCCTAAGTTATGCACTGAATTCTAGAGCTTATAGATTGTTTAATAAGAGGACTTTGGTTGTTGAAGAAAGTTCTCATGTGATCTTTGATGAATCTGAATTAAAATTGACAAGTCAACTTGTTCCAATTATGAATGCAGATGAAAATTCGAAACGTTCAATTGACGCTAAGGCCAAGGATGAACCAACTGAAGGGATACCTGGCAAGAGTGAAGAGGATGAAGATCCTTCAACTGAAACACTTCAAGAGCAACAAGTGCAACACCCCGGCTTGCTCAGCTCTTCTACGTTGTTAAAAGATCATCCAACTTAAAACATAATCGGTAATCCTCAAGATGGGATAAGAACTAGGTCTTTACTAAGGCAAGTAGAAGAAGAGGATTTGATGGCCTTAATCTCACAAGAAGAGCCTAAGGATATCCATGATGCTCTTCAAAATGAATCCTAGATTTAGGCTATGCATGAAGAGCTACACCAGTTCTAAAGGAATAAAGTGTAGACTCTCGTGCCGCGTCCTAAGAATCATCCCACAATTGGAACCCGTTGGGTTTTCAGAAACAAGCTAAATGATACGGGATTGGTTGTTATGAATAAGGCCTGGCTTGTAGCGAAAGGGTATAGCTAGGAGATGGGTATTGATTTTGATGAGTCCTTTGCACCGGTTGCTAGACTAGAAGCAGTCCAGATTTTACTATCCTATGCTTGCTCTTTGAACTTTAAACTATTTCAAATGGATGTTAAATCTGTATTTCTTAACGGTTACATCAAGGAGGATATTTTTGTAGAGCAACCGACAGGTTTTGAAGATTCAAAGCATCCAAAGCATGTGTACAAATTGCAGAAGGCCTTGTATGGGTTAAAGCAAGCACCAAGGGCATGGTATGAAAGGCTCACTTCATTCCTCATGGAAAATGGTTTTAAAAGAGGTAAGGTCGACCAAACACTCTTCACGAGGAAATCAGGTAAAGACATATTAGTAGTTCAAGTATATGTGGATGACATTATTTTTGGAGCAACTAATAATATCTTATGTGAAGAATTTGCAGAAATCATGCAAGGAGAATTTGAGATGAGCTTAATGGGTGAACTGAACTTCTTTCTTGGATTACAGGTGAAGCAAACACCCGAGGGAATTTTCATCAATCAAGCTAAGTACACACTGGAGCTGTTAAAGAAATTTGGGATGGCTGAAGCGAAATCTTTGTCAACTGCGATGGCCACAAC
The DNA here is from genome assembly GCA_022559845.1 of Amorphophallus konjac. Taxonomy (NCBI): domain Eukaryota; kingdom Viridiplantae; phylum Streptophyta; class Magnoliopsida; order Alismatales; family Araceae; genus Amorphophallus; species Amorphophallus konjac. The sequence continues at coordinate 359,994,869 of CM040122.1, forward strand.
CACGAAGTTAGACAAAGATGAAAATGGTAAAACAGTAGATCACACACTGTTTCGAGGTATGATCGGATCACTACTGTATCTCATAGCTTGCCGCACTGACATTCAATTCAGTGTATATCTATGTGCTCGTTTTCAGTCATGTCCTAAAGAGTCTCATTTAATGGCAGTTAAACGCATTTTTCGATACTTAATTGGCACCATAGACTTTGGCTTGTGGTTTCCCATCAGTAGTTTATTTGATTTGATTACATACACTGATGCAGATTATGCTGGATATATTGTAGATCGTAAAAGTATTAGTGGGTACTGTCAGTTTCTTGGTGGGTGTCTAATTTCATGGGCCTCCAAGAAACAACATTCAGTAACTTTCTCAACGGCGGAGGTTGAATATGTAGCCGCCGGAAGTTGCGGAGCCCAAGTACTTTGGATTAAAAATCAATTACTTGATTTGGATGTTGAAATGAAATGTGTGCCAATCTTGTGTGATAATACCAGTGCAATCAGCTTGTAATAAAACCCTGTTCAACATTATAGGACAAAGCACATTGACATTCGACATCATTTTCTGAGAGGTCATGTAGGAAAAGGGGTCTTTGAATTGAATTTCATTGACACACACAATCAACTAGCTGATATTTTCACAAAACCCCTAAACCAGGATCAATTTAGTAAGATAAGAAGAGAACTTGGGATGTGCAAGGGTGAGAGCATACATACATAGGTATGCACTTAGGATAAGAATTGCACTTGTAGAAACTCATATGCATCAAGGGTAGATTAACATGCATATTGTATGTATTTACTTTTAATACCTTGTGTGTTCATATATACTCCTGCATGCTTGAATGTATTTACACATATGGACCTCCTTGAAAAATATTTCTAAGACCAGATATTCCTTGGTTAAATAAATGTGGACCGAGTGATGCCGGACTTAAGGCAACTCCTGAGGGGGAGTTAGAGAACTTTCCTCAAATCTCCATCTCTTCTCTTTCTCTCCACTTCATGATGTTGGCTCTAATCAGAAGGTCGGATGATGTTCCCCATATTAAAAAAAGAAAAGAAAGGAAAAAGAAACAAAAATATATATATACAAAAATGGGGATTTTTGGGGCTAGCAGTCGACCGCCGCTCCCGCACCGGTCGACCGGTGGCGGCGAACCAGCCCGGCCGATCCACAATCGAGCCATCTTATAAGGGGTCCTAACACCCCATTCTCTCATTCTAACACCCCCACTCTCTCTCATACCCCATTTCCTGACCCTAGAACAACATATCTCCACCTCCTAAGCTCCTAAACCTCATCATTCCTCCACCCGCACAAGATCCAGTGTGTTCGTCATGGTTTCGGGACGAACTCCATTCGGCCGTTCATGCTCTCGTGAAGCTACTTCCTAGGTTCCAAGTTGTGGAGAAGGTTATTGTAAGCCCTTGGAGTGTCTTTTGGTCTATCTTCATCCCCCAGGACGAGAGTCTTCTCTTCAAGGCTTTCCACCGGGTCTTCTAGTTTGGGATGCCACCTAGACGGAGCTCTCGACGTTCTGCCCAAGGGAAAGCTAGTAGGCAGAGACGAGAGGCCCCAGCGAGCACCTGCACCTCATCGTGCACCTCGGTTGCCTCCTCGTCCTATTATCGACCCTCGACTGGTCGGCTTCAATGAGGTGAATGAGATTTTTCCCGATTTATGTGCTGTCTTTGAGATTCAACCAGGTTGGACTAATTTTGTCACTAGAGATACCCAATATTACCCCAATATAGTGCAGCAGTTTTATGGGAATTTGATCGAAACGAATGAGGAATTATTTATAGTTGTTCAAGGGGTTGAGATTCATATTACTCCTGATCTGTTTGAGCGGGGCTTAGGAGTTGCGGCTAGAGGAGCCGACATGGTTTTTGGTCATGGTGCTGTTGAGGAAACTTTTCTTGCTATGACCAGTTGTGATTACGTGCATGGTGTTAGCAAATTAATCGTATTGAATGCAAATCATTTTCCACCATTGCAGCGTATATTGCACCATATGTTTACTTCCCTCATTTATCCAAAGAGTGGTAGTAGGAATGAAGTGACAGAGGTTCACAGGTTCTTGTTTTACAATGTTATGAATGAGATTCAAATCAACATGGGTCGCCTCATGACGACTCTCATTGGAACCTGCCGAACAAATCTGCGGAGATCCTTGCCCTATGCTTCACAGTTGACCGGCATATTCATCTATGTTGGGATCAATTTGGTAAATGAACAGTTTATTTATGTTCGACAAGATGACATATACAATAAGCATAAGATCTTTACAAATTTTGGATATTGCTATGGTCCCGATGGTGAGTTACGTCGGGATATGCCTGTTTATGGAGAAGAAGTTGTTAGTGAGGAAGAGCAGGAACAAGAGCAGCTGCAGGGTCAAGGGGATGTCCCCCCTTTTGTTCAGGCTGAGGAGCAACCTCCTCCACCTTCACCTCATCACATGGATCCCGGGATGCCTCATCCAGCACAGTTCTATCATTGAGAGTCTTCTGCACAGGGGGCCGCACAGCACTCTTGGGTAGACTGAGACTTTTGACAGGCATTTTATTGGGCTAGAGACTCGTGTGGACACTTTTGGGGATCGACTTTCTACCTTTGGGGATCACGTCGACACTATGGGTAATGTGATTGGCACTATGTCAAGTCGCGTAGATTCCTTCTCCACTGTTCTGGATACTCTCTCCACTCAGATGGCCACACTCTCCACACATATGACTAGCCTCACAGACAGCGTTGCTGATTCCAGCTAGGCCTTCCACATCATGTACCTGACACTTCTTGGCATGCAGCATCGTGATGCGGTCCGTGACCTCTCCATCGGTCGTATTCAGGATTATCTTTAGGTTCAAGATCATTCTCTTGACGACATCCACCGCCACCTTCGATATCAGCCTCCTCCTCCAGAGGATCAGCCTCCTGCAGATGCCCTATGAGGATTTTTCTTTTGCTTCCTCCCTCTAGACTACTGTACTTTGGTCTTGTGCCTTTTGGGTCCTCCTTTCGTCTATCCTATCCCCTTTTGATGATGCCAAAGGGGGAGAAGTAGTAGTAGTGCAGGTCTTATATATATATATGTCGGTATGTTTGTATGTTTGTATGCATGATCATTGGTGAGGATCATTGTGTCAGTTCTGCATTTGTTTTGTCGTATGGGTCTAGAGTCTTGCATTCATTCTCTCAAGCATCAATGTACCTTGTAATGAAATGATGAAATGAATGCACTTGGTTTTTGATATAATGTGGTTGGCTCTTTGCTCTTATTTCTCATTTCCCATCTTTCTTGGCAAACAAAATGTTGAATGGCTTGCATATATTGAATGGTTTGCGCTGCCTTATATGATGAAGAATCTTTGGTTTGATGCACTACCCGTACGCAATGTGGTTTTCAAAGCATGCCATTACTCTTGTAATTTAGAGTATTGTCATCATCAAAAAGGGGGAGATTGTTGAGTCTCTCCAGATGATTTTGATGATAACAAAACCATGGTATTACAACCTAAGTAATAACTTTCTTAAACTACTTTCAAAGCCTTCCTTAATCATGCAAGTGCCTAAATCTATCATGTTTCAAGAAATGCCCTGGATAAGTTCAAGCAATTCATAGTGATTGGAACAGGATATGGTCATACGATAATTTGCTCATGGATTATGATTCATTGGCTAACTCCATTGATATTGCAAGCTTTCCAGGTAGTGGTAGACCGCCAGTTAGGGGCCGGTCGATCGGTTTTCCCAGCGTTGAAAGCCTCATTCCTATAAAATTCCAATCGACCGCCCCCTCCTACCGGTCGACCGCCAGCTTCGAGGCAGCAATTGTTGACTTGCGTTCTTCAATGTGGGAAGCCCCTTTCCTTTGGTTCGTTTAATCCCAAAGCCACTAGACATGCCATGATTTATAGATCTGGTTCCTGGCTTGTCTCTTGACCATCGAAGATTTATAAAAACATCACTTTAGGGTCAAAAACCCTAATCACTCAAGGGAGATCAAAGGGGGCTGCCAAAGGAGAAAGAGGGATGCTACTGTAGCTCCATGAACAGTGCTGCGTCCAGGAGTTCTTCATTCAAGAGCAAAGTTTTCAAGATCATCTGCAAGCCATTCAAGTGAAGATCATGCTAAGGAGAAAGCTTCATCCAAAACAATCTTCATCCACTAAAGGGGACCTTTAATTTGAAGTTTACATTTTGTGTTTCTCATTACTTTCTTCTTCAAGCTTCAAGTGTGTGTTCTTGTAATATTCAAACACTTGTGTGTGTGTGGATCTAACCAGATTTGTGTGTGTGTGGTTTTTTTTTTCTTCACATTTCTGTGTGATCCGGTGCTTGTGCACCTTCGTGGGAGTTCCGAACTCACACGAGTGTGTGTGTGTGTGTTTTGATGTTGTAACTCTTTACAAGATAGTGTGTGAATCCTCACAGTCTGTGAGGGGTGGATGTAGGTTGCCGTTGTTGCATCCGAACCACCTAAAAATCGTGGTCCCCTATGTGATTTGTTCCTTATCTTCTACCTCCAATTTTTCTCTAGCTGTCAACATATTGCATCTGCTGATTCCTTCATTCAGATCTAGTTTTATTGATCACTCTCTAATAGATCTCTGGTATATCAAAAGTTGGGTTCAGACTGACAAGGTTAGTCTTGTCGGGAAGATACCACCTTGCGTGCGGGAATCTTCGGATTCGTAAACTCCGCCTAGTACCAAGAGCTATTTTAGTGGTGATTTTGATAAGATCGATTTTGCTCTGCATCAGTTCTAAATTGATAATTGCTATTTCATCATACAAATTTCAAATCAGTAAAAGTTTTCATTTAAATTAGTCATCACCCAATTCACCCCCCTCTTGGGTGTCATTGATCGCGGGACTTTAGTCTTGACTAACTCTGATCTGATAAGAGTTAATTTATAAAAAAAAAAGCTAGAAGTGCATAACAGAGCAATGGCTCATGCCCAATGAGAAATTGTCACCCTTCACCAATGAAGTAATAGTGAGACAGGCATGAAGTGACAAGCTATCTCTGATCAAAATGAGGCATGATAGATAATTTCACGGAGTAACTGGGGCATTTGCATCTAACAAATGTAATTCCTCACGTAAAAAGGTGTATGTTAATCTTGATTGTCAGCTCGGGCAGTGTGAAAATCAGAGGTGCAAGCTAAGAAAAATTCTCACATATCCCGCTTGTTTGACTTCAATACTCATGGTAATTTATCTTGAAAGGTCATTGGATCTCATAAGTTAAACTGTATGAGGATTATCCAGGACTTCAGTTCTCTTGTGTGGATCAGCTTTAGTAATCTTGTGTTGAGTACTCCTTGGATAGTTGCTTAAATTCTAAACAAAGTTCTTGACTTTAATCCATCAATTCATACTCTACGACCATGTCATACTTGTTTGTTGGGAGAAATTTCCTTTGGGAGTTGCTCCAGTCATTTCATCCAATGTGTCTTAGACCTGAATCTCTCTACTGAGTTCTTTTTCCCCACATCTCATACTCTTCACTGCTCTTTCTACAGTACCCCTCATGTTTTTGCTGATGTCAAAGGGGGAGAGAGAGTTAGTATGTCAAAAAGGGAGAGATAGTTTTTGTTGTTACATTCCGTGTACACTTGCATGAGTTACCTACCTAAATCGCATGTCAGCATAGTAAGCACAAATGACTCATAATTGCCATCATCAAAAAGGGGGAGAATATTCAGTAAATGTTATTTTGATGATGTCTTACTATAAGTCATTGGTCAATTAATTTTAGAACTCATGAAACACCTTTTGAATTACTAGGTATCAAGTGTATAAAGAAGGTCAACCTCACCATGTACAATGTCGACCCGACTGCTTCACCAAGCGGCCCGTGTGTTAAAATCATTAAAGCGTTGTCAACCTCAAATCCTCAAGAGATCGACCTCAAGTCCTCACAGAAGCCGTTGTGGAAGGTCGTCACAAGGGTAGTGTCGACCTCAGTCTCTCAGATTGTCGACCTCAGACCCTCACAGCAAACAGTTCACCTGTTGATCTTCATGGCTGCCTTGACCTCGTCATCAGGCGTGTCGACACCTTCAAGCATCCAAGACAAAAGAGTCGACTCCGAGTGTCAACCCCTTTTCGCAAACGCTCTGCTGTGCCACACAGTGTTGACCTCACCTTCAGGGAGTGTCGACCTCACGATCGCGAGCAGCTCTCCGGGAAGTGGCCATCTTAAGCAGTGTCGACCTCACTATTACAGGAGGTCGACCTCAGGATCTTCCAGAAACCGATGTAATCACCCATTTTCAAGGAAGTGTCGACCTCACCTCTACATGAGGTCGACCTCACTCTCCTTCCAGAAGCTGTTCGGAACGGACTTTTTCAAAGCAGTGTCAACACGGTCTCTTAGTAGGTCGACCCCACTAAAGGGTAAACTCAAAAGTCTTCGGACAGATCTGTCTTTTGGAAAACCGTATATAGGGCAAAGATGTCCGACATAAACCTCTAAAAACTCAGATTTTGAGGTATGGAGAAGATTCCTAGGACACTCAAAACATCCTTGTCATCATTAGTGTCCATGGCAACATCTTACTCCAAACATCTGTCAGTACCAAATATTGGAAACTACCAACTTTGTCACCTGCGCTAGCCAGCAAGGATTCTATCTAGAAGGAAAAATATCCCTGGACAAAGGACGTCCTTTCTGCTAGTAGAGATTAAGGTTCTATAGGTTTCCTTGGTCAAACCCTTTTGTTTACTTCAGCTATTCAAAATTGTAAGAAAAATGGAGGGAAAATCTACTGCCTCTTGAGGGCTATATATTGGACGGCCCTGCCTTGTATGAAGCTACTGCTGGAGTTAAAAAGTTGACCTATAGGAAGAGCGGAGCATAGGAAAAAGAGAGAGAGAAGAAAAGAGAAATGAGAGCCAGTTCAGACTTCCATCGGAGAGGAAGGTGAAGGAAGGAAGAAGGATTCCTAGCAAGCCAGCCAGTCCTTGGTCCCTGCCTCATTGGTTTAGCCCCGCCGTTCGTAGTGCCTATTTGTGACTGCTACAGTTGCAGCTTCCTATTTTGATATCTTGCGTTGTCTTTATTTTTCTACAACAAATCACCATGTGTGTGTGTGTGTGTGTGTGTGTGTGTGTGTGTGTGTGTGTGTGTGTGTGTATGTGTCTTTCTTGCTTTGTTTTGTTTCTTCCTTGTGGGATTTCTTCCTCGTGTGTGTTGAGGACTTGTCCTCGTGTGTGTGTGTGTGTGTGTTTCTTTGGGCCAAAGAGTGGAAGCCTCACCGAGTTGGTGAGGGGTGGACGTAGGTGTGCCTTTGTGCAACTGAACCACCTTAAAAGTACTGTGTTGTGGTTTGTTCTCCATTTCCTCTATTCCCTCTTCGCAGGTGACATGTGTTATCTTAGAGCTTTTCCTATCTTTTAGTTTCGTTAATCTATCGCTCTACCGTGCTTGTGCTAACTGCAGTGCTATCTTTTAAAACTTGTTTATAGAAGTCAAATATTTGGTATAGGATCTATTCACCCCCCCTCTAGATCCTCTCATACCGTCCTACAAGCACAACAACAACGAAAGGAGCAGCGATAACAATAACAACAATAATGCCAGAAGGAATAGCCGTAAACTGTAGACGATGAAACCACGGCTCTAAGCTACTCCTAAGAACACGGAAAGCACTCCCCGATCTCACAGTCGGGGGACCACCCAATAGCAAGAAACCCTGGCTAAGCCTCCATAAGAAATGCCTTGATAGCTCTGTCATGAAGGCCCGCCTTCACAGAAGACGACCAACCGAAGACCACACGGTCTAGGGAAATCGATCACGACCTCGCTGTCGTGAACCCTACACCATCTACGGAAAACCCTCGGTAGCCACTATCGGAAACCCTAGACCTCTATACCAGAAAATAGGTGGGAATTACTCGTAAAACCACGTCTCGCAAACGGGAAACGGAAACTCGAGTCATGAGAGTCTCATCACGTGACGGGAGTACCTACCCACCAGAATCTGAAGTCCCGCGATCAATGACACCCAAGAGGGGGGTGAATTGGGTGATTACAAATTTTAATAAAATCTTAGCCTATTTAAACAAATGTGAAGAAAGCGGCAAGGAGGTTCAGATCTATCATAGAAACTATTAGATCTAACAAAATATATCACACACACTAAATCCTTGGTACTATGGCGGAGGTGTAAATCTGAGGATTCAACTCATGCAAAGTGTTATCTTCCTGACAAGGTTAGTCTTGTCAATCCAAACCCACCTTTTGATATACCAGAGATCTAATGTGAAAATGATAAGTTATGGTAGATCTAGATCATGAGATACAAAGGATTTAATCTACGCGTGTGCTTGCACGGAATGGAGATAGAAGAAAGGAATCAAACCACACAAGAGAGATCGATTTTTAGGTGGTTCGGATGCAACAATGGAAACGTACATCCACCCCTCATGGTCTATGAGGATTCGCACACTATCTTGTAAAGGATTACAAGATCAAAGTACACACACACACACTCGTGAAGAGTTCGGAACTCTCACGAAGATGCACAAGCACCGAACCACACAGAAATGGAGAAAAGCCACACACACACACACACACACAGACACACACACACACGGATCTGGGTAGATCCACACACTCATAGATGTTTAGAGATTACAAACACAAAGCACTTGAAGCTCAAGAATTTTTAGAAGAAGAACACAAAAGAAAAATCTGATTTATGCTCCCCCTGAATAGATGATGCTGATCTTGGATGAATTTTGTATCTCCTCTTGATTTCCACTTGAATGGCTCCAAAGGATCTTGCAGAAGTTGAAGATGGATGAGGAATCTCCTGGAAGGAAACACTGTTCACGGAGGTGTTGCAGGAGCTGCTTCTCTTCTTGTAGCCTCCCTTGATCTCCCTTGAGTTTATTAGGGTTTCTTTTCCGAAAGAGATGCTTTATAACAATTGAATGGTCAAGGGACAAGCTAGGAACCAGATCCGCAAATCATGGCATGTCTGGTGACTTTGGGATTAAAAAATCCAAAGAGAAGGGCTTCCCTTGTTCAAGAAACATAAAGTCAACATTTGCTGCCTCGAGGGGTTCGGTCGACCAAATTCTCCGGGCGGTCGACCGAACTCTGAGAAACCTATAAAATTTATCTCTGGCAATTTCGATCGACCGGTATGCTCAATAGGTCGACCGAACTCTGTAACTTTTATAGAGTTCTGATCCCTGGAAAAATAGGTCGACCGAATAATGCCCAAAGGTCGACTGAACTCTAGAAAAACCGCAAAAAGAGATTGTTAGCCCAATGATACATATCCATATAATAAGAGCTTTATGTCATCATATAATCCATTCATTTTTGGGTTTGATTTAGCTATATTTATGCATTTGGTAGGTTCAACACATTTGAGCAATTTGTCATTACACAAAATGGCCTTAAACACATTAAAAGCTTACTCTTGATCACTTCGACATGGTACGAGACAGAAACTAAGTCCAAGGTTTTGTTATCATCAAAATCACTTGGAGAGACTTAACAATCTCCCTCTTTTTGATGATGACAAAACTCTAGAAAGAAAGTACATTAGCGTGCCATTAGAATGGAGTAAGAGAAGTAACCAAAAACCAATCCGTCAAGCAAATTAAATTCATTTCATTCATCCAAATCCATTTCATTCAATCATATGTGCCCAATTTGTTTGAAAGAAGATAAGACCAATATGTGTGCCAATACCAATTGCATTTCATTCATTGAAGTTCAGAGTACATATTACATTCACATTGACATATGGACACTGGAGGACTAACACATAGTGACTAGACTGACTAGAGAGAGAAAGACCTCATCAATAATGTATGCAAGACTCACATATGAAATGCAAATGCCAAATGGCAAACACACATGCCACCAAACATCAAACATAACATATATAAGCCTAACTATCTACTTCTCCCCCTTTGGCATCATCAAAAGAGGGAGGGGATACAAGAGTTATGGATGAAAAAGGGACACTCAGGGATATAAGAACAGCTACGGAGCCGGGTGATCCAGAGTCTCGTTGTCATCATCAACATCAGAAGCATCGTCCTCATCCTCGGAGGCATCAGCAGGAGGAGGTGGAGGTGGAGATGGAGGAAGACGGCTTTTAAAGGAGTGCAAAAGATGATCAATGTGAAGAAGTGAGAGGTTGGTAGTCTGAAAAGCTTGATGAGTATCCTCGTAGCTTGTCGTGAGAGAGGCCACATGGGTAGAAAGGGTGTCCAAGGCGTGGGAGAAGGTATCCATCCGACCAGTCATTGTGTTAATGAAAGTGTCAAGCCGGTCAAAAGATGAGTCGAGCCGGCCAAAGGATGTGTCAAAATGACTCCCAAGGTCAGAAATCTACCCCGCAATGGTTTCCATATTAGTTTCTAAGCCTGAGAGATGCCTATCGAAAACCTCATAGTCTGCCCAAGAGGGTTGTCCAGCACCCTGAGTAGAGGACTCCCCATGATGAAACTGTGGAGGCGGCGGCAAGTCCGGATCTACATGTGGAGGAGAAGGTGGCTGCTCCTCGGGCTGAGCTAGAGGTGGGATTGGTGCTTGAACCTCTTGTTGTTGTTTCTCCTCGGCTTCTTCATTTTCATAATCTTATCCATACATTCTGACATCTCTTGTCAGCTCTCCATCCGCACCCCAATAATATCCAAAATCTGTGGACCACTTGTGTTTGTTATACACATCACACTGTCACACTTCAATAAATACCTCATCAGCCAATGGAATTCCAGCATGTAAAAATACTCCTGTCAATTGGGATGCATAGGGCAGAGATCTTCTCCTTTGTGTACGACATGAACAAATTAATTCCATCATAAGACAACCCATATTGATAGTCACTCCAGTGATCACATGATAAAATAGAAATCGGTGAACTTCTGTGACCTCATTACGACTTCCTACTTTTGGGTAGATAATGGTAGTAAACATGTGATGCAAAATACACTGTAGTGGAGGGAAATAGTTGGAATTCAGCGTGATTAGATTCCTGACTCCATGCACATATTCGCTACACATCATGAGTATAAAAGTGTCCTCAATAAGTCTATGACCAAAAACCATGTCGGCACCCATAGCCGAAATTTCAAGAGTCCGTGCAAATAGATCTGAATCAATTTGAATCTGAACTCCTTTGACCACAGTAGATAGAAGTTCATTTCTCATAGTGAGATTGCCATAGAACTGTTGAACAAGGTTGGGATAGTATTTGGTGTACCTTATCATAAAATCTATCCAACTAATCTGAACTTCAAAAATGGCACTCAAATCTGGAAAGAACTCAAGCATCTCGTCGAAGTCTACCAGACGAGGGTCGAGAATGGGCCTTGGCCGCATCGGCGGTGCCCGTGAAGGTGGGGCTTCCCGCTATGGTGGAGGGGCTTGGCCCTCATTTCTCCTAGTGCTAGACTCCCCCTGGGTGAGATGCCGAGAGCTTCTTCTAGACTCCATTTAGACAAGAAATCCGCTGTGGAAACCCTCGAATGGACTAATCTCTTCCCTTGAGAGTTGAAAAACACAAGTGGACAGACAACCGATGGTGGACAGAGCTTTCCCCACAACCTGGAAGCCGAAGAAGGAGAGTTGGAGCCGCACAAACCACTCCGGAGATTTCTTCCGAAATGTTGACGAACTGGCTGGATCTTGTGCGGATGGAAGAAAGAGGGGTTTTTTGGGTGTGAAATGGAGACGTGGAGTGTTCTAGGGTTAGGTAAGAAGGTTGGAGAGAGAATGAGGGCGATGGAATGAAGAAATGGGGTGAGAAGACCCCTTATAAAAGAGTTTTGCTGGGCCAATTCGCCGTATTCGGTCGACCGGACTCAGGGTGGCGGTCAACCGAAATGGTCGACCAAGCCTAATTTGCCTTTTTTTGAAGAACTTCACCATGCCTCCCTTTATGTTTTTCAACTCCATCATACCCCCTCTTTTGTTTCCATTTTCTTGCTTGCCTTTTCTTTTTCATCTATTCCTCTTTTTTTTTTGTTTTGGGAGGAAATGGAGTGAGATCGACCTCTGATACGAATTGACTTGAGGAAAATTTCTGAACCTCCTCCTCAGTGACCGCCTAGAATCTCCAGGTCACTAGTCCACATTTATTTATCAAGGAGTAATTAGTCTTGGAAATTTTTCAAAGAAGGATGTATATATATATATATAATCACACATATAAGGTGATATCATGGCATAAAAAATAAAAATACACACAACGTATGCATGCATTTCACACATTTAATCTACCCTTCATGCTTCTGACTTTTTATGTGAATGCAACATTCATCCTAGTGCAGACCTAGGTATGTATGCTCTCACCCTTGCACATGCCAAGTTCTCTTCTGATTTTATTGAATTGTTCCTGGTTTAAGGGTTTTGTGAAGATGTCTGCCAGTTGATTGTGTGTGTCAACAAATTTTAACTCAAAATCCTCCTTGCCTACATGATCTCTCAAAAAATGATGGCGAATGTAAATGTGTTTGGTCTTGGAGTGTTGAACATGATTTTTAGATAAATTGATTGCACTTGTATTATCACACAAGATTGGAACTGAATTCACTTCAACATTCAAATTAAGCAATTGATTTTTGATCCAAAGTACTTGGGCTCCACAACTTCTGGCGGATAGATATTCAGCCTCGGCCGTTGAGAAAGCTACTGAATGTTATTTCTTGGAGACCCATGAAACTAGTCACCCACCAAGAAACTGACAGTACCCACTAGTACTTTTACAATCAATAATACATCCAGCACAATCCACATCGGTATATGCAAACAAATCAAATGAGCTACCGATCGGAAACCACAAGCAGAAGTCTAATGTGCCAATTAAATATCGAAAGATTCGTTTAACAGCCAACAAATGAGATTCTTTAGGACATGACTGAAAATGAGCACATAGACATACGCTGTATTAAATGTTAGGACAGCATGCTGTTAAGTACAATAGTGATCCGATCATACGTCGAAACAGTGCGGGATCTACTGTTTTACTATTTTCATCTTTGTCTAACTTCGTGGTTGTGGCCATCGGAGTTGACATGGGTTTTGCTTCTACCATCCTGTATTTCTTTAACAGCTCCAAAGTGTACTTAGCTTTATTTATGAAAATGTCTTCTAGTGTTTGCTTCACCTGTAACCCAAGAAAAAATGTAAGTTCACCCATGAGACTCATTTCAAATTCACCTTGCATTATCTGTGTAAACTCATCACATAAGGCATTATTAGTGGCTCCAAAGATTATATCATCAACATAGACTTGAACTACTAATATGTCTTTACCTGATTTTCTCGTAAAGAGTGTTTGGTCAACTTTACCTCTTTTGAACCCATTTTTAATCAGGAATGAGGTGAGCATTTCATACCATGCCCTTGGAGCTTGCTTCAATCCGTACAAGGCCTTCTGCAACTTGTACACATACTTTGGATGTTTTAGGTCTTCAAAACCTGGAGGTTGTTCTACAAAAACATCCTATTTGATGTACCTATTTAGAAAAATAGATTTAACATCAATTTGAAATAACTTGAAGTTCGATGAGTAAGCATAGGACAAAAGAATCCGGACTGCTTCTAATCTAGCAACTGTGGCAAAAGACTCATCAAAATTAATACCCATTTCCTGGCTATACCCTTTGGATACAAGCGGGGCCTTGTTCCTTACAACCATTCCCATGTCATTCAACTTATTTCTGAAAACCCAACTGGCTCCTATTACGGGTTGATTCTTAGGACACGGCACAAGAGTCCACACCTCATTTCTTTCGAATTAGTGCAACTCTTATTGCATAGCCTGGATCCAAGATTCATTTTACAGAGCTTCTTGTATATCCTTAGACTCCTCTTGTGAGATTAAGGCCCTCAAATCCTCTTCTTCCACTTGCCTTAGTGACGATCTAGTTCTTACCCCATCTTCAAGATTATCGATAATATTTTCAGCGGGGTGATCTTTCAAGAACGTGGAGGAACATGGCAAGTCGGGGTGTTGCCCTTGCTGTTCTTGAAGTGTTTCAATTGACGGATCTTCATCATTTTCATCATTGCTGGAAGTTTCTTCCGTTGGTTCATCCTTAGCTTTAGATGATCCAACATGAGTTGAATTTCTAGGAGCTTCATCTGCATCCAAGATTGGAATAGATTGATTGGTCAGTTTTAATTCAGATTCATCAAAAATAACATGAGGACTTTCTTCAACAACCAAAGTCCTTTGATTAAATAGTCTATAAGCTCTAGAGTTTAATGCATAACCCATGAAGATTCCTTTGCCACTCTTTTCATCAAACTTACCTAGGTTAGATTTACCATTGTTCAGGATGAAGCATGGGCATCCAAAGGGTTTAAGATATAAAATGTTTGGTTTCTTACCCTTGTAGAGCTCATATGGAGTTTTCTTCAAAATGGGCCTTACCATTGCCCTGTTGATGATATAACATGTTGTACTTACCGCCTCAGCCTAAAAGTATTTTGGTAGGGAGTTCTCACTTAACATGGTCCGTTCTATGTCCATCAAAGATCTGTTTTTCCTCTCCACCACTCCATTTTGTTGAGGTGTTCTTGGTGAAAAGAAGTTATGTGTGTATCCCTGCTGTTTGCAAAAATTACTGAAGTCATGGTTTTCAAACTCACCACCATGATCACTTTGAATTGTGGTGATGAGGTATCCTTTGTCATTTTGGATTTTTCTACAAAATACTTGAAACTCCATCAAGGTATCACTTTTATTTACTAGAAATAATACCCATGTGAATCTGGAGTAATCATCAACAATCACAAATCCATAAGATTTTCCTCCTAGGCTGGATGTCATAGTCGGACCAAAAAGATCTAGGTGCAACAGTTCTAAAGGCCGAGCGGTAGAAACAATATTTTTATTTTTGAAAGAGATGTGTGATTGCTTGCCTTTTCTACAAGCCTCACAGATTTTATCACTTTCAAACTTTAACTTTGACAATCCATTCACCAAATCATGTATAGATAATTTAGAGATCACTCCAAAACTAGCATGACCTAGTCTTCGGTGCCATAACCATGCACTTTCATGATTGCTAGCTACCAAACATACATCATCGCATGAAACATCGTCAAGATCCACGGTGTATACATTGTTGTTCCTTTTTCCGATGAACTTTATTTCATTTGAAATTTTATTCATGACAAGACAGTGAGTTTCATCAAAGACAATTTTAAATCCCCTGTCACACAATTGGCTTATGCTCAAAAGATTATGATTCAAGCCTTTCACCAAAAGAACAGTTTTAATTAAGGTTTTAGAATTTTTACCTATGTAGCCGATCCCGATGATTTTACCTTTGTCTTTTCCTCCAAAGGCCACTAAACTTGCATCCTTGTCTTGCAGCGTAGAGAACACCTTCTTGTCCCCTATCATATGTCTTGAACAACTACTGTCTAGGTACCATTTTCTCCCCCTGGCTTCAAGGCATATCTGTAAGATACAACATTCTCATGCAATTGTTTTTGGTACCCAAACTAATTTAGGTCCGTGAGTGTTAGTCCAGTTCTATTCATGTCTTTTCTTGATCCAAGCGGCATGATTTCTTTGTGAATTTAGTTTGAACCAACAATTAGCAACAGCATGACCAAATCTACCATAGTGAAAGCAATTAACATTTGAGAACCTCCTTTGGAATTGGGGTGGTTTAGGTTGGGCATGTTTTGGCTTGGAGTGTGAACAAGATGCACAATTGTTTTCTTTTTCATGAACAAAGGAAGTTGTGATCTTGTGCTCAAATGATTTTTTGTTCTAGGGAATGTATCCCAACCCTTCTCTCTGGAAGTTGACCTTAACTCCTAACAGGTTATCTAAGTTTTGTTTGCCTTTAACAAACCTAGATAAGGTAGACTGTAATTCAACCACCTCTTCATTCAAGCTCACATTATTCTTTTCAAGTTTTGAATTTGTGGATTTCATAACTTCTTCTTCATTTTTCAAATTTTCAAAGCTCTTTTTCATTTCAGACATTTTACACATCAACTCTTCTTGGTTTTTCTCAGTGTCTGAAATTATTTGTAACAAGCTTTCTTTTTCTTCTATTAATTCGAACTATTCTTGTTCCAATTTCTCAAACTTAACAAAAGTACCCTCATGTGTTAAATCTTCAATTTTCTTTTTGAGAGTTTTATTTCCAGATCTGATTTTCCTGTATTTCGTATACAACTTTTCATATTCTGACACACATTGTTCATTTGAAATAAAATCAGGATCAAAATTTACCTCAGTTGAATCATCTTCATGTGCCATGAGGCACAAGCTTTCTACGAGCTCTTGCAGCTCCTCTTCGGACTGTTCGTCCTCTTCATCGCTCCATATGGCAACCATGGCTTTTGGCTTTTTGAATTTTTCTTTCTTGAACTTTCTTTTTAGATCTAGGCACTCTCCTCTCATGTGCCTGGGCTTCTTATATTCATAGTAAATAACATTGTTAGGCTTGCTCGGCTCACCCTTGGTTTGAAAGGGTTTCCTTTACCCCTTTCTGAAATTTCCTTGGAAATTCTTCTTTCTTCTAAAAAATCTCTTCACTTGGTGGGTCAGCATAGCCAAGTCTTCTTCTTCATTACTCCCTTCGCTGAACTCCTCTTCTTGGGAGTCGTCATAAGACTGGTTGGCTTTCAAGGCCATAGTTTTCTTCTTTTTGGATTCGTCCTCCGTAGTTCTTTTGATGTTTATTTCATAGGTCATGAGTGACCCTATGAGCTCGTCAAAGGAAAGTGTGGACAGATTCTTCGAATCCTCAATGACTGTGGCTTTTGTATGCCAGGCAGGTGGAAGAGATCTTAACACTTTCCTCACGAGCTCAGAGTTGGTGTATTCCTTTCCAAGACTCTTGAGACCATTAGTGATCTCAGTCAGTCTTGCGAACATCTCAGAAATGGTTTCTTCGGGTTTCATTTTGAATAGCTCTTAATCTCTTACGAATAGATTGGCTTTCGTTTCCTTGACCTCGGAGCTTCCTTCATAGATAAGCCACAGCTTGTCCCACATCTCCTTTGCTAAACTGCACATGGATACACGAGAAAACTCATTAGAATGAATAGCATATTGCATAATGTTCATAGCTTTAAAATTCACTGTGGATTTTTTAACATCCTCATGAGTCCATTCGTCTTCATCCTTAGAAAGCTCATGTGGGCCTTTGTCCACCACCCTCCAGATCTCGTACTCTTGGGCTCTCAGAAAAATATGCATTCTATTTTTCTAATATGAGTAATTCGAGCCATCGAAGTATGGAGGATGGTGGATGGAGTGACCCTCAGACATCATCCCCTTGTTTGCCATTGATCTGGATCTGACACTAGATCGTTAGAACTGAAAAAAGTACAGCCTTAGCTCTGATACCAATTGAAGTCCCGCGATCAATGACACCCAAGAGGGGGGTGAATTGGATGATTACAAATTTTAATAAAACCTTAGCCTATTAAAACAAATGTGAAGAAAGCAGCAAGGAGGTTCAGATCTATTATAGAAACTATTAGATCTAACAAAATATATCACACACATTGAATCCTTGGTACTATGGCGGAGGTGTAAGTCCGAGGATTCAACTCACGCAAAGTGTTATCTTCCTGACAAGGTAAGTCTTGTCAATTCGAACCCACCTTTTGATATACCAGAGATCTAATGTGAAAATGATAAGTTATGGTAGATCTAGATCAAGAGATATAAAGGATTTAATCTACGCGTGTGCTTGCACGGAATGGAGATAGAAGAAAGGGATCAAACCACACAAGAGACAATAATTTTTAGGTGGTTTAGATGCAACAACGGCAACCTACGTCCACCCCTAATGGTCTGTGAGGATTCACACACTATCTTGTAAAGGATTACAAGATCAAAGCACACACACACACTCGTGAAGAGTTTGGAACTCTCACGAAGATGCACAAGCACCGAACCCCATAGAAATGAAGAAAAGCCACACACACACACACACACACACACACACACACACACACACACACACACACACACACACACACACACACATGAATCTGGGTAGATCCACACACTCACAGATGTTTAGAGATTACAAACACAAAGCACTTGAAGCTCAAGATTTTTTAGAAGAAGAACACAAAAGAAAAATTTGATTTAAGCTCCCCCTGAATAGATGATGTTGATCTTGGATGAAGCTTGTATCTCATCTTGATTTCCACTTGAATGGCTCCAAAGGATCTTGCAGAAGTTGAAGATGGATGAGGAATCTCTTGGATGAAACATTATTCACGGAGGTGTTGCAGCAGCACTCCTTATCTTCTCGTAGCCTCCCTTGATCTCCCTTGAGTTGATTAGGGTTTCTTTTTCAAAAGAGATATTTTTATAACACTTGAATGGTAAAGGGACAAGTCAGGAACTAGATCCACAAATCATGGCATGTCTAGTGGCTTTGGGATTAAAAAATCCAAAGAGAAGGGCTTCCCTCGTTCAAGAAACACAAAGTCAACATTTACTGCCTCGAGGGGTTCGGTCGACCTAATTCTCCGGGCGGTCGACCGAACTCTGAGAAACCTATAAAATTTATCTCTGGCAATTTCGGTCGATCGGTATGCTCAATAGGTCGACCGAACTCTGTAACTTTTATAGAGTTCTGATCCCTAGAAAAATAGGTCGACCGAATCATGCCCAAAGGTCGACCGAGCTCTGGAAAAACTACAAAAATAGATTGTTTGCCCAATGAGACATATCCATATGATAAGAGCTTTATGTCATCATATAATCCATTCGTTTTTGGGTTTGATTTAGCTATGTTTATGCATTTGGTAGGTTCAACAGATTTGAGCAATTTGTCATTGCACAAAATGGCCTTAAACACATTCAAAGCTTGCTCTTGATCACTTCGACACGGTACGAGACGAAACTAAGTCTAGGGTTTTGTTATCATCAAATTCACTTGGAGAGACTCAACAGAATCAAGGCAGGATGTGTCCACTGACATCTTATCCCATGCCTCAAGTGTCTCCCTACTCTCCCCAAGCGGACACTAAGACACCGTACCAGTAACCGCAAAACAAGGGTCTAGTCGGGGTCATGCTCGTCAGCACGCGTCTGAAGTCCCCGACCATGTGTGAACACACTGACGGACTGCACTACATCAGGCCCTCTAGCTGGCTTTCCTCCCGACCCAGACTTGAGCCGCTATAGTGGGAGGCCCTACGTCAAACCAGCCTAAAAACCGTCTCACTCTAGGGTCTAGCTCTCCACCTACTCCGAGGTGGGTCGACACACGCATTTCTAGGTAAGCTACGACTAGTGGGGGCCACTAAGTTGATGACTCTCAACGTAAACTACCAAAATATGGGCAGGCTATGCACAAGCCCGTCATAATTAACTCAGAAAATGAGTGGCATGATGCCATCAGACTCTGGGCAGTCCACTAGACCTACTGAATCCAATGACCCTCAAGTCATAAGACTCAGGTAAAGGCCGTCATACAGGACAGCTCCATGCCATCAATCTGGCCTCTCCCTTGGTCAAAAACCATGGTAAAATAATTTATGAGCCTGCACACGATCGCCAAACCTAATCCCTTTCCAAAGGGAAGCTAAGAAACACTCCAGCCCCAGGCTGGGTCATAAGACTCATAGTCCTCAGGCCATATGCATGGCCCACACGGAAACTGCTTTTCAAGAAAGCTAACGACATGCGGGAATGGCCGTCCGCACTCATACCAATCCACGGTAACTTGATCAAGTGAATACACGAAAGTCCGGAACACATGGGGTCACCTGGACCCTAAAAACCAATGGGAACACTAATCGAGGTAAAATGATACCTCCGAAAACACAAAAACACAGTCACAGTACCCCCGGGGTGTCCGGGACGTCCACGGGGCCATAGGTCGATCAATGGGTCACAACCGGGTCGATCGGGGGCCGAAACGGGCAGAATCTCTGCATTTCGGTCGACCAACTAACATGGGTCGGTCGGCCAACCAGTTCAGTCGACCGAACTGGGAAGAATGCCCAATTCGTGTCGAACGCCTGATCGGTCGACCGAACTGCCCAATTCGATCGACCGAAAATGGCAGGGACCAGTTCGGGCTCAACCTCGGAGCCCAGTTTCCACGCCCACTCGATCCCAATCGAGGGGGAAAACATTGGGGACCATTCCCCGGGTCCCAAACCACAATAAGAAAGGGAAATTGGTGGAAAAACCTCGCTTAATCCGACAAATCCATCGTACACCCTAAAACATGGTTTTAACCCCCAGCGGGAAATAAACCCACACTCGGCTCGCCTCGGCCTACCAAATCATGGGGAAAGGAAGTACATGGGTTAGGGAACCATCACCCAACCTCCACCGAAGATGTCCCGCGCCATGATCGCCGTTTCCTCACGAAAATACTGTTAGAACACTGTCGGGTTCACAAACTCGCGAACGAGCCGCCACACCTCCACCGCCTCGATCCTGGCCCCATCCTCACACTTCTTGCCCTCATGCCGTCTCCACCTCGCCTACCTCTACCTCCGTCGGCCACCTGGAGAAGAGTGGGAGAGAAAGAGAAGAGAGTGAGTGAGAAAGAGAGAATGAGAGAAAGAGAGAGGGTGGGGGGCTTGTTTATATGAAAATGATTTGGGATTTAAAAATCTAAAAAATAAAAAATAGGAAAAAATACTCCCCACGATTCTCAAAAAATGCACAACAAGCTTGCAACGTCCCAGAGCCTGACAACACGTCGGTTCACCCTACACAGGGTTTCGCATGCTCGACAGCCAAAAACCCGAGTAAATCACAAAACACGTTCTAAGACTCACAAAGGCATTCCGAACTCATGGATTCTGATCCCTAAAAATGAAAAAAAATTCGGGGCATTACAAAGGGAGATGGCTAAAAACGCTGTGAAGTGTGTGTGGTACCCATGCTTAGGGTTGCCCTTAATGAGAAGGGAGGGAATGTCGAACTCCTAGCGCGGGGTTCTTATAACCAAATGGTGCTTCATTAGCAAGCCTAAAGACTTTTTTGTTTGACACTAAATTAAAGACCTAGGACTAGGCCTAGACTACCGTTTTCAATCATGTTAAGAAGCACTTCATTTTAAAAACATGCGTGGAGATGAGTGAGGTAATGAAACAGTATACTTACGCAAATGAATTACCTTGCGACCTTTGTTGTAAAAGCAACTGTTGGAGGTTATTTTGGTCGTCATGGGAGTTGCAGTCTTCATTTGGCAGATAGAAGAGAGAGAGGTAAAGATTAGAAGTGGCTTAACAGGAAGGAGTGGTGCCTAGACCAGACTCAGACGAATAAGGAGAAAGGGAAATGAGGTGAGGGCTAGAACTCGCTCACTAAGGTGTAGAAACCCTGATCACATGAAAGGTTTACAGAAGGAAAAGGAAAATTAATGGGAGGAGTGAGGACTAAAGCCTCGAAAATAGTGGGAGAAGGGGTAGATGCCCAGAGTAGTTGATGCTGGAGAAATCTGGTCAGACCCGAGAATATGAGGAATCCAAAGAAGGAATTGGTAGAGGGAAAGAGGTGGATCCGGAGGGTCCTGAGGCAAAGGATGAGAATCATGGGGGGAGGAATCCGGAGGTTCCGGAGAAATAAAATGACAAGGGACACGGTGCCATGGAGAAAGGGATGGATAAAGATGTTTCCAGAAATGTCAGATGAAGAGGGAGATAAGGGACACGATGCCCTGGAAAAATAGAAGAATGAATCGGAGGAAAGGGAAAAAAATATGGGGGTTCCGAAGGAAGGGAGTATGAAGGGACGCGATGCCCTGAGAAGAGAGAAAAATCTGGAGGTTCCGGAAGGAGAGAATAAGAAGGGGTGTGATGCCCAGAAAGGATAGGGAAATGAAATAAAGAATCCGGAGGTTCTGTATGGAGAAAATAGGAGGGGACACGATGCCCTAGGAGAAGAGATAGAGAATCCAAAAATTCTGGAGACAAAGGTGAATTAAAAGTAGCATGGAAAGGATCCGGAGGTTCCAGAGGGTGAAGATGGTGAGGGACGCGATGCCTAGGGGGAATAAAAGGACTAAAGGGAGATAAATTCGGAGGTTCCAGATGAAGAGAAAAATACGAGTTTGAAAACCCATGAAAAAAAGAATAAATGCAAATGCATGAAATGTGAGGAATGCAAGGGATGCAAGGAGGAAAGCCTCCTTCTCACCCAATGGGTGGCCCATAAGGAGAAATTAACGATTAGTAAGAGCGTGGATGGAATGGAATGGGGTGTGAATGGATTGGTGGAAGGCCCCTCAACATAAGAATGTCCACTCCTCAACGACCAATGGCGTGTTCGGTCAGATGGCTCAATTGGTGGAATCAATGCCCATGAGCTCTTATTTGACGAAGCTTCAACAACTGTACAATCCAAAAGAAGCGGCAGCTCTTTTGGCAAATAGTCACTGTGAAATTTTGGGAGTTCCGCTTGTGGCATGGTAACCTTTGCGTAAAAAGGCTTCTTCAGAAATAACTCCCTTGAAGGGTGAGCAACATCAATACATGAAGGATTGACCTTTGGCACTAGAAGCTTCATAATTTCAGGGCCATCGGAATATCTTCTTCAAAAATATTTGGTAACTTGGGCACTTGTCCCTGGCATGGAAGTGTTGATAGAGAAGACATGAAGTTGAGGGCTTCTAGCAAGGGGTTCCCTATCATGAACATGGACTTCATCATGTCCTTAGCAGCAGAATGTGTCATTAGAATACTTGAGGAGAACCCCTTCTCTTGACTAGGGACTTGCACTATGACAGAACAAGGGGTAATGAGAGGATCAAATTTATCTTGACCAACAAGCAAAGTAACATTGATAATTTTAGCCTTGGCACTTAATGGTATCAACTCTTGACTTCTTTGCTTGGTGAGCACCGGCGGAGACTTGGTCTTCTCAAACTTGACCGGTACAAGAACACGAATCGACATCCGACAAATAAAATCTTGGATTTTGAAAGGCATAGCCATAACCAAATTCTTCTTACCTGGCTCTTGAGCATCATTCTTGGCACATGTGTTCATGGAGGTACACGTGCTTCGAGGGGTGACAGAGGAAGGTTAGATGGAGGCTGTAGGTTTAGTGGATGATGAAGGTTCAATAGAAGGTGTTGTTGGAAGGATAGGTGGAAGTTCAAACATGACGAGCTTCTCCCCTTGCTCAGCAGCGGACGGGGTCAGCTCGAGTGCAAAAATAAATAGACCCTGCTCAGGTTCAACCGTAGGTTTGGGTAAAAGGTTAAGTGGAGGATTTGGAATGATTGGTGTAGAGGTAGTGGAAGGTTTAGGTGGCAATGGTGATGAAGGGCGAATCGGTTAGGGAAGGAAAGATTTTGTGAAAGACTCAAAAGGCTTGGTGGAGGTTGATTGCATAGTAGGAGGAGGAACAATAGTGGACTTGGTACGGAGATATCGTTTAAATTTGCTTGGCCAAGAAGTTTTAAGGGTAGGAGGTTGTTAAGGTTTTGGTGTTGGAAGGCTAGGAGGAGAAGGCTGTAGGGAGGGTTCCAGGTGTATTGATGTGGGTTATTGAGGTATCGACCCATCATCAAAACACCAAGTGGTTTCGGAGATAGGGGTAAGGATGGTGTCGGTGGCGTCATCCCGAGCAGGGGGTTCTTCTGGTAGTGGGGGAAGAGGAAAACAAACGAAACTCGGAGTAGGTGTATCTTGAAAATCTTCATCATGTGCCTACTCAAATTCTTTGGAGTCATGTTCAAATGAATGCCGTGGTGGAGGTGTAGTGGTTAGTGAAGGAATATGGGGATAATATGGAGTGTTTTGTCGATATGGATGTGAAGGCAGTGGTCCATATGAATGAACATGATGAATGAATGGTAGGTGAACGGCATCCACTTGATCATTAAAACTTTCCAGACCAACTTGCTCACATGTATTCATGATGTCGTTCGTGCCTCTATTCTCCTTCCAATCTTCAACCATCTTAGTTATTTTATTCATGAAAGCGTGAAGGGGATTGACTTGAGGAGGAGGAGGCCGCGAACTTGAGACCATCTTTAATTGCTCCTCCATTCTAGTGATCTTATCAATGAGGACTTATTGGAGGGGAGTTACTTGAGAAGTAGAGGGTTGGCCTTGAGACCTCGTGGGCGCTTGATATGGAGGTTGTGGAGCATGGAGGGGTTGACCCACAGAAGGACCTGGTTGGACCAAGGTGCAAGGAACATATGGGCCTCGGGGCCGCGAGGGAGGAAGAATGAAAGACGGCGGTTTATGGGCCACCCGAAGGGGAGGATGATTAGAAGAAGGTGGGTGTTGTGCCACCCGAGAGGGAGGATGAGTGGAAGAAGGCGGGTGATGGGCCACCTGAGAGGGAGTGGAAGAAGGATGAGAAGAAGATACTACACCCCCAACAATAGCCTTAAGGACTTGTATTTGTTGAGGGGTGAGATGCAAAACTTGGGAGACCTTCTCGTCGCGTGGAGGAGATAGTTCTGGGGGATTAGCGGCTAGCGATCGGTGCGAGGGACCATGAAATTGGCGATTGCCCACGGGGTGGACAAAACCATGAGAATTAGGATGATATCTCTTGGGAAAGTTATGGTGAGAATCATAAATTTGAGGATTATAAGATGTGCTAGGTTTATCATCCTCATAGTTATAGATATGATTAGACATGTTGATTTTGTTACAAAGGCAAAACATTATGCAAATTTGAACAATAATTCAAGCAAATCCAGTTGCAAGGATAGTAAACAAGTGGGATGTTTAGGCTTGGTTCTTAATTGTTCCCTGAAGAATTTAAAAGATTTTTACAAGGTTTGGTGCAATACACTCAAGGTAGGAACCTAGTTTTAATGTGGTTTAACTTCGATGCTAACTAGGTTATTCTTCTCACCAAGTTTAGGCCAACTAAACCCGGGAACTTTAAGGGTACAACCTGTCCAGTGATCGAAGAGAGAATCCTTCGATGTTGGAGACTTACGGAGGCTATGGTGGAGAAGATTCCAATCCAATTAGAGGAGTTCTCAGTTGGAGGGTCCTTCCTTCACCAAGGGAGGGTAAAAATCTCCTAAAAGTGTAGAGAGAGGAGGTCTCCTAAGCCAAAATGCCCTAAGCACAAGAACTAATGCAAAAGAAATGAAAGCAATGCAGATATGAACAATAGATGCAAAGGGAAAAACAAAGCAAATAGAAGAACAAGGTTCTGCAAAAACAAGAGGAACCCGCGTCTGGGATAATGGGCGCCAATTTCATAAATTGGCGTCCACTATTTGAACGGAATTTTTTTTCTTTAAGATAGAAGCAGAACGCGATTGCTCCGAGCATCATGTTCAGAAGAACGCCGTGCTCTACCCCACCGCATCCAGGCCCTGTTCAACGTCTAGAAAGGTATGGAAATGAAAAAAAAAAGATAGAATGTAAAGGGAAAGCACTCACAAAATCACAACATGAATCATGGCGATCGACAGAATCTAAAATATAGCATGGTATCCCCAATTTTTTTTAATAAAAGAAAGGAATTTTCCTAAATCTAACAAATTATTAGTCACTTAGGGAGGGGGTTGTGCACGTGGTGCACGAGGGATAAAAATAAAAAAAGAAAAGGGAGAGTGCTACGTGGAGCACAAGGGGAGATGCACCGTGGGTGCAAAAGGGTAGGTGCACATGCGATGCCAAAGGGAAATGGCAATCAAAAGAAAAACAAGAGGGGTCCCACTGTGATCGCCAATTTATAGATTATGAAAAAATCCACAAGATTTTAAAAGAGAAATTATAATGAATTATGGGGAATAAAGGGGGAAAGGGAGTATGTAGATGCTAAAGTGGAACGTGATCGCCAGAGACATGCGGGCCTCGAAGGATAATAACAATAAAAACAAAGAGATGATCGTGATATAAATACCTTTTAAAAGTGTGCGGGGGATTGTGAGGTTCACCTTCTATTCCAATGGGCCGGCCGATGAAGAGAGCTTCTCTTTATATTACCCTTGCAAATAAATAAACAACCAACAAAGAAGATATGGATTAGAAATTGTAAGTGTGTAACATCAAGTTCTTAATGTAAAATAAACAATAAAGCATGTATAAGAAAACACTTTGTTGGTGTTTGGCCTTTAAACCCCTATGCAAAAGGGTGGGTAAAAAATGATGGTATGATATGAAAGGAGGTGTACAAGTGTTGCACAATGGAAGATCTCAATGTTGAGATGATAAAAACAAATAAAAGAGGGAGATATGATGTATGAAATGCAAAACAAATCTAACGAAATAAAAGATAAAAGGAAGAAGAAGGCTTATGGTTTTGTTTCTCCAAAGATCTTCAATATTTCTTTAATAGGGGAGGAAGCTCCAAAGGGATGTAGCCTTGAACACATGGGAGACTTCTCCTTGATACTTCCTTTTAGCAGAGTTTCCCCAAGTTCCAAAGAATTCAGCCTTTTGAACATGGGAGAGGGGGTCCTATTTATAGTGGTGAAATTCGTAGGTTTAATTCCCTTAAAAATATAAAACTGAGTTTTAATGGGATTTGGAGAGAGGAATCCACATTCCAAGTGTCCTCACAGCCTTAGAAAGCCATAGGAACCCTTTCCCAAGTGGAAAAGGAGGTTAAAATGAGGAAGGGAAGGGCTTGTTTCGACATCAGAATGCGGTAGGAATTCGCGTCCACCACAGTGGTCACCAATTAAATACACGTCCGCGTAGAGAGACACAAATTTGAAACAATTTATGGAAAGTTCAGAAATTACTAAAATAGGAAAAGAATTCACATCCACAATATCAGACGTGAATTAGCAATAATACAAATTTTGTTAGAAATTAAATGATCAAAATATGGAAATTGAAATCCGCATCCACTGCTCTAGACGCCAATTTAAGAATATGCAACTTTTTGGAAAGGCGTGGATTCAAAATTATAGGAATTTAGCATGCATTTTGTGAAAAAGGTGAAGATTTGAAATTTGCATCCAGGTTGTGGATGCATATTAAAAAGTAACGTCTTTTTGAACGGACGTTGATTTATCAAAGGATTTGGCGTCCGGTTGATGGACGCAAATTTCTGAGAACGCGGTCGCCTAGGGGACTGGGACTTGAAGAACGCAGTAGCCTTGGCGACCGCGATCAGGGTGGGTAGAAAATTTAGGTTTTTCATGAAATTGGCGTCTGGCGTCCAGCCGTGAATTCAAGAATTGGAGTCCAAGAGGCTAACGTGAATTCAAAAAAGGTCCTAAAAAATTTGAGAAAAACCTAGAAAAATTTGGAAAAATAGGGAAAAATATAGGAAAGTTGGATAATCAAGAAAAATGAGAAAAACCACTCTAATAAGTTGATTTGAGGGTCAATTTAGGGAACTATAAAGTGATAAGAGATGTACTCAAAATGATGTTAGTTTTGACGTGTCTCCAGGAGCTATTAGCCATCGAAAATAACAAGAATCATATTTAATATATATATATATATTCCTATTATTTTCGACGGATAATAGTTCTGCCCAAAATTCATCCCCAATTTAAGACATATTTAGGATATAATTATTTTCGAGTGAAAAGGTTCTTTTTTTCAACGAACAATCCTTACGTTCCAAATTCGTCGTAAATTAGGGACGAATTTGGGATGGAATTACCGCCGTTGAAAATCCATCCCAAATTAGCGCGCCAAAGCTGACCTTCTTCATGTCCTCGAAGGTTGCTGTGGTCGAGGGAGGGGCAACGAGGAGGTGGGGGAGTCTTCGTCAAGTGATGATGAGGGGGGTAGCTAGGAAGCCGAAAACGAAGAGGAGGAAAGCTTAGTCGAGGACTGCAAGCGAGGTTAGTTTGTTGTTGGAGTTGGTTTCTATTTTCCTTCTCGGGCTCGCCAACGTCCACCGTTCCCCATTCCTCTCCCATCGCTAACCGCCCCCCGACACACATTTTATTTTTATAGAAATGGGGCGAAAAAGGAGGGGTAAAAATGTGAAATTGCCACATCCCTTCCCAACCCCGACTACGCGAAGAACCCTCACAGGTTCCTAGCAAAGGGCTCGGATAGAGCCAGGTAGAGAGGGGTTGGGAGGGCTCTGTAGAAGTATTCATCCTTGTGAGAGAGAGAGACACATACACACACACACACACACACACATACACACACACATAGACACACACACACACACACACACACACACACACACACACACACACACACACACACACACACACACACACACACACACACACACACACACAGAGAGAGAGAGAGAGAGAGAGAGAGAGAGAGGTTGGGGGGCTGTAGAAGTTGTCATCGTCTACTATGGGAGTTGTTAGTACAGTCAGAGGCATGCAAAGGGGCGATGGCGGGGGTGGGTGCAGGGAAGGCCCGGACAGGATGGGCATGGATCAGGAGGGAGGGGAGGGGGACGGGATAGCAGGGGAGGGCATGAGAGGGGAGGCGAAGAAGGTGAGGGGACTGCCAGGGGGTATGGTTCTAGAAGTGGGAGCAGAGGTGGGGAGAGGGGAGGAAGGGGAGGGAGAGTTGGGACAGAATTGTATCCGTCTGAAATCAATCCCTAATTTGGGACGGATTTGGAACGGAGGGATTTTCCATCGAAAACAATAAGAATATTTTTGATGGAAAGTACTTCCGTCCCAAATCCGTTAGAAATTAGGGACAAATTTGTGATGGAACTGTAAGCCTTTAGAAATAACAAGAATCATATTTAAAAAATATATATTCCTATTATTTTTGACGGATCATTGTTCTGCCCCAAATCTGTCCCGAATTTAGGATGGATTTGGGATGGAAGTAGTTTCAGTCGGAAATAGTCTTATTTTTTCAGACGAAAAATCTTTCCATTGCAAATCCGTGCCAAATTAGGGACAAATTTGGGATGGAATATCTCTGTCAAAAATCCATCCCAAATTTACGTGACGAACCTGACCTTCTTCATGTCCCTAAAGGACATAGGACGTGGTCGAGGGAGGGGCAACGAGGAGGTGGGAGAGTCTTCGTCAAGTGGTGATGAGGGAGGTAGCTAGAAAGCCAAAAATGAAGAGGAGGAAAGCTCAGTCAAGGACTACAAGCGAGGTTAGTTTGTTGTTGGAGTTGGTCTATGTTTTTCTTCTCGGGCTCGCCAACGTCCGTCGTTCCCCGTTCCTCCCCCATCGCTAACCCCCCCCCCCCCCCCGCCCCCACGTGCATTTTTTTTTAGAAATGGGGCGAAAAAGGAGGGGTAAAAATGGGAAATAGCCACACCCCCTCCCAACCCCCACTATGCAAAGAACCCTCGCAGGTTCCCAACAAAGGGCCCGGATAGTGCCAAGTAGAGAAGGGTTAGGAGGGCACTGTAGAAGTATTCATCATCGTGAGAGAGAGAGAGAGAGAGAGAGAGAGAGAGAGAGAGAGAGAGAGAGAGAGAGGTTGGGGGCTATAGAAATCGTTGTCGTCTACTATGGGAGTTGCTAGTACAATCAGAGGCATGCAGAGGGGCAGTGGCGGGGGTGGGTGCAGGGAAGGCCTAGAGGGTATGGGCATGAATCAGGAGGGAGGGGAGGGGGACAGGATAGCATGGGAGGGCGTGAGAGGGGAGGCGGAGAAGATGAGGGAAGTGTCAGGGGTATGGTTCCAGAAGTGGGAGCGGAGGTGGGGAGAGGGAAGGAAGGGAAGGGAGATTTGGGATGGAAGTACATCCGTTTAAAATTCGTCCCTAATTTGGAATGGATTTGGAATGAAAGGACTTTGCGTCTAAAAAAATACGAATATTTTTTATCGAAACTATTTTCATCCCAAATCTGTCCCAATTTAGGGACAAATTTGTAACGGAACTATGAGCCATCGAAAATAACAAGAATCATATTTACAATATTTATATTCCTATTATTTCCGATGGATAATAGTTCTATCCCAAATCCGTCCCTAATTTAGGACGGATTTGGGACGGAAGTAGTTTCGGTCAGAAATATTCTTATTTTTTCATACGGAAAATCTTTCCATTGCAAATCCATCCCAAATTTGGACCTTCTTCATGTCCCCAAAGGGCATATGACGTGGTCGAGGGAGGGGTAACGAGGAGGTGGGGGAGTCTTCGTTAAGTGATGATGAGGGAGGTAGATAGGAAGCCGAAAACGAAGAGGAGGAAAGCTCAATCGAGGAGTGTAAGCGAGGTTAGTTTGTTGTTGGAGTTGGTCTCTGTTTTCCTTCACGAGCTCGCCAACGTCCGCCCTTCCCTATTCCTCCCCCATTACTAACCCCCCCTATTTTTATAGAAATGGGGTGAAAAAAGGTGGGATGAAAATGAGAAATAGCCACACCCCCTCCCAACCCCCACTACGCGAAGAACCCTCACAGGTTCCCAGAAAAGGGACCACATATGTTGTGTATGTGGTTGTGATGATGTCTAACTATGACTCATTATTCAGTTTCTCAGTCATAAAATATATGTAATGAATTCAGATTCTCTGAGGAAATTAAGATTGAATTATTTTCCATGAAAATTTGGCTAAGTGTCAAGTTTGTAGGTCGACAGGATGAAGCGAAGGTCGACAGGATAACTAATGGGCAGGTTCCAAGAATAACTGGAAACAGAACCATGTTATCATCCGGTCGACAGGAGAGGAAGTCCAGGTCGACATACTCAAAATCCTAGGCCTTCATCCAGAAGGGCTTCCTGATCATGTTGATAGACTCCCAAAGTCTGTTAAAGCCCGATCGGCAAGACTTGCTATCTAGAACCCACTGTAAAGGGCTAAGTCTAAAGTTTCGGTCGACAGCCTCTTTGATCCGGATGACACACGCTTCATCCAGAACACATTGCAAAAAGCAAAATGTGAACTTCTGGTCGACTGGCTCCTTGATCCGATCAACAAGCTCCTTGATCCTGTCCACGGATATAGTTCTTCTACTCATTTCTTTCCTTTTGGACGCCCTAAATGCTTATATAGGGCCTTGTAGAAGCTGTGCTTCGACCCTCACACATGGCATCAAGGAATACTCACACAAAAGATGCATTTCCGTCATCCACACATGATGGAGACATGCTGATCGGGCTTCGTTCCCAGATGCCTAAGCATAATCGGTCGACTAGTTCGACTGAATCAGTCGACCTCTGTTCACTTTTGAAGACTTCCAGAATGCTTGCTTTGTATTGTTGACCAGTTCGTCTGAATCGGTCAACCTTTGTTCACTTCTGAAGACTTCTAGAAGCCTAACCTTCAATAGGTCGACCTTTGAAGAATCGTTAGTCGACTTATACCCTGTAGTAAAGTGGCAGACAATGTACTTTAGTCCTCTTTCTAAAGCATTGAATTTGATCTTACCTCTAACATTGTAGATCAAATTCCTTGTCATATGACATCAGTTTTCTGCAATACCACTCAGTAACCAGGTTAAACCAATGAAGACAATATAAATGAGAGCATGTGATATTAAAAAGCTTTAATATGCTTTAAGCACCTATTTGTTACCCTTACATAGATATTTTGTCAGCCTTGTATATCTATTTGTCACCCTTACACAGTTTTACTTATTTTCGCCCTTGTCTACCTATTTGTCACCCTTAAATAGATATTTGTCCGCCTTGCGTACCTATTTGTCACCTTTACATAGTTTTGCTATTTTTCGCCCTTATATAGCTATTTGTCACCCTTAAGAACTTATTTGTTATGCTTAAATAGATATTTGTCCGTCTTGTATAGCTATTTTTCACCCTTACACTGTTTTGTTATTTTTGGCCCTTATACAATTATTTGTCACCCTTAAGCACCTATTTGTTACCCTTAAATAGATATTTGTCTGCTTTACATAGCTATTTGTCACCTATACAGAGTTTTGCTATTTTTCATTCCTATCTAACTATTTGTCACCCTTAAGCACCTATTTGTTTCCCTTACATAGATATTTGTCTGTCTTGTATAGCTATTTATCACTGTTACATAGTTTTTCTATTTTTCACCTTTGTCTACTTATTTGTCACTCTTAAGCACCTATTTGTTACCCTTAAATAAATATTTATCCTCCTGGTATAGCTATTTGTCACCCTTATATAATTTTGCTATTTTTTGCCCTTGTCTATCTATTTGCCACCTTTAAGCACCTATTTGCTTAATAAACAAATATTTGTCAAGACAAGTATGCCATAATCTGAGGAGGAGGACCTGAAATTGTTTAAGATCTTGCATTTCCAAAGGTAATGAGTTTAGCCCCAATTTGGGCTCTAAACATATTACAATCATCCTCACTAAATGTCCATGATGTCTCCCTCTTCCTTGACAATACATCAACATATTACAGTACATAAATTGCACAGTTTAGGCTTCCATCTGACTATTGGGGACATTCGTTGTTGAACACAAGGTCCCATTCATCAACTCCCTCGAATGTCCCATATTTCTTTAGTAAGCCCCGTGCATCTGCAGCCTACAAATGAAATATTTGACATTATTAAGGAATAATTTGCTAGACACATTATAAATATCTTTAATACATATACATGGATAAGAAAAAGTACCCATTTTCTTGTAGTGGCATCATGGATGGCCATACCTCTCATGGAATTCTATGAGACAAAGCGACGATTCTCCGTGTCAACAACAAATAGATGTCAGTGATTACTTGAGTGTAACACGAAGAATAAATACTTGTTCTCATGTAGTTGTGATAATTTATCATTCTCGTAGTAGCACTGCAACAATTCCCTAGTTTTTTCGTTGTTGGCCACTGTCTGACTGTCGATGTGATTCACTACAATGGTGGGAAAACAAACCCACCGATGAAAGAGACTAGATTCATTGCATCTTGAGTGGAAGAGGTACATCATGGCATCGATCACCTATAAATAATCATGATTCTCTTAGCAGTAGAAACACAAGTTCAAGGTAGGGCGAGGCGTAAAATTGCACAATTAATGAAAGAAAGTATCGTATCATCCGTCATCTGGCCGTATAACAGATGAATGACATGATGTCTTCTCAAAACAATCTCGTTTGTCAATTCAAATATGGGGGCACTATATTGGACAAAAAGTTTCATAATAGTCAAAGTAAGGTGAATCAGGATAATTACTAAAACTAAGAGAGGGCAACTTACTCAATATCCCCTAAGGCACAATCAATAATGAATTTATTCACAATATTATTATCTCTCAGATTCAGCCAGCCTTTGCAAATCTAATCACTCCGTAGGAGCTTTTTCATCGGGTCAGCTTCATCTCCCTTCTACATTTATGCCAATATATCAATCTTAGATTCAATACTACAAGAAGTAAGATCAATGTAGACTCACCTTCTTCTTCCCTCGTACTATTTTCTTTGCAGGTGCCCTTGGTTTCCTCAAGAGATTCAACCCTTTGCACTTCCTCTCCAGGGGCCTTGGAGGTGGGACATCGGCGGCAATGTCCACCAAAATGTGACGGATAATTTGGTTAACATTTTCAGCCCCTTGCACTTCCTCCCCAAGAACATCTACCGGAGGTGGCACAATATCATCCGTCAGCTATTCGACGGACGTTGCAGGTGGGACATTGGGCATAATTTCCTCAACACTTTTAGCCCCTTGTACTTCCTTTTTAGGGGCTGCCTAATGTGGCTCCAGATCATCCGCCATCCGTTCGAAAGTAGGAGGCAAATTTTCCTCAACATTTTGAGTCCCTTTCACTTCCTCTTTAGGGGCTGCATCAAAGACAATGTTTTCCAAACTAGCATGCGTATGTTCCTCAACATTGTGAGCCCCTTCCACCCTAGTCAGAAAGAAGGCCCTTATTTCCTCAATTAGTCTCTAGTGGATCTTCAATGTAGCTGCAATATCCTGCAGCATAGATGTAGAGGGAGCTGATGGACGTCACCTCATCACGAGGTCGGGTCATCATCTGACCACCGTACACCATGTCCCTTTCGCTTGGCTCAATAAGGAGCTCTTCGGTCATGATGTGAAACCACCTATGGACCTATATTGCAAGCAATCAAGTTGAGCAGCGGACTCACACTAGCGAACTCACTTGCGTGGCGCACACTAGTGCCCGTAGGTGACTCGGCGATGATGGAGAGGGTCCGAGGCGGGACCTTGATGCTCCAATGGTTGGCTAGCTTGGGGAGAACCCCAAATGGGCCAGGGATGCCCAACTCACAGGTGGCCAGCACACGCCAAGAGCGTGGGTTAAGTGGTTGCTCTCTCAACTCGCCCGTGGTGGTCACTCACGTTAATAGCAATTTGGGCCGAGCTCTCACTCTCCGTCCGACGAAGCAACATCAATAATACTAGGCTAAGCAAGTGATTTAAACCAGCCAAGAAGGGGGGACCGAGACTCACCTAGCCAACGTGAAGACGCCGACTCCGACCGGAGACGGGGGCGAGCGGGGAGGCGAGGGTATGCACCCGCACGCCACGTCGGTGTCACTTTGACCTGAAATTGAAATGCTACACCACTACACCTCTCGCAGGAGGGGGGATCTCGGGGTAGGGATTTATGTGATTATAACCAATACTACCTCCACGCAGGGAGGGACCTTCAGCCGGTCAAGCGGGGCAGGGAAAAATCGAACTCGAAGCTATAAAGGGAGCCGATGCCGGTTCTGTCCGCTTCCAACGAATCTGGACAGACAGTCAGAGTTGATGACGTAGAGGCCGCTCCTGAATTTTGTTGATGACGAGGCCAGCTGGAATTTCTTCATAGCTAGATCAGGATGACGTCAGAATTTTGATGATTTCTTTGGTTTTCGGTGCTAGTCGGGGCAGAGACACGAATAGGAGCTCAGGTCGCTGGTCTAGACTGTCACTGCACCTCAGCAGCAGGAAGATGATGGTACCACGGGCGCTTCGGAACTCCAATTTGAGCATGGCAGCTACCGATGGATTCATTGTCGAGTCCTCTAGAGGAATAAATTGATAACTCTTGATTCCGGGTGCCAATCAGAGTTCCGCTTCCTGATCCTGGAAGTCGATAGGTCGAGGAAGAAGTTTGTAGAAGAACACTCACCCAGATTCACGCTAGAATTGCCTTGGAAGAGCTTCCACTCAGGTTCTGGTCCTCTGCCTGAGAATTCTTGCGCAGTCGTAGTAGATCGTCTCTTCCGAGCAGCTCCAATCTTGGAAGTCGGCGGGACCACCACCATTGGAAAGCTGACTAGGAGATGCTTCCAACGATATATGGTATGCCCTCTGAAGCTTCCAGGCGAAGACGTGGCAGCCTCTGCAACTAGGCACTCCTCTGCTACCAGTGAACTGAAAACTGTAGGTTGAAGATGATGGGGGGAAATGGGGTATATGGGAGGGGAAGTGGGGGTGGATGAGTGTGGGGAGAGCCCTGGCTGTGAGGGGGTCTAGGAGGGGGTGTTTCAAGGTGTGGATGGAGAAGAATGGGGTCTGGAAGGTGGTGTTTGCAGTGGGTGAGAGAGGAGCTGCGAATTTGGGATGGGTGGGGGAGAGGGAAGGAGAGTTCTCTCTCCAAAGTTTGAAAATGGACCAATGTGGTTAATGGTGCTTTGGGGATGGGAATGGTTGTGTTGGGGAAGGGAAGGGGTGCTTGGGGAGTGGGGAACTCTTCCTTGGGAGATGAGAGGGTGCTTAGGGAAGGGGATTGGGTAGTTGGTGGTTGGGTGGTGGAGTATGGATTGGTGGATGGTCTCTTGGGACTAGGGGTGAAGTAATGAGGGTTGGGGTAGTTGGGAGGATGAGTAATAAGGGGAGGGGAAGGGTTGATGATGTGGAGGAGAGAGAGGGAGGGGAGGAGAGAGAAAGGGGTGCCCTCCTCCTTGAAGAGAGAGAGAGAAGAGAGAGAAGTGAGATAGAGAGAGAAGGGGAATCCACCCCAATAGAGAGAGAGAGAGGTTTGGAGAATCCACTCCAATATGACACTAGAACTCACTTGATTTAAATTGATCATAAAAGGTTGT
This sequence comes from Amorphophallus konjac, assembly GCA_022559845.1. NCBI lineage: Eukaryota > Viridiplantae > Streptophyta > Magnoliopsida > Alismatales > Araceae > Amorphophallus > Amorphophallus konjac. The sequence continues at coordinate 360,030,663 of CM040122.1, forward strand.
TACAAATGAGAGAGGGGAGGGACTATTTATAGACTCCATACTTTTCCTAAGACCAAAATAGCCCTGACAAACAAGTAAATGACCAAAGCAGTCCAAGGGTGGGGCGCCCCTGGGCCTAGCCCATTAGTTGGGCCCATTAGCCTATCAAACCAACCATATGACAACTAACTTAGGAAAATGACTCACTAACCTAGGTACATGACTCAAATAAAGGGAAAATTACATAGTTTATGACTCAAAGAAAATATGAAAATTACATGACTAGACTCAGAAACACATGACTAACACAATGGCGCTTGTCGACGAACAATCTGAGCCCATAAAAATGTGGAGGGGAAAGAGATGCCCCCATCATACCCCCGGGGTGGGGAAAACTCGACCCCGTCGAGTATGGGTCCACCGGGGAAGTAGTACACCAAAATGCGGCTCCGGGCGAACCACGATCTCCAAACTCAACCCGCGTCCATAGCCGGGGAATGGCGCTTCAGCTTTTCAAAGTGGCTCGGACACACCCTCTTGCTGGCTATGAGGTCTTGTTTGCCTAGTATTGCCGCCGTATGCTCACGTCGGGCTCTCAGGATAATTTGTGGTGGCACTCCAAGGGTGTCTCTCGCAAGGATAGGTGTAAGCTCAAGGCACTCACTAGGATCCACCGCGGTGCCCTTAGAGGGTGCCGGATCCGCCACGTGAGAAATGGGGTGAATCCCAAAACACATAGGTAAGTCCAACCCGCATGCCGGGTTGCCAAAGCCCCTCGGAACTTGGCAAGGTCCAAGTCCTCGTGCCCTCAAATTAGAGGTGACCCTAGGGTAGAGCAACTCTAAAGTCATCATCACCAAGTTGCCAACTTGGAATTCCAAGTGGCGCTCATGAGTTTTTGCCCGCTTCTTGTGAATCTCACCGCTTGTTGCTTGACACTTGCTTGGATGCACATGCCATGCACTAGGATGCGGTGTGAGTGGACAATGTGTGGTATGCAAAGGTGGTCAAGGACAACCACATATAGACCTATCGTGCATTGATGTTATGAAGACTTTGAATGATTTGGGACGACCGGGGCATGCATAAATGTCCCTCTCATGTGTAGGTATGATAAGTGCCGGAGGACCCGGACATCCATGAATACTCCTAATATGCTTAAGACTCATGATGAATGAAGGTGGACCATTACATCCGAATATGGACCACTCATGCTTCCTACTTGATATGTGGGTGATATGAATGAATGGACCCGACTTATGAATCATGTCAAGTGGTGCGGTATGCCTAGGCACATGCATTCCTATCCTAGAGATAACTTCCATGTGCATGGTTGTGGGGTGGCCCTTGAGCTTCCACTCGTATGGATCAAAGGGATCTAAGAAGGGGGACATCATGGAGTGGGCCAATTCATCAATCCCAAGGTGTATGTTGCCGAAGGTCAAGGCTCCCTTGGTGTAACCCGATTCTAGGATGTGAGGGGTTTGGGTTAACATGGGCGGTAAGGGTAGGGTAAGGTGGGTGGTGAATAAGGTGAGTGGGTTACATAGAGATCTAGGTTCTCATAGGAAAGGGTCAAAGGGATCATGGTAAGGGTCACCTAGATAGGGGTACTCCATGTCCTCAAGATCCTCATATGGTGGTGAGTCGCCCTCTTCTAGTGAAATGGTTGGGCCGGTGTATGGGGTGGGTTAGTTGGTCAAGGTTCTAGGAATCACAATGGTAGGGGAGTGGACCGGGATGGGCTCTTCCACTATGGGGAGAAGGAAAAGGAGGTCACTAGTGTAGCAACTAATAGTGCAAACCGAGGTGATAGACCCAATGCATGGATGGATGAGGTCAAGGCTCTTGGGTCGGTCCGCCCCTAGGGTCAACAAAGAAGTCAAGTCTAATTGCCACTCTAGACCTTTGAGGAGATCATCCCAACCTTCTACCTCATAGTAGGATTGGATTATGGTGTGATAGGAGTGGAGGGGGATAATTTGGGATGGATATCCCAAAGGTGAGAGAGGTGGGGGTGAGCTAGGAAGGGTGGGTCCTCGTTTAAGCCATAGGAGTATGGCCTCACTCATGGTGGGGGTGCCAAGTGTGTGGATGTGTGGCTCGTGAGGAGTCGGACTAGGGAAGAATGGTGGGATTGGGGGCTCTTGAATTTTCACAATGGTGGGAGGTGGATCCGGATTGACATCCTTCTCTACTTGAGTGTGTATGTGGGCCACAACTACGAATGCTAATGTGGTATGAGAATCTATGGTGGGCGGTTTTGTGAAAGCCGGTGCATGACGCACTCGGGGTGGTGGGCAAGGGTGGACTTGGGTTGGGATAGGAAGGGGAAGTAGTGGAGGACTAGGTTGGGGAAAGATTGGTGTAGGTAGCGGGAGGTGGGTTGGGTGAGGGGGTTTAGGTTGGTTGACCTTGGGAGGTGCATCTTTCTTTGGGGGTGAGGGAGGGATAGTGGTGGGGTTCAAGGGGGCTTGTGGGATATGGGTTTGGTGGGGGAATTTGGGTTAGGGGGTTGTGGTCGTCATGGGCCTAGGTAGAGGGGTGGTCATGGGGCCCAATTGGGTTTGTGGAGCTATGGTTATGGTGAGGACTTGTAGGTAGGGTGTAGATGTGGTGGTCGGGATAGGATAGGTGGGAAGTGGTGGGGAATGGAGGATTAGGGTCTTGGGTTGGCCAGGAGGGGGTGAAGGAGTTGAAGTGTCACGCCCCGAGCACGGAAGGAACCCGGAGATGCGTGACGAGTTTATATCGATCATGTCAATCAGAGCGTTAGTGTATTCAACACAAAGACAGAGTGCACAAAAGTAAAGATAACCCAATCCTTTATTCAATTACAACCTCAAAGGACTTCTATTACAAACCACTTAATGAAAGTGCTAAGACTCAATAAAAGGAAAAGTACAATGGTTGACTCAAGAAATTAGAAAGACAAGATTAGTAGACGCTTGGATAGACGGAGTAGCTCTAGTCTCTTCACTCTTGACCTTCCCCATCCGATTGAGTCTCATCATCGGACTTACCTGAAAAATAAGGGAAAACACTAGATGAGCGAACGCTCAGTAGGAATTATATCTCAAGAGCTAGCTTGCTTTAAGTAAATTACATGTTACATGAATGCAATAAAGCTATGCATGTTTGCGTAAGACGACAAGAGAGAGAGAGAGAGTATAACAAGAGATAATTGAGTGAACTAGCATGTCTTTCAAGAACTTATATCAATAAATGTCAAGATATTCAAGCAAGTATATTCATCATGTCATGTCGGGAAGTGCCTATCATGTTTCAAGCAAGTATATAAATACCCGTTCCGGGTCACGCAAGTCACGTCATGTCAAGTCGAGTATGAGATTATGGAATGTCTAATCAAGCTAGTCATACACTTCGGTACAATGTCATATCGTGATCATTACAACTCCCATGGGCACTAGTACTTTTGGGTGCTCCTCCCAAGACCAGATCGGGCCCTATATGCGTAGGCATTGATCGTGTATTTTTCGACATCCACTAAAGTTATAGCCAATGTGGAATTTCAAGGAACAAACTTGTATTAACTTTTAAGGTAGATCTTGTGGAATAGCATTTCAAGGATTTGAACATGTGGTATAATGATGATAATAACGGTGTAATCATGATTATCGATAAACTAGGTGGAATGGGCTCCCTTACTTGGGTGCCATGACAATAAGAGTAAGCGCCCACATGAACATGGTCGCCTGTTCTTGTACATGATAAGACATGATAGAATTAGTGTACACAAGTACGGTACAGTATTCTTAAAGGATATGAATGGTATGGATTACCCATCCCATTATTTCAAGAATATTCTCACGGCATACAAACAGCATGTCGTGAGGGCCGGCACATCATGTTTCTTTAGAGTGATATGGCGATTAAATAGTGTCATGGGTTTTAATGGTACAACCAGCTCGGCTGCTTTGAGGGAATCCAAAGCTAGCGGAGTCTTACGGAGGTCTCTATGATAAAGTCACCAGTCCGAAGGAACGGAATGTCCCGCGGAGGGTTCATCTATCATCGAGAGATAGTGGGTAATCGATAAAAATAACGTGAAACGTGGGACTATATTCACAGAATGGAGTATAGTGCCTTAGCAATTAACTCACTTACAGTGGGTTATAGGAATCCGTGAAATCAGTAAATCAATAAATTGACGCCTCTTATTAAGTCTTCTTTTCAGGAATTGACGCCTTTGGCTAGGTCGTCAATTCCTAATAAGACGACTATTCACGCCGTCGTTATATCCATAATAATTTTTAAAACATTCAAAAATTTCAGATATTATATAAATGATGACTTAGGTTAAGTCTTTAATTCAGTGAATAACGCCTTAGTTACAGGCGTCTTATATAAAACTGACGGCATGGTATATATCGTTATTTCAATAATCAAGTGGATTTCACCGGGTATCTCACTAAGTTGACGCCTATGGGTGAGGGCGTCCATTCAATTGACGACATGGACATGGTCGTTATTTCATATGAACAGAGGCAGAATTTTGAGCCATATTCAAACATGATTCTAGAGATATGAACAGAACGAAAAAAATAGGAAAAATTTATCAATATGATCATGCATTAATTATTACATCAAGGTTCAAAGTTATTAAATTTTGAACAGGGGTATTTATTAATTACCTATGCATTTGACGACTGTATGCATGGTCGTCCGTTTTAATTGACGCCCTGTTATGGGTCGTCAATTCCATTTATGCTGTATACTGAGAAATTTCATTCTGGAAAACGAAATCCGTAACTACTGCATAAATCTACATACCTATATGCATGTATTAACTTTCTTAACTATAGAATTTTACTAAGTCTTGAGAAAACCTACCTTGGTGACGATCTGGTTGATGGAACGTGAAGAATATATATATATGAAGGTTTGATCACAACGATACCCTGTTTGAAACAGAGTAACCGCGTAGAAGGAAGCAGCTTGTTCTAACAAAATCAGTGAAGAAAGACTATAGCCTTCAAACCTCCATGCAGCAAGGAGGAAGAAGGAAGGATGAAGAACAAGCAATGTTCTTCACGCAGTAACGACAGCAGCTCCTTCTCGTTGCAGACAACCTGCAGAAGAAAGATGAAGAACCATCAATGTTCTTCACGTTCTCTTCAATCAGGTTGAAGAGAAAGAAGATGAAATTCCTACTATTGGATGGAGGGGAAGAAGAACAGCAGCAATAGAGTTTTGATGAAGAAAAGAGCCTTCAGGGTGGCTCGATGGGAGGGGTATTTATAGGTTTTCAGGAACCCAATAAGGTTAGAATTCGATTAGAACTAAAATTTCCTTGATAGAGTCCTTACTAAACTTGATTATACACGTAGCAAAATCTTAAAACTTACCCCAGATCATATCCTCGTTCGAACATAACACAAACGGAAAGTTTGAAATTGACGCCTCATGTTGAGGCGTTATTTTTAAATTGACGCCCACACATGAAGTCTTCAATTCTTTCCCTTTAATTCTTTCGGGATTTTTATCTTTTTTTCTGGATGTGATATAGGTGAGAAATTTTAAGGGAATAAAATTTTCATTTTTCTCTATTTTTTCATATAATTAATTTTCTACAATTCTTTAATGGAAAAATCGACACTATTCATTTTAGAATAAAATAACGACTTATATCAAGTCGTTTCTTTTTGAATTCACGACATTGTCATAGGCGTTTCTTACATTTTGGCATTTTTTATGCCCCTGGAAGAAGCAAAATTGTGTTTATACCCTAGAAATCTCTATCTATATGTCCTTTCTTATACTATTTACACTTTAACTAATTAACGACATACTCTATGTCGTCTTTTTAAAATAACGCTTGCAGTAAGAGGCGTCAATTGCGTTTGGTAATTTTTCCTTAACCTCTAAAGGACCGATATTGTATATATGCCCATTCTTTTACCCTTTTATATATCTTTAATGTATTTAAATATTATATATATATATTTCTTCCTTCTAATAAGATTATAATATGGTAAATGTGGAATATTAAATTAGTAATAAAATATAAATTGACATTTTCTTCAAAATTTAATGATTCTTAATTTAATTAAAATTATTTTTTGCATCAAATGGCTACTTAAAATAACATGTTATTCTTAAATTTATTATAATATAATGGTAAGGTCTATGAGTCCTTTTGTAAGACTTTTTAGTTTGCAAGAGGGTTATGTACAAGGTCCAGGCCTCGTTTAATTATTATATATTTATTTATTTTATTTTTTATTTGGACTTTCTAGTCCTTTAATTTACTAGGATTGCTACACCCTCCCCCACTTAAAAGAATTTGGTCCCCAAATTCAATCACATATAAACGTGGAGAGTGTAGAGTACATACCTTTTAGAATAAGTCTGGAAATCATTTCCTCATAGACTCCTCAGTCTCCCATGTGGCTTCGTGTTCTGAACATTTACTCCATTGCACCTTAACCATGGGAATAACTTTATTCCTTAACGTTCATACTTCGCGATCGAGGATCTTCATGGGCTTTTGTTCATAGGTGAGATCCCTTTGAATCACCAGGTCTCCATGATCAATGATATGTGACGGATAGTACACATATTTCTTCAACATGGATACGTGGAATACATTATGAATTTCGGACAATTGAGGAGGTAAAGCGACGCGGTAAGCAACCTCGCCAACTCTTTCTAGTATCTCAAAAGGTCCGATAAACCTTGGTGTAAGCTTGCCCTTAACACCAAATCTCCTTATTCCACGTCCAGGTGATATCTTGAGAAATGCGTGATCTCCGACTTAGAATTCAAGATCTCTTCTTCTTGTGTCAGCATAAGCCTTCTGTTTAGACTGAGCAACTTGAAGTCTTTCTCTAATCAACTGAATCCTTTCAGTGGTATCCCTTACCATGTCTGGACCTAATAGTTGTTTCTCGCCAACTTCGTCCCAGCATAAAGGCGATCGGCAACTCCTTCCGTATAAAGCTTCGAAAGGTGCCATTTGTATACTTACCTGGTAGCTGTTATTGTATGCAAATTCAACCAAAGGTAAGTGACCATGCCAGCCTCCACCAAAATTAATGATGCAAGCTCTGAGCATATCTTCAACCACCTAATTGGTTCTCTCGGTCTGACCATCCGTTTGAGGATGAAAAGCTGTACTAAAGTGAAGTCTCGTCCCTAGCGAATGTTGTAGACCCTTCCAAAAGTGAGAAGTAAAACGGGGGTCTCTGTCAGACACGATTGAGATAGGTACTCCATATAACCTGACTATCTCCTTAATGTATAATGCAGCAAGAACATCAACTGACCATCGGCTCTTGATTGGCAAGAAATGTGCCGACTTGGTTAATCGGTCTATGATAACCCATATTCCATCATGTCCTCCTTTTGATTTAGACAGACCCATAATGAAGTCCATACCGATATCCTCCCACTTCCATTTGGGAATATCAAGAGGATGTAGCTTTCCTGCAGACTTTTGGTGTTCTGCCTTGACTTGTTGACACGTAAGACAACGAGACACAAAGTCTGCTACTTGTCTTTTCATATTGGGCCACCAGAAGGTCCTCTTCAAATCTTGGTATATTTTGGTAGACCCTGGATGAATTGTGTACTTCGATCTATGAGCTTCATCTAAGATTTTCTTCTTTAGCTCTGGACAATTTGGTATACATGTCCTATTCCGGAACATCAATCTTCCATCCGAGGCTATCTTGAAATCAGTTTGTTCTTCCATTTTGTCTTTGATTTCTACTAGTACGGGATCACTATCTTGAAGTCCTTGTATCTCGGATAGTAAGTCTGGCAGTATGCTCATATGAGATAATGTTACACACCTACTATCCTTGTCTATGCTTATATCAAGTTTAGAGAATTGTTCTAGCAACTTCCACTCCTGAATCATACAATTGGCTAATAGTGCTCTCGGCTTTCGACTGAGGGCATCGGCTACAGGATTACCCTTTCCAGGATGATATTGTATAGTGAAGTCGAAGTTCTTGAGATATTCTAGCCAACGTCTTTGCCTCATATTTAATTCCTTCTGAGAGAAGAGATACTTAACACTTTTATGGTCAGAGTATACAATAAACTACACTCCGTATAGATAATGTCTCCATATCTTTAGTGCAAACACTACCACAGCCAATTCTAAGTCATGGACTGGGTAGTTCTCCTCGTGCTACTTCAATTGGCGAGAAGAGTAGGCTATAACTCTCCCTTGTAGCATTAAAACACATCCGAGGCCAATGCCAGATGCATCAGTGTATACTTCGAATCTCTCGCCTTCAATTGGTAAAGCTAAAACCGGGGCAGTAGTTAGGTGATCTTTGAGAGCTTGGAAGCTTCTTTCACATTCCTCACTCCATTCATAACGGATCTCCTTGCGAGTTAGCCTAGTGAGTGGTACGGCGATCTTGGAGAAATCCTTGATGAATCGCCGATAGAAGCCCGCAAGACCTAAGAAACTTCAGATCTCGCTAGCATTGGTTGGTCTTTCCCAATTCCTGACAGCTTCAACCTTTGATGGATCTACGGATAAACCATCTTTTGATATAACATGCCCCAAGAAAGATACTTCTTCTAACCAGAATTCACATTTGCTGAGCTTGGCATATAACTGATTCATCCTCAATATTTGTAATGCAATCCTCAAATGCTCCTCGTGCTCTTCCTTGGTCTTTGAATAGATCAGTATATCATCAATGAAAACCACTATGAATTGATCTAGATGAGGCCTGAATATACTATTCATCAACTGCATAAAGGCAACAGGGGCATTTGTTAGTCCAAAAGGTATAACAACAAATTCATAGTACCCATACCTGCTTCTGAATGCGGTCTTATAAATGTCATCATCCTTGATCCTTAGTTGGTGATATCCCGACCTGAGATCAATCTTCGAAAAATACTTGGATCCAGATATTTGATCAAATAACGCATCAATTCTCGGCAGTGGATATTTGTTCTTGATAGTGAGATGATTCAACTATCGATAGTCGATGCATAACCTCATGGATCCATCTTTCTTATTTACAAATAGCACATGTGCTCCCTACGGGGAAGTACTTGGTCTAATAAATCCTTTCTTGAGAAGTTCCATCAATTGTTCCTTTAACTCCTTGAGTTCGGCGGGAGACATCCTATATGGTGCCTTAGAAACTGGACCAGCACTAGGGATCAAGTCGATGGTGAAGGCCACTTCTCTTTATGGGGGTAATCCAGGCAAATCTTCCGGAAACACGTCCGGAAATTCTTGTACAACTAGGATGCCTTCTAGCTTAGTCTCCTTAGTCTCCTTAATGGTGACAAACGCAAGGAAAGATACACATCCTTTCCTTATTAGCTTGTTAGCTAGGAGAGCTGAAATAAGAGGTGACTTGCTCTGGCTCTTGGGACAAGTATATGCTAATTCCAGGAATTCCTTGAAAGTAACCTTGCTATTTCGGCAATCCACAGTTGCCTGATACATGGATAACCAATCTGCTCCTAATATGACATCATATTCCTTTAAATCTAGGCATATTAGGTTGATAGGAAAATTTATACCCTTTACCAAGACTTCACAGTTCTGATAATGATGAGTAATATCGGTTTCGTTTCCGAGAGGAGTAGATAAAACTATTTTTATCCATTCCGGTTCCATAGGTAATGGATCAGCAAACCTCTTGGAAATAAAAGGATGCGATGCACCCGTATCAAATAAGACATGTGCAGACTTGGAACAAACTTTCAGTGTACCTTCTACCAGTCTGCCTTCGTCTTGTTCCGCCTCCTTAATAGCTTGGAGACGCGCATTCTTTGTCACCGGGCGCTTTCCGTCACCGGCTTGATCATTGAGTAGGGGACAGTTGGGAATCCGATGATCACGGCTCCCACAACGGAGACACGCTCCAAGTTTCCTCCAACATTCTTCGGCCTTATGTCCGACCTTGTCACAGTGTCTACACACCACTTTAGAAGGTGTGGTGGTGATGGAGAACGGCTTGTTAATCTTTTTGACTTTCTTCTCCTGAGAAGACTCTCCTCCGTTACTTGGCCTTTTCTTGAAATTGGGTTTGAAAGTGCCAGAGCTGGGAACATGCTCCTTCTTGTCTCTCCCACGGATCCTATCAGATAGTTCTGTGGCATCTTCTAGTAACTGACCTCGGCGTACCATCTCCGAATAGACCTGTATGTCCATCGGCGCCAGCTGTGTGATATATTAGGGTCTGAGCCCATTTAGGAATCTCCTAGCTTTCATCTTCTCGGTACTAACTAGATGTTTAGCATATCGAGACAACCTATAAAATTGTGTCTCATACTCAGCCACCGATAGTGAGCGTTGTTTAAGTGCGGCGAATTCAGAGGCCTTCTTATCCTGGACTCTGTCCGAAAAATATTTATTGTTGAAATGTTCGACAAACTCCTCCCAAGTAACTTGTCCTTGTTCTAATGTGGCTTCCACTGACTCCCACCAACAGCGGGCGTCCCTTTCCAATTGAAATGTTGCTAACATGACCTTCTCTTGGTCCGTGCATTGCATAACCCGAAAAATACATTCGGTCTCCCGGATCCAGTGCTCAACGTCATCCGGATCAGTGGATCCCATGAACTTAGGAGGGTTCATGTTCTTGAAGCTTTGGTGGAGATTTCCTGCCCCACGATGTGCACCTCCTTGTGCCACTTGTTGAAGTGCCTGGGTCATGCCTTGCAGAGTGCGTTGCATGTTGCGCCACTGGGCACATTCGGCAGCCATTTTCATACAATTACAATAACTATATTAATACGTGATGATGTTCAAAGGTTTTAATTCTAAGTTAACTTGACCCTTGGTTCTACCCAATCTCACCGGGCAAAGTTTAAACCTATCCTTGGACTTGGGTTTCCTAGGAATTGAATATCCTAGGCTCTGATACCACAAAAACTGTCACGCCCCGAGCGCGGAAGGAACCCGGAGATGCGTGATGAATTTATATCGATCATGTCAATCAGAGCGTTAGTGTATTCAACACAAAGACAGAGTGCACAAAAGTAAAGATAACCCAATCCTTTATTCAATTACAACCTCAAAGGACTTCTATTACAAACCACTTAATGAAAGTGCTAAGACTCAATAAAAGGAAAAGTACAATGGTTGACTCAAGAAATTAGAAAGACAAGATTAGTAGACGCTTGGATAGACAGAGTAGCTCTAGTCTCTTCACTCTTGACCTTCCCCATCCGATTGAGTCTCATCATCGGACTTACCTGAAAAATAAGGAAAAACACTAGATGAGCGAACGCTCAGTAGGAATTATATCTCAAGAGCTAGCTTGCTTTAAGTAAATTACATGTTACATGAATGCAATAAAGCTATGCATGTTTGCGTAAGACGACAAGAGAGAGAGAGTATAACAAGAGATAATTGAGTGAACTAGCATGTCTTTCAAGAACTTATATCAATAAATGTCAAGATATTCAAGCAAGTATATTCATCATGTCATGTCGGGAAGTGGCTATCATGTTTCAAGTAAGTATATAAATACCCGTTCCGGGTCACGCAAGTCACGTCATATCAAGTCGAGTATGAGATTATGGAATGTCTAATCAAGCTAGTCATGCACTTCGGTACAATGCCATACTGTGATCATTACAACTCCCATGGGCACTAGTACTTTTGGGTGCTCCTCCCAGGACCAGATCGGGCCCTATATGCGCAGGCATTGATCGTGTATTTTTCGACATCCACTAAAGTTAAAGCCAATGTGGAATTTCAAAGAACAAACTTGTATGAACTTTTAAGGTAGATCTTGTGGAATAGCATTTTAAGGATTTGAACATGTGGTATAATGACGATAATAACGGTGTAATCATGATTATCGATAAACTAGGTGGAATGGGCTCCCTAACTTGGGTGCCATGACAATAAGAGTAAGCGCCCACATGAACATGGTCGCATGTTCTATACATGATAAGATAGGATAGAATTAGTGTACACAAGTACGGTACACTATTCTTAAAGGATATGAATGGTATGGATTACCCATCCCATTATTTCAAGAATATTCTCATGCCATACAAACAGCATGTCGTGAGGGCCGGCACACCATGTTTCTTTAGAGTGACATGGCGATTAAGTAGTGTCATGGGTTTTAATGATACAACCAGCTCGGCTGCTTTGAGGGAATCCAAAGTTAGAGGAGTCTTACGGAGGTCTCTATGATAAAGTCACCAGTCCGAAGGAACGGAATGTCCCGCGGAGGGTTCATCTATCATCGAGAGATAGTGGGTAATCGATAAAAACAACGTGAAACGTGGGACTATATTCACGGAATGGAGTATAGTGCCTTAGCAATTAACTCACTTACAGTGGGTTATAGGAATCCGTGAAATTAGTAAATCAATAAATTAACACCTCTGATTAAGTCTTCTTTTCAGGAATTGACGCCTTTGGCTAGGTCGTCAATTCCTAATAAGACGACTATTCACGCCGTCGTTATATCCATAATAATTTTTAAAACATTCAAAAATTTCATATATTATATAAATGATGACTTAGGTTAAGTCTTTAATTCAGTGAATAACGCCTTAGTTACAGGCGTCTTATATAAAACTGACGGCATGGTATATGTCGTTATTTCAATAATCAAGTGGATTTCACCGGGTATCTCACTAAGTTGACGCCTATGGGTGAGGGCGTCCATTCAATTGACGACATGGACATGGTCGTTATTTCATATGAACAGAGGCAGAATTTTGAGCCATATTCAAACAGGATTCTAGAGATATGAACAGAACAAAAAAAAATAGGAAGAATTTATCAATATGATCATGCATTAATTATTACATCAAGGTTCAAAGTTATTAAATTTTGAACAGGGGTATTTATTAATTACCTATGCATTTGACGACTGTATGCATGGTCGTCCGTTTTAATTGACGCCCTGTTATGGGTCGTCAATTCCATTTATGCTGTATACTGAGAAATTTCATTCTAGAAAACGAAATCCGTAACTACTGCATAAATCTACATACCTATATGCATGTATTAACTTTCTTAACTATAGAATTTTACTAAGTCTTGAGAAAACCTACCTTGGTGACGATCTGGTTGATAGAACGTGAAGAATATATATATATGAAGGTTTGATCACAACGATACCCTGTTTGAAACAGAGTAACCGCGTAGAAGGAAGCAGCTTGTTCTAACAAAATCAGTGAAGAAAGACTATAGCCTTCAAGCCTCCGTGCAGCAAGGAGGAAGAAGGAAGGATGAAGAACAAGCAATGTTCTTCACGTAGTAACGGCAGTAGCTCCTTCTTGTTGCAGACAACCTGCAGAAGAAAGATGAAGAACCATACTATTGGATGGAGGGGAAGAAGAACAGCATCAATAGAGTTTTGATGAAGAAAAGAGCCTTCAGGGTGGCTCGATGGGAGGGGTATTTATAGGTTTTCATGAACCCAATAAGGTTAGAATTCGATTAGAACTAAAATTTCCTTGATAGAGTCCTTACTAAACTTGATTATACACGTAGCAAAATCTTAAAACTTACCCCAGATCATATCCTCGTTCGAACATAACACAAATGGAAAGTTTGAAATTGACGCCTCATGTTGAGGCGTTATTTTTAAATTGACGCCCACACATGAAGTCTTCAATTCTTTCCCTTTAATTCTTTCAGGATTTTTATCTTTTTTTCTGGATGTGATCTAGGTGAGAAATTTCAAGGGTATTAATTTTTCATTTTTCTCTATTTTTTCATATAATTATTTTTTCAAAATTCTTTAATAGAAAAATCGGCACTATTCATTTTAGAATAAAATAACGACTTATATCAAGTCGTTTCTTTTTGAATTCACGACATTGTCATAGGCGTTTCTTACATTTTGGCATTCCTTCATGCCCCTGGAAGAAGTAAAATTATGTTTATACCCTAGAAATCTCTATCTATATGTCCTTTCTTATGCTATTTATACTTTAACTAATTAACGACATACCCTATGTCGTCTTTTTAAAATAACGCCTGCAGTAAGAGGTGTCAATTGCGTTTGGTAATTTTTCCTTAACCTCTAAAGGACCGATATTGTATATATGCCCATTCTTTTACCCTTTTATATATCTTTAATGTATTTAAATCTTATATATATATATTTCTTCCTTCTAATAAGATTATAATATAGTAAATGTGGAATATTAAATTAGTAATAAAATATAAATTGACATTTTCTTCAAGATTTAATGATTCTTAATTTAATTAATTTTTTTTTTTTGCATCAAATGGCTACTTAAAATAACATGTTATTCTTAAATTTATTATAATATAATGGTAAGGTCTATGAGTCCATTTGTAAGACTTTTTAGTTTGTAAGAGGGTTATGTACAAGGTCCAGGCCTTGTTTAATTATTATATATTTTAATTTTTATTTAGACTTTCTAGTCCTTTAATTTACCAGGGTTGCTACATGAAGTGCTCCTTAGGCTTTGGTGATTCGAGTAGGAGGGGGAAACATATCTAGCCCTAAGTTGTTCCTTCATGTCCCCCCAAGTGGTGATGGAAGCTTCCCTTCTAAATATTCTTAACTCGACAATTTGCAACCAATAAGTTTAAGCTCGTTTGGTACGTGGCATTTTGGCAACCCAAGCATTTTCATCCTCGGACATCGGATACCAAGTGAAGTACTTGTCCAATGTAGCTTCCCAATCTAAATATTCTCTAGGAGAGGTTCCATCAAAGGCGGGAAGTGGGAGGGGGACCATTCTATCGTCCACCCTTGGGGTGGGCCCATTGTCACCTAATTGGGTAAGTTGACCTATTATGCTATCTAGGCGATCAAAGGCATTGTTCATGGTTCCCATGAGGTATTCAACATGGCCATGGAGGTTATGTGTGTTGGTGGTGGGCTTCTCTTGGGGGTTTAAACTCATGGAGAGGACCGATGGGTAAGGTCGGTATGAGGTGGCCATGCTAGGGGACAAAGAGATGCAACCGAGGACTCTAAATGCAGAAACATGCCCTAGGACAAACTTGATAGAGACAAGTTTTGAACCTGGCTCTGATACCACTTGATGTGAAACCACCTATGGACCTATATTACAAGCAATCAAGTTGAGCAGCGGACTCACACTAGCGAACTCACTTGCGTGGCGCACACTAGTGCCCGTAGGCGACTCGGCGATGATGGAGAGGGTCCGAGGCGGGACCTTGATGCTCCAATGGTTTGCTAGCTTGGGGAGAACCCCAAATGGGCCAGAGATGCCAAACTCATAGGCGGCCAGCACACGCCAAGAGCGTGGGTTAAGTGGTTGCTCTCTCAACTCGCCCGCGGTGGTCACTCACGTTAATAGCAATTTGGGCCGAGCTCTCACTCTCTGTCCGACGAAGCAACAGCAATAATACTAGGCTAAGCAAGTGATTTAAACCAGCCAAGAAGGGGGGACCGAGACCCACCTAGCCAGCGTGAAGATGCCGACTCCGGCCAGAGACGGGGGCGAGCGGGGAGGCGAGGGTATGCACCCGCACGCCACGTCGGTGTTGCTTTAACCTGAAATTGAAATGCTACACCACTACACCTCTCGCAGGAGGGGGGATCTCGGGGTAGGGATTTATGTGATTACAACCAATATTACCTCCACGTAGGGAGGGGCCTTCAGCCGGCCAAGCGGGGAGGCGAAAAACCGAACTCGAAGTTATAAAGGGAGCCGATGCCGGTTCTGTCCGCTTCCTGCAAATCTGGACAGACAGTTATTGTTGATGACGTAGAGGCCGCTCCTGAATTTTGTTGATGACGAGGCCAGCTGGAATTTCTTCGTAGCTGGATCAGGATGATGTCAGAATTTTGATGATTTCTTTGGTTGCCGGTGCTGGTCGGGGCAGAGACACGAACAGGAGCTCAGGTCGCTGGTCTAGACTGTCGTTGCACCTCAGCAGCAGAAAGATGATGGTACCACGGGCGCTTCAGAACTTCAATTTGAGCATGGCAGGTACCGATGGATTCGTTGTCGAGTCCTCTGGAGGAAGAAATTGATAACTCTTGATTCCAGGCGCCAATCGGAGTTTCACTTCTTGATCCTGAAAGTCGATAGGTCGAGGAAGAAGTTTGTAGAAGAACACTTGCCCAAATTCACGCTAGAATTACCACGGAAGAGCTTCCAGTCAGGTTCTGATCCTCTGCATGAGAAGTCTTGCGCAGTCGTAGTAGATTGCCTCTTCCGAGCAGCTCCAATCTTGGAAGTCGGCGGACGACCACCATTGGAAAGCTGACTGGGAGATGCTTCCAACGATATATGGTATGCCCTCTGAAGCTTCCAGGTGAAGACGTGGCAGCCTCTGCAACTAGGCACTCCTCTGCTGCCTGCGAACTGAAAACTGTAGGTTGAAGATGATGGGGGGAAATGGGGTATATGGGAGGGGAAGTGGGGGTGGATGAGTGTGGGGAGAGCCCTGGCTGTGAGGGGGTCTAGGAGGGGGTGTTCCAAGGTGTGGATGGAGGAGAATGGGGTCTGGAAGGTGGTGTTTGCAGTGGGTGAGAGAGGAGCTACGAATTTGGGATGGGTGGGGGAGAGGGAAGGAGAGTTCTCTCTCCAAAGTTTGAAAATGGACCAATGTGGTTAATGAGGATTTTGGGATGGGAATGATTGTGTTGGGGAAGGGAAGGGGTGCTTGGGGAGTAGGGAATTCTCCCTTGGGAGATGAGAGGGTGCTTAGGGAAGGGGATTGGGTAGTTGGTGGTTGGGTGGTGGAGTATGGATTGGTGGATGGTCTCTTGGGACTAGGGGTGAAGTAATGAGGGTTGGGGTAGTTGGGAGGATGAGTAATGAGGGGAGGGGAAGGGTTGATGATGTGGAGGAGAGAGAGGGAGGGGAAGGGTTGATGATGTGGAGGAGAGAGAGGGAGGGGAGGAGAGAGAAAGGGTTGCCCTCCTCCTTGAAGAGAGAGAGAGAAGAGAGAGAAGTGAGATAGAGGGAGAAGGGGAATCCACCCCAATAGAGAGAGAGAGAGAGAGAGGCTTGGAGAATCCACTCCAATATGACACTAGAACTCACTTGATTTAAATTGATCATAAAAGGTTGTTACAAAGGAGAGAGGGGAGGGACTATTTATAGACTCCATACTTTTCCTAAGACCAAAATAGCCCTGAGAAATAAGTAAATGACCAAAGCAGTCCAAGGGTGGGGCGCCCCTGGGCCTAGCCCATTAGTTGGGCCCATTAGCCTATCAAACCAACCATATGACAACTAACTTAGGAAAATGACTCACTAACCTAGGTACATGACTCAAATAAAGGGAAAATTACATAGTTTATGACTCAAAGAAAATATGAAAACTACATGACTAGACTCAGAAACACATGACTAACACAATGGCGCTTGTCGATGAACAATCCGAGCCCATAAAAATGTGGAAGGGCAAGAGATGCCCCCATCAGGTCACCTACATTTCAAATCACATCACTTCAGTTATTCATTAATGTTGTATAACAAAGAAGAAGTTTTTAGTACTCATAATACCTATTGGCCTCGCAAAGATCCAATGAAAAATTTTAATTTCTATCTACAAATGGCCCCCACTTAAATAGTCGAGGAAATGCCACCTGCCTTAGTGGCTGCCACACCAGTGTGTGCTCAAAAAACCAAACCTGTATTATGAAATACATCAAGCTATTTTAAAATGTAGTAGAATTAATGATTGACACATTAGTACACAACAAAAATAAAAAAACTTACAGCAAGTGCGGTAGAACAACCAAATATAAATGTATGGGCCTGGGATGCATCCCCGGCTCTTCTGTTAGCATGGCCAATTGTACCTGACCTTCGTTTCTGGACCGTTGACACTAATTACTCAAACTTGTGCATTATTACCTGTTGCACGGCAGCTGCTAAATTGTAATATGAAACTCTCTCAATGTCATCTAAGCTTGATAGCATCTGTTGTGGACAAGAATGCATCGACCGTGGGCAAAGGAAAGTGGACAATAGAAGTACAATCCACAGCCGAGCAGTGTCAGCTACATCCTGCTCTTCATTAGACTAAACAATTTGCTAGATGAGAGAGCACACTTTCTTCCGGTCAAATGTCGTTGCAAACCCAAATCGATGGTGCTAATTGGACTTCTGTTTTAAGGATCCATAATGTTGAACCGGATGGCCGGAGCAAGGTAATCCTAATATTATGGCCACATCTTTCACAATGAATGTGACCTCCTTAGTACCCATACGGAAGTGATTGCCTCCACTATGGCCACAAATTATCTCCTCCAATATTGTCATGTTGAAGGTGACAGGAGAAGCAATGTCAACATAAGGACCAAAGGGTGTCGTCCTCATTAATGACTTGTGCCATTCTCGAAATGTCATCTGATCCATATCCTTCATATAAATGTCCATAGAACACCGGGCAGAGATGACCTTTGTATTCACTACATTCAAAAAAATGTGTAAATAAGAAATTCAGTTAATTAACTGATCAAGAAATAGAAAAAATATTAATATTAAGATAAGGGTGACAAATGTATAAATAAGGGTGTTTAAGTGTGGTAAATAGGTGTTTAAGGGTGACAAATGTAAGAACATGGGTGACATATAGGTCTTTAAGAGTGATAAATAGGTAGATAATGGTGACAAATAATGTGATTGGGTGACAGAGGTGACAAATCTATAAAGAAGAGTGCCAAGTAGGTATTTAATGTTGACAAATACGGAGATAAGAGTGACAAATAGGAAGATAGTATAAGGGTGACAAATAAAGGGACAGGCTGATAATTCTAAAGGGTGACAAAATCTACATAAGTAGTACTACTGTCCCCTTATTTATGATTATATTTTTTTCATTTTATTTTTTATTACTATATTTTAATTAAATATAATATAATTTAATTAATACAGTATTTAAAATTTCTCATATATTAATTACTATTATTGTATCTAATTAATAATTTTCATTAATATTAATATAATTAATTAATTTTTTATTAATATCATTTTTATGATTTTATATTATAATAATTTTAAACATTTTAATTATTTTTCATAAACATTAAATTTATGATTCTATATTATCTTAAATTAATATATTATATAATCTTAAATTAATATATTAATTTAATTAATTTAATTATATAAATATAAATTATTATATTATTTTAATTATTATATTATTTTAATTTATCTGTTTAATAATTCTTATTAATACTACTTTAGTAATTATTTATTTTAATTAATAACATTTTTATTATTATATATATTAATTTTAAATATTTTACTTATTTTTTATTAATATCATTTTATTTAACATTAATTTTATAATTTTATATTATTTTAATTAATATATTATATAAATTTTATTCAATATTTAAAATTTTAAGAACTATATCAAATAGAAATTAAAAGATGACAAATAGATCGTTGAGGGTGACAAATAGGTAGATAAGGGTGACAAATAGGTCGATAAGGATGACAGATAGATCCGTAAGGGTGACAACTTAGAGGGTGACAAATGTTTCAACAAGGGTAACACATAGGGGTTTAAGGGTGACAAATAGATTGTTAAGGCTGACAAATAAGTCGATATGAGTGAAAAATAGATGGATAACAGTGACAAGTCAGAGGATGACAATCTTTTTAACAAGAGTAACACATAGGGGTTTAAGGGTGACAAATAGATCGTTCGAGATGACAAATAAATCCTTAAGGATGACAAAGAGCTGTATAAGTGTGACAAATAATGGGACAGTGTAACAATGCTACAAGGGTTACAATTGATTCAACAACGGTAACAAATAGGGATTTAAGGGTGACAAATAGATCTTTAAGAATAACAAATAGGTAGATAAGGGTGAAATAACAGGATAGGGTGACTGTGGTAAAATCTAGGGCCACAATTGTATAAACAAGGGTGGCAAATAGGTTTTTAAGGGTGACAAATAAGTGGAAAAGGGTACAACTATCTATCTAAATGTGATAGGTATATGAGGAAGTAAAATGAAGAAGGGTGACAAAAGACCTATCTAAGGGTGACAAATAGGTCGATAAGGGGAACACATAGCTATGTAAGGGAGATATAGAACCACCCTACCTTTAACTTCTCATCCTGAAGTGGAGGCCTTAGAAACCCTCGGTTCCTCAATTGTTTGTTCTTCGACCGTAGAAATCCTAGCTTCCTCAGATGCAGGTGAGACATCCCGTTTACGGGGGACGAAGCATTTCACGAGTGTCTCCTTTGACTCCATGGCTATCAGTGATGACGATGAGCTCGCAAATGAGAGTGATCGCACAACAAATAATAGAGACCTCGCAAATGGCTTGTAGGGGAGACGATAGCACCGCAAGGAATATGAGATGCTGAGCACAATAATTAACTACTTATATTTTACTTGCAATAGGCACACCGGGCACACTGCCTGTAGTGGTGGACTCGTCCGCCTAGCTGGCACAGCCGGCAGATGATGACAATAGTCATGAAATAGGCTATCATGGGGGGGTCCAACAGGGATGTATGCCGTGTTGGATCGCTAGGTAAATATAGTAATTCATGAATTATGTTTGTTATCTATCCATCAACGATGTAATTACTGCCAACCATTTGAACATTTGTAATTATAGGGATAAATTAGAGCTCGACGGGGCTTCTTGTTTCATTACCCATATGATTTTGCGACATGTTCCCAGGGTGTTGTCGTTCTTCTGACATTTTCCTCTTCATGTCTGGAATTTATTGAGGGATGAGTTCACAGTATATAATTTAATATTTTAAATCATGTCTTTCCCAACTTAGTAGTTTCGGTATACTAACTTATATAATTTAATTTCTTTACAGCGGACATATCAGTTCACTCGAATAGAGGATGAGGCCCGAGATCGGTCTTCCTGGGAGAGTCTTGCAAGAACAAATTATAGGAAGACATTATGGGAGTGTCGGCATCATGCCCAGACTGCATCTGGTGGGAGCGAAGACCGTGGCCTTTGGAAGGCACACGACCCCACTTGGATGAGCAGGGTTTGTGACTATTGGACCACACCTGAGTGGAAAGCTAGATCCTAGCAACCCAAAGCAAACCGTGCATCACAGGCAGACGCAAATGTCCATACTTTTGGGTCCATTTCTTTCGCGACCCAAAAGGAGAGATTGGTAAGTGTTTTCCATGATTTTATTATATTTTATTCATATATATCCTCATCTATTTTCTATGATATGTATAACAGATAAAAGAGAAGGGTCGTGAGGTTTCCTTCCGTGATGTATTTGAAAGAGTTCACAAGAAAAAGGGGACTGATTAGTATGTGAGCGATAAAGCTCGCTCGGTAGTGGTATGTTTAGTTGCATATACGACCTTTTTTTCTTCTAATTTTAACTTTGAAATATGAATGATTGATATGAAATTGACAATCTTTTTTATTCAATATGCAAGAGTCAAATGACAGACATATGATTGAGAAGTATGGGGAGGAGGGCACGCAGGAGCCAGAGTTGAAGCCTGAGGCATGGGTGGCAATAGTCGGCGCACCGAAGGAAGGCCAAGTGTACGATTTTGGGGAGAGCCTGGGCACTCGTACCATGATACCATCTTGTGCAAGTTCAGCTTTTGTCAGCCCCAGTGCCAGTGCCTTGATCATGCCCCCCGCCGGTCTCAGTACTTCGAGTGAGATCAGGGACATAGTCCAACAGGAGATGTCTGCTTTGCAGTCGAGCCTCTAATCCAGCATCGAGTCGAGCATCCACGGGTGCATAATGTAGACACGCCAAAATTGACATCACTTTGAGTACATCTCTTATCGCTTTATAATGCCCCAAATTGACCCTCAAATCGACTTATCTACGTGGTTTTTTTCATCTTTCTTGATTATTCAACTTTTCCTTATTTTTCTTATTTTTTCAAGATTTTTCTCCAATTTTTTGGGGTCTTTTTGAATTAGAGTCAGACCCCTGGACGCCAATTAATTCGCGTCCGTATGCTAGACGCCAATTTTTAAGAATCAACGCCTCTTCAAAGAGACGCCAATTTCTGGAAAAAAAAAACTTCTGCACGGCCTGATCGCGGTCGCCATGGCGACCGCATTCATCTGGTTGCGGTCGTCATGGCGACCGCATTCTCAAAAAAATTGCGTCCACTTTCTAGATGTGAATTCTTTCATAAATCCGCGACCGTCCTACAGGCACAAATTTTGTAAATATCCGTCCACTGCAGTGGACACGAGTTCTTTTCTTCACTTTTTAACTATTAATTCATGCCAAATTCATGATATTTTGAATCCACGCCCCTGCAGAAAGTCACATATTCCTTAATTGGCGTCTAGGGCAGTGGACGCAAATTCTTTTCTTCATTTTCACTATTAATTCATACCAAATTTATAATATTTTGAATCCACACCCCTGTAGAAGGACATAAACTCTTTAAATATGCGTCCAATTCATGGACGCGAATTATTTTCTTCATCAATTTGTGCCAAATTCGTATTATTTTGAATCCACGTCTTTCCGGAAAGATGCCAATTTTTAAATTGGCATCCAGAGCAGTGAACGCGAATTTCCTTTTCGTATTTTGAGCTTTTAAATCTTACCAAAATTCGTATTAATTCTTAATTCTTGTCAGGACCTGTGGACGCGAATTGTTTTCCAATTTTGGTAATTTCTAAAGTTTCCATAATTGATGTTAAATTAGCGCCTCTCTGAGTTGAAGAGGATTAATTAGCGACCACTGGGTTGGACACGAATTCCTATAATGTTCCGATTCTGAAACTAGCCCTTCCCTTCCTCATTTTAACCTCTTTTTTCACTTGGGAAAGGGTTCCTACGGCTTTATTAGGTTGTGAGGATACTTGGAGGATGGATTCCTCTCTCCAAATCCCATTAAAAATTAATTTTCTATTTTGAAGATAATTAAACCTCCGAATTTCTGCTCTGTAAATAGGACCCCCTCTCCCATGTTTTTAAGGCTGGAATTTCTGATCTTCGGGGAAGCCCTGCTGGATTGAGGTGCCAAGGAGGAGTATCCCAAGCTCAAAGCTACATCCATTAGAGCTCCATCCTTTTGAAGGATATTGAAGATCTTGAAGCACCCGATTCCTGGGAGAAAATCTATAAGCTTTTTCTTATTCCTCCTCTCTTTTTATTATCTCCTTAATTTAGCATTGCATGCATCATATTTCTTTTCTTCTTTCATCATATTTCTATCATCTAAATCATATTGAGATCCCCTATTGTGTAACACTTGCACCCTCCCTCTTCATATCATCATTTTTATCCTACCCTTTGCATAGGGGTTTAAAAGGCTAAACACCAACAAGGTGTGTCTTATTTCATGCTTTCATGTCTATTCATATCAAGAAGTTGATGCTACACACTTTATACTTCTAATCCATATCTTCTTTTGTTGGTTATTATTTATTTTACAAGGGTAATCAAAGAGAAGCTCTCTTCATCAGTCGGCCGATTGGAAGAGAAGGCAGCACTCACATCTCCCCGCGCTTCTTTAAAGGTATTTTTATCGCGATCACCTCCCTTTTCTCAATGTTATATTCCTTCGAGGCCCGCGCGTCTCTGGCGATCACACTCCACTTTAGCATCTACATGCTCCCTTTTCCCTTTTATTCCACTCCATAATTAATTCATTATATATATTTTTTAAAATCTTTGTGGATTTTTCATAATCTACAAATTGGCAATCACAATGGGACACCTCTTGTTTTTCTTTTTATTACCCTTTCCCTTTGGCACCCGCGTGCGCACCTCTCCTTTTACACCCACGGTGCATCCCCTTTAGTGCTCTACGTATCACTCTCCTTCTTTATCTTTTTATTTTATCCCTCGTGCACCACGTGCACAACCCCCTCCCTAAGTGATTAATTATTTGTTAGATTTTTTAAAAAAAATTTTTTTAAAAAGAAAGAAAAAATGTGGATATCATGCTTCATGTTGTGTTTTGATTGCCATGTTTTTCATGCTGATTTTGTGAGTGTTTGGCCTTGTTAATCCATTGAATTTTCATTTTTAATAGATTTCTGGCCACTGAAAAGGGGATTAACGCGGTTGTGTACAGTACCACGTTCTTGTGAATGCGATGCTCAACCCAACCGCGTTAAGCTTCTGTGAAAAAAAAATAGCGTCCACTATAGTGGGCGCCAATTCCTGAAATTGGCGCCCATTGTCCCACACGCCAATTCTTTATGCTTTAACAGAGCCTACATATCCTATTTGTTTTGTTTATTTCTCTACATCCTTTGTTCATATCTACATTATTTTGTGTTTCCTTTGCATTAGTCTTGCACTTTGGGCATTTTAGCTTGGGAGACCTCCTCTCCCTACACTTTTAGGAGATTTTTACCCTCTCTTGGTGAAGGAAGGACCCTCCAATTAAGAACTCCTTTTATTGGATTAGAATCTCCTCCACCAAGGCCTCCGTAAGTCCCCGACATCGAAGGATTCCCTCTTCGATCACTAGGCAGGTTGTACCTTTGAAGTTCCCCGGGTTTAGTTGGCCTATTCGTGGTATGAAAGTTTAACTAGTTGACACTGGAGTAAAACTATAATGAAACTAAGTTCCTACCTTGAGTGAATTGCATAAACTTTTTAAAAATCATTTAATTCATCAAGGTTTAACTAAAGCCAAGCATAAACATCCATTGTTTGAAATCCTTGCAACTTGATTTGAGTGAATGATTGTTTAAATTGCACAATATTTCACTTTGGTAATCAAATTAACATGCCTAATCATATATATAACTATAAGGATGATCAATCTAGGACATCATATAATCCTCAAATCTATAATTCTCACCACAATTTTCCTAAGGGATTATATTCCAATTCTCATGGTTTTGTCCACCCCATGGGCAATTCTCAAATTCATGATCGCTCGCATTGATCGCGAGCCACTACTCCCTCAGAACCATCTCCTCCCCATAAAGAGGTCTCCCAAGTTTTGCATCTCACCTTTCAACAAGTCCAAGCCCTTAAGGCTATTGTTGGGGGTGTAGTTTCTTCTCCTCATCCTCCTTCTACTCCCTCTCGGGTGGCCCATCACCCGCCTTCTTCCATCCATCCTCCCTCTTGGGTGGCCCATCACCCGCCTCCTACCATTTATCCTCCTTCACGGCCCTGAGGCCCATATGTTCCTTGCACCCCGGTCCAACCAGGTCCTTTGTGGGCCAACCCCTCCACGCTCCATATCAAGCCCCTTCGAAGTCTCAAGGCCAACCCCCCACTTTACAAGTCACTCCCCTCCAACAAGTTCTTATTGATAAGATCGCCAAGATGGAGGAACAATTGAAGAGGGTTTCAAGTCCGCGGCCTCCTCCTCCTCCTCATGTCGATCCTCTCCACACTTTCATTAATGAAATCACTAAGATGGAGAAGGACTGGAAGTAAAATAGAGGCAAGCATGACATCATGAATACATGCGAGCAAGTTGGTCTGAAAATTTTTAATGATCAAGTGGACGCCGCCCACCCACCACCTATACATCCTATTGATTCATATGGCTCACCACATCTACATCTTCATCCACATTCACAAAACCCTTCGTACCACCATGCTTCTCCACCACCTGTCAATATGCCTCCACCACGGCGTCCACTTGAATCTGACTACGAAGAATTGGAGAAGGCACACGATGAAGCCTTTGAAGATTCACTTGCCCCGAGTTTCCTTCACTTTCCGCTTCCACCACTACCACAAGAACTCCCTGCTTAGGATGATGCCACAATCCTTACCCCAATTTATTAAACCTCATTGTGCTTCGATAATGGGTCGATACTTCAACAACCCACCTCGATGCATCATGACACTTCCCCTACCATTAAAACCTCTTGACCCACCAAAATTAGATGATTCATCCATACCAAACCTACCACCATTCACCCTCTTACCATTATGTTGAGTCTCACCAGGTGATTTTGATGATAACAGAACCCTAGATGTGTTCTCCATCTCACCTTGTGCATACTAGCTTAAAGGCGAACACTAGAATGCAATTAAGGCTAAACTTCATCTTATCAGATGCTTCAAATGATCAAGTCTTCAAAATGCATAAACAGAGTTCAAACGACTTCACATAGATGCAAACATACATTCAATCCAAAGGTTGAATATATAGATATACTTTCGTGGGCTAAGAACTCAATTTTACAGGAAGTTCAGAGTTCGGTCGACCAATGGGCTGAGTTCGGTCGACCAAACTTTCCAGTAGGCAGAACTCTGAGAAATTACAAAGTTCGGTCGGCTGATGGGTCAAGTTCGGTTGACCGATTCTCCCAACACTGAAACGTTGCAGAGCTCTCAGAGTTCGGTCAATTGACCGGACATTTTGGTCGATCGAACCCTTCGAAGCCTCCTTTGTTGACTTTGTTTCATGAACATGTTCAAAGCCTCTTTCTTGGACTTTTTCGT
Organism: Amorphophallus konjac; assembly: GCA_022559845.1. Lineage (NCBI taxonomy): Eukaryota > Viridiplantae > Streptophyta > Magnoliopsida > Alismatales > Araceae > Amorphophallus > Amorphophallus konjac. Next base: position 360,056,968 of record CM040122.1, read on the forward strand.
CTAAAAGCTTCCCAACTTGCCTAAATTCGTGGATCTGGTTCTTGGCTTGTCCCTTCACCATCCTAGGTCTTATAAAAATAACTCTTGGGTCGAGAAACCCTAATGACATAAGGGGATCAAAGGAAGTCTATCAAAGGAGAAAGAGGGCTGCAGGAAGAACTCCATGAACAGTGTTTCGTCCAAGCATTCTTCATCAAATCTCAAGTATTTGAAGAACATTCTGAAGCCATTCAAGTGGAAATCAAGCTGAGAAGCAAGCTTCATCAAAGATCTTCTTCATCCACTAAGGGGGAGCTTAAATGTGAAGTTTTCATTTGTGTTTCTACTTCTATTTTCATTGAGCTTCAAGTGTGTGTTCTTGTAATCTCTAAACATTCGTGTGTGTGTGGATCTACCTAGATTCGTGGTTGTGTGTGGTGTTTCATTCAGATCCGTGTGTGTGCGTGGATCTCTTCAGATCTACGTGTGTGTGTGTATCTATCCAGATCCAAGTGTTTGTGTGTGTAGAGTGCGGCGTCTGTTGCAGCGTGTGTGTGTGTTGTTGATCCAGTCATCAAATCGTGTTGGAGACTCCGTATCCGTTTATGTGCTGGGGCGTTTCCCCGTCTGTGTGCAGGCGTCATCCTGCATGTATACTGGAGCTTGGTTCCCTGTTGGGGATTCATCCATGTGCTGGTTTCTAATAGTGAAGCCTCATCAGATTTTGGTGAGGGGTGGACGTAGGTTGCCGTCGTTGCATCCGAACCACCTTAAAATCCATGTCTATTGTGTGGTTTGGTTCATTTCTTCTACCCCCATTCCTTGTGTTTGTTCGTGCATATTGTTCTTCTGCGTTTGATCCTTCAGATCTTGCATAATCGATCTTTTCTATAAATAGATCTTTGGTATATCAAAAAGTGTTTTTGAATTGACAAGATCAGTCTTGTCAGGATGATATCACCTTGCGTGAGTAGGATCCTTGGATTCACACCTCCGCCTAGTACCGAAGAACTATCGTGGCGATAGATTTTGATAAATTTAACTTGTAGTTAAACAGATCTGAATTTCTTAGTTGATGTTTTATCATATCCCTTTAAATCGGGTAAAAGTTTTCAAAACTTTATAATCACCCAATTCACCCCCCCTTGGGTGTCATTAATCGCGGGACTTCAATTGGTATCAGAGCTAAGGCTCTATTTTTCATAGATCTAATGATCTAGAGCAAGATCCAGATCAATGGCTACCAAAGTGTTCACTATGGATTCTCCACATGTGTTTGATGGTTCTAACTTCGTGTTGTGGTTAGGAAGAATGTGCAGTCTTGTCAACTCATGTGACCCTAAGCTATGGAAGCTTATCTCACATGGTCCTTATGAGTTGCCTGAAGATGAATCAGTCTGGACTACAGATTATGAGTCTAAACTTGATTAAAATTGCTTAGTTCTAAACTTGCTCACTGTTGCAGTTAATTCTAATAGTTTTCCCTTTATCTTCAGCTGCAGTTCCGCAAAGGACATACTGGATGGCTTAGCTGGCTTCCATGAAGAGAATGAGGACAAATGTCTTATGGCAGGTATGAGTGATCACGTCAGTGATCAGCAGAATGGATCACCCTCAGAGGTAAATTCTGATTATAAAAATATATCTCTTGATGAGCTATTGGATGCATATAGTGAGCTTACAAGTAAACATAAGAAGCTAAAATCTGAGAATAAAAAATTGAAAAAGAAGGTTGAACAAAACAACTGTGATTCCTCCTGTAAAAAATGCCCACATTTAGAGGAATTGATTGAGGCTCATGTGTTCGACATTGAATTTCATAAAGATTAAATTTGCTCCTTAAGAAATGAAAATAAAGAGCTGAAAGAAAAGGTAAACTCAATGGCCAATGATCAAACCTTGATAAATGAACTCATTCGTGATGAAAAGCTTGTAAAAGAAAATGAGAAACTGAAGGAATTGAACACGGCCATTTCTGAAAGATTGTTGGTTCTAGAAAAAGGAAAATATGTGGCTGTAAGTGAATGTGAAAATGTGGATGAATTAAAACAAGAAGTTGAATGCCTTAAGACTACCAATGCAGTATTAAATGTTAGCCTTACTACTTGTGAAAAAGAACTTGTTGATACTGAATTGTATATCACATCTTTAGAAAGTGAAATCCAAGACTTGCATAATTCATTGTCTAGATTTGTGGATGGTCAAGATAGTCTGGATAAACTTTTGGGCATGAAAGTTAATTTTTAAAGGGAAGGGCTTGGCTACAATCTTCTAAAAAAGAAGTCTTTGCAAATAATATACCTTTTTTGTTCAAAGTTCAAGTACAACAAATACCTATACTTAACCTCCCAAGTAGTCTTTTGTCCAAAAGAGTCAAAAAGAAAATAAAAATCAGAAAATCAATCTGCATCAAAAAATCAAAAATGCTCCTAGCACGACTATGCATGTTAAACATACTTTTGCCACACACACACATCCACCTAGAAAGAAAATCTCATGCTTTTATTGTTGAAGATATGGACATGCCATGCATGATTATTTTACTATGAAGAATGATGATTTGGAAGTATGCAAGAATCGTATGAACAGTGGAAAAGGTAAAGGTAGGTCGACGCACCCCAAGGCTAAACAACCCTACATGAAGGAAAAGGATTGTGCAGGTCGACACTGCCAACCTATGCTGTAAATACATCATGTGTTCTGGACCCATTATCCTCAACCAAATCCAAGGGTAGGTCGACCTAGGATCTCTAATGTGTTCAACACACCCCCTCCTAATTGGATTGGAACAAAAAGTCACATGCTTCAAATAATCTTCACGCTTCTAAGTATTCAAAGTCATGCTGTAATTATTATGGTAAATCTGGGCATATCATGCATGATTGTTTTCTGATAAAAAATGATGATTTGAATGTTGTCAAAAAGTGGAAACCACGTGCCAAGAGTGATGCTAACCCACAAGGACCCAAGATGGCTTGGGTACCTAAGAATGCAAAATAAGAAATATGTTTTGCAGGTGTGCCTTGGGAATATGAAGGGTGAAATATGTTTTCAGTCAAGAAGGTAAGGCACATGGGCCAAGCGACATAAGTCAGGTTAAAAGAAAAATCAAAAATTGAAATATGAACACTCAGGTGATATCCCTCTTACTCTCTCTAGTAAATGTGCTATGTCTTGATTTACTTTGTGTTGAATAGTTATGTGATCATGCATATGTATGTACATGCATTTCATCCATAGTTGGTTGCATATCTCTATGCATATCACTTGTCATATAGCATATTGTTGAAGGGGAGTTTAGAAATTTTCAAATTAAATTTCACTGCATACATTGAGTTTCCATATGCTTTCACATTCTGTCATGTAAAAGTTGAACATTGTGAATTCTTATCATAATGCATTACAATCCTCCTACCTTCATCACATCCATGACTACATAGTATATCAAATGGTGACATGTGGAGGGGCATGTTAAGCCTGTCTGAAAACTATCACCACGCGTGAGGTGATCTTCGGATCTAAGTTCTCCGCCCGGTACTATGAGTCAATTACTTGAAGGCTGCATATGGCATTAAAATTTCACTGAACAATTCACACATTAAGGGGGAGTTGCCAGATTAGTCATGTGAACTTAGTGCCTAGGCTCACTCCTAAGTTATGCATTTAAGTCTAGAGTTTTTAGAATGATTCAATAAGGGGACTTTAGTTGCTAAAGGAAGTCTTTATGTTATTGTTGATAAATCTCAATCGAGATTAACAAGTCAAATCATTTCAACTATGGATGCAGATCATACTCCCAAGAATTCAAGTGATGTTGGGCCAGCCATGGCCAAGTTTGAATCAATTGAAGGAATATCTTGCGAGGATGAAGATGATGAGAATTCCCTCATTTGCTACCAGGAGATGGGCAGTGATTTTGATGAGTCCCCTGTATCGGTTGCTAGATCAGAAGCAGTCTGGGCTCAACTATCCTATGCTTGCTCTCTCAATTTTAGATTATTTCAGATGTATGTTAAATCTACATTTCTTAACACGTACATCAAAGATGATGTTTTTATAGAACAACCTCCAGGTTTTGAAGATCCAAAACATCCACAACATGTGTATAAGCTGCAGAAGGCCTTGTACGGATTAAAGCAAGCACTAAGGGCATGGTGAATCAAACGTCTGAAGGTATTTTCATAAATCAAGCCAAGTACACCTTAGAGCTGTTAAAGAAATATTGGATGGCAGAAACAAAACCCATGTCAACTCCGATGGCCATAACCACGAAGTTAAACAAAGCTGAAAAAGGGTAAAATAGTAGATCCTACACTGTGTTCGAGGTATGATCAGATCACTACTGTACTTAATAGCACGTCATCTTGACATTCAATACAGCGTATGTCTATGTGCTCGTTTTCAGTCATGACCTAAAGAGTTTCATTTATTGGCTGTTAAACGGATATTTTGATACTTAATTGGCACAGTAGACTTTGGCTTGTGGTTTCCCATCGATAGTTCATTTGATTTGATTGCATATACCGATGTGGATTATGCTGGATGCATTGTTGATCATAAAAGTACTAGTGGGTACTGTTAATTTCTTGGTGGGTGCCTAGTTTCATGGGCTTCCAAGAAACAACATTCAGTAGCTCTCTCAACGGCAGAGGCTGAATATGTAGTCGCCGAAAGTTGTGGAGCCCAAGTACTCTATATCAAAAATCAATTGCTTGACTTGAATGTTGAAATGAAATCTGTTCTAATTTTATGTGACAATACCAGTGCAATTAACTTGTCAAAAAATCCTGTACAACATTCTAGGACAAAGCACATTGACATTCGGCATCATTTTCTGAGAGATCATGTAGGTAAAGGGGTCTTTGAATTAAAATTCATAGACACACACAATCAGTTGGTTGACATCTTCACCAAACCCCTAAACCAAGAACAATTCAATAAAATCAGAAGGCAACTTGGCATGTGCAAGGGTGAGAGCATGCATACCTAAGTCGGCATTGAGGCTGAGTCTTGCATAAATAGAAAAGTTAGTTGCATTAAGGGTAGATTGCATAGAAAAACAAGCATACCTTATGTGTACATTTCTGGTTTCTTGTATGATGATATACCACCAATGCATGCTTGTTTGTATTTATTATACATATAGCCCTTCCTTGAAATGTTTCTAAGGCCTATAATTCATTCCTAAATAAATGTGGATCTTAAGACCTAAGGATCAGAAGCATTTACTAAGGGGGAGTTTCAGAAAAACTCCTATAACAGACGTCTCAGAAGGATCACTCATTCCTTCTAGTCAAAAAAAAAGGAAAAAGGAGGATGTATAAAAAAAGGGGGAAAAGGAGCATGTATATAAAAAAAGGGAAAAAGGAGGATGTATCAAAAAAAAGGATGACTCAAGAACAGATATATAAAAAAAGGGAGATGAAAGTGTTCAACAAAAAAAAATGCTGAAAATTGGGGGGGGGGGGGGTCGACCAGTTCGGTCAACCGACCGACTAACGTCGGTCGACCGAAACCGGAGAACCGGCATGCCGAACCCGCGTCCGAACTCCATTTTAAGGGAGTTTTCAGCCCCATTCACTCACTTTCTCACCTCTTCTCTCTCCCACAACTTTTGTCCAGCCGTAAAAATGCTAATACACCTCCTCTCAAGCCCTAGAACCCCATTCTTCTTCCATTCGCACAAGATCCGACGTGTTCGTCATCACTTCGGGATGAAATCTCCGTGGCAAATTGTGCGACCTTGAAGCCATTCCTAGGGTTCCAGAGTGTGGAGCATCCCATTCTACGGTATCTTGGTGCATCTTTTCATTCCATTCCATCTCGAGGAAGGATCTTTGTTCCCCTTAGATTTTCTGCTATGATTTCTGTGTAGATGGCGCCTAGATTAAGTTCTCGGTGTTCTACCCAAGGGGAGTTCTGTGCTAGAAGAGCTGAGGCTCCGGCTCCTCCACCACAGCGGGAAGCCGCACCTCCTAGGGCACAGTCGTTGCACCCATGACCTATACTTGACCCTCGTCTGGTTGATTTTGATGAGCTAAATGACATCCTTCCTGATATAAGTGCGACATTTGAGGTTCAAAGTGGATGGATTAATTTTGCAACGAGATCTCCTTTGTATTATCTGAGCTCAGTTCACGAGTTCTATGGCAACTTGAATATGAGGGATGACCGTCTCTTTACCATTGTGAAAGGAGTGGAGTTTACAATCAATCCAAAATTATTTGCAAGCACTCTAGGTGTTTCAGCTAGAGGGGAAGATATGGCGTATGGTCATGGTGCTGTGGCGGACACATTCATGCTCATGACGTGCTGTAAGTATGTGCACGGAGTCAGTAATTTGATCACTCTAAATGCCAACTATTTCCCACCAACATAGCAGATTCTGCATCACATCTTCACCACTATTATCTATCCTAAGGGTGGGAGCAGAGATGCCGTAACTGAGGTGTACAAGTTTCTATTTTGTCTTGTTTTGGGTGGGATCCCCATTAATATGGGACGCCTTATGACGGATCTAATTAGGTCATGCTGTACCCAACGAAGATGATCCCTGCCATATGCCTCACAGTTGACTAGCGTCTTTTGTCATGTTGGAGTTGGTTTGGCCCAGGAAGTTAACATTTACGTCTGGCAAGTTGATATCTACAATAGGCACAAACTCCACTCATCTTTTGGGTATGAATGGGGTGAAGATGGAGTCTTATACAGAAATGTCAGAATCTATGGAGATGAATCAGAATATGAGGAAGAGGACCAAGTTCAACAGGAGTAGGATCAAGCCCAAGTCCCTCTTTAAGCTCAAGTCAAGGAGTACCCTCCTCCACCACAGCAGGAGCCACCTCCTCCTCCACTTGCAGCTTCGGATATGCCATCTCCACCGTAGTTCTTTCACGGGGAGTCCTCTACTCAAGGTGCTGGACCACCTTCTTGGGCAGATTATGAGACTTTGGATAGGCGCTTTTCTGGGTTCAAAAATAATATGGATGTCTTTGGGGAACAAGTTTCCAACCTTGACACTCGGTTTGGATCATCACTTGATCGACTCGACACCTTTATGAACATCAAGACTGGCCGAATGGATTCCTTCTCCACGGCCTTGGACACCCTATCCACCAATATGGCCAACCTGTCCACCCAAGTGGCTACCCTCTCCTCCAGCCATGAAGATTCAGGACAAGTTTTTTATCTCATGAATCGCACACTTTTGGGCCTTCAGCACCGTGGCCAGGCTCAAGAGACCTCCCTTGCAGATATTCAATGTCACCTTCAGTTTCAAGATCACACTCTTGAAGATATCCGTCGCCGCCTTGGCGATCAGCCACCTCCTGTAGATGAAAACTGAGGACTTTCTGGTTCTTCACCTTAGTCAATGTTTTTGGGCCTTGCAGTTCGCTTTTGATCCACTTTTATTGTACCACCCTCCCCTCTTTGATGATGACAAAGGGGGAGAAGTAGTTATCTATAACTTATTAGGTTTATCTATATTTTATGCATGCGTGAATGTATGTGTGTATGCCATTTGGCATTTGCTGTTGCATTTGCATTCGTTGAGTCTTTTGCCTTTGCATTAGTTGAGTCATTCCGCTTTTCTCCTATAATGTATCTTGAAGGGATTGAAGTTGCCTTACGGATTATTGGATTATTAACCATTCATGGGTTCTATGTATATCAAATGGTGTTGGATAAAAGACATGCCATGCCGTCTGAAATCCCTCACTATGCGTGGGTGCAAACTCCGCCACGTATAAGAACCACGTGGGAGCTTGCTAGTATGGAATGCGTTGATTTTAAGTTCTAAATTTGGTTTTCGGCACGCAAATGCATCTTTTGGTCTAGAGTTTTATCATCATCAAAAAGGGAGATATTGTTGAGTCTCTCGAGGTGATTTTGATGATAAAAAAACCCTAGATGTGTTTTCCATCTCACGTTGTGCATACTAGCTTAAAGGCGAACACTAGAATGCAATTAAGGCTAAACTCCATCTTATCAAATGCTTCAAATGATAAAGTCTTCAAAATGCATAAACAGAGTTCAAACGGACTTCACATAGATGCAAACATACGTTCAATCCAAAGGATGATTATATAGATATACTTTCATGGGCTAACAACTCAATTTTGCAGGAAGTCCAGATTTCGGTCGACCAATGGGCTGAGTTCGGTCGACCAAACTTTCCAGCAGCTAGAACTCTGAGAAATTACAGAGTTCGGTCGACCGATTGTCCCAGCACTAAAATGCTGCAGAGCTCTCAGAGTTCGATCGACCGACCGGACATTTTGGTCGACCGAACCCTTTGAAGCCCCCATTGTTGACTTTGTTTCATGAACGTGTTCAAAGCCTCTTTCTTGGACCTTTTGGTCTAAAAGCTTCCCAACTTGCCTATAATCATGGATCTGGTGCCTGGCTTATCCCTTGACTATCCTAGGTGTTGTGTTAGATGGACGCAGTCTATCTCCACGAAGTGTGGATCTAGAGGGGGGGTGAATAGATCTACAGCCTAATTAAAAACCAGTAAGAGGTTCTAATGCGGAATATAGGCAAATCTATCAAAACACTAACACGAGTGTATAAACTGAGCAGAAGCACAAGCAATCTGTGAAGATAATCAAAAGATTCAGTCACACACACAGTTCATGGACAATCACACAAACACAAGGCACCCAAGATTTTTAGGTGGTTCGGTCAAAGACCTACGTCCACCCCACACTCAACCGAGTATGGCTTACTACTGCGTAGTACAGTTTGCGTCTGCTGGGCACTACAGCTTGGCCTACAAACCACTAAGCAACACAGCTTGCTGTCCGAGACAAGTCTCGCCTGCTAAGGATTACAGCTTCACCTGTCCAGTGGAATCCTCCACTGCAACTGCTGGGGTTTACAACTTACCCGACCAGAGGCAGCACCTCTGCTAACAGCTGACTCATAGCTTGAAGAAACAAGTTCGGAAATAAAAGACAGAAGAAAATAAAAATAGAAAACCAAAAATGGGAATGTAGCTCGAATGAGCAAAGGCTCAGCTCTGGTATCTGAACCAGGAGTCCGAGATACAACCTCTCAATCAAACTCTCTCAATCTCACTCTCTCAACTCATCTCTCTTTTCTTCTCTTCTCTCTTTTTCTTCTTCTCTGTTTTTCTTCTCTCTATGGATCGGTGGCTCTCTGCTGCTTCAGGCTTCTACCTCTCTGTATAGACTTTGCCACTAGTTGATCGATCAGCCTTCATCTGAAGATGAATACTCATATATATACAGTAGCAGATTGGATAAGGGCGCGTGGCTTCCACATTTCCCGCCCATAGAATTCGCCAGATCCGAGGGAATTTCATCCACATGGCAGCATCCTTGATGGGCTGCTTCCACGTGTCACCATCACAGCACCTCATCCTCCTTGGATCACGAGCCAGGTCATCAATCCCAACAAAGAATCCCTGTCAGACAGTCAAAATAGAATCATCAGTTTAAGTATTAAACCCTATACAGACTTTGCAGGATTGAATGCATTGTATAGACTTCACTGTATGGACTTTATGAGCTCGAATGCAATGTACAGACTCTGTAGAACATTCAGTAGCCAACATATAGACTTAGGCAATGTAAGAACTTGGACAGACAACTGACGATGTATGGACTTCAACTCAAAGATGCACAATGTACAGACTTGAATTCATATGATGCATAATGTGCAGACTTGAATGCTGTGCGATGTACAGACTTCATGTTATGCATTAGACTCTAAGGAAGATAGACTATGTATAGACTTAGGCAGCCTTCAGCTTGATGTACAGACTTCAAGAACGATGCATGCAATGCACTAGACAATGTATGGACTTAGCCGATGCAGACTAGTCTGATGTACAGACTTGCTCGTTGTTAGACATCATGAACAAGGAAACTCTGTACAGACTTGATCAAAGCAAGGCAATCGAGTGTATAGACATTCACAATGTATAGACTTGCCAAGCGAAAGGGCTGTACAGACTTGATGAACGATGCAAGGCAAACGAATGTATAGACTTCCAATGTATGGATTTGCCAACTGGGTGATGTACAGACTTGAGCAAGGTAAAGTCTATACAGACTACAAGGTTCACAATGTATAGACTTTGGCAAGGGAATGGCTGTACAGGCTTGCATAGTTCTAGGATGTATAGACTTGCCAAGGGAAACGATGGTAAAGCTATCAGTGTATAGACTTCGAGTGCAACGTCGGTAAAGCTACCGATGTATAGACTTGCAAGATCACTGATGGATGTACAGACTTGGAAGTGCACTGATGGATGTACAGACTTCACCTCGAGCAATCTACAGTGCAGTGTATGGACTTGAAGAACAATGCATGACGTTGTACAGACTTCACTGATGCAAGCTACAGTCCAATGTATGGACTTACCTTCGTGCATGCTACAGTCCAATGTATGGACTTTGAATGTTGATGCATGAACAGTCCGATGTACATACTTCCAATGTATAGACTTCCAATGAGACGGACGATGTACACACTTAGCCAATGCAATGCAATGTATGGACTTCAAATAAGACGGACGATGTACACACTTAGCCAATGCAATGCAATGTATGGACTTTAAATAAGACGCTGCATGAGACACTGAAACAATGTATAGACTTGCTAGTTATATGAGCTACAATGTATGGACTCTGCTATGCATGAAGACGAGTGTATAGACTTGGAAATCTGGGGGCGTCGACGCATCTAAGAAGGGGAATAGTGTACAGACTTAGCTAATGCAATGTACACACTTACTGTGTTGACGCTGCAGACTTAGTCAATGCAATGTACACACTTATTGCGTTGACGCTGCATGAAACACTAAATAAGATGGACAGTTGTATAGACTTGGATATCTGGGGGGGAGTCGACCCATCAAAGAAGGGGGTCGACCCATGATGCATGAATGTATAGACATGTTCTAAGTGATGCACAAATACAACACAAAGCAGTGTATAGACTCTACGTGCAATGTGTAGACTTTGAGTGTGTGTGCAGTGTGTAAACCTGTGAAGTGCATAGAACACATACAATCTGATAAGAACAATTTCATCAAAGCATAAACAGGTGCCAATCAATCAAAACAAGGTGTTACCAATGAAGTAAAGCATATGTCAACATCATCAATACAGAGGAGTCACAACAATCTCCCCCTTTTTGATGATGGCAACCCCCTATCATATAGAATAGCAATTACCTGTCATACAGATGATGAGAGACATGATTTGTTATTCAGATTGTCATGCAGATGCTATGCATGCATGCTACGAAATGTAAGCAACTCCCTGCTAACAAAATCTCCCCCTTTGCCATAACATAATGCATACACTTCCCCTGGAATGAATTCAGAAATCATACAATATTCTCCCCCTTTGCCATCAACAAAGAGGAGGGAAAGTGAGTACAAGGGAAGGAACAAGAGATATCATCTGACTGGCATTCTGAACAAGTAGTTCAGGAATAAACATTCTAGAGCACAGATTCTTTAGTCATATGAAATTATAAACTACTTTCAGATAGAATTCTGGTTTAAAGACTATAAAATTTTGAGTTCATGCACTACAATCAATGGTTAAGTTTTATGTGCATGATAAAACAATAAACCAGAATCACATTTGCATAAGAGATTCAGTTTCAAAATATCTTACTTTCATAGACTCAGGAAAAATGATTAAGAGATACCAGGTCATGTATTGAAAATAAACAAATTGACATCCAAGAAATTTCTTATGAAGGAACAGCATTTTCAATATTAGTTCATTTAGGGCATTCATGTACCATTTGCCTTTTTGCGTAAGGGTATACGTTTATCAGACGCCAATACCCCTAGATACTCAACATCATGGACCATTCTGCCTATAATCAAACACAATAAAACTGATTTACACCTTTTTATGTGAGGGTACACGTTTATCAGACGCCAGTTACCCCCAGGTACTCAGTGAAACCACCCTACTATTTTGATCATTTTATACAGAGATAACTGATACACCTCATGACTAAAGTGTTTTCCATTTCTTTGATGGATCACTTAGTTTCTCAGTATTTTACCAGTCATTGCTCTGCCAATGTTATTTTTCAATTAAGTTTCAATATTTTTCAATATCTTTCTTAGCTGTCCTTTATTTGTTTCAGAATGAATTGTTTAAGGACAATACACATACTTAGCTTCTCTAACATGATTTCAGATGAGTTTTCAGATTTCAGATATAATTGGTTTTGGCTGACATGAAATAAGATAAGGGTTGAGAGCTTTATCAATTTTCAGCTTCCTTATTTACTGATTACAATCTTTAAACTTTAAACTTTATAAAATTTAAACCATTAAGTCAGTCTTCAAGCAATTTAAAATTCTTATAAGAGAAGAAGTCTGTTTTCTATTGCTTAGGAATCAGAACTAACTAACAGATTGCCATATGTCAGATTCAACTCATTCAGGGCCAAAGAATGAATGAATTCAAGAAAGATGATGACCACCCTGAATTTCTAACAATACTCCCCCTGTCTATATGCATGCAATTTTGCAAATGAATGGCAAGAATTAAATACCACTGTTATGATATGCAATGATGATCATAAGTGTGATGCCAAACAGAATATGAATGTCATGCATGATCATGAGTCTGTTGCAACATTCAACATTCACAAGGTTTTATTCAAGCTATCAGATGCAAGTCCAAATCAGAAATTTTATTCAAAGTAGCTGAAAAATTTATTCATCATGCTGAAATTTACACAAGCCAAGTTCTCTTCTAAGAAATTTGAACCTTTCATTCCCAAGAGGCTTAGTAAAAATATCAGCAATTTATTGTTCAATTTCAATGAAGTTCATTTCAATTTTATTTTTATTTACAACATCTCTCAGAAAATGGTGTTTTATCTCTATATGCTTAGTCCTAGAATGATGAACATGATTTTTAGCAAGACATATAGCACTATTATTATCACATAACATTAGAATACATCCCAATTTTATCTGATAATCATCCAGTTGGTGCTTGATCCATAGTACTTGGGCGGCACAGTTACCTGCAACAACATATTCAGCCTCAGCTGTAGACAAAGCTACAGTGTGTTGCTTCTTAGATGCCCAAGATACTAGACAGCCACCTAAGAATTGACAGTAGCCACTAGTGCTTTTTCTATCTACTCGACACCCAGCATAGTCTGCATCAGTGTAGGCTAGAAGTTCTAACTCACACTTGGCAGGATACCACAGACCTAACTCTTGGGTGCCTAGTAAATACCTAAAAATCCTTTTCACTGATTTAAGATGTGATTCTTTAGGACTAGCCTGAAATATAGAGCATAAACACACTGAAAATTGAATATCAGGCATAGATGCTGTAAGATATAGAAGGGATTCGATCATACCTCTATATAGCCTTTGATCCCCTGGTTTACCTTTAAGATCTTCATCCAAACTGGTTGAGGTACCCATTGGAGCAGCTATTTCCTTGAGGTTGTCCATTTTGTACTTCTTCAATAAATTCTTTATGTACTTAGACTGAGAGATGAAAGTTCCATCCTTTGTTTGTATAACCTGCAGTCCAAGAAACAATTTGAGCTCGCCCATTGAGCTCATTTCAAACTCACTAGTCATTATCTGAGAGAATTCCTCACACAATTTGGGGTTAGTTGACCCAAACACAATGTCATCCACATAAATTTGAATGATAAGAATATCTGAATGACTCACCTTGGTAAACAATGTTTGATCAACTACACCTCTTGTGAAGTTCTTGTCAGTGAAGAATTTGCTCAACCTATCATACCAAGCTCTAGGAGCTTACTTTAAACCATAGAGAGCCTTTTTGAGTTTATAAACATGATTGGGGAAGTCTAAGCATTCAAACCCATGAGGCTGCCTCACATAGACATCCTCACTGATTTCCCCATTTAGAAAAGCAGATTTCACATCCATCTGCTGAAGATTAATTCCTAGGGAACATGCATAAGCCAATAATATTCTGATAGCTTCTAACCTGGCTACAGGGGCAAAAGACTCTTCAAAGTCTATACCAAATTTCTGATTATACCCTGAGCTACAAGTCTAGCTTTTTTTTTTAATGATATTCCCTGATTCATCAGTTTTATTTCTGAACACCCATTTAGTCCCTATGACTGTTTCATGATCAGGAGGTGGAACCAAATGCCACACCTTATTCCTGTCAAATTGATTGAGCTCCTCATGCATGGCATTAATCCAATGCACATCTTTGAGAGCACAGTCAATGGACTTGGGTTCAACATTTGAAACAAAAGCATAAGCATTCAATTCATTTTGAATTCTCAAGTGGCCTCTAGTCCTAGGGGGATCATGTAGATTTCCAATTACATTATCTACATGATGATCTTTAAGATATCTAATGTTAACAATTGGATTGTCATGGTTTTGATATATCTCCCCCTGAGCTGTAGGCTCTTCTTCATTAGGCTCTTCATTTCCTTCCTCATCTTCAGATTAGTCTGTAGAATTTCCTTCCTTCAAAATATCACCATTGTCTTCATTCCTGCATTAACCAAAATTAGTCTTTAATAAGGATTCATCAAAAACTATATGTGGAGATTCTTCAACAGTTTTGGAATTCAGATTATACACTCCATATGCTCGGGTATTTTCAGAATAACCAAGAAAGATTCCTGGTTCACCTTTAGGTTCAAATTTGTCAAGGTCTCTTTTATTATTAATATGAATGAAACATTTACAACCAAAAACCTTGAAATGAGCAATAGAAGGTTTCTTACCCTTTAAGATCTCAGAAGGTGTTTTCTGAGTAGAAGGTCTTACCATGGCTCTATTAATTACATAACAGGCTGTGTTTACTGCTTCAGCCCAAAACTTCCTTAGTAGACCACCTTCAACCAAGAGTGTACGACCCATCTCCACTAGGGTTCTATTCCTTCTCTCCACAACTCCATTCTGCTCAGGTGTCCTTGGTGAGGAGTACCTATGGTTAATTCCATTTGACCTGTAGAATTCATCAAACTGTGAGTTTTCAAACTCACCTCCATGATCAGTCAAGATATTTTCAATTTTCTGATTTATTTTAACATAGAACTCCTGAAATTCTGAGAATGCATCACTCTTATGAGATAAAAAATAAACCCAAGTATACCTAGAAAAGTCATCTACCATGACAAACCCATACTTCCTCCCTGATAAGCTGACAGATCTGGTTAGCCCAAAAAGGTCCATGTGTATCAGCTCATAGGGTTTAGAAGATAGATTTTCTGTTCTAGACTTAAATGACTTTCTAGTTATCTTTGACTGAGTGCATGCATCATAGATTTTATTTTCTTTCTTGAAGGAAACTTCAGGAAGTCCTCTAACCATGCCATGCTTATTTAGTTTATGCAAAACAGTGTAACTAGCATGACCTAACCTACGATGCCATAAAAATGCTAAGTCCTCTCTACTAGCAGTAAGGCATAGGTTAGAATGTTGAATATCATCTAAATCTATCATGTAAGTGTTATTTATCCTCTTACCAGAAAATTTAACAGTCTCGGAATCAGGTTCAAAGACCTTGCAACATTGAGAGTCAAAAAGCACTTTGCATCCTTTATCACATAGTTGGCTGATACTAAGTAAGTTATAAGCTAAGCCTTCAACCAACACAACATCCTCAATGCAACAAGTAGAACACTTACCTACTTTACCTGATCCCACAATTTGTGTTGCTGCCAAAGGTGACAAGGCCTCCTTGTTTCTCTGTCAGCATGCAGAACTTGGCCTTATCCCCTGTCATATGCCTGGAGCAGCCGCTATCCAAGTACCACAAGTTGTTCTTGGCTGCCAGGCAAACCTGCATACACAATTAGGTAGAGAGGTTTGGAACCCAAGACTGATTGGGCTCCAGAACAGATGAAATAGAAGCAAAGCAAGAAAGCAGACTTTTCAGAATCCACATTTGTTTAAATGAATTTTGTTCAGTGGATTCTACAGATTTCTTTCTGTTGTTGTTCCTTTTCTTCTTGTTGTTTGTCTTCTTATTGTTTGCACCAGCATAATTATTGACAGTGTTGTTTCTTTGCCAATGCCTTGGCCGGGGTGCATTCATGAAGTTGCGGCCATAGTAGTTCCTGGGCTGGCTAAAGAAATTCAGATTCCTAGGTGTCCAATTGCCATACCCATCAACCCAATTTCTAGGGCAAGGTCTATAAGACTGTGTAGCCTGATGTCCAAGACATGTAAACCTTCCTTGAGTCCTAGTCCATACTGACCTATTTGGATAGATTGACTGTGCAAAGAAGTGGGACTGGGCTCTAGGTTGGTGGAAATATTTGGGTTCAGCTCTAAAAGCATTCTGCCTCCCCTGCACCTTGGACCCTCCTGACCTATTCATAGGTGTGTATTGGTTCTTTTTCATAGGTGGTGGTGATGGTGGAGACTTGGTGACCTTAACATGGGGTTTATAAGACTGTTTTGGTTGACCCCTAACCTGAGATTGAGCTTTGGAATTTTGCATAGATGTGCTAGCTCTAGTAGTCTCATTCAGTTGTTGTTTGCCCTTCTCCTCAGCACTGGGCTTTTTCAGATTAGCAGTTTTGTTCATTGAAATGTTTGAATTCATGCTAATTAGAGGTCCTTTCTCTTTTTGTGCAACAAATGAAATAGTTTTCATTCCAAATATTTTCGTTGCACTAGAATTAAATCCAAAGCCCTCTTTTCTGAAGTTGACCTTTGACCCTAACAAAGTATTTATATTATCTGTACCTTGGGTCATTTTCTCAATAGTCTTAAGCTTGTCCTCATTATCCTTCTGAATGTCTTCAATGAATTTTTTCAGTTCTGTATTCACACTTAGGACAACTTGATATTTTTCATTCACAATTTTTATATCACTTTCATATTTCTGAATTTTCAGCTTCCATTCATCAGCATCTTTATCTAACCTCTCATTGTCTTCTTTAGAGGCTTTTAACTCATTTCTGATTTCATCTAATTCAGAACATGTGAGTTTCAAATTTTTATTCTCAGATTCTAGACATGCAATTATATCAGTTAGAGTTTTATCATTTTGCATGGAATTGATCTTTCTTCTTAGATGTCTGTTCTCTTTTCTAATATCATCAGCTCTATCAGCTATGTCATGGTAAGCATCTACCCAATCAGCAATTGTGAAATTTTCAAATCTAGTGATTACCTCATCTGAGTCCTCTTCTCTATCTTCTGAGCTTGTTGCCATAAGGCAAATGGGCTTCTCAGATTCGGCTTCACTGTCTGAGCTGCTACTGAAGGAACCTTCATCTTCATCACTCCAGGTACTCACCATTGCTTTCCCTTTCATGTTCCTTCTCTTTGACTTGTCCTTGTATTTCTGATTCTCTGGACAGTCAACTTTCAGATGGCCTGGTTTTCTGCATTGATAACAAGTATTAGTTTCAGTTTTCTTTGCAGGGTTGTGTTTATACCTTTTGTCCCTTCAGCCGCCACTGTACTTCTTTTGGCTGAATCGTCCTGCTCCTTTCCTGAGAAATTGCCTGAACTCTCTGGTCATCATGGCCATCTCAGAACGAGTTATGTCTTCTTCATTCAGGCTCTCCTCTAATGATGAACTGCTGGAGCTGGATTTGCTGGAACCAGCCTTCAGCGCTATCGGCTTCTTCTTCCTCTCAATTTCTTCTATCTTTGGCATATTAATCTCATATGCCATCAGCGAGCCAATTAGCTCATCAGCCCTTGTGTTTCGCAAATCCCTTGACTCCTCCATCATTGTAGCCTTAGTATGCCAAGCATGATTCAGGGAGCGTAATATCTTCCTCACTACATCATATTCTGTCTGAGGTTTCCCGAGACCTCTAAGAACATTAGTAATTGTTGTCAATCGAGCATACATCCCCTTGATGGTCTCGTTGGGCTTCATCTTGAAGGCTTCATATTCGGACACAAGGAAATTGGCCTTAGTCTCTCTTACTTGAGAAGTCCCTTCATGAATGACTTCGAGTGCATCCCACATCTTCTTAGCTGAACTGTAGGCTGATACGCAGGAGAATTCTGTAGGGTGCAGAGAGCACTCAATGGCATTTATGGCACTCCAATTCAGTGTAGACCTCCTTATCTCCTCCTTGGTCCAGACTTCCTCATTAGGGGACAGCTCATAAGGTCCCTTACTAACTGCCTTCCAGATCTCGTAATCCTTAGCCCTCAAAAATACTTGTATACGGTTCTTCCAGTATGCATAGTTAGATCCATCGAAGAATGGGGGCTTTGTGGTTGAGTGTCCTTCAGCTATCATCCCTCAAGCATCCATCTTGGCCTTTCCACTTCGGGCGGTAAGTCCCTGTAGAAGAGTATGGCTCTGATACCAAGTGTTGTGTTAGATGGACGCAGTCTATCTCCACGAAGTGTGGATCTAGAGGGGGGGGGTGAAAAGATCTACATCCTAATTAAAAACCAGTAAGAGGTTCTAATGTGAAATATATGCAAACCATTAAAACACTAACTCGAGTGTATAAACTGAGTAGAAGCACAAGCAATCTGTGAAGATAATCAAAAGATTCAGTCACGCACACAATTCATGGACAATCACACAAACACAAGGCACCCAAGATTTTTAGGTGGTTCGGCCAAAGACCTACGTCCACCCCACACTCAACCGAGTATGGCTTACTGCTGCGCAGTACATCTTGCGTCTGCTGGGCACTACAGCTTGGCCTACAAACCGCTGAGCAACACAGTTTGTTGTCTGAGACAAGTCTCGCCTTCTGAGGATTACAGCTTCACCTGTCCAGTGGAATCCTCCACTACAACTGCTGGGGTTTATAGCCTACCCGACCAGAGGCAGCACCTCTGCTAACAACTGACTCACAGCTTGAAGAATCAAGTTCGGAAATAAAAGACAAAAGCAAATAAAAAAAGAAAACCCAAAATGGGAATGTAGCTCGAATGAGCAAAGGCTCAGCTCTGGTATCTGAACCAGGAGTCTGAGATACAACCTCTCAATCAAACTCTCTCAATCTCACTCTCTCAACTCATCTCTCTTTTCTTCTCTTCTCTCTTTTTCTTCTTCTCTATTTTTCTTCTCTCTGTGGATCGGTGGCTCTCTGCTGCTTCAGGCTTCTACCTCTCTATATAGACTTTGCCACTGGTTGATCGATCAGCCTTCATCTGAAGACGAAGACTCATATATATACAACAGCAGATTGGATAAGGGCGCGTGGCTTCCACATTTCCCGCCCATAGAATTCGCCAGATCTGAGGGAATTTCATCCACATGGCAGCATCCTTGATGGGCTGCTTCCACATGTCACCATCACAGCACCTCGTCCTCCTTGGATCATGAGCCAGGTCATCAATCCCAGCAAAGAATCCATGTCAGACAGTCGAAATAGAATCATCAGTTTAAGTATTAAACCCTGTATAGACTTTGCAGGATTGAATGCATTGTATAGACTTCACTGTATGGACTTTGTGAGCTCGAATGCAATGTACAGACTCTGCAGAACATTCAGTAGCCAATGCATAGACTTAGGCAATGTAACAACTTGGATAAACAATTGACGATGTATGGACTTCAACTCAAAGATGTATAATGTACAGACTTGAATTCATATGATGCATAATGTGCAGACTTGAATGCTGTGCGATGTACAGACTTCATGTTATGCATTAGACTCTAAGGAAGATAGACTATGTATAGACTTAGGCAGCCTTTAGCTTGATGTACAGACTTCAAGAACGAGGCATGCAATGCACTGGACAATGTATGGACTTAGCCGATGCAGACTAGTCTGATGTACAGACTTGCTCATTGTTCAGACATCATGAACAAGGAAACTCTGTACAGACTTGATCAAAGCAAGGCAATCGAGTGTATAGATATTCACAATGTATAGACTTGCCAAGCGAAAGGGCTGTACAGACTTGATAAACGATGCAAGGTAAACGAATGTATAGACTTCCAATGTATGGATTTGCCAACTGGGCGATGTACAGACTTGAGCAAGGCAAAGTCTGTACAGACTACAAGGTTCACAATGTATAGACTTTGGCAAGGGAATGGCTGTACATACTTGCATAGTTCTAGGATGTATAGACTTGCCAAGGGAAATGACAGTAAAGCTATCAGTGTATAGACTTCGAGTGCAACATCGGTAAAGCTACCGATGTATAGACTTGCAAGATCACTGATGGATGTATAGACTTGGAAGTGCACTGATGGATGTACAGACTTCACCTCGAGCAATCTACAGTGCAGTGTATAGACTTGAAGAACAATGCATGACGCTGTACAGACTTCACTGATGCATGCTACAGTCCAATGTATGGACTTACCTTCGTGCATGCTACAGTCCAATGTATGGACTTTGAATGTTGATGCATGAACAGTCCGATGTACATACTTCCAATGTATAGACTTCCAATGAGACGGACGATGTACACACTTAGCCAATGCAATGCAATGTATGGACTTCAAATAAGACGGACGATGTACACACTTAGCCAATGCAATGCAATGTATGGACTTCAAATAAGATGTTGCATGAGACGCTGAAACAATGTATAGACTTGCTAGTTATATGAGCTACAATGTATGGACTCTGCTATGCATGAAGATGAGTGTATAGACTTGGAAATCTGGGGGCGTCGGCGCATCTAAGAAGGGGAACAGTGTACAGACTTAGCTAATGCAATGTACACACTTACTGCGTTGACGCTGCAGACTTAGCGAATGCAATGTACACACTTACTGCGTTGACGCTGCATGAAACACTAAATAAGATGGATAGTTGTATAGACTTGGATATCTGGGGGGGGAGTCGACCCATCAAAGAAGGGGGTCGACCCATGATGCATGAATGTATAGACATGTTCTAAGCGATGCACAAACACAACACAAAGCAGTGTATAGACTCTACGTGCAATGTGTAAACTTTGAGTGTGTGTGCAGTGTGTAAACTTGTGAAGTGCATAGAACACACATACAATCTGATAAGAATAATTTCATCAAAGCATAAACAGTTGCCAATCAATCAAAACAAGGTGTTGCCAATGAAGTAAAGCATATGTCAACATCATCAACACAGAGGAGTCACAACACTAGGTCTTACAAAAATAACTCTTGGGCCAAGAAACCCTAATGACACAAGGGGATCAAAGGAAGGCTATCAAAGGAGAAAGAGGGCTGCAGGAAGAACTCCATGAACAGTGTTTCGTCCAAGCTTTCTTCATCAAATCTTAAGTATTTGAAGATCATCCTGAAGCCATTCAAGTGCAAATCAAGCTGAGAAGCAATCTCCTTTTAAGAACTTCTTTATCCACTAAGGGGGAGCTTAAATATAAAGTTTTCATTTTTGTTTCTACTTCTATTTTCCATTGAGCTTCAAGTGTGTGTTCTTGTAATCTCTGAACATTCGTGTGTGTGTGTGTGGATCTACCTAGATCCGTGGTTGTGTGTGGTGTTTTGTTCATATCCGTGTGTGTGCGTTGATCTCTTCAGATCTGTGTGTGTGTGTGGATCTATCCAGATCTAGGTGTTTGTGTGTGTAGAGTGCTACATCTGTTGCAGCGTGTGTGTGTGTTGTTGATCCGATCGTCAGATCGTGTTGGAGACTCCATCTCCGTGTGTGTGCTGGGGCATGTCCCCGTGTGTGTGCAGGCGTCATCCTATGTGTATAATGGAGCTTGGCTCCGTGTTGGGGATTCATCCCCGTGCTGGTTTCCAACAGTGAAGCCTCACCGGGTTTTGGTGAGGGGTGGACGTAGGTTGCCGTCGTTGCATTCGAACCACCTTAAAATCCCTGTCTATTGTGTGGTTTGGTTCATTTCTTCTACCCCCATTACGTGTGTTTGTTCGTGCATATTATTCTTCTGCGTTTGATCCTTCAGATCTAGCATAATCGATCTTTTCTATAAATAGATCTTTGGTATATCACAAAGTGTTTTTGAATTGACAAGATCAGTCTTGTCAGGATGATAGCACCTTGCGTGAGTAGGATCCTTGGATTCACACCTCCGCCCAATACCGAAGAACTATCGTGGCGATAGATTTTGATAAATTTAACTTGTAGTTAAATAGATCTGAATTTCTTAGTTGATATTTTATCATATCCCTTTAAATCAGGTAAAGTTTTCTAAAATTTGTAATCATCCAATTCACCCCCCCTCTTGGGTGTCATTGATCGCGGGACTTCACATTATACCTCCAACTACCACACCTTCAACCTCCAAACCCTCAACCTCCACCAAGCCTTCTGAGCCTTCCATTGATTCTCTTATTCCATAACCAATTAACTCTCTGTCACCGCCACTTCGGCCCTCCATTATCCCCAAGATCCAAAAGCCAATCATCTCTAACCATCCACATTACCCGAACAGACCCTGAGCAGGGTCCACCTATTTTTGCACCCGAGCCGACCCTGTTTGCTTTCGAGCAAGGGGAGAAGCTCGCCGTGTTTCAACCTCCACCGACCCTTCCTCCAATCCCTTCCATCAAAACCTCATCATCCATTGGGCCTACCGCCTCCATCTCATCTTCCTCCACCTAACCTCAGAGTAAGTTTGTTTCTATAAGCACATGTGCAAAGGACGATGTCCAAAAGTTGGGCAAGATGAAGTCAGTGACGGTTATGCCTTTCAATATTTTATTTGCCGAATGTCGATTCATGTTCTGGTATCGGGCATTTTTGAAAGGTCTCCACCGGTGCCCACTAAAGAAAAATGTCGAGAATTGATGCCATTAAGGACCAAGGCCAAGATTATCAAAGTCACTTTGCTTATTGGTCAAGATACATTTGAAGCTCTCATTACCCTTCAACCTGTCATGGTGCAAATACCTAGTCAAGAGAAGGGGTCCTCCGCAAACATTGTAATGACACACTTTGCAGCCAAGGAGGTCATGAAGTCTATGCTCAAGGGCAGGGCAGGGCATCACTTGCTAGAAGTCCTCAATGCCAAGTCTACAACATCTTTACTTCCATGCAAGGGCCAAGTGCTCATATTACCAAATGCTTTTCAAGAAAATATTCTAAGAGGCAAGGGCATTATGTAGCTTCCGATGGCGAAGGTCCGACTCCCACACATTAAAGTACCCCGCCAGCCACGGGAGTTATCATTCGAGAAGCCAGTTTATGCCAAGATTCCCATGCTACAAGTGGAGCTCCTGAACTTTCACTATGACTACTTGTCGAAAGAGTTGCCACTTATTTTGGAATATACAATTGTTGAGACTTTGTCAAATAAGAGCTCGTAGGAACTGATTCCACCAATTGAGCCATTTGACTGGACACGCCATTGGCCGTTGAAGGGTGGGCATTCTTATGTTAAGGAGCTTTCCACCATTGATCCATTCACACCCTACTCTATTCCATCTACGCTTTTATTAACAATTAACTTATTTCTATGGTCCACCCATTGGGTGAGAAGGAGATCTTCATATTTGCATTTCATGCATTTGCATTGACATTCACTCTTCTTTCTAGGGTCTTTTGACCACCATCTTCCTCATCTTCCGGAACCTCCGGATCCTCCCCATAATACTTTCATTCCCTCCGATTTGCCTTTATTTTCATATTCTCTATCTCTTCCCCCAGGGCAACGCATCCCCTCCAATTTTCTCCCTCCGGAACCTCCGGATTCTTTATTTCATTCCCATATCCGTCCTGGGCATCACACCCCTTCTTATTCCCTCCTTTCGGAACCTCCGGATTTCCCTTTCCTTTTTCTATCAATCGTCCTAGGGCATCGCGTCCCTTCTCATTTCTTTCAAGAACCCCCAGACTTCTTCCCTTTCCTCCAATTAATCATTCTACTTTTAAAGGGCATCACGTCCCTTATTCTTTCCTTCCTATGGAACTATCTCCACCCATCCCTTTTCCTAGGGCATCGTGTCCCTCACTATTTTCTCCCTCCGGAATCTCTGGATTCCCCCCCCCCCCATGATTCTCATCTTCTACCTCTGGAACCTCCGGATCCTTCCCACTATGATTCTCATCCTCTGCCTTTGGACCCTCCGGACCCACCTCTTTCCCTTTACCAATTCCTTCTTCTAATTCTTCCTGATCCCGGGTCCGACCTGACTTCTCTCGCATCGATTGCTTTGGGCATCTGTCCTTTCTCCCACTTCTTTCGAGGCTTTAGTCTTCACTCCCCCCATTAACTTTCCTTTACTTCTGTAGGCCTTTTATGTGATCAGGATTTCTACACCTTAGTAAGGGAGTTCTAGCCCTCACCTCTTTTCTTTTTTCTCCTTATTCGTCTGAGTCTAGTTTGGGCACTACTCCATCATGTTAAGCAACTTCAAATCTTTGCCTCCCTCTCTCTTATCTGTCAAGTGAGGACAATAAATCCCATGTTGATCAAAATAGCTACCGACAGCTACTTTTATAACAAAGGTTGCAAGGTAACCTATTTACGTAAGTGTGCATTCTTATGATTTTATTATCTCATTCTTTCATGCACAATTTTTAACATTAAGTGCTTCTTAGCATGATTAAGAGTGGTAGTCTAGGCCTAGCCCTTGGTCTTTATTTTAGTCAATTTCAAAAAAAATTAAAATTTAGGCTTACTTTTGCAGCACCTTTGGCTATGAAAATCCCGCGCTAGGAGTTTGGCATTCCCTCCCCGCTCATTAAGGGAAACCCTAAGCATGGGCACCGCACACACTTCACGATGTCCTTAGCTCGAGGGCACGAGGTCTTTTCTCTTCTTTACTCGGCCAAAATATGAAGGTAGAGATAGTCTGGGCAAGACAACCAACCTAAGAACACCATGACAAGAGGAAGTCTCAAATAGGGGTAGTCCATTAAGACCTTATTCTCAGTTTAAGTTTTAATTTCAATATCTATGAAATCCAAAGGGCAAAAAAAAAAGATAAAAAAAATAAGAAGTGAACAAAATGATGAAAAAAAAAGAAATGAAAAAAGGAAATATTCAGAGGAAATGGCATGGCAAGAGGGTAGTACAGTTTCCCCGTGGGACGTTATGAGCCCAGTCGTATGCGTGCCTAAAGGGGAATTAAGGTTCGATGATATGACAGAAAGCCCCGGCGCAACAGATCGAGTCTCTAGGGGTTGTGCTATGGAAGGAAGTTAAACCCAACATTTTCTTAACTCATATCACGCTTATCCCCGATTTTCTTCTCTTATCCCTCCAAGACTGAGTGTTTATCAGGTATGGCCTTAATAGGGGGTAAATAAGCCGAGGCACCAAAACATGAAAAACCCCATTTCTGCATCTTTCAGGTTAGTTGTCTAATTGTCTTAAACTCTGGCCTTATAGTAGTATATTCTTGAGTTATCATGATACATGTTTGCATTCTATGTGACATGAATAATTGAAATAAATCAATGATGGATGATATCATGTTCATGATTAGATAAGTAGGCTTGCACGACCCTATGGTATATAAAATAGTATGTTGGGAGAAGGGTAGTTGTTTTCTGTCTGGAAACCCACGCTATGTGTAGAGGCTTGCCTTCGCCAAGTACCAGGGGTCAAGTTGCATGTAGAATTTTCTATGCATTCACTCATGTTAAATCTGTGCACTCTAAGAAAAATAAATATCGGTTGAATGGAATTCTAGCAATTCTTGAGGGGAAGTCAAAGTGTTTAAGAGCCTAGCTGCTTGAATGATGGGTTGTCTGTTTGTGAAAAGCTGATCAGATTTTGAGTGCTGCAATTGTTTGGAGCTTTTAGATGTATGTCTGCTTAGATAGTGACCTGAAGTGGTGATATGAGTTATTATGTGATGTTGCTGAGACAGTCTATGTTCATTGGAAAGCTGTTGACAAGTGTCCTTTTTGAATGTACTGATTCCTATTCAAGCTGAAGAATTAGAAGCTGACAATGTACATAAGAGGGTGTTAGCTATGGAACAAATATCTTAGGTTGAGTATCTGATTGGCTCTGAACTCTGAACTTCGCTCTTTGGCAATCATTTGTCATATCTTCATGCACATCTTTCCTCTCTTCTCCCGTTCGATAAGTCCATAGAATGTGGTAATCAGGGGGAGTTAATATCTGATATCTATTACCTTTTCTAATACTCAGCACTTAACTACTAAGAACACCCCCAACTAAGAACGAAATTGCTGATCTTAACTAGACCGTGATTTTCTGCCTATGGATACTATATCATATCTTAAAGTTTCCACAAGTGTCTCTGAATGTAGACTCAATGGTCATAAAATAGTCTGAAATGGAACATCTCAAAAGATTGCTTAAAATTTTAAAAATCATGAGTAGTTGGTCAACCTAACGAAGAATCTGATGTTTATATAGTTCTTAAACTTGTTCTAGGATAATTCTGTTGACAGACTAGAGAATATGCCATCAAAGGAAAATAAGCAAATAAAATTGTTTGTCGAAAGGAGGCAGAGCAATGGCACATTATTTGAGAAACTGACCATCTGATTCAAAGAAATTCAGAGGTTATGTCGTGATGATAAGTGCTATCTCTGTTCAAAAATTTTGAAGCAGTAAGGTAAAACTACACTGAGTAACCATGGATTCCGGTGTCTGATCAACATGCTTCCTTGAGTAAAAAGGTGTAGTATTACCAGAATGCTCAATCTTTCATAATAGTTTAATATTCATATGGTTGACTCTGGTGTGGCTTCAAGAAAAGTTAAAACTAATTTAAGCTCCATATAAAAATGGATTTCTCTTCAGTGTGGCAAATGAAAATGTTTAGTAAGAATTAACGGTATATCTTGTTGAGGGTAATCATGGATGGAATTGTTTTATTCCTATTGTTTTCACTTTAAAAGATATTTTTGTGAAGACTTCATGTTATTCGATATAGTCCCATACGTTGAAAATCACGAAAAGAGATGAAAAGTCTTTTTCCGTAAGGTAAAGGGTGTTTTGGGTATTATATGTTGAGGTTGGTAAAGTAGATAGTATATTAGATAATTCTCTCAAACCCTACTTACCACCACTGTCCAACACATCCTTTCCCGCTCGAAACCCTCTCCAGCTCTCGCGATTCTAGTACCTCGCCTCTGTGCAAAACACGACCTTGGCTTCCCAAGTCTCTTCTCACACCATTCTTGCAGCATTCCTCTATCTCTTATCTTCCACTTGTTAATCTTCCACCATGTCCTCTCTGTCCGCCACAAGTAAGGGGAAGAAGAAGGTCACGGAAGAGC
Organism: Amorphophallus konjac; assembly: GCA_022559845.1. Taxonomy (NCBI): domain Eukaryota; kingdom Viridiplantae; phylum Streptophyta; class Magnoliopsida; order Alismatales; family Araceae; genus Amorphophallus; species Amorphophallus konjac. Next base: position 360,084,052 of record CM040122.1, read on the forward strand.
GGCAACCCTCGTCTCCTCAAGTCCTGGAGACCAATGTGACCATAGCCTATAAGCGAAGATCAAAGGAGTCAGATGCAGTAGGTGTAACATCAGAATCGGTTCAGAAGAAGTCGGGCAAGGGGAAGAGAAAGGAAATAGAGGTACAATCGGTAGAAGATCGGGAGTCGGTGAAGGTGGTTGCGGCATTACTAAAGGTAAAGAAGCTGAAGACAGCGCATGGTCGAGATAAGAGAAAGGTACTCGAGGAAGAAGATATCACAGCTGAAGCTTCAAGACATGCATAAATAACATTGGAAGCTGGCAAGGTAGTCTTCCCACGGTACGTAGACTTTCATGACCAGAAAATGATTGAGAAATTTCCTGAGTTGATTGAAATTTTTAAGGCTCAGAAATGGTTAAAGTTTCTGGGTAAGCATAGGGTATACTATCCTAGACTCGTAGCAGAGTTCTACCAGAACCTGAAATATGATTTGGATCAGGCAATACTAGTTTCTAAAGTCAAGGGGTCCAGGATTGAAGTCTCTAAACATCTCCTACATATTGTATTTAGAATACCAGAAGAAGGAGTAACTGAAAGAAAGTTTGCATGTGATCTTCATGAGGTATACTCTGTCATCACAGATGAGCCTAAGAATTCCCAAGACAAAAATCAGTTGAAATTGGGTCAGTTTAATGCAAATATTTTCTCTCCTCTCAAGAGATTGCTGCATCACATTCTCACTGCTATAATCACTCCACAAGTTGGAGGGAGAGGAAGACTAACCAACACTAAGAGATTTGTGTTATATTATCTGCTGAAGAGAATCAGAGTTTGTTTGCTTGAAACAATGATTCAGATAATTAGGACTTGCAAAGAGTCTAGAAGATATTTGCCCTATGCAGCTCACCTAACTGCTATTTTTAAAAAGGCAAACATAGCCTTAGAAGATGAGCCTTCTAAAGAAATTCCAAAATTTAATGTGTACAACATGGAGTTCATTGATACTTACATGAGACTGAAAAAGTCTAACTCAGAGAGTCCTTCTGGAGAATTTCAAAGAAGAGAGAAATCAGTAAAGCATGCTCCATTGAAGAAGAATAGGAAATTTCAAGTGGAAACAGTGTCAGAACAGCCTCCTCAGGCTCGTCAAGAAGAAATTCTTCCTATGATAGCTGAGAAGAATCTCAAGGATCTTTAACTAGAACAAGAAATTCATGAATTGGATTTAACTGATACCCAAATTGTACAACAGCTGGATCAAAATATCAGTGAGCTATTTGATAAGTTTGGAGTACAATCTGAGCAGGAACAGCAACTTGTTCAGCAAGAACAGGAGGAAGATCAACCTATTGAAGCAGAAATACAAGAGGCTGATACACAAGGTGTAGAAGAGGAAAGTGAAGAAGAAATTGAAGCAGATGAATGATTAATGTCTAAGATGGTTACGTAGATTTTGACAGAAGAAACTGACAAAATTTATGAAGAAATTGCTGAGTCAGTTATAAATGATCAGGAGGGTGAACAACCAAGATAAGCAGAAGCTCTGCAAGAAGCTCCACAAGAAGCTCCAGGGGCAGTTGAAGAAGAATCACAAGAATATGTCATGGGACTTGCCTCTCACCACAGAATGTATCCAAAGATGTCTTTCTCTCAAGCTCCTGAATTTGGTCCACATTTTGGAGAATTGATTAGTCTTGGCCTACCGCCTCCTCCACTTCCTGAAAAGCAACATGAGTATTATACTGAGTTACCAGATTCTAGTGCCTCCACTTCTAGCTCACACGGAACAAATGTTGAACCTAACATTGCACAGATGCTGGCAAATCTGACTGAGGTAGTGTTGAATCAGAATGAACTGATGAATAAACAGTTTCTGTTCAATACCTTTCAACTGGACAAAGTAGATTCCCGATTGCAGCATTTGGAAAAAGTTGTCAAGAGACAAGGGATAGAGTTTTTAACTGCTAAACCAAAAACTGATGAAGTAGTATGAGAGATTTTAGAATCTCTTATGGGTATCAGCACTCGAGTGGGTGACATGGTTAGCAAAATTCAAGATACCCAAATCTCCACCTTCAGTAATATGACTAAAATTCTTAGCCATACTTTTGATCTGAAAATTGAGCTTGAACAGATAAAGGGCTCATTAAACAAGGTAGCGGCCAGTCAACCAGAAATCATCAAAAAGTTTCAAGTTATCCAGTCTAATTTGCAGACACTCTCAGAGACCGTTCAACAACCTATCACTCAACAAGAGTCAACTACCTCCCTAGTGGAAAGATTGGTGAATACTGTGCATCAAAAACTCGATAAACTGGCAGATTCCATTAGAGATCTTCACACCTCATTGGTGAACAGACTTCCCATCTCTAGCTCCAATTCAACATATCCTCCAAGAGACAGGGGGAGTTACCGAGGTCACTAATTTTTCCCAATTCCCATTTTTGATAATGACAAAGGGGGAGAAGAAGAGAAGAAGACCTCATGTATGCTGTAACAAGAAGACCTCATATATGCTGTTGGGTATGATTATGCTGAGCAAAATGACAAAGGGGAAAATATCTGCTATTTCAAATACCGGAAAAGATCTGTTGTTTCAAATACCTTTTTTTGTGAGAAGAGATGTTCACTCAAACACTAATGTTGCTTTCTTAATACACTAATGTTGCTTTCTTACATGTTACATGTTTGTTTGTTCGTTCGCACACCTGTCGTGATCAATGCATTTTATATCTTGTCTATGCATTTTCTATTTTATCTACGTGTGAATGAGATTTGAACATGCTCCAACAGACTGTAAACACACTGGTTTGAATGCTGAGTATTGAATTTTATTTAAATGGTTTAATCATACATGACTCATAGTTGTCATAACCAAAAAGGGGGAGATTGTTGGAACCCTAGTTTTGATAATGACTTTCTATGAATCATGTTTAGATTAAGGTGTTTAAATCCTACAATTCTATATGTTTGTATGGTCCATTTGGTGCATGCTATCTCTTAGAATAAATCATAGTCAGTGCATGTGTTGTATCGCTAAAAATCTAGCTCGGTGCAAGTCTAGCTTTGTTCTGCATTTCACGCATAAGTGCTTGCCTCAGTGCCGTTTCTGTGTACGCATTCACCAAAGTCAATGCATTCAATAGTCGGTGCAATTCTCATTCAGAATGCACTTGTTGAGTCTGCTCATTTCTTATCTCAGTGCAAATCCAACTCGGTGCAAGCTTTGGCTCGCATCTCTCTTTGTTCTGCGTCTTTCTCCCTGCCATCTCGGTGCAAGTTCTTACTTGGACGAGATTTCTTGGCTCGGTGCAAGTTCTGTCTTGCATCTTCCTTGTCCGTGCATCTCCCATTTTTTGCTCACTTCAACTTGGTGCAACCTCTTGCTCACCTAGTAGTAAGTCAGTGCAATGGCTGACTTGGTAACTCCTACTCAGTACAGTTTATGCTCACTTACTCGCTACGTCGGGAAGACTTGTGCTAAGTAAGTGACAAAATGTTTATTCCTTTTTCTGACAGTATGTCTGTGCATTCACCAGGTAAATGGCACGTGATCTGAGGAAGATAGAGGCCCAGAATATTCCTACATGTGCTCTAACTTTTTAGGCGGGAAACAGGGTATCCACATGCCTAGGGCTCTGGAGCAGACACATATATATATGCTAGAGAAAAGGGTTCGATGAAGAGTATGGACTAGTGAAAAAGAAGAGAAGTGAGAGCAGTGTATGGATCAAGAGAGAAAACCAGAGACAAACCACTCCATCAATGGGTAGATAGGAAGCTGAAGCGGAGAGAGATAGTGTCCCCACGATCCAGAGAAAATAAGTACGAGAGAAGAAACAGAGAGGTTCTGAGAGCAGAGGGCAGAAAGAGTGTGAAGTGAAGCAGCGTTAGTATTTACTGCAGATCTGTTGTTATTTTTTTTTGGTGTCTTCCGGATCAGATCCAAGACATTGCTCTCCTGTGTGAGCAATTCTGTTTGATCTTATTGTCGACTTTTCATTGCTGAATCTTGTTTTTGCTTTCATCATACATTTCCTTTCAAGCTATGTGTCAGCGACTGCAGAGGTGGATTCTTCTGGACGGCCAAGCTGTATTGCCCAGCGGACGGCGAAGCTATAAGGCCCAATAGTTGAAGCTGTGAATCAGCGATTTGTAGGCAAGCTGTGAGGCCCAACGATTTCAAGCTGTTTGGCAGCAGTAAGCCACACTCTGGTTTGAGTGTGGGGTGGATGTAGGTCGGAGGACCGAACCACCTAAAAGTGTCCTTATCTACCTTGGTTTGGTTGTCCTACTCCGTTAGATGAATGTATAGGCCGATTTATCTCTCCATGTCCTATGAGCGTGCTAGCTGCACGTTTTCTGCTTAATTAATCTCCTCGCTGCCCTTCAGACTCGGAAGAATCTAGTTAGTTCATGTTCCGCATCTCTAATTGACTCAATTGATTTTTAATCAATCAAAATTTCCATAGGATTCATTCAACCCCCCTTCTGAATCCGAGTCTAGCACCCCAACCGAAGATGCCAATTGAAATTCAAATTATGGAATGGTGAAAAGTTACCAAAATCGAGGAGAAAATGGCGTCTGCCCAGAAGGCGGCATTTCAAGAAAAAATTTAAAATTTTGGTAGAAATTAAATACTCAAAATAAGAAAATTGAAATGGCATTAACTAGGGTGACGCTATTTAGAAAATGGTGCCTTTCTCAAGAGACTCCAATTAGAAAATGATTGTTAAATTGAAAATATGATTTAAAATGGCATTTGAGCTGAAAGCCACCAATTAAATGTAGTCAATATGGATGGACGCCATTTAAGAAATGATTTTCAATAATTTGGAAAATAGCTCAAAATGGTGTCTGGGGTCCCTACCACAAATTTTTTAAATGACATCAGGGGGGCTCACTCTATTTAAATGGCGCCCTTCCTGAGAGACTCCAATTTGAAAAGGCTAGAAAAAATTGGAGAAAAATATGAAAAAATAAAAAATAAGGAAAATGAAGAAAATAGGGAAAATTACTCAAATGGGCCAATTTGAGGGCCATTTGCAATAGTATAGTGCAATATGAGATTTACTCAATGTGAGGTCAAATTTAGCGTGTCTACAGCTATCCCACCTTGGCGTCTACTTTGTAGGGGAGTGACACGAAGTGGAACGAAATGAAGTGAAGTGAAATGGAATGAAATAGAATGAAACGAAATGAGATGCAATGGAACAAAGTCGGAGCAGACTGAAAAGTAGGTGCCAAGTGTAGATATTTTTACTCCCTCCCGCACGTTCCTTCCAAGTGTCTTCCCGATGTCTATTCTACCATATCCGACATGAGAAATAGATGAAGACAGAAGGAAAGGGGGAAGTGTAACAAACCGTGATCGCCACCAAAGCGCCGGACGTGATGAACATGCCGTGCCTTGGAAAGAGGGAGAGACACTCGCCTAGCTGCAGCGCTGGGAAGATGAGCGGTCCAGATAGAACCGGCTATAGCTTGCACGGTCTTACGATAGACCCCCTAAGGATGCTGCACTAGGTGCAGGATGAAGGACTCCTGGATGTTGAACGGCTTAGTCACGACCACAGGAAGACGATGGACGGTCCAATCGGCACCGCACGTCCTCTCGAACGGACCGTAGAGCACCGCGCAAGACCACCGAGTCAAAAGTCGCAAAGGGGTCCAACCTCTACCCTCTCCAGCCGGCTAGAGGGGATGGGCCTCGTGCTAGGGATTGCTGACATGCAAAAACAACGTGAAAACACAAAGAAACAACCTAGATTAGAACTGAATGGTGTAGTAAATGTCAAAATAATGAGGAATGAACGTGACTATGTGGAAAGGGGGATACCTGAGGGATTTTAAACCCCTAGGGTGTCAAAAAACGTGGGTGGATGTGTGCATGGTAATGAGGATGAAGAAAAATGTGGGGAGAAAGTAGCGAAAGCAATGCATGCAATGACAAAGAGGACAAAACCAATCAAACGCAAAAGACTCAAAACTCGACTACTCCCTGAATCGGAGGCTTGTATGGATGTAGAAAGCCTCCCTCCTTGGTGCTAGGTTGCTCAAGAATGTGGCAGGGCTTCGCCGTTGACCAAAATCTCCCCCCTTTTTCCAACCCGACCTTTAGGGTCTATTTATAGAGCCTAGAAAGCCTAGCTCAAAATTAGGGTTTCCAATGGGTATTAATATGAGATATCTAAAGATAAAGTGAAGATAATATCCTCAGCTTTCGTTAGGATCAAATCTCATCCGATTTGGTTGAGAATCCACGGAGAAAACTGAGGACAAAGTTGAGGGTTTAACCATGAATAAAAGGAATAAAAATCGGTTGAAATTCAACAATCGACGGGATGAACGGTCTTACGATAGACCGCTCAACTGGATGGGCGGCCATCTATTGGCCGTCCAACCCTGTCAGTGGAAATTCAATATAAGTCATTAATAATCCAAATTATCCGTTGTACTGACCGAAACCTTCGCCGTTGGACTCTCAGAGATGAACGGCTCATATTCGATCGTTCAAAGGTAGAGCGGCCAAAGACTAACCGTTCTATCCCTGTCATTGGAAAATCAAAATACATAAGATAATTAGATAATTATCTGAAATCCAGCGACGTTAGGACTCTGGAGAGATAGACGGCTCAGATGCTACCGCACCATAATATTATGCGGCTATGTCTAGGCCGTATATATACCTATCGGTGATAATTCAGAAAATTAGCTAAATATCCCATAAATATATGGACAGCCCAGTATCAACCGCACAATAGGTTATACGGTTGAGGGTTGACCGCACATGTAAATGGGTGCTTGGAATTTATAGAAAATCTCGATTAACCAAAACCAAGGCCCATTAAGCCCTGAATCAACTTGGACCTGACCAAGGAGGGAGGCTACCCATAAAACTGGCCCAAAGTATGCCTGAAAATAGCCCCAACGAGTGATGAATAACTCGAGACATCAACAAATGGGAGTAAGAGGAACGACTCAACTTATCGGCATAAAACGGGTGTCAACACCAAGGTGTGATGAGACACGTTCTCAATACCACACGATAGGAATTTTCCACGATTCAAAATGCAACAACCTTGAGAAGGTTCCATGGAAACAATGATTGTTTTGATGGAGAAAGGAAAAGAATGAAGATAAATGTGCACGCAGTGCATGAAGGAAAAGATGATAGATCAACTTCCAGCGTCGGGGAAGTATCCTAGATCGTCGACTTTAAGGCTTCACCATTGGAGAACGGTTACCAGCTATGTGGACATGCTGCAGTTAAGGTGGATCTAAGGGAGTATAGGATTGACTTAAGATAGAGAGGATAAGATCCAACCAAAGAAGTTTGCAGGGAAACAACCCAAAATGGCAACAAGTAGAATCGAGTGCTCAATTCGGAATGGAATATATCATATCACGGGAGATAGAATTTGAGTGACTCTCAAAAATTGAAATATAGGAGAGATTTTCCACTGTTTAATCAATGCCCTATATGAATGCATGCTAGGTTAAAATGGAAAAATAAAAATAAAAAATAAATTAGGATAATATTATTTAGCTACCAAGATTGAGTCAAGACACCAATTTCATAAGCTGATATTAAGTCGAAACCCGTTTATCCCTGCACCAACTCATAAAATGGAACCATCGTCCCAAATCTTTGATGGCTCAACAACCTATCCGCGTGACTATGATTCCTTTAAATTATCATTATTTTTGATGAAATTGAACTCAAATTTTAGATTTATCAAAGCCACAAGGTCCTTGATGTGATCTAATAGCGTAGGTAACATATAGTAAAATGCTTAGATGGAAGATGGTGAAGGTAATAAGCATGTTGGGAACTGAGGAATGAAGCATAATGCAATGCAATCACTGTGGGACAAGAATGATGATGTCCAGACGGTGGGATCGAATATCTTTTCTTCCTACGCTCAAAACTTGTTAACCAACATAACATAATAAACAATGAACAGAGAAGAGTTTAAACAAAACATGACTCAAAGAGTCCAAGCATTTCAAACATTCAACCATCATTGTTTGTTCTAAAACCATGAGGATGATAAATCTTGCTAGACATCCGGTCTTGGAAAAGATCAGAGTGACGATACTCAGAAATACCAAGAATAAATCAAGATGATGATGTTGAGAAATCCTGAGAACAATTAGCTATGATGATGAGAAATCACAATAATAATCATAGATAATGATGTTGAGAAATCCCAAAAATAATTAGAGATAATGCTGAGAAATCCCAAGAATAATCAAAGATGATGCTGAGAATCCTGGGAAAAATTATGGAAACTAATGTGAGTGAAAGTCCTGATGGAGGAAGAGGATTCCTATGTTATTAGTCCTCGCATGCATTATAATGTCCTTGTAAGGCACCATCTGAACAAATAGTTAGTGAAAACATTGGCATTTTTTTGAATTTTTGAATATGCAAATTTCTATGGGTTTTAAAATATTCAAAATTTTAAGGATTTTAAAAATATTCAATTTTTTAGGGATTTTGAAAATATTTAAGTTTTTTGAAGAATTTTAGATATCTCTAACTATAACATCAAGACTAATCTAAATCACTGGCTGGGGGTCCTTGTTCCCTCCCCTCTTGCTAAAAACTGCCCCAAGCAGGGCATGCATTTAAGGTGGTGCTCTATAGCTGGCTGCCCTTGGTTAACGGTGTCCCAACTAAGACCATACTCGAAAAACACTCGATCTTAGAGAGAGAGGAGAAGACGATTCGAGGATAAGCTTGATACGGGTTTTAGAAGATGTCGACTTTGACTTCCTTCCATAGCATAACCCCTAGAGATTTAGTCTGTTGCATCGGGACTTTTTATCAATATCATCGAACCTGAATTCTCTTTCAGGCATGTGTACGACTGGGCTCATGACGTCGTACGGGGACTGTACTGCCCTCTTGCCTCATGACGTCCTATGGGGAACTATACTACCCTCTTGCCATGCCTTCTTTTGTTTTATTTTTTGCTCACATTCTTTTCTTTTGGATTTTGACTTTGATCACTTTCTTTCCTTTGGATATTTGACTTTGGGTGAGCATTGAGACTGAGAATAAGATCATAATAGACTGGCCCCTATTTGAGATTTTCTCTTGTTGGGGAGTGCTTAGGTTAGTTGTCTTGTCCAGACTACCTCTGCCCCCATATTTCGATCGAATGGAGTAGATAAAAAGACTTCGTGCCCCCGACCATTGCCCAAGTAGCAACAATATTTTCCAAGGAAGATAGGTAAGGATGCCGTGAAGTGTGTGCAATGTCCGTCTCTAGGGTTTCCCTTAATGTGCAGGGAGAGAATTTCAGACTCTTAGCACGGAGTTTTCATAACCTGAAGTGTTGTAGAAGTAAGCTAAAACTCCTTTAGACTTCTTTCACTCAGGTAAAAATCTAGTCAAGACCTATACCACTCTTAATCATGTTAAGAAGCACATCGTGTTAAAGCCATGCATAGAGATGAATGAAATATAAAAATGCATACTTACGCAAATGCATTACCTTACGACCCTTCGTTGCAGAAGCAACTGTCAGAAGTTATTTTGGTTCAACATGAGTTTTGTATTCCTCGCGGGATAGGATTAGATAAAAGATACAAAGACAAGGATTTGAAGTGACTTAACATGAAGGAGTGGTGCCCAGACCAGACTCAGACAAATAAGGAGAAAGGAAAAGATGTGAGGGCTAGAACTCCCTCACTAGGGTATAGAAACCCTGATCACATGAAAGGTTTAACGAAGGAAAAGGAAGTTAATGAGTGGAGTGAGAACTAGAGCCTCAAAAATAATGAGAGAAAGGGCAGGTGCCCTGATCAAGTGGCGTAGGAGGACTTGGGTCGGACCCAGGATCAGGAGAAATTAGAAGAATGAATTGATAGATAGATAGAGGAGGATCTAGAGGGTCTAGAGGAAAAGGAGAGCAAGAGTGATTGGGAGAAAGATCTAGAGGTTTCGGAGGGAGAAAATGATAAGGGACGTGATGTCCAGGGAAAATAGATGGAAAAGATGGATTAGACCGAGAGAAATTCGGAGGTTCCGAAGGAAGAAAATAGGAAGGGGTGCCATGCCCTAGGAAAATGGATGGATTAAAGGGAAAGAAATCCGGAAGTTTTGGAGGAAGAAAATAAGAAGGGACGCGATGCCTTGGGAGAATAAAAGGATTATATAGAGAATCCGGAGGTTCCGGAGGAAGCAAATAGCAAGGGATGCGATGCCCAAAAAAAATAGAAGATTTAGATGGGTTAGGATAAGAAGAATCCGGAGATTCCAGAGGATGAAAATAGCGAGGGACGTGATGCCCTGAGAAGATAAATGGATTAGGCAAAAGAAGATCCGAAGGTTCCGGAGGATGAAAATAGCAAGGGATGCAATGCCCAGAGAAAATAGAAGGATTAAATGAAGAAAAATCTAGAGGTTCTGAAGGAAAAGAAGGATAAGGGACATGATGCCCTGGGAGAAATGTAGAATGAAAAGGGAGAGGATCTAGAAGTTTCGAAGGAATAAAATAACAAGGGGTATGATGTCTTGGAGAATGGGAGGATAAGAGCTAGAGATCCAGAGGATTAAGATGATGAGAGACATGATGCCATGTGAAAATAGATAGTTGAGGAATATGAGGTCTAAGAAAAGATAAGGAATCTGATGGGGGATGACCTAGAGGCTATGGAGGATAAAGAGAATGATAAGGATTGGACAAAGAGGAGGCATCATAGGGAGGATCCAGAGGTTCATGAGACCTGGGAGAGAAAAATTAATGCAAATGCAAATGCATGCAATGCAAGGATGAAAACCTCCTTCTCACCCAATGGATGGCCCATAGAAAGAAATTAATAATCAATAAGAGTAGTGATGGAATAGAATAGAAAATATACGGAATAGTGGAGGGCCCCTCAACACGAGAATCCACACCCCTTAATGGCTGTCTGCTCTTTGATGTAGAATCAAGTCCTCTTGACTTAACCTACCCTGTCCAATGATGTGCTCGGGGAGACAACTCAATTGGCGGAATTGGAATGATTGTTATGCCTTTGCTCTCACTTGATAAACTTTAAATGACCATAGAATTCCTTGGACATCCAAAGTGAACGACAACTCTTTCGTCAAGCAGTCACAATAGAAATTTAAGAGTTCCGTTTGCAATGTGGGAACCTTGGCATGAGATAGCTTCCTCAAAGATAACTCCTTTGGAAGATGAGCAACCTCAATGCGTGGAAGTTGGACCTTCTTTATAAGTGCCATATTGTCCAGCGATCTTGGAATATTCTTCTTCTGTGTACTCGATAACATGGGCACCTGCCTCTTGCATGGAAGTTGATAAGAAATAGATGTGAGATTGAGAGCTTCTAGTAAGGGATGCCCTGACCGACCCTTAAGCATTGAGTTCATCAGCTTCTCAGTAGTAGAATGTGTAATTACAATGTTGGAGAAGAACCCCTTTCTTTTATTAGTCACTCGAACTATAACAAAACTAGGGGTAATGAGAGCCTTGAAGGTGCTTTCACCAATGAGTAGTGTGACCTTAGCAAACTTGGCCTTGGCTTTTAATAGTATCAACTCTTGAAAATTTTTATCGGTGAGCATTAGAGGGGACTTAATCTTCTTAAACATGCTCGGTAGGAGAACACTAACTGACATTTAGAAAATAAAATCTTGGAACTTGAATGGCATAGCCGTGACCAAGTTATTCTTGCCCTATTCTTGAAAATCATCTTTTGCACATTTAGACGCACACCCGCTACGAGGGGTGGTGGAGGAAGGTGAAATTGAAGCGTTGGGCTTAGTGGATGATGAAGGTTCAATGGAAGGCATTATTGGGAGGATGGTGGATGGAGGCTCAAATACGGTGAGCTTTGCCCCTTGCTCAAAAGTAGGCAAGGTTGGCTCGAATGTGGAGATAAGTGGACCTTACTCAGACTCAGTCATGAGTTTGGATGAAGGGTTTAGTGGAGGATTGGGTATGACTGGCTTTGGGATAGAAGGGATGGTGGAGGGTGTAGGTAGCGGTGATAGAGGGCTAATTACTTGGGAAAGGGAAGGCTTAGTGGAAGTAGAAGGCTTGATGGGAAAGCGGCTAATGGAGGTCGATGGTTTGGTGGTTGGTGGGTGGATGATGGCAGGATTGGGGAAAAACTGTTTAAGTTTGGTTGGAGGGGAATGTTTTGGTAGTGGAAGGTCAAGGGGAGAAGGTTGCATAGAGGGTTGGTGGTGCATTGATGCGAGTTGTTGAAATACCGACTCATCATCAAAGCACTAGGTAGTTTCGGAGGTGGGGGTGTTGGTTGTGGCATCAGCGTGAGCAGGGGGTTCTTGAGGTTGTGGTGGCGGAGATTGCTGGGGAAAGCGAAGGAGCCTTGGAGTGGGTGTAGCTTGAGGCATCTCAAGATGGGCTGGCTCAAGTTCCTCATAGCGAGGTTCAAGTGGATGCCGCAGTGGAGGTGTATTGGCTAGTGGAGCATGGTGATATGGATGGTTTTGTGGATATCGAGGCAGTGGGCTATATGAATGAGCGAGATGGATGGGTGGCAGGTGGACGACATCCACTTCTTCATCAAAGCTTGCTAGACTAACTTGCTCACACATAGGCATGATGCCTTTTGTACTTGTAAATCTCTTCAATTGCTCCTCCACTTTAGCTATCTTGTTGATGAGAACTTGCTAGAGGGGACTCACTTGTGAAATAGAGGGTTGGCCTAGGGGCTTTTGAGGGGCTTCAGAGAAAGGCCGTGGAGCATGGAGGGGCTTGCCCATAGAGGGCCCCGGCTGGACCGGGGTGCAAGGAGTACATGGACCTTTAGGCCGTGAAAGAATATAAGAGGAAGAAGGTGGGTGATGGGCCACCCGAGAAGGGATGGAAGGAGAATGAGAAGGTGGAGGGTGAGAAGAAGGAGAGGATACACCCTCAAGAAGGGCCTTAAGGGCGTGGATTTGTTGAGGGGTAAGACGGTCTAATGCATCTGAGACTTGGGAGACTTTCTCATTTGGAGGAGATAGCTCAACCAGAGTAGTGGTTCGCAATTGAAGTGAGGGACCATGTAAGTGTGAATTGCCCATGGCGTGGGCATGGGGATTTCAATGAAAGATAGGATTGGAATGAGGTCCCTTATGAAAGTTGTGATGGGATTGATAGACTTGAGAGTTATAATATAGACGAAATTGATCATCCTCATCAAAACAATATTCAATCAACACAAATATGTAAAGATAGCAAACAACTAGGATGTTTACGCTTGGTTTCTAGTTTCCTCTTGATGAATTAGATTATTTTAACAAAGTGTCTTGAATTCACTTAAGGATGGAAACCTAGTTTCAATATGGTTTGACTCCGGTGCCAACTAGGTTTATTCTTCTCAACACGTGTAGGCCAACTAAGTCCGGGAATCTTCAAGGCACAACCAGCCTAGTGATAGAAGAGGGAATCCTTCGATGTCGGGGACTTATGAAGACCTTGGTGGAGGAGATTCCAATCCAATGAGAAGAATTCTCAATTGGAGGGTCCTTCCTTCACCAAGAGGGATAAAGATCTCCAAAAAAGTGTGTAGGGAGAAGAGGTCTCCCAAGCCAAGGATGCCTTAAATGCAGAACTAATGCAAAAGAAATAAAAAAACATAGATATGGACAATAATATGCAAAGAGGAAAGAAAGTAGACAAAATATATGAAGTTCTACGAAAATACAAGAATAGGCGTCTAGATAGTGGGTGCCAATTAGAAATTGGCGTCTGCTGTCAAGGCGCTAATTCCTGACCACCACAGAACAAAGATGAGTGCTGCAAAAAAGTCGAAATGGTGTCTGCAGAGTGGACGTTGTTCAAGAAATGTGTCTGCTAGGCAGGCGCTATTTCTCAAAATGGCGTCCTTCTGGAAGGACACTGTTTAAAAGGTGTCTACTATTCTCGATGTTGCTTTCTGTGCATAAACAGAACTACAACAAGCTCATATAATTGATCTGCTGGAAGAAGGAAAAGCTAGAAAACACATAACCAGCAATCAAAGCAGGTGGCAATCAACTTGAATAGTTAAAGCATAAATTCAAACCCCACAGAATAGCAAATCACTAAGGGGTTAAGGGGGAGTGCACGTGGTTCACGAAGGATGAAATAGAAGAAAAAGGGAGTGCGCTACGCGGAGCACAAGGGGAGATGCACCGTGGGTGCAAAAGGGAGGGGCATACGTGGGTGCCAACTGGAGAGGGTAATCAAAAAGAAAAAGCAAAGGATGTTCCATCGTGATCGCCAAATTGTAAATAATGAAAAATGCACACAAAAATAACAATGAATTAACATAAATCAAAAATAATTATTATTATGTGATGGTGGGGATGAGTGAAGATCGTGATCGCCAGAGACACGCTGACCTCAAAGGAATATAACAATAAGAAAAAGGAGGTGATCGCGCTACATACCTTGAAAGAGCGGGGGGAGATGTGAATTCTAACCTTCCCTTCCAATCGGCCAGCCGATGAAGGGAGTTTCTTTTTGATTACCCTTGCAAATAAAACAAACAACCAACAAATAGAATTGGATTAGAAATTTGAGGTGTATAGCATCAAATCCTCAATGGAAATGAATAGGAGAGCAAGGAAGAGGACACACCTTGTTGGTGTTTTAGCTTTAAACCCCTATGCAAAGGGTTAGAAAATATGATCATGTTTGAAAGATTAAGGGGGTGTGCAAGTGTTGCATTAAAGAAGATCTCAATATGATTGAGATAAAAATAGAAGAGGAAGAGAAAATATGATGCATGCACTAATTAGAATAAAGAGATAAAAGGAAGAATAGACTTATTGATTTTTCTCTACGAGAGTTCAAGATCTTTCAATATTCTTCAAGGAGGAAGGAGCTCCAAGAGGATGCGGCTTCCAGGTGCGTGGGAGACTCCTTCTTGGTGCCTCAATCCAGCAGAGTTTCCCCGTTATATCCAAAATTTGGGCTTAAGCACTATTGAGAATAAGGTCCTACTTATAGAGGAGAAAATCAGAGTAGAAATCCCAAAGAAAAAAGGAAATTGAGTTTTAGTTAGATTTGGACAGGGAAATCCTTCCTCCAAGTGTCCTCGCTGTCTTAGGAGGTTTTAGGAACCCTTTCTCAAGTGTCCTCGCTGTCTTAGGAGGTTTTAGGAACCCTTTCTCAAATCGAAAAGGCGATCAAAATGGGGAAAGGAGGAGACCGCTTCTGGAATGGTAGTAGAGGAAAAATGGCATCCAACTCAGAAGGCACTAATTAAATAGAGTCCAGGGTTGAAGACACCAATTGAAATTCAAATTATGGAAAGGTGAAAAGTTACCAAAATTGAGGAGAAAATGACGTCTGTCCAGAAGGTGCCATTTAAAGAAAAAAAATAAGAATTTTAGTAGGAATTAAATGCTCAAACAAGAAAATTGAAATGGCATCAGCTAGGGTGACACTATTTAGAAAACGGCGCCTCTCCGGAGAGACTCCAATTAGAAAATGATTGTTAAATTCAAAATATGATTTAAAATGGCATCTGAGTGGAAAATATGATTGTTTAATGAAGTCAATATGGATGGTCGCCATTTAGGAAATGATTTTCAAGAATTTGAAAAATAGCTCGAAATGGCATCTCAGGTCCTTGCCATGAAGTTTTTAAATGGCGTCAGGGGACCTGACTCTATTTAAATGTCATCCTTTCAGAGAGATTCATATTTGAAAAGGCCAGGAGAAAATAGAGAAAAAAATAGAAAAATAGGAAAAAAAGAGGATAATCAAGAAAATTGGGGAAAATTACTCAAATAAGCCAATTTGAGGGTCATTTGAGGCATTATAGTGAAATATGATATTTACTTAACGCGGGGTCAAATTTAGCGTGTCTACAATTATCGCTTCTCCTCTTTTGCTTGGGTAGAGTATGAGGTCCCGGAGGTCACAACAACAGGTGATACTGTTGCAGCAGAAGCTTCGGCTAATATTGGTCCTCTCGCGAAGAGAGCGAGAAGAATGGCTAGCAGTGATGGTAGCCCCTCCATCCAGCTTCCCTAGGCTGTAGCGAGTTCTTCCGGGGGGACTAGTGACCCAAATAGGTCCTTGGCTTGAATTAAATGTATGCTCGACATCAAGCACTTCTTTCACCTTTTAACCCCGATTTCTTTTTCTTTTATAGGAGCAGGGATAGACATGCAATTCTCGCCTGCTAGTGCAGAGGTAACTTCTCAAGTTGAGGAGATAGCTATGACCCCACTACAAGAAAAAGCGGAATTTCCGAAGGACAAAATCCATCAGAACTCCGTCGGAAATCCATCGAAAAAATGCTTTTCGATTGACTTTCCGATGACAAATGTCCATAAGGTATTCCTTGTCGAAAGTTTTCGACAGACGAAACTTCCGTCGAAACTCCGTCAGAAATTACCAACAGATATATAGTCGACAACAATTCCGTCGAAAATAATTGTTGGTTATTAGTCTTAAACTTTCCGACGGGAACAAGATTCCGTTAGTGATGTTGTCGGAAATAATTCTGATGAATTATATTCCATTGGAAAATCCGTCGGAGAATTAGATTTATTAATTTTTTAAAAAGACTCAAACTTGATATGAGTTCCGACAGAATATATATTTTGTCGATGATTTCGTCAGAATATCTTCGATGGATAAATTTTGCCCGTTAGAAATTTTATCAGAAAAAAAGATTTATTATTATTTTTAAAATACATAAAATGTATATAAAAACCTATTTAAGTAAAAAAATTATTTAAAAAACATAACATTTACATATCACAAATAAAAATAACATATACACCAAACGAAACACGGCATCAATTATCAATTTTATTACAATAAAAATAATCAAGACATATCCTCTGCATCCGCCATGTCCTCATCCTCCCCGTCCTGCTCGTCCCCTCCGTCGCCACCCGCTGGAAGATCTTATGTTGAAAAAATAATAACATCAGGCATGTATGAATAAATAAATATATATATATATAAGATAAATTAAATAATTTATTTGATTGTATAAATTCACATCGAATATGATACCGAATGGGTAATTTTAACACCGAACTCAACTCGAGTGTCCAAATCGAATTCTGTCAGTTCGCACAAGTCACTGTTACCTCCCAGGTCGTGTTGGACCGATCGACGTGCCGATCAGACTGATATTTTAGATTTTGGACCTGCGAACTCGACTTCTTTAATTTTAAACTAAGTGCATTTAGAGAATGCTCTTTTGAGCACCGATTCCAAACCAGGTGTCTGATTTGGATTCCGTCAGCTCTTGCAAGTCACTCTCACCACCCAGGTTACGTTGGAATGATTGGCACACCGACCAAACTGGTATTTTAGATTTTGGACCCCCAAATCTAACTTCTTATCTAGATTTTAAACTAAGTGCATTTAAAGAATGCTCTTTTGAGCACCGAGCCTAAACTGGGTATCCGATTTGGATTCCGTCAGCTCTCACAAGTCACTTTTACCTTTTAGGTCGTGTTGGAATTATCGACATACTGATCAGACCTGTATTTTAGATTTTAGACCCTCAAACCCAACTTCTTTAATTTTAAACTAAGTGCATTTAGAGAATGCTCTTTTGAGCGCCGAACCTAAACTGGGTATCCGATCTAGATTCCGTTAGCTCTCACAAGTCACTCTTACCACCCAAGTCATGTTGGAATGATCGGCATGCCGATCAGATTGGTATTCAAGATTTTGGACCCCTAAACCCAATTTCTTATCTACATTTTAAACTAAGTGCATTTAGTGAATGCTATTTTGAGTGCTAAGCCCAAACTTGGTATCCGATTTGGATTCCATCAGCTCTCATAAGCCACTCTCACCACCCAGGTCATGTTGAAATAATCGACACACTGATCAGACTAGTATTTTAGATTTTACAACCCTAAATCCAACTTATTTAATTTTAAACTAAGTGCATTTAGAGAATGCTCTTTTGAGCGCCGAGCCCCAATTGCGTATCCGATTTGGATTCCGTCAACTCTCACAAGTCACTCTCACCACCCAGGTTGTGTTGGAATAATCGTCACATTGATCAGACTAGTATTTAAGAATTTGGACCTCTGAACCCAAGTTCTTTAATTTTAAAGTAAGTGCATTTAGAGAATCCTCTTTTGAGCACTGATGTCAAACTGGGTATCTGATTTTAGATTTCGTCAGCTCTCCCAAGTCACTATCACCACGTAGGTTGTGTTGGAATGATCAGCATGTCGACCACGTCTGTATTTTAGATTTTGGATCTTCGAACCCCAGTTATATTAATTATTTTAAACAAAGTTAGTTTTGAAAACTAGCTTAGTTTTGAATTTAGTAATTTGAGCACTGAGTCTAGGCCGAGTATCCGATTTTGATTCCGTCAGCTCTCCCAAATCACTCTCACCACCCAGGTCATGTTGGAATGATCCGCATGCTGATCAAGCCAACATTTTATATTTTGGACCCCTGAACCCTAGTTATCTGAATTGTTTTAAACAAAGTTAGTTTTCAAAACTATATTAGTTCAAAATTGAGTAATTTGAGCACTGAGCCCAAACCGGGTATCCGATTTGGATTCCGTCAGCTCTCCCAAGTCACTCTCACCACCCAGGTTGCGTTGGAATGATTGGCATGCCAATCAGGCCAGTATTTTACATTTTGGACCCCCAAACCCATGTTATCTGAATTATTTTAGACAAAGTTAGTTTTGAAAACTAACTTAGGTCTTAATTGAGTAATTTGAGCGTCGAGCCCAAATCGTGTATCCAATTTAGATTTTGTCAGCTCTCCCAAGTCACTCTCACCACCTAAGTCACATTAGAATGATCGGCACACTGATCAAGACAATATTTTACATTTTGGACCCCCAAACCCTAGTTATCTAAATTATTTTAAACAAAGTTATTTTTGAAAACTAACTTAGTTCTGAATTGAATAATTTGAGCGTCCAACGCAAACCCGGTATCCGATTTAGATTCTATTAGCTCTCCCAAAACCCTCTCACCACCTAGGGTCTGGTTGGATATTAATACATTTTCACAATAGTTTCTTTAAATTAAATAGAAATATTATAACTTTAAAGTCTTTGAAAATAAAAATATAACAAACACTCACCTGAGGGGGCTGTGCCACGGTCGAGGGTGCTCCGTGAGGGAGAAGCCCCACCTGGGAGAGGAGGCCAGCGAGTGCTTGCGTAATGCGCGCCTCCTGGCTTGACATCTCCGCCCTTATCTGCCACTAGAAGTCAGACATCTCCACTTGAACGATGTCTCTAACGTCGCCCGGAGAAGTACTGGGGCCGGGTGGGGGTGTACTGAAGGCACTACTACTGGTCGGGGTAGCACCTAAACTCGCACATGATGATATCACTGTGCTACTCTCTAGGCTCTGCCCAAAACCATATAGCCGGCCTTTCTTCGGTACGCCAACTATTGCCACCCATGCTGCTGGATCTAACTCCGACTCCCGTACTTCTCCGTCACATGTCTGCTATATGTTTTCTACAAATTGAATAGAAAAGCTTGTAAATTTCATATGAACCAACCATATTTAAATGAAAAAAAAAACTTGCATATGTATATAAACTTACAGCTACTAAGTGGGCTCTCTCAGTGACGAACTGATCCGTCCCTTTCTTTTTGTGTGTTCTATCAAACACCTCTAAGAACGATGGAGCACGATTGAGCTCCACCGCCTATTTTACAAATTATAGAAAAAATGTCATATATATAAATAAAATATAAGAAGATAAATTGAAATATTACTTACAATTTTTTATTTGTGGGTCGTAAAAGAGACGGACCCACTCGTATGCACATTGGCGTCTGGTTGTGATGCCCTATTTGTTGACGCTTTTTGGGACTTTTCTATCCACCGTGGATCAACCCATTTGTCACATACAACCTCTCAATAAACTTTCCTCATCCAAAGAGGGTGGTGCTCCTTCCAGAGCTGTCGGTCTTGGCTCCGACTAGCTTTTTTCTGAGCCCTTACTCGGGCCTCTTGCAATGTCTTACTATAATTTGTCTGCATAATAACCTCCTTGCCTCGTTTTGTCCACTCGTGAACTGATAAGTCCACTGTAAAGAAATTAAGTTGTATGGGTTAGTATACTGAGCACATTTAAGTTTTGGAAAGACATGAATTAAATGATTAAATTACATACTTTGAACATGTTGAATAATAAATTTCGGACGCTGATCAAAAATTCTTTGAACGACATTGTCGGCCCAGGAACATGCGAAAAAATGTCTCATAGTATAGCGGACAGCCTCGGCATGTTCTAATTTATCACTGCAATTACAAATGTTAAAATGGTTGGCATTACACAGTTGAAAGATAAATAATGAATATAATTCATAAATCAATAAATTTACCTGGCGATCTAGCACCACAGACGTCCATCATGGGCCCCGCTCACTCGCCATCGTGACGACTGCCGACATGCTCTGTTGGCTGGGCTGAGGATCCGACAAGGGCCCCAAGACCAATAAGAATTAAATTTCATAAGCAAAACATATAATCAAAGAATATTTTGCTAGACATTTAAATAGACATACTTGTATTGGGAGGTGGTGGGGGTGTGCCATGCACAGTTTGTGGGAGGGCACTAGGACCTATAAGAATAAAATGTCATAAGTAAAACATATAATCAAAGAATATTTTGCTACAAATTTAAATAGACATACCTGTAGTGGGAGGTGGTGGGGGTGTTCCCTACACAGTTGGTGCAAGGGCACTCGGGCCTGTAAAAATTAAATGTCATAAGCAAAATATATATCACACAACATTTTAGGCAACATTTAAATAAACATACCAGTCAATTGTGGTTGTGGCGGTGTGCCATGTTTAGCTGGTGGGGGTGTGCCATGTCCAACTGGTGGCAGTGTGCCATGTCCAGCTAGTGAGTCGACACTCGGTCCTATACAAAATAAATCTTTTAAGCTGATATATAATTAATACACACATATAGGTAAATATTTGAATAGATATACATGTGCCTGAAGTAGATGCCAAAGAGGAGGGAGTAGAGCCCCTCCCACTGCCCTGTCTCCTCCCACTCCCGCTACGACCTCCTCGAACCATCTATTTATTAAGAATAATAAAATTAATCCATATTAATCTAGAACAATATAAGTTTTACAATAATGATTAAAAATTATGCAAAAATATAAAAGTTCTTACAAAATTATCAATCATTATTCGTATCCTCTTTAGATGCTGATGATATATCTAACTCAGCTCATCTTCGTCATCCTCTTCAGTCTCATCAGATTCAAACTCTTCCTCCTTAGAGGACTCCTCTCCATAACCAACAACATTTAGCTCCGTCGGATCGACTTCTTCCACTTCATTTCCCGTATGTAACGAAAGGGGCTCATCAGATTCGTCCAAATGAAGATGTGTGGAACCTAGAGTGTTAACTTCGTCTGATTGAAAATATTTGACATTGACATCCTCTAAGACAGTTTCACTCAAATTCAGCTCATAATTGGAAAAAAATCTTGCTTTAACCCTACAAACTACCCACCAATCTTCATTTCTGGATGATGAATAGCTTGAATAATACACTTGTTGTGTTTGTGGGCCCAAAATGAACGGCTCATATGTATTTAGTTTAGACCTATGTTTGACATCGACAATCCCATATGTTATGTTATATCGAATAGAATTAGAATCAAACCAATGACACTTAAATATGAATACGTGATTATCTTGTCCCAGATACTGCATGTAATGTCTCGGATCTTCGCTGGATCCTTAATGGGTGTTGTTGGATCTTTATTGGATCTTTCGGATCTGTTTCAGTGAGTTTCGGTTCGCTTTTGTGGCTTCCGAGTCGAGTTTTACGATCCGTGTGGATTTTTCTCTCGTACTAGTTACGGAACCCTACAGTGAGTTTATTTGTCAGTTCATCGACTCGAGGATGCTACAACGACGATGTACTCTCCGAGCCGATCGTTTTGACTATTTTTCCGTATTTTTCTGAGATAGGGCCAAAAATCGGATTTTTCAGAAATTAGGAAAATTCGTAATTTCTTTTCTATCTCTTTCCCTTTTCTCTCTCCCCCTTCTCATTTCGCCGCCGCCCTCTCTCTCTCCCGTTTCTCCCCCGTTTCACCATCTCGGCTCCGGCTATAGACGGAGGACCTAGGGGCGAGTGCTGGGGACGCTGTGGAGCTGGCTGGGTGCGCGACGGGGCGAGGATGGAGCGATTTCGGCGCGATCCCGAACGGTGGATTCAAAGCTGACGTTTGAGTTCGCGACGCAGTTTTCAGCGCTGTTTAGTCCCTTCGGGACACGATTTCTTTGGTGGAGGTAGGGTGACGGATCACCACTTCTCCCTACCCATTTTACCTGCCATTGCACGTCGTTCGGCGTGGAAACGGTCGAGTTTGGGCTTGTTTAGCCTAAACCATGATTTTCGGGTTTTGTAGGGTTCGCTAGAAAATGGCAACCATTTTCATATCAATTACTGTCAATGGACTCCCTAGGACGTCAGCGTTCCATAGTCACTGATTTCGTTTCGTTTGGTGGTCCCGTTTGACTGCTAGAGCTCCGGGAAGCTCGGTAGCCCTTTTTGGGTGATTTCGTTAGAATCACCCGTTTCTTGTGAACGGTGCGTCGTTTTGACTCCGGACGGAGTCTATGTGATTGCTAGCAGGTCCAGGGTTGTTTCCCCTTCGTCTCGGGACGAATGGGGCCTGGAAAGGCCTCCGTTGGGCCGAACCCATGATTTCCCTGCCGTGAGAGTTGAGCGGTCAGACTAGGACCGTCTATCCCCATGGGCGGCCCTATCTTAACAGTTCATCTACTCGGCGCGCTCTGTTTCGCTTGGCGGGTAGCGAGGATTGTGCGGTCTATCGTAAGTCCGTATAACTCAGGTGCGGCCAAGGCTGAACCATTTTTCCCCCTCGGTTTGGATCGTTGTTGGGCTGTGCGGCTGGGGTCTAGCCGCCTGTCCCTTTGTACGGCTAGTATCTAACCGTACATCCTTGGTGCCGATGGCTGTTGTGCGGCCCGAAGTTGAGCGCACAAGCCCTGGTGCGGTGAGGACCTAGCCGTCTATTCCCCCACGCGGCTAGGGGTGAACCGCACGTGTGTTTCCCATTTTAGGCTGTTATGCCGTTGTGCAGTCCAGTCCATACCGTCTTTCTGGTTGGGTGGTCTCTTTGTGACCGTCCATCTTTGTTGGTGGTTGGTGTTGTGCGGCTAGTCTCTGACCGTTCAACCCTTTGGTGGATGGTTCCGAACCGTCCATCCTGTGGAGTGGTCCATTCTGAACCGCTCATCCCTGATGTGTTATCGGTTGGCCGTGATGGCTTCCCCTGCTTTCCCGTCTTGAGGGAGTGGTCTCGGTAGCTTGTGGTCTGCCTCGGTATTCGTGTTACCGTGGTTTTAGACCTAGTCCATAATTTCAGTTGGTTGGCCTTGATGGTTCAACTGTTGTCCGTCTGTCTTAGGTCAGTGTTTTAGGGCAGCGTCTGCCTGTCCGGTGGTTCCCTGGATCGGTCAGTTCGGGTGAATTATGTGCGGTCTATTCCTTGACTGCTATAGTTTCTCCGAGCGACTTAATCTAGGACCGCCAGTGTCTTTGCCTCTGGTTGCGTGGCGAGTCCTCCTTGACTGCTTGGTTGACCTAGCGGCCAAGTGATGGATATCCTAGGCCGAGAGAGTGGTTTACCGGTGGTTTGGTTTCTGGTATTTTTGGCTCAACCTTATGGTTCGCATGTTGTCACGCGGACATCACCCGATGTCCTCTGAGGGCTATAACCGTGTTCTGAGGTGGCCAAGAGGGTTTGTGCTTGTGTGTCTTTGCCTGGTTCCGGTCAACCCAGGGTCACCCAGTGGTTGACAGGTAGCCTTATGTGTCTCAACGATTCTACCCAGTTCGAGACATGGTTCTGGATGCTTCGAGGTATCATCCTACCTCGATCTACGTGTCCAAGCGTGTCTGAGGGTCCTCAGTGTTCCCTCAGGTTTCCGTGAGTCATTTTCTGCGGAGTGTCATTTCGCGTGGCTTAGGATTAGACCGATTGGCGGCTTGTTCCGCTGTCAGTGACGATCTTTCCTTTCAGTCGTCCGACTTAAGGATCGTTACGTAGTAGGTCTAGTCGCCTTGTCCTGAGTCTGTTGGCAGTAGTCGTACTGCCAGTGGTGTCTAGTAGTACGTGCGACGGTGCGTTCTAGCTTGTCTGTACTCTAGCACTTGTGTTTCTGAGTCTGGTGTCTTGTGAACCTCCACTTGTCGTAGCCTGTCGACGCACGCGATCCAGTGTGTTGACCCACCTCAAAGTGGTGGAAAGGGCAGTTCCCGTAATACGGTTTGTAAGCTAGTTCTGTGGGCTCCCGGCCAGCGGTAGCATCCTACCGAGGGAGAAAACTAGCTAGAGGGCCTGGCTTAGGCAAGAGCCATTGTGTCCACACATGGTCAGGAGCTAAGGACTTACGTCGATGGGCGTGACCGTGATGAGTTACTTGTTGTTGTAGTTCCTGTTTGGTTCAGTGGGTGTCTGCGACTCTACCGTGGCTTTGGCGGTACCGTAGGCGAGACACTCGTGGCGCAGTGTAAGACGTCAGTGGACGCAGCTGGCTATTTTTTTGATGAGGTGCTTCCGTCACGTGATACGTGACTATTCACGTTTCTTGTGTGTTGTGACCTTTCCAAGTTTGCCCTCTTGTGGCCATACTCGAGGTCAGTGTTGTGTTGCGTGCACGATGTTCTAGTCGTGTGTGTCGTCGAGTCTGTTTGTCGTCTATCTATATCTTTTCTAGACTTTTGTCTGTCCTTGCAGGTCTTCATCTTAGGCCTGGCGTCGTGTCGACAGATCGGTAACTCCTGACTTTGTCAGATCAGAGCTGCCCTTCTGTCGCTGCTTGGAGTAGCTTAGGGAGCCGAGTTCCTCTCGGTGGTCGTGTTCTGAGTTTTACGGCCTCGCTTTTCCCTTTTCTTTTAACTTCCCTTGCTCTTGGCATGTTTACTACTCCTGTTGTTCCCGTTCTTTTTACAACATGGTAGTGTATCTTTTCCTGCTTTGCTACTACTGTTGCTTTCTATTCCGTGTACTGTGCGCTTTTCAGTGGGGATCCGCATGACCCCTACTGAGTCTCTGTTTGGAGACTCACCCCTGCTTTTCAAGTGGGTGGCGTCATCTCTGTTCGTGGTTCCTGGTGTGGCGCGTCTGTAGCTGCCAGTGGTACCTGTGTCGGGTTTTCCCCGACCTCAGTGTACGTTCTTTTCCTGTGGCCTGTACCCATCTTTAATTTCTTGGACTGGACTCTGGTATATTTGTTAAATTGAAATTGTTAATTAAAAAGTAATTTTATTTCTGCTACTTTAGCAAATCGATATAATGAAATCTAATTGCTTACTGTACTATCTCTGTGGCTTCAATGTACTACACGACAATCCTTTTATCCCTTCAGAGCTTTATCGCTCTTGGGAGGCCTCGCGGGTTCCAAGTGGTATCAGGTGTATCCAGTAGTCCTATCGGGTATATCTGGTATCCGGGATCCGGGTCGTCACACTGCAATTCTATGACTTCTCCAAGAATACCATAGTAGTCTAGTTCATTTTCATTATATGTACTTCCCTTAACAAATATGCCACCGTTCATCGTAGACTTATTTCATCTATAATCCCTTGTGTAAAATCTATATCCATTCATAATAAATCCTGGATAGGCACGTGCAACTTTCAAGGGACCATAACTTATCTCCAAGACTCTTTCATTAGTAATAAGACCTTGTCCAACCTATATGTAAATCAGAGTACTTAAAATATTAACATTTACCTCAAGAGAAGTAAATGAAAATGTATAAATCCAACGATCGACACTTACTCGATATCTCAGCCATCTGGTAAAATACTTCTCGCATTCTTTTTCAACCTCCACGTTCTAGATATTTGGATATCTTTGGACTAATTTTGAATTAAATTATATGCAATATGAATATAACATTGCCTTAAATGGCAAGAAGAAGGGTAAACAACTTATGTACATAAGGAAATGTAAGTTGAGAACTTACTCAACATAGGGTTCAATCTCAGTACAATTCGAAATATTATATATCTCTGCAGCGTACACATCTCTATCTTTGAGCGTGCGAGTCAAGCAAAGTCTGAATGCACATCTTGGATGCTTAAATATAGAGAGTCGATCGGATGAATCAACAACTCTCCCATCATCATTACATGGAGGTCGAGTACGATGAGTTTGAATCTCGGGCTCAAAGTACATCAAACAGAAGTTTGAAATTTCTTCAATAATATATGCCTCCGTAATCTAACCCTCCACCTTCGCCTTGTTGTGAACTTTCATTTTTAGTTCATGCATACACCTACAACAACAGTTTAGATGACAATGACATACATATCGTACACATGTAGCAATTGAAAGGGAAATTTTTTTTTCATATACCTCTCAAATGGATACATCCATCGAAATTATATTGCCCCTTCAACTACAGTCTCGTATGACAAATGGATAATTAGGTGCTCCATCAAATCGAAGAATGCAGGAGGAAATATCTTCTCTAGCTTGCAAACGGTTGTGACCATATTTTCTTTGATAGTTTATACATCCTAAAGTCTAAGTTCTGATGCACATAAAATCTTGAAAAACTGACTCAGCTCGATCAGTGATCCCCTTACAGCGCAACAAGTCATAGAATCTAATGGGCACCAGCCTCTCCATGAACATATGACAATCATGGCTTTTCAGTCTATATATTTTCCCCTCATTAACATTCACACAACGAGCTATGTTGGACACATATCTGTTGAGTTATAGTTTTGATGATTGTTGTGATTGTTAAGTTATGGTTTTGATGATAACTAAACTTATTGTGTGATTACGTGATGATAACTAAACTTATGGTTGATTGCACATGTTCTCGATGACTGTGTACATTCATCTTGTTGTTTATGTATGGTTGAGATGGGAAATGGCAACGGTTACGTAGTCTTGATTCTTGCTTGATTGAATTGGTTTTACAAGAGACAAGAGGTTTCATAATCTCTTTAATATGAACAAGCATGGTATTAACCCTGACTATCTTGCTTGCAGGATCAAACTCATGACAGTCACTTGGTGAACCAAACGTGTGGATAAGCACCCTGCTCCTCTACAATCCATAACAGGTGGTATATGTCATGTACTGTCAAGAACCATTGGTAAGGCTCTTACCCTGTTATACACTTCTTATTATTGAGTTTCCATGAGGTTATTTCATGAATAATTTACTTGGGATGATTGAGTTTTATCTCTTGATTCTTAGCCTAGAACTTGATCCTTACCTCAGAACATGTGTGTTTCATAGTGTTCATATGCACCTAGTTCATGAGGTTTCAAGCCCTTGCATCTCGTCATCGTGCGCCCTAGCACGCGGATCGACCTACGCGGTCAGATCGCGGGGATCGACCTGCGCGGTCAGGTCGCGGGGGTCAAGAGGGCAGCGCCCCTTGTTGGGGTTTCTGGGGGCGGAACCCTCGGAACAAAATTTTGATTATAGGGGTGATATTCCTATAATTTTTTAACTTCAAGAGTGAGCATTGAACTTGTTTCAGGAGATTTCATGTAATGAGAAATGCTCAAATGGTCTAATGCATAAACCAAGTTGAATCCAATCCCAAAATTTATGGAATTGATAAGGACATGAAGCACTTGACTTATGGATGTGTTTCCTTGGGCTAACACTTCATTTTTGCAGGTATGAGTCATTTCGGTCGACCAACACACCATGGCCGGTCGACCAGAATTAACATAATCGAAAAGATGGAATTTTTGCAGGTTTCGGTCGACCGCCACCATAGGGTCGGTCGACCGGTTTTGCCAAAACAAAAATGTTCTGGCTGCAGCAAGTTCCAGTCGACCGCCCCATAAATTCCGGTCGACCGACAGTCCCGAGGCCCCTATTGTTGATTTTCGATTTCAAGCTCGTGGAGAGGAATCTTCACCCATTTGTTTAATCCCAATGACCCCAGTTAAGCCATGATTTGTGGATCTGGTCTGGGTCTTGTCTTTGGACCATTCAAGGGCTATAAAACATCTCTTTGAAGTCATTAACCCTAAGAACTCCAATAGCTTCAAAGGGAGATCAAGAGGGTGCTGTCCAAGGAGGAAGAAGAAGGGTACTGTAGTCGTGAATAGTACTCCGTACAGCAAGTGTTCTTCATCCATTCTCAACCCATTGAAGGTATATCTGAAGCCAACCTCCACCAAGGAAGAGAAGAGCCAAGCAAGCAAGCAAGGATTCCAAGAAGAGTGCCTAAGGGAGAAAGAAGAGAAGCCAAGCAAGCAAGAAAGGAGAAAAGCTAAGCAAGCAAAGCTTCGATCAAGTGAAGATACGTTCAAGATCCGCAACATGCAATCAAGGGGAACCCAAAATAGGAGTTTTCTAAACTAAGCCTCATCATCTTTATGTTTTGAGTGTTGTAATTGTGTTCATCATAAACTACAAGAACTTGTGTGTGTATGGATCGTTGTTGGATCCGTGGTCGTGTGTGTGTGTGTCGTATTTGATTAGTGTGTGTGCCTGGATCTTCCTTGATCTGTGTTTGTGTGTGGGGGGGTCTATTTAGATCCGTTCTGTCTCGTGTGTGTGGATTGCTGCACTTGTGGCAGCGGGTGTTTGTGTTGGTGATCCGGTTGTCGGATCGTGTTGGATACTTCATCTCCGTGTGTGTGTGTGTGTGTATTGGGGCACGTCCCCGTGTGTGTGTGCAGGCGTTGTCCTGCGTGTGTGGTTGGAGCGTCATCTCCGTTTGGGAATTTATCCCCGAGTGAAGCCTCACCGGGTTTGGTGAGGGGTGGAAGTAGGATTGCCATCGTTGCATCCGAACCACCTTAAAAACCGCTGTGGACTATGGTTTGAATTGTGTGGTTCGGTCCTTTTCTTCTACCTCCATTCTACGTGAGTGTTAGTGTGCTTTGTTGTTCAGGTTTTATTCTTGTTCATCTTGCATAATCTATCTCATCACTAATTAGATTTTGATAAATCCAACTTGTGATTGAATAGACTTGTATCTCTTAAGTAGTGTTTATCACATTCTTCAAGAAGGCCAAAAGTTTTCTTAAAATTTGTAAACACCCAATTCACCCCCCTCTTGGGTGTCATTGATCGCGGGACTTCAATATCCATCAAGGAATCTCAACTATTCCAACCACTGGCACACTTCCTTGATATGTGTATCCCTAAGCATATAAGTTGCTTTAGACTACATAACTTTTTCATGTACATTTTACAGTTCTATATGTTTACAAACCATCTTTAAGTCCATACGTGCTTTGGCATTGTCCTTTGTCTTATCTTTTATGTTAATGATCATGTTGAAAACATTATCAAAAATATTCTTCTCGATATGCATGTCATTCAGATTGTGTCGTACAAGAAGAGTTGACCAGTAAGGCAATTCCCAGAAAATACTTTTCTTGTTCCAGTTGTGATCCTTTCCAAATCTATGGAGTTGTCATGTGCTACTAGGTAGTTGTACTGCATCTGGTAAATTTTGCACCCATGTCGCCATATGTCGACCAGACATCTGTTGTAAGTCTACTTCATCCACTGCAATAGTGTTTTTCTATATTGAGTCCTTTTGCCTTCGGAAAGGATGGTCACTTGGTAGAAACTGCTCATGGTAATTAAACCAGCATGCTTTCTCACCATGTTTTAATACAAATGATTTAGTATCTTCGATGCAGTAAGGACATGCTAACCTCCCATGTGTGCTCCAACTAGATAGCATTCCATATGCAGGGAAGTCACTTATTATCCACATAAGTGTAGTCTTCATAATAAAATTTTTCTTCCTAGATGCTGATGCGGGACGCTATGCAAGCTAAGACTCTCGGTGATGTCGGGACTAAGCAACAACTATGACCAGCAATGTCAATAATTCGAATGGCGTAGACTCGACACCGACGATACCCAAGTGGAAACTATGCCAAAGAAACAAGCAAACCACAAGCTCACAAGCGCCCCAAAGGGGGAAGTGCACGGATCCACATGGTTGAGAAATCGGCAGGGCCTAGGGTGGGCGACTCCACACTCGCAACTTGGACAAGTCACGGGACTGTCACACTCTCTCACCTATCAAATGTAAGAGGTAGGCGCTTATGATCTCACAAGCAGCGGCGTCAAGAAACTATACTAAATAAGCAAGCTAAACCAAGGAGGACGCAACGGTCCCTGGAGGAGGGCAGCAAGGGACGAAGACCGCTCCGGAAGAAGCTGGACGCCGACAGCGCTAGAAGGAAGCTCCGGCGTGACCTTGAACGGGAGGGCAGACTGCAGGCCAGTCGGTGCCATTACAGGTGAGCAGTAGGAAGGAGAGCCTGGTACGCGGCCTTAAGCTCGTCAGTTGTCCACAAAATTCGGTGTCGAAGCTGGTGGGGACATCCCAGGGACGCCAGTGGAGTATCAACTGCAACTGAGCACTGTGGAGATGTTGGCGAATTTTTGGAGCAGGCCCTGCGCTTCTGGACTGTCTGCTGGCAGCAGGACAGGAGGTGGAAGAATGGGCTGGAACCGGGGCTTCCAGGTAGAAAATGGGGCGGGGTTTTCTCTGGTGGATAGGTGAGGGTCGTGGGATGGTTGGGTAGCAGTGGCGGGGTGGCATGGGGTGGGGGTTTTGGCGTGGGAGGTGAAGGCATATGGTGCTCAGTTTTGTATTTCAGTGTAGTCAGAACTCAGGGCTACAAAGGTGGACGGGGTAAGTAGGGAAAAGGACTCATAAAAGTGCAAGAAAATGCTGGGGGAAGGTTTTGGACGTGGTTAGGCAGTGCTCAAAATTTCAGGTCATTTGGAGACGTTTTAAGGGACATCCCTTTGGAAGGGTTTGGACACTATCTCGGCATGACTACACAGGGATAGTCTGCACGGCCAAAAGAGCATTGAAGGTAACTTTGTGCACAGAACGAATTTCGGCATGGGATTTTGAGGAGATGTGGGAGACAGGTAGAGGAAGAAAAGTGAAGAAGAGGTGGAGGGGCTCAAAGGACGGGGAGAAGGCATACCAACCTAGTCTTCAGGGTTCTGGTCTCTACATATCTGCATAGAGGCAGCCTGCGCAGAGAAAAGGCTTCTGAAGACAACTTTTTCTACAAGACCAATTAGGGCCTGGAATTTTCAGGAGCCGTGGGGGACAAGAGGAGGAATAAAAAATGTGAAGAGGTGGATGGAATCTGAGGATGGGTAAGGGGCGTGCCAACTTGATCTTTCGGGCTCAATCTTACAGACAGACAACCAGAGAGGGGTGCAGGGTAGCAAGGACCATCTCCTCCATGCTTGCAGGAAACCCTAGTTCCATGAACTCCTGGCTTGGGAAGATGATGGGGAGGTCGCCTCCTGCAGATGATGAAGCCAAGAACATGCAAGAAATCTTGGGAGTCGCACCCAAGAGGAAGAGGAAGTGAGGGAGAGGGACTAGGGAGTTGCACCCTAGAGAGGAGGTGGGGAGGCCGCGGCCAACTCAATCTTTCTCCAATAAAATTCTTCATTAACCTTCTCAAAATAAATTACATCCATTATATATGGGAAGGGGAAACCCTAATTAATTTCCTAAAAGAAAATACAAAAAGGAGCATATTTAATTTGAAATCCTACACAATAGGAAAGGAGGGATGAAAAATAGGAAAGCTAGCTAAAAACTAGGAAGAAGGGACGGCCAACTCCAAGGAGGAGAGGGAAAGGTGGGGATTTGCGCCCAAAACCCTAACCCTAATGGGTATGGGAAGGGGGGGCGCACATCCCAATGTGGGCCTAGAAGTGGAGGGGGTGGCCAGCCCAAATGGGCCTAGAGAGTGAACAACAAGGTGGCCCACTAACCTCCCTATTAGCCTAATAAGCACAAATGTGACCCAAATGAAATCCAATTGGCCCCAAATTGGCCTACAAAAGTCCAAAGAGATAAAGAAAATAAGACTCCAGCTCACGGGTAGCTCTCCAAGTCCTCTCCAAGCCACAGCAAGGTCCACGAGTCCCGAACAGTGCTGCGCGTCCTGTAATGTCGCTCTATCGCATCGCGCCCATCACGAGCTCGGGTGTCCTCACCAACTCTCCCCGGGCAGGAAGAACTCGACCCCATCAAGTAAGGGTCTCGGTCGCTCCGGTATCACTCGAGCAAGTCTGGATCTATCCTCTCAAGCTCTACCCCAGTGATCCATGTGTCATCGGACGTAGGCCATCCTCTCCAACGCACCAAGTAGCGGTGATACGCGCCACTCCTAGTGGTAGTCACTTGCTCATCCAGTATAGACTCTATCCGCTCACGCTGCTAAGGTGACAGGGCTAGAAGTGGACTCTCAGGGGAGGGCTCGCTCACAAGGGGGTAAGAAGGCCCAAACAACTCACTAGAGATCACTACAGGGTCCCTATATGTGACTAAATCCGAGACATTGAATGTGGAACTGATACCATAGTCGTCCGGCAAGTCTACAACGTATGCATTGGATCCAACGTTCCTTAAAACCCTAAAGGGGCCAGCACCACGAGCTTGTAGTTTCTTCACGGCTCCAGAAGGAAACCGTTCCGGTCTGACCCGGATCATGACATAATCTCCCTCCTGGAACTCGCGAGGGTGTCTATGAGCGTCAGCCAATTCTTTATATCGCACGTTGTTGGACTCAAGGTAGTGATGATGATGTAGACTCCGAAATAGCTGTGTGGACTCATACCTATGCGAATGCAGGGGTGGTCTTGGACATCCAAACATGGACCTAGCATGTCTATGACTCCCACCTGACTGGACAACATGGGGAGGACCTGGACAACCAAAGTTGTACCTATCAAGCACAGGTGTCCTACTAACTGTGGTAGACTCTAGGGGACCAGTATGTCCAAACTCACTCACTATGTAACCCCTATATGACTGTGGACATGATGATGCATGAGAGAGAGATCGGGACTTCCTTCTTGCGAAGCTCTGGAGTATGTATGCATGCATGGAAGGGGTGTGATAATGGACCTCCTTGACAAGGTGGGGGAAAGAATACGAGTCGAGAGGCTCACTAGGGAAAGGGTCGAAAGGGTCAAAGAAATGATGACCCCTCCCGATAGGTTCCTGCACAATACTTGCCCATGTTCGACATTCACCAAGGTGCATATGGTCACCTTCAGGCACTCTGATAGATGGGGCAAGGGGCTTATGAGGAAGGCATGGAAGGCAAGGTTCCTCCATCGGGACAGTAATGCTAAAATAGGGGACACAGTCAAGCTCATCGGGTATGGGAAGAACACAAGGACCTCAGAGGTGATATGACCTATTGTGTACACTAAGGTAATGGACCCCAAAGCAAGGAGCGTGAAGTTATGACTATAGGGTTGGTCAGACCCTAAGGCCAACATATATGTCAACTCCCATTGACAATCTAAACTCCTAAGAAAGTCCTTCACATTTTCCACAAAGCAGAAGGACTGGAAAGTGGTGTGAAAGGAGTTAAGGGGTACTACTGGGAGTGCTGGTTCCATGGATGGGTAGCAAGGGATCGGAGCATCTAGAATTATGCCCTTCCTTAACCAGCTAGCTAAAGGCACTCCGATGACAAGTTTACCCTCGGGAGGCAAGAGTGGCTCTAGATGAGGGTCGAAGGGCGAAGCATCTCCCTCGGGTGGGAAAATGGAGTCCTATATGAAGTGGATGGGACCTTTTCTCTCCATCAAAGGTGCTGGGCTGAGACTGTCGACCCTGACCACTGTAGGTTCTGGCACGACTTCATCCTGGCTCGGGGGTGGGCTAGGGGAAGTCGGTGATCCAATAGGAGTGCTCATCCTTTCTAGTTTCTCCTAAAAATTTGCAGGAGTTCGGCGAGGGGGAGATATCTCAGGATAGAGGCATTCAGGGAGACTTGCTGGTAATCATGATGTTGGGTTCGTGGCACTCCCTCTTTGTCCTTGGTGATGGTTTTGATGATAACAATAGATTGTGTGTAAGTATTGTGGAAAATGTCTTGATGTCAGATGAGCTAATATATTGACATCTTGTCTTGCAGGTTTTAATCTTCTAACTAAATGTCGACACTGGTGTCGACACTTCCATCTACTGTAGTTTCTATATGGAGGGTGGCCTGTTGAGTAGTGGATGGCGGATCTAGAGGGGAGGGGTGAATAGATCTACCCCTCTTTTTACAGAACACCCCTCTTTAAAGTTAGATACAAAAAATTGCAGCGGAATGTAACTAGCTTAACATAGCACACAACGATTTGCTTAGCAAGATGAATAAGTAATATAGATATTAAACCTAAGCATGCATCTATCACGAAGTAATCGCACAAGCAAACTACAACACACGAGATTTTATGGTGGTTCGGACTGAATCCCCACTCCTACGTCCACCCCTCACCAAACCCGGTGAGGCTTCACTAGTGCAACGCACTGAACCGCAGATTGAAAAAACCTCCGATTGTCTTCCTACTAACCACCGGTAGGGACGTCAACATAGCAGATCGGACAACTTCCGATTGCCTTCCTACTAACCACCGGTAGGGACGATCTTCAGTTCCAAATGTTTGAATGAAATGAAAAGAGAACAAATATTAAAACACTCAAACAAGATATAGAATATGCTCAAAGAGAAAAGATATTTTCTGAGATTGCTGGAGCTTAAATCTGATTCTTCAATGGTATCTTCTTCCTTGTGAAATGATCTTCCTTGGATCACCTTGAGTTGATGAAGAAGATAAAGGGTGCAGATTTGATCTCCCTTGAAAATGAGCTTGCTTAGATGGCCTTGAGTTGATGAAGAGGTGTATGGATGTAGCTTTGATCACCTTTGAGAACCTTGATTGCTTCTAGCTTCCTTGGAGGTTGCTTGCTTCAGATCTATGCTTGAATCACCTTGGAATGGATGAAAAACTTCTGCATGAAGTACTGTTCACGGCTACAATACCCCTTCTTCCAAGCACCTCCTCTAGCCTCTCTTGAGCTCTCTTTGATTCACTTGATCAACTTAGGTTTTCTAACCCTTTTGCATTGGTTTTACAGACTTTGAATGGTCCATAGACATCCCCCAGACCAGATCCACAAATCATGGGAGATTGGGTGACTTTTGATTAAACAAATCCATGGAAAGGGGCAGGCCTCGAGGTGGAAAATGAAGTCAACAATTGTTGGCTCGGGGCTGGTGATCGACCTATGGAAGCTGGCGATCTATCGCTACTGAGAAACCCTATAGAGACTTGGTCCCTGGAAATTCTGGTCGACCGCCCCTAGGCTGGCGATCGACCGCTAGCTGGGCAGACCCCCGGGTTTTCCGCTTCAGTCTGTTAACCGTTAGCTCACTCGCTTAACTTCTTTAGCAGTCCGTTCTCATCTGTGGCATCAACCTTGACAGTCTTGAAGGTGTCAACTGAGTCTTTGACCTTGGGTTCTCTTGGTTATGCTTCATTGTTCATCGACCGTGACTATGTGAAGTGTCGACTGGAATGACCTTGCCCTACAAAGTTGAAGTATTAGCCCAATGAAATACATCCAAATAACAATGACTTTAAGTAGATGTCTATTTCATACATGTGGGGGTTGGATTTCACTTGGTTTATGTATTAGAAGCATCAAGACCATTTGAGCATGTTACTATGATTGGAATGAGAAACTAATGCATTTGAAGAGTGAACTTGTATGTTATCAATCCAAGTTATCATTGTGAATCTCAATTATCATGAATGAAGTTTAGAAATGAGAGGTATATGGAATACCCATGGTGAGATTGATAGCTATGACAAGGTAAGAATCTTACCAATGGTGGTTGACAGTAAATGACATATACCACCTGTATTGAATGGTAGAGAGGCAAGATGCTTATCCACTCGTTTGGTTTGCCAGGTGACTGCCATGAGTTTGATCGTTTGATTGATCATGATTTGAAAGGATTTCCATCCTTGCTTCGGCGCGATCATTAGGCTTTCACATTTGCCATCTCTACTCCATTCCTTGTCCTTTCATTGGCGTATCTATCATGAACAAAACATCACGTATGTCACTCATATGAGAGTGGAAAACAACAATGACTTATAGTGTTTAGACATTATCAAAACCAAGAATATCAAATAGCTCAAATGACCACATGATGAAGTCGAATGACTCAAATGACCACAGGGGCACAACATGGCCTATGCATATTGATGCCTTGGCTTCCATTTGTTCACAAGCTTAACCCATTCCATCTCCTCATGGTTTTTATTTCATACTGTCATGGGTATTATGAGGAAGTATATGGATCAAATTGTGCATGCATGCTCCTTGCTGAAATTAGCTTGAATAAGGTTTAACCATTCATATGTGAATTGATATTTTGGGTTGAATGAATTTCATGTACAACAATACATGTCCTGTTGACTAAATTCTTACTTGAGGTTTTGATTGTTTGGAAATGTCTTTTACCTACATGATCAACTCCTTGATATGTCAGGAAAATGGGTAGTTATGCTTCAATGGATCTTGATGAGTCTTTGTGTGTTGAAATGCATGATCAAGTTGTACTGCATATATATATTTGTTGGATCGATGCTAGCTGCACAAAGGTCGGTGCTAATCTTTGTTTTCATGCTAGAGTCGGTGCAGGTTTAGGTGTCAAATGCATTTACACGTCGGTGCACCTTTTGGCCCATGCATGTTGCAGGGTCGGTGCAGGTCTTGTGCACATGAGTCTCTAAGTCGGTGCATGTTTCCCCTTTGCACATCTTATATAGGTCTGTGCACATTAACAAGGTCTGAGCATGTCTGAGCCTGTGTCTGCATATAGATATAGGTCGGTGCACTTCCCTACATATGTCGGTGCACATTCGTGCACAGGTCGGTGCACATCTGTGCACAGGTCAGTGCACACGGTGCATTGCATTAAGGTCGGTGCATGCATATAAGTTTGAGCATAAGTCTCAGCACATGTGGTATTAATAGAGGCTGAAGAGGGGCGATCTCGCGCTGGTCCTAAGCTAGAGGAGGTGATCACCGATCAATGGACTACAAGGAAGGGAAACGGATCAGGCAGCCCAGGGATGGTTCCCTGGGGAAAACTCTCCGATGCCTAAGTCAGTAGAGCAGTGGTAGAAGCTATGAAGGGAGGAGGAAGGTGATGCATGAGATCCCTCTCCACCAAGGTGGTGAAGTGGTTCCTGCTCAGGGAGTTTTAGGCGTATGTTCGCCTTACCTTTCACTGGAGGGAGTCCCAGGTCTAAATAGTGCGCCAACCGTATGAGTCCCGTAAGCTGAGGAGTTTCAAGCGGGGGTTACATCCTCGACGTGGGCTCTTTACGTCCTCATCGTGGGCTCTTTATCACCTTGCTGATTCGTGGGCCCCCTTATCCTTGTAAACTTCTACTCAGAAAGGGCTCTCAACGACAGCATGGATAAGTAACCGTCGGTTGACCCAAGAGTGAAGAGTGCCAGCCCTGTTGTAATGCGCCGGATTTTTTCGAATCATTTTAGTGGGTCTAGGAGCGTATTTTGTGTTTTACACGTGTTTTTCCCTGATGTGCCTTCGGAACTCTGTGCAGGGTGAACCGTGGCGTTCTCTGACTCCGGGACGTTACCACTGCATTGTGCTCTTCCCGAGGATCGCGGAGGTAATTTTTTCATGATTTTTTGAATTTTTTGAATTTTTGGGTTTTTCTATATATATTAACCCTTTCTCTCTCTCCCCTCTCATTTCTCTATTCCCTCCCTCTCCCTTCTCTCACGCTCTCTTTCTCCCCTCTCTTCTTCGGCGGTCGACAGAGCGAGGCGGGGGTGAGGTGGAGGCGGCGCGGGTGAGGATGTGGGCGAGGACGGGCGAGCATCGAGGCAGTGGAAGAGTGGCGATGCTTGGGGGCGTGTCCGTGAGCCGGCGAGGGTTTCACGGCGATTTCTTCGTGGATCGGCGTCCACGGCGCGTCGTTTCTTCGGTGGAGGTAGGGAGATGGACCCCCAGCTCGTGCACTTCCTTTCTCGCGAGTTTTGTAGGCCGTGGTGAGCCGAGCGGGCGTATTTGGGGATTTTTGGGAAAAATCCATGTTTTAGGGCTTGTGAGCCGATCTACCGTTCCATCGCGTATTTGGCTGATCCGAGGCCTTAGATGCATGCTAGGGCCCATAGGGGAGCTTCCCCGTTGTTTTCCCCATCATCCGTGGATGATCGGGGAATGGAACAGAATTTTGGGTGTAGTTCGCCGTTTCGCCGCTAGGACGCTGTAGTGGTCGTTCCAGTGACCGCCACAGTGCGTAACGCGCATGGGCAGGTGCGTTACGTCCCCTTTGTTTTGGGTATTGGCGTTCGTGGGCCTGCCGATTCCACGATAGACCGCCACAGGGCTGTAACGCCCTCATGCTAGACTGTTATGGTTTTTTCGACCGTGGTTTATGACTATTGGGGGTCATGGACACCTGACGCACCCAGAGTGGGGCGCCAGGGTAGTGTGAGGCCCCTGGGCAGGAGTGCTAGAGCTAACGCATCCACCCTCCACCCTAGCGCGCTTAGGTAGGTGCGTTAGAGTGCGTGACGCACCGAGCGGCATGCATCACGGCTTGTGTAGCTCCTTGGCCTAACGCACCAGCGTTGGTCTGTTAGGTGACGTAACGCCCCTAGAGGAGGGCGTTACGTTCAGTTTTCACTCGTGCCCTGACACACCTATTTAGGTCCTTCAGGTGCTGTGACGCACCAGCGTGGGCGCGTTACAGTTCGTTTCATGCCGAGTGTCTAACGCTCCTGAGTTGGACCGTCAGGGTGCTGTGACGGCCTACCTTTGGACCGTTACGGTCTATGACAGCCTAAAGATAGACCGCCAGGCACTGTGTTATGCCGAAGTGGTTCTTCGCGCTTTCCGCGAATGTTTTGCATTGTGTGGATCCCTGGTTGACCCGGTTGCGACCCAATGGTCGACCTGCGATCTTGTGAATGCCCAGACACTCGTGGGATTCTGTGTCCATATTTTGAGGGTGTCGGGAGGACCGTGTTACCTCGATTAGTGTGCCCATAGGTGTGGTGGGTCTGGGTGACCCCACATGTTCCAGGCTTCCGTGTTACGCTTGATCGAGTTACCGTGTATCGGTGTGTGTGCGGTGGGGTCTCCCCCGCATGTCGTGAGCTTCTTTGGAAGGTGATTCCCATGTGGGCCATATGTCTTGCCTTGTACTGCGAGTCCAGTCATCCGGCCTAGAGCTGGAGGTTTCCCGCTTTCCCTGGGATGGGGAATCGGCGTGGCGGCTTGTATGCTGCCTTGGGAATCGTGCTTCTGTGCTTTTCGCGTGGGCCATGTGTGTGGCCTTGGACTGCGAGTCCAGTTACCCAGCCTGGGGCTGGAGGGTTCCCGTGGACTGTGAGTCCCGCTTCTTCTCCGACTGTGGTCACCGTGCGATGGTGCCGGTACGTGGGACGGTCCCCGTACTTCATCGGGTTCGGACGTTATTTTCCATTGACTTGAGAGTCTACTCCGTAGTGACCCTCCACTAGTCGTAGCCGACCAGTACGCGTGTGCTAGTCTCACCTGGGAGTAGGTGTACGGGCTTACTCTGAGGATGATTTTAGACTGGTTTTCGTCGGGCCCCGCGTCTAGCAGCCAAAGTCCGGTTGAGGGGAAAATCGGTCAGAGGGCCAGACCAGGGACGGACGGACTGTGTGTGCACACGTGGTTGGGAGGCGGTTGGACCCACGCTGACGGGCATGACCCCAGCTAGTCACTTGCTTTATGGTTACTTGTATGGTGTCCGTGCCTCTGGTAGGCGCTACCACGTCCGGCAGTTCACCTGCGGTGCTGTGTAAGACATCTGGGGACACTACCGTGCTTCTAGTGGGAGGTACTCCTGTCGAGTCGGGAGTGACATACTGTCAGTTTCAGTGACTTTGACCTTCGGGTTTTTGCTCGTGTTGACCCTTGAGTTCCGATTGTTTCACCGTGGCACGTGTCAGTTTTCGTGCTGTGAGAGTGGTGCTAGTAGCTTTACTGAGGTTGTGTCTTGTTGGTGTGGTGTCCGTGATCGGATGGTTGGGGTTGCACCTTGGACAGCGTGTCCAGATTGGCTGTGTCCTGGGAGTCAGGCCTCTACGATAGGGTTGCCGTGGGTTTGTGCTTCGGTAGGTGATGCTAGTGTGGTCCGGTTCCCGACTGTGAGATCGGGATTTCTTTTTCTGCTTGACCGGTACAGTAGGAGTTGCTGTAGTGCCAAGTTTTGACCGGCCACCGGGTTACTGTTCTTGCTGTTACTGTCGCTCTTGTAGCCTTCCTTTCCGCTACCGCCGTTGTTTCCGGTTGGGGTTCCGTGGGATCCCTGCTGAGTCTCTATTTTGAAGACTCATTCCCTACTTTTCAGGTGTGGCGGTTCTTTCTCGAGGTTCATGGGTGCGGTACGGAGGTTCTCGGTTCCCAGCTCACCGAGTCGAGTGTTCACTCGGCATGTGGTACGTTTTTACTACTTTAGACTATACTTTGTATTGGATTAGACTCTGTTGTAGCAGTAGTTATTTATTTATTTCTATTAATTGTTGAATTATCATGCTTTATTTCCTATTTCTTTGTGCCTCCACACTCCTTTTAGCCCTTCCGAGCCCTCCCGGCTCGTGGGCGGCAGTTCGAGTCTCGAGTTTTCGGGCCTTCCCGGTAATCGGATTCTCGGGTCGTTACACCTGTCCCGGGCGATAGGCATAGCTTGGGTGAGACTCGGTCGGAGTGGGAGCTGGGCGCTAGCCCTTATCCCGGCGAGAGGGATAGGTTGGGTGCGGGTCTTCCTCCGACCGGACTGACCCTCGACCTTCCGAGCCTAATGGCCACCTAGGAAGTGCTTGATGCTAAGTGAACATATTGGGCTTTTATGATAAGTGGGCCCTGCGGGGCGGTCACTTAGATGAGCTGGGCCTCGTTTGATCTTGCTGGACCTAGTTTGGCCGCTCTTAGATGGGCTACAGAAACCCCCCTCTCCACTTTTTTGTTGTACTCCTGGTTTTGATGATGACAACGGTAAGATAAGTGATATAGACACTTAAGTTTTAATGAATGTTTAACAGGAACAAAAGGATGCAGGGTGCTCAATGCGTCAACGCCATTAACAAGCAGCGTCGACGCAGCGGCTTAAGAGATGCCAATATTCAAGGCAAGAAAGGCCTTAATGTACATGTCCGTGCGTCAACGCCACCCACTGGCAGCGTGGACGCAACAGTTCAAGTATCTCCTTGCAACCTCTGGAGTACCTTGGCAGCGTCGACGCTGCAGCTCGTTGGGTCGACGCAGCAGCTTGATGGATCGACAAGGTGACCAGAGGGTGGACGCAGCTGCACAATGCGTCAACGCACTCCTTGACGCAAGAAGGCTGAAGCCATCCAATTTCAGCTGTTGGAACACACCAATGCGTCAACGCAGCATGATGAGAGCGTCGACGCAGCACGCCCATCTGCTGAAGACTTGATCACTGGATCATCAATGCGTCAACGCCACGGGTTGGAAGCGTCGACGCAGCAGTTAAAAAGGCTAGACTGGTTGCTCGCTGGAATGTATCAATGCGTCAACGCAGCAGGCTGATGGAGTTAACGCAGCAGACTTAAGTCTTGCTGGTAGAATGCCCTTGAAGGCTGCGTCAACCTTTTGGAGCAAGTGAGTTGACGCCACCAGACTGTAGTTGCTGAACGTGCTAATGAAGGGCACGTGATCCGAGGTGACTGGCTCGTGATCCCAGGATGGACGAGGTACCAGGATGCTGACACGTGGACTGAGGCCTCTTGGCGAGAATCGTGGAGAGCGCATGTCACCCTAAATGCTGCTGATATATAAGGAAGACTCCTCTGTCTGAATGAGACCGATCGTGATCGACTGAAGCAGAGGAAGAGTGAGAGCTTCCACGATCCAGAAGAAGAAAGGAAAAGAAAAGAGAGAGAAGAGAAGAAGCATAAGAGAAAGAAGAGAGAAAGAAAGAGATAGAGAGCTCGTGCAGAGTGAGAAGAGAAGCAAAGCTACTTGAATATTTGTTCCTGCTATACCGTGGATCATATCCATCCCAGTTAGCTCTAGTTGAGAGGCACTGTTGTGCTACCATAGCTATAATTTTCTGATTACTGTATTTTCCTTTTGTTAGTTTCGTTTACATTTCCTTGTGATTCTTCCGATTGCCCTGTTGGGGATTGGATTCCTCCTGGTGGGTCAGGAGAAGGGAGATTTGATCTCCGGTTGCAAGTAGCTGGGTGCTGCTTGTGGATTCCTCCTGGTGGGTTAGGAGAAGGGAGATTTGATCTCCGGTTGAAAGTAGCTGGATGCTACTTGTGGATTCCTCCTGGTGGGTCAGGAGAAGGGAGATTTGATCTCCGGTTGCAAGTAGCTGGGTGCTGGGTGCTGCTTGTGGGTTCCCTCCGGTTGGGAGGAAGAGGGGAGGTTGTTCCCCTGGTCAAGCTGTTTGGCAGCATTTGTTGCAGACTGAGTCTGCTGTGCTAGTGTTACTAGTGGAAGCCTCACTCCGGTTGGGAGTGAGGGGTGGATGTAGGTCTGGAGGACCGAACCACCTAAAAATTATTTGTGCAGTGGTTTGCCTTGCATTAGCTCCATATCTTCTACCTCCCATTCACAGGTTGTGCATGTTTGGCCTGGTGCATTATCTAGAGAGTTATTTTTGAGCATTATATTCTGCTAAGTGTGTTTGGGTTGTTTTACTCTGCATTCATTTCTGGTTGATCAGGTGGCTGCATTGTTGCAGTCCAACTGTTTGTTCATTTGATTGCCTTATCATTTCATCTTGGAAAGCTCATTAGTTTTTATTCCGCATATCTGAGCTTTAGTTTTTTAAAATGGGCCATATTTTCTAGAGGGATACATTCACCCCCCTCT
The DNA here is from genome assembly GCA_022559845.1 of Amorphophallus konjac. NCBI lineage: Eukaryota > Viridiplantae > Streptophyta > Magnoliopsida > Alismatales > Araceae > Amorphophallus > Amorphophallus konjac. The sequence goes on from CM040122.1 coordinate 360,126,748, forward strand.
GTATCCAGGCCTAGCACCCTAACAATTGGTATCAGAGCGGTGTCTACTTAGAAGGTCCAGCGACCTGCAGATCCGATCTTGCTGTCTTAGGTGCTAATTTGTTTCTAGTGCATCATTATTCCTGTTGCATTGAATCTACCTTCTATTTGTTTCAATGGCTCCTCCACCCGTCTTTAGTGGTTCTGATTTTAATCAGTGGCACACTGCTCTCCATGCTTATGTTAATGCTGTTAATCCTGATCTGTGGAAATTAATTTCACAAGGTCCTCACACCTTACCTACGAAAGTGTCCAAATGGACCGACATACACAGATCAAAGGACGGAGAAAATCAGGAAGCCTTTAATCTGATGAAAGCAGCTACTGACAGAGCTTTATGGTCTTGCTTTCATGATTACAGGTCCGCTAAAGACATCTTGGATATGCTGAAGAAAATTCACAGGGCAAATGAGGACAGCTGCATGATGGCTGACAGATATAATCAAGGCAGCAGTCAAGATGAAGATGATGATGATAATGAGGTAAATCCCTTTGAAAACTATACTTCAGATGATTGGGAAAATACTTATGCTGACTTGTTGGGGCTATATGAAAAATTAAAAAGGGAACATAAGAAACTGAAAAAGGGTATTAGGTTAAACAGTGTAAATTCCTCTTCATGTCAAAATTGTTTAAAATTGAAACAAACAAATGATGATTCTATATCTGAAATTCGTGAGCTTGAGAGTCAAGTTAAATTGCTAAGGAAAAAGAATCAAGATTCTTTTAACTCAGAACTAAGCAAGCTAAAATCTGAAAATGACTCTCTAAAACAATATGCTAAAGGAAATGATAAAGAATTTGAGAAACTCAAACAAGAGAATGATTTGTTGATTGAAAAAATGAATGCCATAAAATCTATAAACATAGAATTACAGAAAGAGTGTGAAACACAACAAAGAGAAATGAAACAAATTGAAAATGGAAGAAAGTATGAAGTCAATTCAGAAGACCAGCTTCTAATAAATGAATTGGTTCAAAATGATAAGCTCAAAGAAGAAATTGAAAAATTGAAGCTGTTAAACAGTGCAATGTCTGAGAGACTTCTAACCTTAGAAAAAGGAAAAACGGTTTGTGTTGAAATTCCTGAAAAATTGAGCAATCTGGAACAAGAAATTGAAAAATATAAAACTGCTAACAAGGTGTTAACTGAATGTGTGAATTACAGTGAGTAAGAAATCGCCAGCTATGAGTTACAAATCACCTCCTTGGAAAATGAAATTCATGACTTAAAAAATTCCTTGTCCAAATTTGTTCATGGTCAAGAAAATCTAGATAAACTGCTAGGTGTTAAAGTCAATTTTCAAAAAGAAGGGTTGGGCTATAATCCAACCAAGAAAAAGAATTTTGAAAATAAGATTCAAACTTCAGCTGTTCCAAATGTTGCCTCTGCTAGTTCAGCCAATCCTTCAGTGTTTCAATTTGCTGCTCAAAGAATTTTGATGCCAACTGAAAAATAAAAGGGAAAGAACAAAATGGCTTCTACTACTTACATGCATCCTGTTTTTAAATCTCATGCTAACAGGAAACTCATGTCATGCCTTAATTGTCATAAAGCTGGTCATCAAATGCATGAATGCAAACTGAAAGGAAAAGACGACATGAATGCCAGTGAAATCCATGTTAGGAAAACTCATGTCAGAAATCATGATGTTTAGAAAAAGAAAATGGCATGTTATTACTGCCATAGAATTGGTCATTTGATGCATGAGTGTGAATTAAAAGAACTGGATGATTTGAATGCTGAAATAATTACTGCTGAGAAACTTCATGATAAAAAATCTTCATTCCAGAAAAAGAAAGTTGAATGTCTGCAATGTGGCAAACTAGGACACAGCATTGCACAATGCTGGTTTAAAGATGGTAAGAAAATGTCTTTCTCACATCATGCTAAGTCCCCTGCAAACCGTAATGATGTTGATAGGAATAAAATTGCTGCAAATAGAAAATATTCTGCATGTGTCAACTGTGGGAAGATAGGCCATAGGACCATTGAATGCTGGCATGCTCAGGGTAGAAAATTCAATTCTAAAACTGATAAATTCCCTGCCATTAGCAAAAAGTCTTTTGCATGCTATCACTGTGGGAAGCTAGGTCATAGAGTTGCTGAATGTTGGCTGGTCGGCTTCAGTAAACAAACCTTTTTCTCTGTCAATAAATTTCATGACAACAGTAATGTGCATAAAAAGAATTTGAAATCTGCTAATTCATGCCATTACTGTAGATAAATTGGTCATTCAATGAACAATTGCTACTTGATGAAATCTGATGACCATGCTGCTAGAAATGTGCTGAGAAAACCTGCTAGGAGTAATACTGTCATGTCAGGACCCAAGACTTCTTGGGTGCCTATCTGTGCAAAATAGTTTGCTTACCTGTAGGTGTGCCTTGGAAGCTGAGGAATAAAGAGGGGTAATAAACCAAGGCACTCAAGAAGAAAACCCCTAGGACTGAAATTTTCAGGTAAATTCTCTGCATTTCCTATAATGAAATTCACTGCATATCTTGTTTGATGTGTTCTTGCACACTTGTCATCTATTGAACACTATGAACATTCATGTCTCTCAATGCTCATACTTAATTATCTATTTAGACATTGAAAAGAGAATAAACTTGCATTCTGAAAAATCTGAAAAGCTGAAAATTGATCCATGCATGCATGCTCACATTTAAAAATCTGTCTTGTTTCTCATGAGCACATGTTGAGATATCAGTGCATAATTCAGATTGAGAATTGATTGGAAATCAGAACTGCATGTTGAATTATTATGATTGACCTCTGTGGTATATTAAATGGTAAGCTACCAAAAGGCAGGGAGATCTGTCTGGAGGTTCTTACTATGTGTGAAGTGGTCTTTTAGACCAAGTGCTCCGCCTAGTACCATGGGTCACTTTGCTTATTAGGGCAGTCTGAATGTGCATGTATCACAATGTCATAGATTCAGTTTTCATGGCAAACATTGTATGATCTAAGGGGGAGTTAGCTTAAGATAAAATTCTTGGTGACAAAATGCTGAATAAAGTACAGAGCTGTTATTGCTGGTTGGAGGACTGAGTTAACTCAGTGTGGAAATAGAGTTAACGCACCAGACAACCTACTCTTTGAGAACCTTGATGTGGAGTGTCTGTGGCTGGTGGAGTGAGTTGACGCTATGGTGAACCTGAGTTAACGTTGTGGGCAACTGGGTTCTGAAATTGAACAAATGGTTGTGATGTCTAGATGGATGAGTTGACGCAGTGAAGAGGGTGAGTTAACGCAGCTGTGCCTTATTGGAATCTCAGGGTTACATCTTCCTCTTTTGGAAACTTCCTTCTCACATCAACTTGCTCTGTCCATATATCTTGTCCTTTCCGTTCTTATCCCACAATAAAGCTTCCTTGACATCCGTGTATGGGAAAAATCTCTAGAGCACTGAGATATGTAGATGATGTCTTAAATTCAGGGGGAGTTACAGTGACAATTCCTATGAAATATGAGATATTTTCTGAATTGCTCTATGATATGTTAATGATAGGAGATCCATAATTCTTATGGTGTTTGAATTCAAGAACTTTTGAACCCATTTATGCACTATGTATGGAGCAAAAGCTGAACAATTTAATAAAACCAGGACCTCATCATCTCTCGATCCTTATTGTTCAAAAGTAAAGAAACCAATGTGTGTAGAGGAATTTAATAATTGTATTGATGATGAACTCAGAAATTGTTTATAAATGCTAAAGATGCAATCTATTCACATGTAATATAATGCAGAGCAATGGTAGTTGTTCACTGAGAAATTAGCCCTATGCACCAAAGAAGTGCTGAAGAGCAAGTCATGAGGTGCGCTACTATCTCTGTCTTCAAGAGAAAAACAAATCATTCCAGAGCAATGGTAACTATCAACTGAGAAACTACCTTCAAGCACTTATGAAATGCTGATAGGCATGTCATGAAGTCAGTTGCCACCTCTGGTTAGTCAATGCAGAATAGTTTGCTATGCTAAGTAACCGGGGACTCGGGTGTCTGATAAACATGTGTACCCGTGTTAAAATGCTAGCAATACTTGACTGCAAATGAAAATGTAAAAAGATGTTGAAAATGCTGAAAATGTGAAAACAATTAAAACATGTGAGTTTGGTTGATCTGATGCTCCTTGTTCAACTGAGTCTATCTTCAATGCCAGTTAAATTTCTCTCTATCTGAAAGGCTTCTTAAAATTGAAAGATATAAGGGACAGAAATGAAAATGGTTCTAGTGTGAAAAGAGTTCTATTTTTTCTCCAGGCAGGTGGCTTTAGTGGTTCATGGCTCTAATTCAATGTTTTAAGATTATTTCTTCTCTTTATCATTAAATGAATTAGAGCTATTTACTTACATCTCTCTCATGGGAACTCGATCTGCAACACTTAAAATTCCTTGAATATAAGCCTGATTATCTCACTATCTTAGTACCTTAAGAAAATCCCTTGAACGGATGTCCCTCTGGCTACTTGTCTTGCTTCTTCTGTTCACATCAGCCTCACTGCGTAGACGCAATGTCCCTTGGCGTCCACGCCTTGTGTCTTTCTGACTACTTGTCTTGTGTTTTCTGCTCACATATGCCTCACTGCGTAGACGCAATGTCCCCTTGGCGTCCACGCATTGCCTCTAATGCAACTTTCTTCAACCCGATTCACCGACTTGAATCGGCTGAACCGTTCACTAAAAGGGTCTTCGTAGTCTCTTTAAAAGAGTAGCTTGACCGCCACTCATCTCCACTCCGTTCGAAACCCTTGGACAGTTTACCTTCCGTGTTCTCCAAACACCCTCCCACACCATTTCTTGTCTCCGATCATCTTCGGCAAGGGTGCTCAGTCGGGAAAGCTGTTGATGGAGCAGAACTTGAGGCAGAACTTGAAGGATTCGAGTGCGACACAGTTGACGATGGACTCACTCACAGAGGATGCGCTTGATGCTCCAGTGGCCAACCTTCTAGAAGCAACACCATCTACAGCTATTTCCAGGAAGCGCAAAGGAAAGGAGAAGGAGAGACGTCCTCGGAGCCCTAGTCCGCCGGTCAAGAGAAGAAAGTCCTCAAAATCGATATCAGCTGAACCACGCACCTCTTCTGGTATAACGGGGAAGAAGAAATCCAGGTCTTCTGTTGTCATCAATATAGAAGAACCTCTCAAGGTTCTTATCCCCAGGTACATTGTAAGTTCCGATGAAAAGCTACTGACTGCATTTCCTGAGGTACGGCCTGCATTAGAATTTCAAGGCTGGTGGAAGTTTGTGACGAAGCACACTGTTTACTATCCTACTCTCGTTAGGGAATTTTATCAGAATTTGAAATATGAACCGAAGATTCCCAAATTGTCCTCCACTGTTAGAAATGTTCATTTTGAGTTAACTAGTGCCCTGCTTGCTCGAGTTTGGAAAATACCAATGGGAGGAGCAAAGCTTCATTCGTATGAGCTAGATGAACATGAGGCGTTTGCTGTTTTGACTAGGCTAACCAAAGACCCCTCTGACGTGAAACAGACATACCTGTCCAGTCTGAAAGCTAATAGATTTATACCATCTGTCAGACTACTTCATCACATATGCACATCTATCATCACACCTCAAAGCAGTGGTAGAGAAAGAGTCACAGATATGCAGCGATTCCTGTTGTACTGCATGCTAAAGGAAGTTAAGAGTTCTTTAACTGATGTTGTAGTTCAGACAATTGGAACTTGTCTTCACCACTCTAGAACACTACCTTATGCAGCACACCTCACATCAATTTTCAAAAAGGTAGGAGTGGATTTTGGAACTGAAAAGAAACATGTTATCCCCAAAGGAAACATATATTCCATGTCTTACGTTCAGAGATTTATGGGCTTCCAAGTCATTGATGGTAAGGCTGTTAGAATCCTTCCCAGTCAGAAATCAGCTCAATCAGAGACAGGACATGCATCAAGAACAGTCACTATGGATGATAGTCAAGTGAACAGGACAGAGATACCAATTCCACCTGTGGTGAGAGAAGGCAGACCAGAGGGTAGTTCAGCAAGAGGAGAGCATGAGGTTGAAGAAACATTTGTGAGATCATCAAGCCCTCAGTTGGAAACTGGGGAACCTAGTGGCTCTACACCTACAATGGAAATTGGTGTTTATAGGAGGCCTTTTCCAACTTCTGATGCAGCTCCACCACCAGCCACTGTTGAAGAGATGTTTGCTCACATGTCTATGATGCTGCAGCGTCAGGATGCAAAGATCGACAAGCTAATGGAGTTTACAAATTATCATCTCAACAAACTGACCGCTCGGGTTATACAATTTGAAGTCTCTGTCTTATCCGAGTGGCAAAAATTCTTACTCTCCAAGATGCTATCTGACCAAGCTACAAGGTCCGTCTTGAAAAACCTATCATCTCTACTTGACAAACTATCAACATTGGTGACCGACATGCACACCAATCAATCTTCATTTTGTCAATCCCTTGCCAAGATTACTGATCTTTGTTTTGATGTGAGGATTGCTGTTGAAACCATCAAGGGTCCTGTTAATGCTCTTCCCCAATGCATCAAAGCTATTTTAGGCAAGATTGACACTGTGACAGACACGCTTAACTCTCTTGGAAATCAACTGAAGAACACCAAAAATGTCCACGATGATATGTCCTCTGCTATTGCACATGTGAGGACCACACTGCAACATGACTTAGCTGCTATATCTCAAGACATTCACACGTTGCTGGGCAGAGATCAATCTACTACTCCACGATCTCACTCTACTCCAAGTCAACCACCAAGGGCTCGCGGATCTTCTTCCAGTTATGGCAGATTTTTCAATTGAGGCCTCGTACCAGATCACGTATTGCCCCCTTCATGATGATGTCAAAGGGGGAGAGCAGCATGAGTTCAAAGCATGAGTTCAAATGATAGCATATGTTTCTTTTTGTAATTAAGCATACATCACAATGTAGCTTCATGAATTACAGATACTTGAATACAATATAGCTTCGTGAATTACAAATACTTGTACTTCTGATTGACAGATAACCATGCATTTGTTTGATACCTCATCCTTAAAACAATCCAGAGTTGCCATCACCAAAAAGGGGGAGATTGTTGTACTCCTGGTTTTGATGATGACAACGGTAAGATAAGTGATATAGACACTTAAGTTTTAATGAATGTTTAACAGGAGCAAAAGGATGCAGGGTGCTCAATGCGTCAACGCCATCAACAAGCAGCGTCGACGTAGCGGCTTAAGAGATGCCAATATTCAAGGTAAGAAAGGCCTTAATGTACATGTCCGTGCGTCAATGCCACCCACTGGCAGCGTGGACGCAGCAGTTCAAGTATCTCCTTGCAACCTCTGGAGTACCTTGGCAGCGTCGACGCTGCAGCTCGTTGGGTCGACGCCGCAGCTTGATGGATCGACAAGGTGACCAGAGGGTGGACGCAGCTGCACAATGCGTCAACGCCCTCCTTGACGCAAGAAGGCTGAAGCCATCCAATTTTAGCTGCTGGAACACACCAATGCGTCAATGCAGCATGATGAGAGCGTCGACGCAGCACGCCCATCTGCTGAAGACTTGATCACTGGATCATCAATGCGTCAACGCCACGGGTTGGAAGTGTCGACGCAGCAGTTAAAAAGGCTAGGCTGGTTGCTCGCTGGAATGTATCAATGCGTCAACGCAGCAGGCTGATGGAGTTAACGCAGCAGACTTAAGTCTTGCTGGTAGAATTCCCTTGAAGGCTGCGTCAACCTTTTGGAGCAAGTGAGTTGACGCCACCAGACTGTAGTTGCTGAACGTGCTAATGAAGGGCACGTGATCCGAGGTGACTGGCTCGTGATCCCAGGATGGACTAGGTACCAGGATGCTGACACGTGGACTGAGGCCTCTTGGCGGGAATCGTGGAGAGCGCATGTTGCCCTAAATGCTGCTGATATATAAGGAAGACTCCTCTGTCTGAATGAGACCGATCGTGATCGACTGAAGCAGAGGAAGAGTGAGAGCTTCCACGATCCAGAAGAAGAAAGGAAAAGAAAAGAGAGAGAAGAGAAGAAGCATAAGAGAAAGAAGAGAGAAAGAAAGAGATAGAGAGCTCGTGCAGAGTGAGAAGAGAAGCAAAGCTACTTGAATATTTGTTCCTGCTGTACCGTGGATCATATCCATCCCAGTTAGCTCTAGTTGAGAGCCACTGTTGTGCTACCATAGCTACAGTTTTTTGATTACTGTATTTTCCTTTTGTTAGTTTCGTTTACATTTCCTTGTGATTCTTCCGATTGCCCTATTGGGGATTGGATTCCTCCTGGTGGGTTAGGAGAAGGGAGATTTGATCTCCGGTTGCAAGTAGCTGGGTGCTACTTGTGGATTCCTCCTGGTGGGTCAGGAGAAGGGAGATTTGATCTCCGGTTGCAAGTAGCTGGGTGCTGCTTGTGGGTTCCCTCCGGTTGGGAGGAAGAGGGGAGGTTGTTCCCCTGGTCAAGCTGTTTGGCAGCATTTGTTGCAGACTGAGTCTGCTGTGCTAGTGTTACTAGTGGAAGCCTCACTCCGGTTGGGAGTGTGGGGTGGATGTAGGTCTGGAGGACCGAACCACCTAAAAATTATTTGTGCAGTGGTTTGCCTTGCATTAGCTCCATGTCTTCTACCTCCCATTCATAGGTTGTGCATGTTTGGCCTGGTGCATTATCTAGAGAGTTATTTTTGAGTATTATATTCTGCTAAGTGTGTTTGGGTTGTTTTACTCTGCATTCGTTTCTGGTTGATCATGTGGCTGCATTGTTGCAGTCCAACTGTTTGTTCATTTGATTGCCTTATCATTTCATCTTGGAAAGCTCATTAGTTTTTATTCCGCATAGCTGAGCTTTAGTTTTTTAAAATGGGCCATATTTTCTAGAGGGATACATTCACCCCCCTCTGTATCCAGGCCTAGCACCCTAACATTTTTCCCCTCCTACTCCCGAGCCTTGGCAGGCTCGGAAGAGTAGCCGTTGGGGTTTTGGACCAGCGTGGCTCGGGTGGGTGGAGATCTGGCGGTGTTAAGAAGACACGTGTCGTGGTCACCTAGGCCCGTAATAATGATAATCCTGACGGATTTTAAATGAAGGGGCCCCCCTTTTCTCAGAGGTTGGAATGACGCGCTGCCTTCCGCGAGGGGATGCGGCTCGGTGAGGGAGGCCCTATTCGGGCTGCTCTAGAGAGGATGGGAATCCAGGGCCCTCTGTACTAGAGATGTTTCAGCATAGCTTCGAAGGTGGTGAAGGGAGGAGACATGCAACGCTCCCCACCCGTGGCCCTTGAGATGGTTATGGAGCGTGGCCTGGTCCTGGCCCAGTTGGGGGCCTCTCTGGCTGAAGCTTACGCTTGGTCGGAGTCAAAATGGGCGAACCTTGCTTGGACCCTTGGCGCATCCGACAGGAAGGTAGCTCGGCTCACCGAGGAGCGTGATGGGCTTCGGCGAGAGCTCTCCTTGGTTAGAGAGCTGGCGAGGGTGAGCCAGGTGGAGGCCCAGATACTGACCGAGGAACTGGCTCAGGCTAGAGGGTCACTCGAGAGGTAGAGCCAGCTTCTGGAGGAGGAGCGCAAGGCCCGCGTTGAGTGAGATGGCCGGTGGGAGGCCGAGCGCGCCGAGCTATTGGACTGAGCGGAGAAAGCCACTCGTCTTCGGCTGGAAGCCGAGGCTGATCGGGCCGAGGCAGAGAAGCAGAAGGCTTAGGTAGTGCGGAGGTTGGCCGAGGCGGAGTGAGAGATGGCCGATCTCGTTAGTATGGTGGGATCGGCCGGGGCGGAGGCGCTCGAGCAATACAAACGCTCAGAGGCCTACCGGGTCAACGATAAGGATGCTGCTCTCCCCTACTACGAGTTAGCACTTCGCCGGGGGATCCGCAAGGGGTTCGAGCAGGGTTACGGCCGGGCCTTCTTCTACGCAGAAGAGCAGGTGCCCGGGACAATCGATTTCCCGTCCGGGCAACGTTACGACTTGGATTTGGCATCCTCCGATTCCTCTGATTTGGCATCGGGGGAAGAAGGAGATCAGGAGGACTCGTCTTCGTCTAAGGGGTCGCCAACTCCGGATGCCTCAGGAGGGCGTGCAACCGAAGTAGTTCCCACAGGGTCGGTTATCACCGAGGGTGCCGGGGGCAGACCGTCTGACCCTTAAACTTCCGAGCCTCAGGATGGGTCAGGGGCCTGATGTATCTATTTGTCTTTTTCTCCTTGTACGTTTTTCCTTTTTGAAGAAAAAACTTTTTTTTTTGTTTAAAGGAAGGTTGAGAACATAAGGCAATAGCGTTATAATAAAGACTTGACTATCTTTTACCGCCATTGCCGTGGTTTGTATCCGCAGTAGTTGGAAAGTGCCGATACTTCCTGCGTGGGTCTCGCATGATGGTTGGACGGGCGTCTGACAGGGTGTCTTTCCATTTTCTCATGCTTTAAATGCCTGGCCGCTTCGTGTGTCCTACTGGGACGGAACCGAGGAGTCTGAGATGACCGTTCTGAGGGAGAGGTCCCTTTAGCATATTTTCGAGGGGAGAATCATTTAAGGCAAGTAGCCTCCCTTCGCCTATAAAATGTCCGAAGGGCGTCTCCCCCTCTCCATCGCTTAGCGTTTTCTCTGATAGTCTTTCCTCCCTCCTTCTTCACGAAGCGTTGTGCTGTCAAATTTGAAGCATAGAAGAGGCTCTAGAAGATGAAGCTGCAGATGATGGAGGGCAGTGAGTCTTTTCTGCTTCAGGTCTGAAGGGGGTTCGACAGCCGGCGGGCAGGTTAGAAGGGGGTTCGACGTGCGGAAGCACGTCCCCTTCTTTTTATCAGTTCCAGTGACGCTTACGGGGAGGGACGTAACGGCGGACGGATGGGGGGATCAGGCATCCCCTTCACGTCCCTTCCCGCTCACTCTCAAGAGGGGATCCCTCTCAAGGTTCCTCTCCACTTCCTGCTTCTCCTCCCTTCTCCCGCAGCCTCTTTCTCTCTCTTCTTATCATTTCTTTCACTCTTCAAAGGGTGCCTCTTGGCATCCTCTTCCCCTTCATCTACCCTGTGCTACTTGGAAAGTAGCATTCTTCTTCCTAATCCTTTTGTCACCTTTGTTCCGAGTTACCCAAGCCAACGGGGTCGACTATCCTTTATCCGAGCCAGTTTCCGTACGAGGCAAAGTCAATGGCTGGACGCAGGAAGGTTAACCGAGTCAGCCGAGCGTTGGGCTCGTACGGCGGCGCCAGATGGATTTTTATTTTTTTGACATGTATTGTATTGGCTTCGGCCTTTTTGATGTATAAACAATTATTTGAATAAAAGAGGAAGGAAAATTTTTTTTTATCTCATATTGCTTATACGACTAAAGTGTTCAGAAGTAGAACTTGCGTAGTGTAGTCACGTTCCACGTCCGAGGGATGAGTTCTCCTTCCATAGTAGATAACCGGTACGCTCCTTTCCCGAGCGTCTCAACCACTCGGTAGGGGCCTTCCCAATTAGGGGATAGCTTGCCCACCGCCTCAAGTGGTCGAGAGGCTTCAGCTTTTCTCAGAACGAAGTCTCCCGGCTGGAAGTGTCGGTCTCGGACTTTGGCGTTGTAGTATCGAGTGAGGCGGCGTTGATATTCCGTTGCTCGGATGCTGGAAATCTCTCGGACTTCATATGCTAGGTCAAGGTTTTCGAGCAGTTTTTGGTCGTTTGCCTCGGGCGAGAAGCAGATGACTCGAAGGGAGGGATTGCCAATCTCCAATGGGATCACGGCCTCGGTGCCGTACACCAGCTGAAAGGGACTCTCACTGGTCACCATTCTGGGAGTCGTTCTGTGCGACCAAAGTACGTTCGGCAATTCCTCAAGTCAGCTGCCCTTGGCTTTGTCGAGCCTAGTCTTGATGCCTTTTAAGATGGTCTTATTGGCATTTTTGACCAGCCCGTTAGCCTGAGGGTGGGCGACCAAAGTGAAGTGATTGCGAATGTTTAGGTCGGCACATCTGTCTCAGAAATAACGAGAATCAAATTGGCGACCATTATCGCTCACTATCACCCGGGGGATGCCGTAGCGACAAATGATCGACTTCCAGACGAAACTCCATACGACTGTCTCGGTGATCCTAGCTGTAGCTTCGGCCTCGATCTACTTGGTGAAGTAGTCGATGGCGACGATGATGAGCTTCTTCTAGGCCTGAGCCGTAGGGAATGGCCTAAGGATATTGATCCCCCACCGAGCGAAGGGTAAGGCTCTACTAGGGTGACGAGCTCCGTTGCTGACTGATGGACCAAGTGGTCAAATCGCTGGCATCGATCACACTATGGCACGTAGGTCAAGCAGTCGTGCTGTAGAGTGGGCCACCAGTAACCCTGCCGAAGCAAGATGCTGGTGAGCGACCTTTCCCCTTGATGGGATCCGCATAGGCCTTTGTGAACCTTTTGAATCACTCAGCTGGCTTCGTCAATACTGATGCACTTCAGGAGGTGACCGGAGAAGGATCTGCGGTATAAAGTGCCATCCAGAATGACGAATCGCCGAGCTTGGTATTTCAATCTCCGGGCTTCCCGAGGGTTGGGAGGCTCCTGAGAGTCTTGAAGCCACGACAGGTAGGGGGTATCAGTCACTTGGGGAGGCCGAGTCAACGGCCATGAGCTTCGAATCAATGCTCGGTCGCTCTAGCTCTTCGAGAAGGACCGATCGAGTACCGTTGGGGTCAAGAGAGGAGGCCAGTCGGGAGAGGGCGTCCACTCGGGAGTTTTCCTCCCGAGCTATTCAGACTACTTCAAAACTCTCGAACTGTTGTGCCACTATTTTGACCAGCTGGAGGTATTTGACCATCGGTTCTTCCTGAGCTTCGTAATTGCCGTTGACCTGGCTAGCGACCAATTGGGAGTCAGTGTGAATTCTGACTCGCTCACCCCAACCGCCGGGCCATGTGGGCTCCCGAGATAAGGGCTTCGTACTTGGAGGCATTGTTGGATGGCTGAAAGTTGAGCTTTAAGGCGTATTGCATCTCTGCTCCTTCGGGGGACTTTAGGAGGATACCGGTGCCACTCCCGGTCGAGTTGGAGGGTCCGTCGATGAACAATTCCCAGGTTGGCCCGGGCGCAGACAGAGATTTTTCTTAGGTCGGGATGGTGCTCTTGGCGATGAAGTCAGCGAGCGCCTATGCTTTGGTAGCCGAGCGAGGCCGATACGATATATCGTAGGCGTCGAGCATGATGGCCCACTTGACGAGGCGTCCCGAGGCTTCAGGGTGAGCGAGGATCCTCTTCAGTGGTTCACCGGTCAACACGATGATGGAGTGCCCTTGAAAGTAGGGTCGAAGGCGCTTGGCCGAGGTAACCAACGCTAGCATGAGTCTCTCGGTTGCGGGGTACCTTCTTTCAGCCTCGTTGAGCACCTTGCTGGTGTAGTAGACCGGTCTCTTGACTTACGAGTCATTTTTGACCAGGACCGAGCTAACTGTGGATGGAGTTGCCGAGAGGTAGAGATGTAAGGCTTCACCTAGAATAGGCTTGGACAGCACCGGGGGTGAAGCTAGGAACTCCTTAAGCTCAGCGAAAGCCTTTTGGCATTCCTCGTCCCATGGGAACATAGCAGATGCCATTTTGGGCCCCCTCAATAGTTTGAAGAAGGGTAGGCATCGTTCGGCTGCACAGGAGAGGAATCGGTTGAGCGCAGCAATGCGCCCTGTAAGGCGTTGAACATCCTTGGTGCAGGTGGGCGGCCGCATGTCCGGGATGGCCTGGACCTTGTCGGGGTTGGCCTCGATCCCACGCTGGGTCACCAAGAAGCCCAGGAATTTCCCGGACCTTACTCTGAAGGCACACTTGGTGGGGTTGAGCTTCATGTTGTACCTTAGGAGAGTGTCGAAGGTCTCAGCTAGGTTGGCGAAGTGGTCCTCGGCCTTGGGGGTCTTGATGAGCATGTCGTCAATATAGGCCTCGACATTCCGACCAAGCTTTCCCTCGAACATATGGTTGACCAACCTCTGGTACGTGGCTCCAGTATTCTTCAGCCCGAAGGGCATCTGGGTGTAGTAGTGTATGCCAAAGTCGGTGATGAAGGTGGTCTTCTCGATATCTTCTGGATCCATTAAAATCTAGTGGTAGCCTGAATAGGCGTCTAGGAAGCTAAGTATCTCGTTGCCTGAGGTTGAGTCAACCAGTTGGTCGATGCTCGACAACGGATAGCAGTCTTTTGGTGTGGCTTTGTTCAAGTCGGTGAAGTCCACGCACATTCGCCACTTTCCCAAAGCTTTTGGCACCAGGACGACGTTAGCCAGCCACGTCAGGTATAGGACCGATCTAAAAAGACCAGTCTTCTGCCCCTTGGTGACTTGGTCTTTGATGATCATCTGCTTCTCTGGCGCGTGCTTCCTTCTGCGTTGCTATACGGGTTTCATGGTCGGGTCAAGGTTGAGTTTATGCACTATTGTCTCTCCTGGTATCCCGGGGAGTTGATCGTCAGACCATGCAAAGACACGGATGTACCAGAAAGAAATTCTTTGTATTACTGTTGAACTTCGGATGGTAGGTCGGCTCCAATCTTTACTCCTAGGGTCGGGTCATCGTTTAGGAAGACCGTTAACAACTCACCTCCAGGCTCGGATGTTGCGGGTTTTTCCTCGACTTCCTGGGGGCCCTTATTTTTCCCATCCGGCCTTGTGGCTTCGACCGAGATATTATAGCACCTTCTGGCCAGCACTTGGCTACCCCGGACTTACCCCACCCCATGTTTAGTGGGGAACTTCATTTTTTGGTGATAGGTAGAGGGCACCGCTTTCGTTCGGCTAAGGATACCCTGGCCGAAGATTGCATTGTATGCCATCATACCCTTGATCACTATGAAGTCAACCATAACCGTAATGGTTTTGGGTGGGGTGCCGAGAGTAAGCGGCAGGCTCAGGGCTCCCTCGGGATAAGTGGCCTGGCCATTGAACCCGCAAAGGGGGGTTCGAATCGGGCGGAGTTTAGACGGATTCTCCCCCATCTTAAGAAAACACTCATAAGATAACACATCAGGGGCGCTTCTATTGTCAACTAAAATCCTATCTACGTTACAATGGTTTATCGTAGCCGATATAACTAGGGCGTCATCATGCGGGGTGGTCAGCCCTTCCAGGTCTTGGTCGGAGAAGACTATGACACGTGGCTCACTTGGCGGGGCCTTGGGAGGCTCGATGGCTCAGCTCGCCTGCTCAGTATGATGTTTCCTTCCTCGGCTACTGTCTCCTCTTGATGCATCTCCTCCAGCGATGACATTGATGTGAACCTCACGAGGGGCGTTATCGATCTCCTCTGGGCACCTCGATCTTCCTTATTCCCGGCCACGAACCGGGATAGGTGTCCCTGGCAGACGAGGCGCTCGATCTCATCCTGGACCTGGTGGCAATCACCGATATGATCCCCGTGGTCACTGTGGAACAAGCAGTGCTTACTGCGCTTGCGGTTCTTTGACCTCACTGGCTCGGGTTGGCGGAGGAGGCCCGAGCCTTTGACATCTTCATAGATCTCGTACACTAGAGCGGTTAAGGGACTGTACCGCTCGTACTTCCGGGATGGTTCCTTATGCTCCCCGTCTCGGTTCCACCTTTTTCCTTGGCCCGAGCTTGGCTCGGGTGCTCGCTTCTTGTCCCCCTCCCGACCCAAACCGGTTGCGCCTTTGCATGCCCTGAGAACTTCTTCGCACTTAGCATGGCATAAACCCAAAGTCACTAGCTCGGCAAGGGTTGAGGGAGGGTGGAGGACAAGTTCGCGGCGGAGGTTCTCGTCCTGGGTGCCTCCGGTCAGCGCGGTTATGGCCGAGGTAACATCCAGGCATGGGATTCTCAGGGCTTTCGATTTGAATCGGTTGATATAAGCCCGGAGTTTCTCCCCCTGCTCCTGTTTGAGAGCCAATAGCCCCGCTACCAACCTTGGGGGGCCGCTGCCGACGAAACTCTCCTTGAACACTCGCCCGAATTGCTTGAAGTCCCGGATGGATCTGGGGGCGAGGGACCGGTGCCATGCTTGGGTGCCTTGGACCAGGGTGGTCACGAAGGCTCGGCACTTGATGGCGTCGGACGCCCCGTGAAGGGTCATTAGGGCATCGAAGCTGTCAAAGTGGTCGGTCGGGTCACCCTAGCCGTCGTAAGACTTGAAGGTCGGAATGGAGATTATGGGAGATACGTCTGACTTTAAGATGTAGTCGGAGAACAGGGATTTCTCCTTGTTCTCTGCCGGGGAGGTCTTCTACAAGGCGTGTAAGGTGCGCTCCTGCTCTACGAAGCGCCTCTCGAACTCTCATAGTCGGAGGCATAACTCCGGCTACCGTTGCACCGTGGTGCTAGGGTGGCTATCCTTGTGTTCCCAAGGGACTTCGGTGTCTGGGTGCAGATGGTGTGCCCCAGGTTTTCCCTTTTTCGGCGTGGAGGAGGCCTCTTGCTCCGGAGGAGGGGCTTGTGAAGGTCCTCCTGACCTGTTGCGAATAAGCCGCCGTCCTTGGAGGGTGAAGCGGCCTCTGACAGTGTGTTGGGACGCGTCTGTGCGGGGAGGGCTATCCGGAGGGGCGCGTGACCTTCTTTCCCTAGCCGCTTGGGTCCTCATGAGTTCCACGAGGACGTCCAGTTTTATGTTGAGGGCTTGGAAAGCGTCAGCGCCCCCGTTGGATGGTTGCTCCAACACCACGGGCGGAGGCGGTTTGTCGGCTAGGGTGTTGGCGTTGGAGGGGGGGTTCAGTGTGGCCTGAGAGGGGCCCTCTCCCACCACCACCATGGCATTTCCCCTATCGCCGACTGACCTCCTCCCTATACTCCTTCGCACCATACTGGCTCTTTGATCGTTTCCCACAGACGGTGCCAAATGAAGAGGGGCGATCTCGCACTGGTCGTGAGCTGGAGGAGGTGATCACCGATCAGTGAACTGCAAGGAAGGGAAATGGATCAGGGGGCCCAGGGATGGTTCCCTAGGAAGAACCCTCCGATGCCTAAGTCAGTAGAGCAGTGGTAGAAGCCATGAAGCGAGGAGGAAGGAGATGCACGAGATCCCTCTCCACTAAGGTGGTGAAGTGGTTTCTGCTCAGGGAGTTTTAGACGTATGTTTTCCTTACCTTTCGCTGGAGGGAGTCCCAAGTTTAAATAGTGTGCTAGCCTTATAAGTCCCGTAAGCTGAGGAGTTTCAGGCGGGGGTTACATCCTCGACGTGGGCTCTTTACGTTCTCATCGTGGGCTCTTTATAGCCTTGAGGATTCGTGGGCCCCCTTATCCTCATAAACTCTTGCTCAGAAAGGGCTCTCAACGGCAGCATGGATAAGTAACCGTCGGTCGACCCAAGCATGAAGAGTGCCAGCCCTGTCCCGGGCGATAGGCATAGCTTGGGTGAGACTCTATCGGAGTGGGCGCTAGGCACTAGCCCTTATCCCGACGAGTGGGATAGGTTGGGCGCGGGTCTTCCTCCGATCGGATCGACGCTCGGCCTTCCGAGCCTAATGGCCACCTAGGAAGTGCTTGATCCCGAGTGAACTTAATGGGCTTTTATGCTAAGTGGACCCAGCGGGGCGGTCACTTAGATGAGTTGGGCCTCGTTTAGTCTCGATGGACCTAGTTCGGCCGCTCTTAGATAGGCTATAGAAACCCCCCTCTCCAGAGGCTTTTTGAGGTGGACCTTTTGCTTAAGATGGACTTTATATGTCTTGCTTAAATAAGCTTTTGAATGTTGTTTTTAATCCTTTTAATCCATGCCACCTGATTATATTTGAAAAGGGTTTATTGGCTTTTAACAGTGTTTAATGGTGCTATTTTTCTGTCTTCTGGCAGAACACCTGTGAACAAGAGTTGACTCTGAGAGTCGACACTTGTCCCGGGCGTTCCAGATCGTGTTTCCGATTTTGATTTCGATGTACCCATTTCATGATCAGATTGTCTTAGCTTTTTACTCCATATACCCTTAGGGTTTCTCCCATCTATTGGGTGTGTATTTGAAGGGGTTTGAGAATGGCTTGTGTGGTTTTTAGTTCTTCATCCTTGCCCTATTTATATCCTACGATCTCCATCAAAAAAGATATCCCCCTGCGCTTATTGTTCTATACTTTTACAGGGAAAAGAAGAGAGAGGGCGGCCACAAGGTGGAGAGGAGAGGGCTTTGAGTGATCATCTGTGTCTGATGTTTGCAGGTGGATTTGGAGCTTGGATATGAAGGCTTATCCTCTACGAGCTGGGATCTTCAAGGAAGACGACCAGCTGCTTCATTATCCTGTGGATTTTACTCCCTCCGACCGATGCTTAAAGGGGAAAACATTCAAATGGCCATTCAAGAACAAGGGGAAAACATTCTACATCTCTTACCTATTTCGTTATGATGGTTTTCTTGATCTATATTCTGCAGTGGGCATAGGTTATCATTTGGAGCGGATTTTGTATATCTTTTCACTTTATTGAACTCGAAATAATATCGTGTGTGGGCGGAGCTGCGTCTCCGAGTGTGTGGACTTATTATGGGGAAAGTTTCCCCGCGTTTTGTGTGTAGACGGAGCTGCGTCTCCATGTGGTTTTTGCGTCTGGGGTGTGTTCCCCGACTGCGTGTGTGAGTGCTACGGTGTCAACATCTGGGGGCCAGGCCCCGTGTGTGTATTGCTACGGAAGTAGCGTGTGTGGTGTTGGGACTCATCCCCGTCTTGCTACGATTCGTAGCGTGGTAGTGAAGCCTCACCTGGTTCGTTGAGGGGTTGACGTAGGGAGCCCGTCGTGGTCCCGAACCACCTAAAAATCTCTGTGTTCATTGTGGTTGCCTGTGTGATTGTCCATTTCTTCTACCTCCATTCACAGGTCAACTTGATGGATTTTTATTCACTGCACCACTACACCTTGCTACTTCTGCTATTTGCTTTCAGGTGTAGTTAAAGTTTAATCATTCTTTGCATTAATATTCCGTGTAAGATCGGGAAGATCAAGAGAACATTTTTATCTCACTTCAGTTTAGTTTGGGCTAATTAACATAGTTAATTTTGTTTCCGCTGTGATTAGTGGGAGTTGTTTTTAAAATCCACCATCTCAGCAAGGGGACAATTCAAACCCCCTTCTTGTCCGCCATCTAGTCTAGGCCAACAATTGGTATCAGAGCCCAGTCTCTGATTTTTATTCTGCGGACCTCACGGTCTAGGAGATAAGATCTTTTCATGATGGATAGTGTGCATTCAGTTTCTACCTTTGATGGTTTTGATTATGCTTTATGACTTGGAAAATTCTGTGTGTGGATTACTAATACTAATCCGAAGCTTATGAGTCTAATCACTCATGGTCCTTACAGTCTTCCTAAGAATGAGTTAAGATGGACTGATGAACATAAGAGAATGAATTCTGATAACTTGTTCATTATGAATGCTCTTAAGACTGCCTTAGACACTAATAAATATCCTTTTTTTTCATCTTGTAGGTCAGCCAAAGAAATCTGTGATGGGCTAAGCGAAGCCCAAGAAAATAGTGTTGATGAGTGCCTCGCGGTAAAACAACAGCAATGATCATTAAAGCGAGGAGAGTTCAAAGGTAAACTCTGACTCCAATGAGGAAGTTGAACTGAGTTATGATGAACTGATGGATGCCTATGATGAACTGTTTGATAGGTACAAAACATTAAAATCTGAAAATAGAAAATTGAAAAATAAAATTGAAAACTCTTGTGTTGATAATTCTACATCTGAAAAATGCACTGAGCTTGAAAAATCTGTTGAATCTCACATGCATAATGTTGATGTTCACAAAGAAACAATTGTTTGTTTGAGAAATGAAAATTCTAGTCTTAAGAATAAAATTGCTCAAATGGCATAAATTGAAAATGAGTTAAGAAACAAAATAGAATTGAATTCTATTGATCTTGATTTGTGCAGTGAATTGATTATGAATGATAGACTTGCCGAGGAGACTGAAAAATTGAAGCATTTAAACTCAACCATGTTTGAAAAATTACTTGCCATTGAAAAGGGAAAATGCATGTCTGTTGATGAATCTGATATAGTGCATGAATTGTTGCAAGAAACTGAAAGTCGTAAAAGTATAAATCTTTTGTTGAATGAAAAAGTCACTTCTTGTGAAAAAGAAATTGATGATCTTGAAATGTATATTGTGTCTTTGCAAAATGAAATCAAGAGTTTGAATGAACTCTTGTGTTTGTGTGATAAAGAAAATGAGAAAAAGAGAAATGTCAGTGATCAATCTTGTATGCATGCAAAACCCTCTACTGTTAAACATGTTCATGCATCAAGAAAAAGAATGAATGTCTCATGTTATTATTGCGGCAAATATGGCCACGAAATGTATGACTACTTTTTAATGAAATCTGATGATGATGTGGCTTTGAAATCAAGAATGATAAGTGTTACTGGTTCCAAAGATCATGAGAAATCCACAACGAAAAATCTCAACACTCATTGTTTCTATTGTGGGTTACATGGTCAAGTTTTTGAAAATTACTTCACAAAGAAAAATGATGATGATTGGTTTGTCAAAAAGAATTTTTCATGTCATTACTGTGGTAGTTATGGACATATAATGAATGATTGTTATGTGATGAAAAATGATGACAAATGATTTATGAAAAGAAAATCTTCTCATTGCTTTTATTGCGGCCAAAATGGTCATTCAATGGATGTATGCGGTTTAATGAGAGCTGATGATGAATGGTTTGAGAAGAAAAATAAAATCTATCTTGCTTATACTAGAACTAACCTCTGGAGACCCAAGATGGCTTGGGTACCCAAATCTTCAAAATGAGAATTTATTTTGCGGGGGCGCCTTGAGGCCAAGAAAAGTCAACAAATGAAGGACTCTCAAGGCGAGAAAGAAAAATGGTTTATTTTTGAAGATCATTTTTCTTAGGTTCATTTTGAAATATCTGAGAAGGTAAAATTTGAGCTTTGATGAAAAATGATTGAATTCAAACAGTTGCATTCCTACTTTATTGATTAAGGCAACTTTTGAAGTGTTAAGATCTAAAGGCTAAATGATTAGGTGATGAAGTTAGCTTTGCATACTCTCTGTTTTACATCTTGTGAATAAATCAAGTTTTTGAATATTTTACACTGCACATAAAGTCTTTCACACTTTACTCATACTCTACAAATAACAATTCAGATTTTGAATGCTTCAGTTTGAACAGAAAATTATTCACACTTTCAATCACCTTTTTGTAAATAATAGTTCACATGTGCATATATAGTTCACATACGTATTTTCATGCTCATATCATGCATGCCCATGCATGTTTGTAGATAGAAATGATTTTCAATCATCCTTCAGTTTACATGCATACACTTGCATATATGTTACATACTTGCGTGCTTGAATGCCATGATCTTTCGATATATAAAATGGTGTTAGTGGAAGGTTGGATTTTGTCCAATCGGAAGCTTTCAGTATGCGTGAGGTGGCCTTCGGACCTACGTTCTCCGTCAAGTACCGATAATCAATTTGCTTGAAGTCATTGAAAGATCCATGGTTGATTGCATGTATATACTTTATACAACCTTTTCTTGAAAATCTTCTAAGACCTCACCTCCTTGATAAATAATCATGCAGTGATCTCAATCTTTTGTGAATCGTGTCATATATAAAGGAGGAGAATTTATTTCTAACTGTGCATACATTTAGGGGGAGTCATAACTATGTCTAAATAAATTCATTTTCTACATACAAAGTAATTACCCACATACTTTGTTAAAAAAATGATGCATATGACTTTGATTGATAAGGATTTTAGAAATTCCTTTTAACACTTCAAAGGAAATAAATTTCTACACGGAAATTAAGAGAATCGTGAGGAAAAAGCTACCTACCCCGCAAGCTTCAATAAGTGGCATGTCTAACTAAGTAGTCGGGAATCCCCACTGAAATAAATGAGGAAACTTGCGTCGAAATGTGAAATAAAAATCCACATTGTGTGATGAATCCTAGTAGACGGGAAACTCCATTGAGACATATGAGGTGACTCGTGTCAAACGGTGAAATCCAATAAAAGAAAAGTAAATAAAAAAGGGTTGTGTGAAGATACCAAAAGTTGAGGATCGAAATGGAAGTGTAGGAAGAAAATAACCCTCTAGTGTTTTCTAGAAATTCTGTTCATATCCATATAATTTTGAAGTTCATTGCTCATTTACACAAATTTCAATTTTTGGTATTATTATGATGACTGTATATCTTGAATCTGTTCTTATCATGGTTTATGCAATACCTTTAACATATGTATGCACTACCTTTTTTGATTATGCTTCATGCGCCACAACCTGATTGAATCGACTGTTCACTCTTTATCCTTTTTACCCCATTGAGGGGGAGCTATAGCTTACTACATGCTTGCCACATGCATGTCTGCTTGCTTGCTTGAAATTTCATACATCTTTAGATTATACATGTAAATAACAAGGTAAATAAACCCATTGTCAGTCGGTTTTTGTTCATGACAATAGGGGGATAATAATGTGCTCTTTAGCATAGCACTTGCATATAGTTCACGTTGTTTATACTCTTTGTACATATTTTGGTCATACATTTTGAACATAATTCAACAATTGAACATCTTGCATACTACACATCAAATTCAAATTTTCGTGCCCTGTGCTCATGGTTTATATACCTTCCTTTAATGGTAGGTTAATTGTTGGGTTCGTGCACCATTCATGTTAAAATTTCATATTTGGTTGTTCCTCTAGGTCTCCCACTTTTTGATAATGCCAAGGGGGGAGAGAGTTCTGGATTGTCACAATATATTATCATCATCAAAAAGGGGGAGATTGTTGGGTTCATGGCACTCCATCTTTGTCCTTGGTGATGATTTTGATGATAACAATATATTGTGTGTAAGTATTGTGGAAAATGTTTTGATGTCAGATGAGCTAATATATTGACATCTTGTCTTGCAGGTTTTAATTTTCTAACTAAGTGTCGACACTGGTGTCGACACTTCCATCTGCTGTAGTTTCTATATGGAGGGTGGCCTATGCATATTCATGCCTTGGCTTCCATTTGTTCACAAGCTTAACCCATTCTATCTGCTTATGGTTTTCATTTCATACTGTCATGGGTATTTTGAGGAAGTATATGGATCAAATTGTGCATGCATGCTCCTTGCTGAAATTAGCTTGAATAAGGTTTAACCATTCATATGTGAATTGATGTTTTGGGTTGAATGAATTTCATGTACAGCAATACATGTCCTATTGACTGAATTCTTACTTGAGGTTTTGATTGTTTGGAAATGTCCTTTACCTGCATGATCCACACCTTGATATGTCAAGAAAATGGGTAGTTATGCTTCAATGGATCTTGATGAGCCTTTGTGTGTTAAAATGCATGATCAAGCTGTGCTGCATATATATATTTGTTGGATCGATGCTAGCTGCACCAAGGTTGGTGCTAATCTTAGTTTTCATCCTAGAGTCGGTGCAGGTTGTGTCAAATGCATTTACACGTCGGTGCACCTTTTGGCACATGCATGTTGCAGGGTCGGTGCAGGTCTTGTGCACATGAGTCTCCAAGTCAGTGCATGTTGCCCCTTTGCACATCTTATATAGGTCTGTGCACATTCACAAGGTCTGACCATGTCTGAGCATGTGCCTGCATATAGATATAGGTCGGTGCACTTTCCTACACAGGTCGGTGCACATCTGTGCCCAGGTCGGTGCACATCCGTGCACAGGTCAGTGCACACGGTGCATTGCATTAAGGTCGGTGCATGCATATAAGTCTGAGCACAAGTCTCAGCACATGTGGTATTAACGGAGGCTTTTTGAGGTGGATCTTTTGCTTAACATGGATTTTATATGTCTTGCTTAAATAGGTTTTTGAATGTTATTTTTAATCCTTTTAATCCATGCCACCTGATTGTATTTGAAAAGGGTTTATTGGCTTTTAACTGTGTTTCATTGTGCTGTTTTTCTATCTTTTGGCAGAACACCCATGAACAAGAGTCGACTATGAGAGTCGACACTTGTCCCAGGTGTTCCGGATCGTGTTTCCGATTTTGATTTCGATCTGCCCATTTCATGATCCGATTGTCTTAGCTTTATACCACAAATACCCTTAGGGTTTCTCCCATCTATTGGGTGTGTATTTGAAGGGGTTTGAGAATGGCTTGTGTGGTTTTTAGTTCTTCATCCTTGCCCTATTTATATCCTGCGACCTCCATCGAAGGAGATATCCCCCTGCACTTATTGTTCTATACTTTTGCAGGGAAAAGAAGAGAGAGGGCGGCCACAAGGTGGAGAGGAGAGGGCTTTGAGTGATCATCTGTGTCTGATGTTTGCAGGTGGATTTGGAGCTTGGATCTCAAGGCTTATCCTCTACGAGCTGGGATCTTCAAGGAAGACGACCAGCTGCTTCATTATCCTGCGGATTTGACTCCCTCCGACCGATGCTTAAAGGGGAAAACATTCAAATGGCCATTCAAGAACAAGGGGAAAACATTCTACATCTCTTACCCATTTCCTTATGATGGTTTTCTTGATCTATATTCTATAGTGAGCATAGGTTATCATTTGGGGCGGAATTTATATATCTTTTCACTTTATTGAACTCGAAATACTGTCGTGTATGGGCGGAGCTGCGTCTCCGAGTGTGTGGACTTATTGTGTGGAAAGTGTAATGCCCTAGATTTTTTGGATATTTTTCGGATTATTTTCATGAGTCTCGGAGTGTATTTTGTGCTTTACACGTATTTTTCCCTGATTCGCCTTCGAAACTCTATGCAGGGCGAACCGTGACGTTCTCCGACTCCAGGACTGTACTGACACGTTGTGCTCCTCCCGAGGATCGCGGAGGTAATTTTTAGTATTTTTCTGAATTTCTAGAATTTTTGGGTTTTTCTATATATATTAACCCCTTCTCTCTCTCCCTTCTCTCTCTCCCCTCTCATTTCTCACTCTTTCCCTCTCTCTTCTCTCTCACGTTCTCTCCTCTTCCCCTCTCTTCTCTCCAGACGGCCAACGGAGATGGACGAGGGCAAGGTGGCAGTGCTCATGGGGCGAGGAGCGGCGTGGATGGGGCGAGGATCGAGGCGTGGTGGCGAGGTGAAGCCGGTTCGTGAGCGTGGGATACCGCCGGGGTTTCGTGGCATTTTCTTCGTTGATCGGTGACCTCGGGGCGCGAAATCTTTGGTGGAGGTAGGGAGATGGATCCCCAGCTCGTGTACTTCATTTCCCGCAGATTTGGTAGCCCGAGACGAGCCGAGTGGGGTTCTTTTCACATTTTGGGGGAAAACATGATTTTGGGGTGTGAACCCGATCTAGCGTTTTAACGCGTTAATTGGTGGTTTGAGGGCATCATTGAATGCCTAGGGGCTTGGGGAAGGGTTCCCCCTTTGTTTCCCCATCACCCGGGGGTGATTGGGGCGTGGAATGGGTTTCTTCACAGTTTTCGCCATTTTCGGGCGCGGACTGAGAACATGCTCGCCATGGTGGGCGCGTTCTTTGAGAACGCGCCATCCGATGAAGCACGTTCATCGGGGAAGATGAATAGTAGGTTGTTTTATCGTGCTATAGGTGTATAGTGCCTCGGTTCTTATCGCGCTATAGGTGTGTAGCGCGTCCTGATCTGATCGCGCTACATAAGTATAGTGCGTTCTATTTTATCCTATTATAGGGGTATAGCGCGTTCTGATTTAAACGCGCTATATGAGGGTAGCGCGTTCTTGAGGGCAACCAGTCGGGCAGCCTAGGGCGGGTAGTCTACGGCTGATCGTGCCTCCTTTGGCCGTGTGTATCTCGGACACCCCGTGGAGTTCCGTGACCGTGTCTTTGGGTGTCCGAAGGTTTTATTTTCCTCGATTAGCATGCCCGTAGGTGTGTGTGTTCGGGCTTTGTGTTACGTTAGATCGAGTCACCGTGGATTTGTGTGAGTGCGGTGGGGTCTCCCCCACATGTCGTGAGTTCCCTGGAAGATGATTCCCGAGTGGGCTAAGTGTTTGGCCATGGACTGTGAGTCCAGTCATCCGGCCTAGGGCTGGAGGTTTCCCGCCTTTCCTGGGATGGGGAATCGGCGTGGCGGCTTGTGAGCTGCCTTAGAGATCGTGCTTCTGTGCTTTTCGCGTGGGCCATGTGTGTGGCCTCCGACTGTGAGTCCAGCTGTCTAGCCGGGGGCTGGAAGGCCTCTCAGTTCCCTTCCCAAGGGAATAGTCTCGGCGACTCTCGAGCTACCTCGGTATTCGTGCTACCGTGGTTTTAGACCTAGGGATTAGGCTAGATTGACGGCCTTGTGCCATTGCGTACGACGATCTTGACCCCGAGTCTTGTGACTCAAGGACCGTTGGATTTAGTGAGTCTAGAGGACTGTCCATAGTCCAGTGGCTCGGCGCCACTTGGTTCTTCTCGACTTTCGCGCAGGGTGCGTGCGTGTTTCTCGGAGTTTCTCCTTGGAGAGTGGTCACACCAGTGACTCCCCACTAGTCGTAGCCTTCCAACATACGTGTGGTCCCACCAGGGAGTGGTGGCGAGGCTACCCGAGAGACGGTTTTAGGCTGGTTGCCGTGGGCCTCCTACTATGGCGGCTCGAGTCTGGGCAGGGAGGACGAACCAGCTAGAGAGCCTGACGTAGCACAGTCAATCAGTGTATGCACATGTGGTCGGGGACTTCGGACATGTGCTGACGAGCGTGACCCTTACTAGACCCTTGTTTTGTGTTCTATGGTTACTTGTACAGTGTCTCAGTCTCCACCTGGGGTGCCGCGGCGAGACACCTGAGGCTGTGGACTAAGTCATCAGTGGACTCATCCGGCCTTGCTTCTGGTGGGCATGTACTCCTGTCATGTGAGACGTGTGTGAACACCTAAAACGATGATCATCTCTCCGACATAAAAGGATAGAAGATAGAAAACTAAATAAAAAGGGGAGCAAGATATTGCTATATGGAGGGTGATCGCCAGAGGGGTTACCTCAAAAAGAAGGGAGATTGATCGCGAATACCTGATGAAAATAATGATGCGGGATGATTGTAGATTTCCTCCTCCTCCTTCTACCGACCGGCCGATGAAGGGGGTTTTTCTTCTTGATTACCCTTAAACAAATCACAAACAAACAAGATAAAAAGGGATTAGCCAAGTGTGTGTAGTATCAATCCAAAGATAAATAAAATGATGGAACAAGAGCATGAAGTGTGCACCTTTTGGTTCTTTTAAAACCCCTAAGAAAATTAGGGAAGGAAGGAGATATGATGCAAAGCTAATGCAAAGGAATTATGATGAACGATGATGAAATAGTAAACTGATGTAAAGAATTCCCTGCTGTTCCTGACAACAGTAAAGGGAGATACCAATTAATTCGGCTGATGCAATAGGAATAAGAAACCACCGTAGGGGCAAAGGATGCGCAGGGAAGAGGAGAGTGGAAAGCTTCTATGCGTGGAGAAAACATGTTTCTGCTATTACTAATCCCTCTTTTCTTCTCCCTTCAGCCAACCTTTTGCGAACTCGACCCAGGGATGCATTTATAGGGTGGAAAACACAGATCTAATGGGATAAGAATTGGCAATAGCCATCCACGGCAAGGTATCTAGTTACCTAATCCAACAAGATGATCAAACAGAGTAGGCAACTCTCCAGGAAAGCTTCGTTCAATCAGGACACGGAAGGGAAAGAGACGACCCACATAAAGGCGTTATCTGAAATTGACGACCTGGGTCAGGGCGTTAATTAAAATAATGACTGGCATAAAGGCGTCAATTAATGGATTTAATTTTAGTAAGAAACACCCTCCTTAT
The DNA here is from genome assembly GCA_022559845.1 of Amorphophallus konjac. NCBI lineage: Eukaryota > Viridiplantae > Streptophyta > Magnoliopsida > Alismatales > Araceae > Amorphophallus > Amorphophallus konjac. Next base: position 360,154,428 of record CM040122.1, read on the forward strand.
TTGAAAATGATGAAGCGACGCCTGAGGGAGAGGCGTTAATTAAAAACACGACCCAGAGAGGGACGTTAATTCTTATTTTTCCAATTTGAATGAAATGTGCTAAATTCCAGAAACTGACGCCTCTTGGATTAGTCGTCCTTTCTTTAAAACGCGCCCAGGAGCAAGCCGTTATTTAAAACATGCCTTACTTCAAGTCGTGAATTACAAAAATAATTAGAAAAACACATAAAATCACACAAAAATAGAAAAACTTCGTATTATGGAAATATTGAAGTTCACTTTGGGGCGTTAACATGGTGACATGAGATTTGATCAACATAGTATCAATTTTGGCGTGTCTACAGTTACCCCGCCTTGGCGTCTACTTTGCAAGGGAGTGAGACGAAATGAAGTGAAAGTGTAACAAGCGAAATGAAGTGGAATGAACTGATAAGTAGATGCCAAGGTGTGATGTGACACGCCTCTGACACTAAGCATTAGAAATCTTTCCAAGATTCTGAGTGAAACAACTCCGGGTGATTCCAAGAAAGCATCGATTGGCTGGATAAAGGAGACTAAACTAAACAAAATGTGCGCGAGGGCACGACAGGGAGTCACCATTGGAGAGCGGTTATCGGCCAATGTGGACGTGCTACAACCAAGGTGGATTTGCAGAAAATCAAAGTGAATTGAGATGAAGACCCAACAAAGGGATGCTTCAAGGAACTAGCCTGAGCGGCTTCAGAGAGAATAAAGTTTTTGATTTAGAATGGAATATCTCATGCCAACTTAATTAAGAGCGAGTGACCTTCATTATTGCCATAATATGAAGATTTTCATCATTAAGCTCAAAGTCCTACATGATGCATGCTGGGCTAAAAGAAAAAAAATAAAATAAAACAAGCTAAAAATAAAAAATAATCAAGTATAATATTGCCAAGCCATCTAGATTTGGTCAAGAATCTAGATCTCTAAGCTGACATTAAGCCGAAGCCCGTTTATCCGCGCATCAACCCAGAAAGTTGAACCGTCGTCCCAGACCTTTAATGACTCAACGGCCTATCCGTGTGATCAAGATTCTCCTAGAAATATCACTATTTTTGATGAAGGGGAACTCAAATTCCAGGTTTGTCAGAACCACAAGGTCCTTGATATGCTATAATAGCATAGAATACCATATAGTTACAACGCTTACAGGAAAGAATACAAGGATGGAATGGTGTTACTTCAACGAGTTACCCATGCGTCTCGAAACCTGCACTTTTCTGCACTTGAAAATTCATTAGTCCTCATGATAGAAATAATCCTTAATTCAAAACAAGACATGACCATAAGTGCATAATCACAAATAAATTTTACTTAAAAGATAGCACTTAAGTTCATTAATTAACATCAGCATATGGGAACTGAATATGCAAGCTTATAAAAAGACGACTGATGGTAGGGGCGTCAAAAGGATAAAAGACGACTAGCATCAAGTCGTTCATTTCCTTGAGATCTCAAGAAAGTGACGACCCTAACGGAGGCATTAAATAAAGCACGACTTTAGACAAGCCGTCATTTCAATAAAGGACGCCCTGACTGATGTCGTTAATTAACAACAAATTCGAAACACATGCTTCCGACTCTGAATCAGAAAGCTAAACCCAGTGCTACTTGTAATCGACTCTGCAATTTCGAATGGGCATCAGATCCTTCATATTTCTATAAAAGGAGGGGATCTCCATCAGATTAATCGAACAAGCAAGTTCTTCTATTCTGCTACCTCTTTTGTTGTTCACAGACACTGCTTCGGCTTCTTTCTGCAGACGGTCATTGCCTTTGGCGAAGATGGAAAGAGCTATCAAAAGGACCAAGTTCTCCACTCTCAGGCTCTCCGAGATTAATGGACACCTTAGCAATAGGATTGCTATGAACCAGGTATGTTCAAAGCTTGAATTGTGTGTCTTCCTATTTCTTTTTCAAACTCTCATCTCTTTCTCTCCCTCTGTGCCTTCTTTTCTTTACTTTTTTCTACACAGGAATACCCAAGCATTCCAGGAGCTAGGAGATTCACAAAAAACAAATGGCTTCCCCTCTTGCTCTCAAAATTCAATTCAGACATGAGGGTTTTTCTTTCTCAATAGCATCTCCTAGGTTTAGTTACCCATGCCAAACATTATGACCAAATCCACTTAGATTGGGCAGCCATAGGAGCTCTTATGGAGATATGGCACCCTTCTACCCACACCTTCCTCTTCTCTACTTTTGAAGCCACCATTCTATTAGAAGAGCTAGAGATGATCTTGGGCTTAAAGAAGATGAAGCAAAGGGATGAGGAGAAGATGGCCATCATGCCAAGACAAATCTCCTCCCATGAATTGCTTACAAGCTTGATTCATAGTCCCAACCTAGTGAGCCAAATCAAAGCCACCAAGGGGATTAACCTCTTAAAGCTTGCCTCATGGGTCTACAAAAAGTCCGACCAAGCCAAAGAGGAAGATGAAATAGAACGGGTAGCAAAAGCCTTTGTTGTGTGCTTGGCGGTGGCAATCTTGTTCCCCTCCACGGAGGATTTCTTGGAAGAGACCCAATTGAGTGCTATAGCTAGCCTTTGGGAAGGAGAAAGAGTGGGACCGGCGATATTAGCCTTTGTATATAGCGGGCTTACCTCGGCAGCAATGGGGAGACCGATTTATGGATGCATGCTTGCACTCTCTAGCTGGGTAGATCTCCACTTCAAGTTCGATCCATGTGAGGAGGCCCAACAACCATCAAGAATATTCTCAAAAAGCCCACTTTCCTACATGACCGGCTCATTGGGATTGAGCAATAGAGTGGTGAACCGGATTCCTCAAATCAAGAAAAGAGTGGAATGGAGGGAGCATCTGAAGGTGATGCCAAAGAACTTATTCACATGCGCCCCGGGATTACTTAAAGCTCAAGAACTCCATGCACGATTCTCTCCCGGGACGGATCTTCGGCTAATAGGCGCCACAGAATTCGTTTTATACAACTCTCATCGGTGCCTTCCTCAACTCGGGCTCCCACGGCGACTATTCGAGGACCCATCTCATCTTCCTCCTATCAAGACAAGGGACATTGGCAGCAATGAAGATGGAGAAGAAAGCACAACAATCCAAGCACTGTGGAAAATCTGCAAAACTCATCAACCTGTGGAGAGCTTAGAAGAAGACAGAGATCAGTGGAAAACATATGTAATAGCTTTAAGAAGCTTAAGGCCCAAAGTGGCTTATTAGGTGCATTAATCTTTTCATCAATAATAAACAATGATAATATTCTGATTTTTCCAATTTTCTGATCAGTTCTTCCAAACCCTGCGCTTCTGTTCTGAATAACGACTCAGAGAATGACGTTAATAACATAAATAACGTCTCAGCACTTGTCGTCTCTCATTGATCTTTTTCTAAAATCAAAACATGAAATTTCCAGAATTGACGACTTCAGCAATGGCATTAATAGAATCACGCCTCAAGTCAAGGCGTTAATATGATTCCAATTCCCAAAAGTATTCGTTAAAAATCTAAAAGTAACGCCTTCAGATAAGCCACGTCTCATGTAAATAACGCATGTAGCCAAGCCGTTAATTAAAAATAGTAATGATTATTCCAATCACATCAATCAAGTCCCATTAAATGCTCCTGATGACGTTTGTCATTCCCCATGCTAAAAGAAATCACGCCTCAAAGCACGTCGTGAAATGGTTAAGTAACGCCCTTTGTTCCAGTCGTCTTTTTAACAAGACACGACTTTTATGGGGTCGTTAATTCTTTTTTGACCGTTCAACTTTGCTTTCCCTCCTTTCTTCTTCTTCCTTCGTCCATTTTTCCCTCTTTCCCTCTTCTGCAACCCTAACCGAACCCATCTCCCACTCTCTATCCCTCTCATTCTCTCACCCCCTAACCATGGCCGGCGGTGGACTTAAGAGGCAGAGGGTTAGCGCCCCCGATGTCGTGGACTTGGGCGAGGACGAACCCGCCATGGAGGAGGCTCCTCCCGTGGCGACCGAGGAGGCTCCGGCGGCGGAGCACGGCGACGAGAGAGAACCCGACGAGGAAGAACGAGAAGACGAAGGTGATGAAGAAGATGATGGAGAAGACGAAGAAGGAGGAGACGAAGAAGAAGGAGAAGACGAAGAAGAGGAAGGGGATGAAGAGGGAGAAGAACAAGGAGAAGAAGGACAAGGAGAAGAACGACCGGCGGCGGACGTTCCTCGCCGCGGACAACTCCGACGGCCACGGCAACCCCGGCCGCCCCGCCGTGGAGGGATGGTTGGACCTAGACAACAAAAGGTAGGCCCCCAAACCTTCATTTCCATTTTTTAATTTTATTTCCATTTTCCATAGCTCTCGGTGGGGAAAAAATAGTGACTCAGAAAAGAGACGCCCCCAGGGGTGTCGTGAATTAAAGAAAAGACGCCCAGACCCGGGGTCGTTAATTCATTTTTTTATTTTAAAAAATAATTAATCACATGAGAACACGCCCTGTAGCATGTCGTTAATTTGAATTATCATGTTTAAACAACATGCTATTAATTTCCATGCTTTTATCAATTCAATTGTTTATTTTTCTTCAATATGTTTGCCATGATTTATTTCGCGTGCTGTTTTATTTTTTAAAACCCTGGAAAACAACGCCCCCCATCGGGGCATCAATTCATTTAACAACGACACAGGGGTGGTCGTTAATTTGAAACTTCCAGAACCAGATTTCAAAACAACGCCTCCCATAGGGGCGTCTTTCAGATAAACAACGACCCGTGCTCGGTCGTTAATTCAATAGTCACACAGAATCATCAAAACCCACTTAGAAATAACGCCACCCTCAGGGACATTAATCAAGCAAGCCACGACACAAGATTGGTCGTTAATTAAATCAAAGTTTAAATGAATTTCCACATGAAATTTAAACAATTAAGCCAAAAAAAATTTTCTTTATGCATGCAGGGACTGATGAGGATACGCATTTCTTGGGTCCAGGTCCGGGCAGCATATCACGGTCTCCCCGAATTTCAGAGGGCTAGAGTAGATGCTATGGGGTTTGGGGCTTTCTTAGCATAGAGCCAGTTAGGCCAGACCTAGCACTGATCCAGGTTCTGAGAGAGAGATGGGATAGGACGAGCCGGGCATTCTTGATGCCATGGGGTCATATGATCTCCACCCTAGAGGATGTAGCTAGGATTGCAGGGCTGAGGGTAGACGGGGAGGCTATGAGGAGGATCACCTACCCTGACTATACCGAGCTTACCCAGAGACTGCTAGGGTTAGAGATGGTTTATGAGACACCTAGCGAGTGCAGGACTGTCTTCCGCACCGACCTCACCATAGCTATAGGACTGGGGGACGCTAGACAGAGACCCAGGGAGTCTTTAGAGCGGTTTTCACAGAGGTTGATGGATGGGGCTAGGGCAGCCTATTGCCAGGACCCGGTTGACAGAGAGAGGGCAGACAGAGATCTGAGGAGGTTCTTATTTTTGATGCTCGGGAGGCTGCTGCTCGGCACAAAGGGTGACGTCATCAACTGCCGATTCCTAGGGATACTCGAGGACCTGGAGGGAGTCGGCAGATACGCCTGGGGAGCAGCGCTGCTAGCACACTTGATAGCCGACCTCTCCACGGGGACAGGTCGAGAGACGACTGTCAGTGGCTTCTCACCTTTTCTTCAGGTATGCATTTTTCTTTTTATGTGTGTTTTTTTTTAATTTTAGAATACATATGCGTAGGAATGCTTTGCTAATATGATGCATGGATGCAGATTTGGAGCCACTTGTACATGCCCATGGGGCGCGTCGACCCACGGCCTGGAGGTGAGGGATCTTTCCCTCTAACACAGCGCTGGCTGCCGGTGGTGTTTGGAGCCCCACTCGCCTATGAGTTGTGGGTGTTACGACGAGAGTTCCGTGACTTCCCTCCTTCACTGGTATGCGTGATGCATTCTTTTTATGTTGTGTTTATGTTATGTGATGGATATGATGGAATGTATGCATGCTTGTGAATGCAGGTGCGGTGGAGACCCTACGAGGAGATGACCGACGAGGGCCAGCCGTGGGTGGTAGCGGGCCGACCTCGCTTTGAGCATGAGCTTTGGGTTCATTGCCTGAGCGAGATTGAGCCGTTACGGCTCAGGCTGGTGATGTGGACCCTCGGTCTTCACCAGGAGTGGATAGAGGTTGGAGAGCCGCAAGGGATAGGAAAGAAGACACGTGGTCGCACCAAGGAGATCAACTAGAGAGTGCGGTTCGCGGATCAGTACGCCGACTGGCAGCGAGGCGGGACCCGAGTCACCTCACGGGCGACCGACAGCTCCGAGTACCTCTGGTGCTACTGGGAGGTTTACGCCGTCTGACCCCATATGAGGGTCCTAGGGGTATGTATGAATGCACTTATTCCTAAATTAAATGCAAATGCCTACGTATATATCATGCGACTAATGTGTAATGGATGCAGGATGCGCGAGATATAGCAGCGATGGATGCACAGACCCACCTGCACAGCCTGGAGGCACAGCTGGCCACTACGCGGGCAGACCTTGAGACCTTGGTGAGTGTTCAAGTTATTTCTATATGCAAATGAATTTTTGTCCTTGAATTATTGATGATTAGCCACTAACAATCTCAATAAATGCAGCGTGCCCAGCAGGGAGCAGCAGGGAGAGATACGGGAGAGGCCTCTAGCTCGAGAGGGCCTAGTGCAGAGGCGACTGCACTAGCGGAGCAGCTAGCAGGGGCAGTGACACGGGCCGAGGGGGCAGAGCGTGACCTCGCCACACGGGTAAATTCAAAACTCAGATCTCATTTAATTATCTATTATTATTTGCTGATGAAAAAGTGTTTTACAGACGGAGGAGCTCCGAGCTGCTCTTGCTTGCATCGAGGAGGGCCAACAGGCGATGGCCACATGGGTGAGTTTTACTTTTAACCATGCATTCATTTCATAAATTACTGAATTATTGCATTAAATGTGGAACTGATGACTTGTTTACCTGTTTGCAGACTACACAGTTACAGGCGGCTCATACCCGGGCTTCCCTAGCTGGGGCGGAGTTGGTGATCCATGAGCAGCGGGTTGCGAAGCTGGAGAGGGCTTTGAGGCGGCGGGAGGGGCTGCCTCAAGACGTAGCGGAGCTACGGGTCGCTCTTGAGCTGGAGCGGAGAGAGCGTGCGCGAGAGCGCGAGGAGTGTGCTCGGGAGCGTGAGGAGCACGTGGCAGACCGTGCGCGTCACCACGAGCTACAGCAGTCAGAGCGTGCCCGGTACCAGGAGCAGGTGGCAGCGCGCGAGTGTGAGATGGCAGACTTGAGGACCCAGCTAGCCGTTACCTAGGAGCGGCTACGAGCGTCAGAGGAGCGTCTTCAGCGAGGGCGGGAGCGGGCGCGATTTACAAGGTACAGCTTCACCAGCTCTACCTTTGTGGTGGGCTCTTCTCTTCGAGAGAGGAGCGAGGTAGGGGGCCAGGTTCGAGTTCCAGCTTCTTCACGGGGGCCCATGCCCCCTCCACCAGTGCCCCCTCGGGACGGCGAGGACGAGGTAGAGAGTAGGAGAGAGGAGGGTGGAGGCGAGAGCTGATAGAGACTTACTTGTACTTCTCCACCTTCACACCTGTACTCAGATATTTATGATGTATATATATATGAGATTGAAATTTTTGTTACCTGAGCACTTGTGTAGTTGTGTACTTGTTGTCGCGTACTTTGCTCCTTTTCCACGTTCTTTGCTTTTGCTTCACTTTGCCCTGTACTTGGAGCTGTGGTTCACACTTGAACAAACATGTTAATTCATCTGTTCGACTTGGCCCCTTGCTCAATAAGTAAGGGATGTCTTTACTTTTGACCTTGATGACGGGTCAAGGGGCCAAGCCTTTTAAAATAAGGTGAATGAAATAACCAATAAAGGGAGATGCAACACAAGCATACATATGCAACACATAACAAAAGATGCCCATGTAAAATGCAAGCACACATCATGAAAGATAAATCACCATTTTTTCTTCTTTTTTCCTTTTCCTTTTTTTTTCTCTTATTTTCTCAAAAGGACGCCTTAGACTAGGTCATTTTTCATATAAAAGATGCCCTCAGTGACGGTCGTTAATTCTGAAAAATAGTTTGAATTTCGTTGAAAAGATGACCTATCCAAAGCCGTTATTTGATAAAAGATGACTTCCACTCAGGCGTTAATTACCTAAAAGGCGCCTTACTCAGAGGCGTTAATTTTGTTGCTGCTTTTAGAATTAGGTTGACAAAGCTACCAGGGCACTGGGTCCTACACGGTCGTCATTGAGGATTCATTGATCTTTCTTATTTAATCAAAAAAGGGTCGACGTGATAATGGTTTAAACTTATACCCAAGATCTCGCACGATGCAATCTCCTAGGTCAATCTCGACCATTCTGCTGGTTTATGACTTACCACAAAGGAAAAAGGTGGAAGAAGATATAAGGAAGCCCCTAAGAGATTCTGAAAAGCTCGAGATAAAACTACCTCTCCTACCCTATGCATGTTGGGGTTCGGTCTTTAGCGTAGGGAAATTTTGTTGCCTTTTGCCTTTTTTATATTGCATGCATACGCCCAAGGTTTTCCTTGCGGGGACTTTGCCCTCTTGACATGCTTTTCTTTTCACGATTTGACTTTCACTTTGAAACTGATTTGTACTGATGAAAAACCTAATTGTACTTGGGCTTTTGCGGCATTTTGTTCCCATTTGGGCCCTGACTTCCACTTACTAAGGCGGCGGGTAGGCTTGGCGGGTCCACCCTGAGACCTCCCTTCCTCCCTTATGGGCCGAAGAGGAAAAGAATGGGTATTGTCTTCACCTTTAGTCAGGTTTTGACTTCCCATCGGATTTTGCACCGCTTGAGTTCGAGGTTTAAGCGTGCAGTGTGTGCGGGTGTCGACCCCATTTTAAATTAACAAGACTGATGAATGAATTCTGAATTTTGACCTTTCAGACTTTGCGTCCTCGTACGCCATGGCAACAATTTTGAAATTTTGAAAATCTTTTTTCCTTCCTCTTTTTTTTATTTTTGGGTTTTGGAATTTTCTATTTTGTTTGGATTTTGGAAATTTATATTTTTAGATTTTGGAAATTTTCTATTATTTTTTTTTGGATTTTGGAAAATTCTATTATTATTATTATTTTATTTTTTTTGGATTAGGGGTAGTATTTCTTAAGGTAGATCCCATTCCAAGGATGAGCTAGCTCTTCTCCTTCAGCGTTGATCAATTTATAAGCATTGCCAGGATAAACATCTTTTATAACAAATGGTCCTTCCCAGTTTGGTTGGAGTTTTGAACGGGGTCCACCAGGTTTTACGAAGATTCTCTTGATTACCATCTCACCGATTTTGAATTTTCTCTCAATTACTTTCTTTTGATAAAAATGTGAAAGCCTATTTTGATAAACGCGCGCATGCTCAGCGGCGACCAGACGCTTCTCATCTAGGAGTTCCAACTGGGCAAGGAGTGAATCACGACGCTCATCAATAGAGAATTCCTTATCCAATTGTGCTCGCAGAGTGGGAATGAGAATCTCATAAGGAACTACCGCCTCCATTCCATAAGTAAGGGCGAAAGGGGTTTGCCTAGTGGGGGTACGAATGGAAGTGCGATAGGCCCAGAGAGCTTCAACTAGCTTGTCTGGCCAATCCGAAAATTTATTAGCCTCACACGTTTTCTTAACAATTTTGATCAGTGTCTTATTAGTTGCCTCTGCTTGGCCATTGCCCTGTGGATAATAGGGAGAAGAATGATGCAATGCAATGTTATACCTGTTGCAGAGATCCTTGAGCTCTTGAGAGATGAATTGAGGTCCATTGTCGGTGATGATGGTGCTTGGGATGCCGAACCTTGCGATGATGTTCCTCATTATAAACTTGCAGACGGTCGACGCTTTGATCTCCACGAATGCTTCCGCTTCCGCCCACTTGGTGAAGTACTCCGTTGCCGTAAGGATGAATGACTTTTGCTTCGTAAGGAGGTTTGAGTCATCAAGAGGTCCAATGATATCGAAAGCCCACATGGAGAAAGGTCATGGGGAGGACATAGGATGGAGTGAAGAAGCAGGAGAATGAATCTTGTCGACGTGTAGTTGGCACTTAACACACCTTTGAACATAGATGGAGCAATCCTCTTCTAGAGTTGGCCAATAAAAGCCTAGCCTAAGGATCTTCTTAGCTAGCATCTGGCTGTTCACATGACCACCACACACTCCTGAATGCGCCTCTTCCACGACCTTCCAGGATTCATCATCGTCGAGGCATCTTAATAAAACACCCGTGAGCCCTCTTCTATAGAGCACACCTCCCACCAAAACATACCGTTGAGCCACTCTTCTAATCGCCTTCTTTTCCTCCACAGTGGCTTCTTCGGGATAGGATTGATCATTGCAATATCTGGCAATCTCGTAATACCAAGGTTTCTCCTCATCAGCCAATTCTTCTTCCCAATCTAACAACATGACCTCTTTGCCTTTAAGAGCTTCACTCTGCCTGACGTTCTCGAGCACCTTGTCCCTAATGTCGAGGAATGCACGATCCTTAATAGCTGGAGTGTCACGCTGATGAATGACGGGAACATGAAAATCTTGCTGGGGAGGAAAGACTAAAGCAGAGGCCAAAGAGGCAAGAGCGTCAGCTAAGATGTTCTGGTTACGAGGGACATGGACGAAGATCAACTTGGTGAAGAGCTTGGCATAAGCTGAAGCAAGTTCCTGGTATGGCTTGAGCTTAGGATTGATGGTGCGGCATTTAACAAGCACTTGGCGTAGAATGAGCTAACTATCACCAACAATTCGTAATTGGGTAACACCATACCTATGAGCGGTTTGAAGGCCGGCCAAAAGAGCCTCATACTCAGCTATATTGTTTGTGACAGGGAAAGTAAGCTGAGCGGCGAATGGGATGGTGACCCCTTCTGGAGTTAAAAGAACCATGCCGATCCCTCTTCCTTGGGAATTTAGAGCTCCATCAAAATGTAACGTCCACATAGGATCGTGGGGTTGATTAATGGACATTAGTTCCTCATCTGGAAACTCCGAATTAACAGGATCAAATCGGGGTAGAGGGTGGTGAGCAAGATGTTCGGCAATGGCGTAGCCTTTGATAGCTTTCTGTTGAATGTAAGTGATGTCGAATTGAGAGAGGAAACTTTGCCAGCGTGCTAATCGGTCGGTAAGGATAGATTTTTCAAGAAGGAATTTAATCGGATTCATGCGAGCAATGAGGTGAACCTCGTGAGCTAAGAAATAGTGCTTTAACTTCTGAACTACCCAGACCATAGCGGCGCAGGTCATCTCTATAGCTGAGTACCTCTGCTCACAAGGGTTGAGAAGTTTAGACAAGTAGTATGATGCCCTCTCCTTCCCTTCTTCATCCACTTGAGCTAGGACAGCACCCACAGAGTCATCCAGGACAGAAACATAGAGAATGAGTGGTTTGCCTGGAACTGGCGGCCTCAGGACAGGAGGATTGGCCAAATAATCCTTCAATCCTTCACAAGCTGCCTGACATTTGTCATCCCAATTAAACTTGACCCCCGACTTAGTAAGCTCGTAAAACGGCCTGCATCTTTGTGAATGCTGGGAGACAAAGCGGTGAATAAATTGCAACCTCCCGATTAATCCTCGAACTTCCTTCAAATTCCTGGGAGGAGGCATATCTCTAATGGCCTTCACCTTATTGGGATCAACTTCAATTCCTCTTTTGCTGACAATAAATCCAAGCAACTTCCCTGATGAAATACCAAATACACATTTCTTGGGGTTCATTTTCAACTGATACTCTCGTGATCTTTGCAAGACTTTAGCTAGAACCCCAGGATGCTCAACCCTTGTTCTTGATTTTATCACAAGGTCATCCACATACACCTCAATATAAATGTGGATCATATCATGAAAAATTGCCATCATAGCCCTCTGATAGGTGGCTCCAGCATTCTTGAGTCCAAAAGGCATGACCACATAGCAATAAGTACCCCATGGTGTAGTTAACGATGTCTTCTCTTGATCTTCCTCAGCCAAGCGAATCTGATTATAACCCGAAAAACCATCCATGAAGGAGAGTGTCTCAAATCCTGCCGTATTATCAATTAAAATATCAATATGGGGGAGGGGGAAGTCATCCTTAGGACACGCACAGTTGAGGTCCCGAAAGTCTATACAAATTTGAACTTTTCCATCTTTCTTCATGACCGGGACGATGTTAGCCACCTAGTTAGGATAGAGGACACCTCTAACAAATCTGGCCTTATGAAGCTTGTCGACCTCTTCTTTCATTTTTAAAACCATGCTAGGGTGAAAACGTCTCAACCGTTGTTTGACCGGAACAGACCCTGGCTTAAGTGTAAGTCGATGTTCAACGAGCGTAGGGTCTAATCCGGGCATGTCTTCATAACTCCATGCAAACGTGTCCTTGTATTCTTGAAGTACCAAAATAAGCGCCTCCTCTTCGGAGGGCGGCAAGTTTTTTGAAATGAGGACAATCCTGGGGTCTTCTTCCGTACCCAGATTTATTTCTTTGGTAGGCTCTTCTACTGAGGCTGATGGTTCATCAAATCTTCTCATGCCACTAGCAAAGGCATCAGCCTCGTCCTCATATTCTTCGTAACTTTCATCCCCCTCTTCAATAGGGTCTTCATCATTCATAATCTCATAGACACCTAAACTCCCATAAGAAGCACAAGCACCCTCATATTCTAATTCTGGCAAGATGATCGGATTCTCTAAAAATTCAGGAAGAGTTGAGCATGCCTGGCACCTTCTAGCCAATTCTAACAAGAATCTACGGGAAATCTGCTTACCCTTGGGTTTCTTATGTGAAACTACCCCATGAATCTTATTAGAAGAAGAAGAGGAGCAACTAGCTTGATCATTAGAAGAAGAAAAGGAAGGAGGTGAAAAAGTGGATACAGGAGGGGATACAGACGAAGACCCCTCGTAGGAGGGGTAGAAAAGATTTATCAATGAATCCTGGAAGAGCGGCCCCTGGGTCGGGACACACTCAGAAAGGAGATAAGAGGTCTCCTCAACGGAGATGGAGGATTGAAAAGTTGGAATTTTGGCATTTTTTTTCTTTTATTTTTTTCTTCTTTATTTTTTTCTTCATTTTTATTTTCTTTTTCCAATAGAAAGCAATGTGAAGGGAGAATAGTAGGAAGAGTGGAAATTGAAAGATTGGAGAAGGGTTGAATTAATAATGACCCGCGCGGGGGTGTGATGGAGAGTCTGGAAAATTGCTCGAGGAGCAGGGGAGGACTTGGAGGAGAAACTCGAAGTGAACTTGGAGAAAAGATGACCATGATTGGAGGCGGTCTGGGCACACATGGAAACATTTGGGAATATAGGGAGACAAGAAGAGACGGATGCATGGAAGTGAGAGAGAAAAGGCCGGCCCACAGCCTGTCTGTCGTGAAACCTTCTTCGTATGGCACATCAGGCTCTCCAGTGTCTGTGTAATTTCTCAGCAGCTGTCTCTTGTTTGTTATCACAGCAGGTTTCTCAATCAACTAATGAATTAGTGGGGGCCATTCTGGGTCGGTCGGCATAAATAGACGACTCAAAGAAATAGCAATATCATTCATGTCAAACCATCTATACCAGTCACACTCTGGATCACCCATTTTCCTTCTCTTATCAGGCCTTAGAGACTCGAGGGCTTTATAGGTGGCTAATGAAGCAATATGACGAGCAAACTGTCTAGCATGAATATCTTGACAGTCTAACATGGAAGTGACTATTGTAGTCTGCTCATTATTTTGAACGCCACCTTTAATAAAATGTGTCTGCAATGTCCAAGTAAGCGGTTGGCGATCTGTCTTCAAAGTGGATGTCATAACTGCCCATGGTTCTTCTTCATTCTTGCCCGGCCCTTTATAGCCTAGGCCGCCCCGTGCAATTAATTTTTGTGGCTTGATAGGCTTAGTTCTACCTTGAAAATTAACACCCAGGCCTTTACCAGCTTGGTACCCCATTTTCATTAGAATATTCCAGCCAGGGGTATTTATTATGCTCTTCTTCTTCTTCCCCTTGGAAGTCAGAGGTGTCATAGCAACCGTTGTGACTGTCTCCGAGGGCATCGGCCGTGGGTTAATGACATCTAACACTGATAACAACGGTTTGTTCGAAGGCCAAATAGAGGGAACTGATGTTGCTAGGTGTATGTCTTCATCTGGCAAAATCGGCATGCTAGTGACTTTAATAATACGGCCTTTATGTGGAAACTTGAGGCATTGATGATTTGTAGAAGGCACCGCATCCAGCTGTTGAATATAGGGGCGACCCAGGATGCCATTAAATGTTGGATCCATGTCCAATATGTGAAAATCTACTGTGATTGTAGCTGGACCCAAACTGACTTTTAATGTTATCATGCCCAATGGAGGCTTCTTGGTGTTGTCATAAGCTGTGACTGTTATAGTGGATGGCCAAATCTGATTTTCAGGAATGCTGCACATCTTCAAAGTGCTAGGCGGCAATACATTGATGGATGCCCCAGTGTCCACCAAATATTGTTTTACTACCACTTTATTTATGTCAACTGTGATACACAGGGCATATTTCCTTGCTGGTTGAGGTGCCAATTCATGTTCATAAAAAGTAATTGTTGGCTGACCGCTAGCGGACGTTAAGACTGTAGTTATGTGCTCGACCGGGATGTCTTCAATGACCATAACTTTCTGCAAATATTCTTTCAAGGCCAATTGATGGGTCGTTGACCTCTTGATCAGTTCTAGAATAGAAATTCTTGCTGGAGTCCGGTCGAGATGCTTTAGTAAATCATACTGAGTGCCTGGAACAGACTCTTGCTCTTGCTCTTGTTCATTGGGCCCCTGCATGGGCTCCTGCTCTCTCTGGGGAAAAATACGTTGGAACATCCGTCCACTGCGGAGCGGTGCTATGGTTTGGCGCGCCTCTGTCGGGGCAAGTGTGGAGGGAGGGTTGGAAGATGAAGAAGGAACATTAGTGTTGACAAATGGTGGAGAAGAAGGAGCCCCCGTAGGGGGTATTGGAGAAGGGTTCAAAAGAGAAGCCCCTGTAGGAGGCGTAGGTGTAGAAGGGGGTGTTGGAGTGTGGGTGGACATAGTTGGTTGAATAAGGAGAGGTTTGGGTATAAATGGGGGGTGGACTGATGGTGTAGGAGTCCTTGCCGGTGGAGGAGCAATGGTGGTGGATGTAACGGGTGTTGGTGATGGGCGGATGAGAAGTGGCCTAGATGACAAGGGCGAAGGGTTGGTGATAGGTAGTGGAGTTTGTTGCGTGATGGGCTGCGATGGTGGAGGACGGGTAAGGAGAGGCCGGGTTGGCAAGGATGAGGAATTAGTTGGAGCGGATGGATTAACAGGGCGCAGAAGGGGACGAGTCAATTGGGGAGTGGAAGAAGGAAGTGTGCGCAAGAGGCGCGGAGGTTGATTTGAATTATGGTTAAGTGCCCCGACAGAGGCATTTTCTTCGTGCCATCCTTGTCCTCTCTTCACCTCGTGGAGGGACGTGACATGGTTCACATGCTGATTTGGGGGGTGCTCCGGTAGTGGGTTGTGGACAATCCCCATGTCTTGCTGTGGTGCTGGAGCTTGCTGTTGTACCTGTGGAGCTGGTTGCTGCGGCTGCTGAGCCTGCTATTGCCGAGGAGGCCTTCTTACCTTTAAAGAAGCGATAAACTGTCTCATCTCGTCCCAATTAATACCGCCCTGATCATTCAAATCATAAATATAGTCCTTGAAATGAAAGCAGTGATCAATATTTTGGCCAGGGGAGCGGTGGAAAACACAATAGCGGGACGTGTCAACATTAGCGGGCCACGCTGCCCTTTCTTTTGGTAACATGAGCAGATTGGCGGCCATCAGGGCATTGAAGATATCTGGGAGACTTTCTGGCAATGGCGGGTAGTGGGCCCTTTTGGGGCCTAGTGGTCTCCTTTGTTGTTGTTGTGGTGGTCCGTAGTTGGCGGGTGGTGGTACTTGGTGATATTGTTGTGGAGCCGGTGGATCCGTGCGGTGCGTTTGGTTTTGTGGAGGAGCAAAGGAAGGTTGAGGAGCAAATTGGTGTTGTGGGGATGAGTTGAAGAGGGTGCTTTGTTGTGGAGGTGGTGGAGGTCGTGGGTTAGATTGGCGGGAGGGTGTGGGGTTGCCAACTACGCCAACTTGCTCATTTGTAACGGTGCCCTCAGTCGTGGGTCCGCTATTGTTGACATTTGTATTTTTCATGACCAACCGTGGTCTTGATTCAAACATGCCCATGATGGGCGAATCTTTCATCTGAGTTTGAATATATCGAGCTCTTTCATAGAGCTCCTCCATGGTGGTCAATATGTTCATGGCCAATATGTGCCGGAACTGAGGGGTTGCATTTGAAATAATCATCTTAACATGTTCCGGTTCTGACAGCGTATCTTTCAATTTTTCGGCCATCGATCGCCATCTATCAGCAAATGTGATGAAGTCTTCCTCTGGCTTCATTTTCTCCACAACCAGATCAGTAACTGATAGGGAGGGTCCAACCCGGTCCCTATATTTCTGCAAGAATTTCTTTTGAACTATATCGAAGTCACTAGCATCTGCCGGGTCTAACGAATAAAACCACTCGAGGGCTAGCCCCTCTAAAGATCTTGTAAACAAATAAGCTAACGAGGCTTTATTACCCTGCCAAAAGGAAGTTTCATACATAAAATCTTTCAAGTGAATAAATGGATTGCCAGTCCCATTATATCGCCGAAAATTTGGCATCTCAGAAGGTGGTAGATGAAATACTGGCAATGTGGGGAGAGAAATCTCCGGGGCATTCTTTGCTGCAGTGACTTTCTTGAGTTGCTCTTCCATGCTAGCCAACTTTTGAAGGAGCAGAGCATTGGAATCTGACTCGACTGGGGCCAAATTTGGAATGAAAGAATTTGGCATAGGCGTCCTTAGAATTTGGGGAGGTTGAAGGAATTAAGGCCTAGCCGCAGAATAACTTGCATGTTGGGCCGGCATGGCCACAACGGGCGTTGGTGGACGTGAAGCAGTCTTGTGCAAGATCGCCTGGTCAGTAGAAGCATGGTGGCCACTCACGGCTGGAGGGTGATTGGAAGATGAAGAGGGAATAGATTTCCCTTTTAAAGCGCCCTGAACTGCCTGCCGCTGGGAATCATCCAGTTGGGACAAAGCATGAATTAAATCATTGACATTGAAAGAAGGGGAGGTGTTCCCTGATGTGTCCTGATTGGATGGTAAAGCTTGAGAGGAGGGTTCAACCTCATGAGTTGTGGTGTCAACCACATGAATTTGAGAATAATGAGCATGAGATGGAGGGTAGTCTCCCTCGTGATAAATGGAATCCTGGAGGGGAGCCTCATAAGATTGACCAAAAATATTCTCCTCCACATCATCATAAGAATACCTGTAGCTTGCCATGTTGATGATTTTACCTGAACGAAGTTGCATATTTAAGTGGAGAGAAAGCTTAACTTGAAGGAATTATAACCACAATAACCACTCAATTCAATCAAATTTGTGCAAACAAGTTGTGATGAGCGCAAGCTTTTAGATTTAAGTTTGAGGTTAGGGTGAATTAAATTGAAAATCAATCCACTCCCTTTTGCAATGTGAACCCAAGTTATGAATTTGAGTGTGATCTCCGGGTTAACTAGGTTCTTTCTCTCTCCTCACCAACGATAGGTTGTCTAAACTCCGGGTACTTCAAGATACAACCAGCCAGGCATCCGTGAGGGAATCCACGGGTGCGGGGACTTACGGAGGTCTTGGAAAATGAATTTCCGGTCCAAAGAGATGGAATGCTCAATGGAGGGTTATTCCAATTCCAAGAAGGGTGTGTGGAATCCTAGTGTAGAGAGAGGAGGTCTCTCAACCAAGTGCCACAAAATGCAGGATAATATAGTCAGATCAATCAGACATAATCAGATGATAAACATGTGAATCAATCCAGCATGAATGAAGAGAGCAAGCAGGTTTCTGTAAACACACAGAAAAAGGGCGACTTGACAACAGTCGCTACCATAAAAAAAAATGACAGTGGGCATGTCGTGAATTACTGCAAAGTGACAGACAGTCCAGAAGACGCGCCTTGATGTGAGGCGCTACTTATGAAAGGGACGCCTCGGTAAGAGGGCGTCAAAAAAAATAAATGGTGCACAAGCTCACCTAAAACACACCTTGCGATACGGCGCTGCACAAAGACAGGACGTCCAGACCAAAGGGCATGGATTCGCAAGGAGAAATAAAATGAACCGGAGATATGCTAAAGCGCGCCTCTGCCGAAGGCGTTAAATAATGAAAAGACGCCTTGAATGAAGGCGTTAAATAAGAGAGGCGCCTTGATGGAAGGCGTTAATTCGGAGAATAACAGATGCTCACAAACTGGCTAGTCCCGATGGGAGTGTGCAGTGTGCACGATGGAAGGTGCCCATGGGGCACAAAGGAGGGTGCCACGTGAGGCACAATGGAGGGGTACCGTGGGTACCAAAGGGAGGGGCACGCGCGGGTGCCAAAGGGAAAGGGCACACGTGGGTGTCAATAGGAAATGGCACACGTGGGTGCCAATGAGAGAGGGGTAATCAAAAGAAAAACAGTGGGAGTCCCACCGTGATCGCCAATTTGTGAACACCTAAAAAGATGATCATCTCTCCGACATAAAAGGATAGAAGATAGAAAACTAAATAAAAAGGGGAGCAAGAGATTGCTATATGGAGGGTGATCGCCAGAGGGGTTACCTCAAAAAGAAGGGAGATTGATCGCGAATACCTGATGAAAACAATGATGCGGGATGATTGTAGATTTCCTCCTCCTCCTTCTACCGGTCGGCCGATGAAGGGGGTTTTTCTTCTTGATTACCCTTAAACAAATCACAAACAAACAAGATAAAAAGGGATTAGCCAAGTGTGTGTAGTATCAATCCAAAGATAAATAAAATGATGGAACAAGAGCATGAAGTGTGCACCTTTTGGTTCTTTTAAAACCCCTAAGAAAATTAGGGAAGGAAGGAGATATGATGCAATGCTAATGCAAAGGAATTATGATGAACGATGATGAAACAGTAAACTGATGTAAAGAATTCCCTGCTGTTCCTGACAACAGTAAAGGGAGAAACCAATTAATTCGGCTGATGCAATTGGAAGAAGAAACCACCGCAGGGGCAAAGGATGCGCAGGGAAGAGGAGAGTGGAAAGCTTCTATGCGTGGAGAAAACCTATTTCTGCTATTACTAATCCCTATTTTCTTCTCCCTTCAGCCAACCTTTTGCGAACTCGACCCAGGGATGCATTTATAGGGCGGAAAACACAGATCTAATGGGATAAGAATTGGCAATAGCCATCCACGGCAAGGTCTCTAGTTACCTAATCCAACAAGATGATCAAACAGAGCAGGAAACTCTCAGGAAAGCTTCGTTCAATCAGGACACGGAAGGGAAAGAGACGACCCACATAAAGGTGTTATCTGAAATTGACGACCTGGGTCAGGGCGTTAATTAAAATAACGACTGGCATAAAGGCGTCAATTAATGGATTTAATTTTAGTAAGAAACACCCTCCTTATTTGAAAATGATGAAGCGACGCCTAAGGGAGAGGCGTTAATTAAAAACACGACCCAGAGAGGGACGTTAATTCTTATTTTTCCAATTTGAATGAAATTCGTTAAATTCCAGAAACTGACGCCTCTTGGATCAGTCGTCCTTTCTTTAAAATGCGCCCAGGAGTAAGCCGTTATTTAAAACATGCCTTACTTCAAGTCGTGAATTACAAAAATAATTAGAAAAACACATAAAATCACACAAAAATAGAAAAACTTCATATTATGGAAATATTGAAGTTCACTTTGGGGCGTTAACATGGTGACATGAGATTTGATCAACATAGTATCAATTTTGACGTGTCTACAACGTGACTCTCCTATTTTCAGGTTTCGTTTCCCGTCTACGAGACGTGGCTTTCTGGACCGTTCGGTGTTTCCAAGGTAGTGGCTAGGGTGCCAGTGGCTTCACCGAGGTTGCCTCTTGTTTGTGCGGTGCCCGCGACCAGGTTGTCAGGGTTGCACCTTGGATAGCGTATCCAGGTTGGCCTTGTCCTGGGAGACAGGCCTCTACGGCGGGGTTGCCATAGGTTTTACCTCGGTAAGTGGTGTTAGTGTGGTCCGGTTCCCGATGGCGAGATCAGGATTTCACTTTCTGCTCGACCGGTATAATAGGAGTAGTTGTAGCGCTAAGTTTTGACCGGCCACCATGTTTACTGTTCATGCTGTTACTATTGTTCTTGTAGTTACTACTTTCCGTGCCGCTGTTGTTCTCAGTTGGGGTTCCGCGGGATCCCTACTGAGCCAGTGATAGGAGGCTCACCCATGTGTTTCAGGTGCAGTGGTTCTTCCTCGTGGTTCGAGGGTGCTGTTCGGAGGTTCTTAGTTGCCAGCTTGTCGGGCCGAATGTTCACTTGGCATGTGGTACGTTTTACTGCTTTAGACTGTACTTTCTATTAGACTGGACTCTATTGTAGTAGTTGTATATTTATTTATGTTAATTTTTGAATTTTCCTTCTTTATTTCATATTTCTTTGTACCTCCACACTCCCTTTAGCCCTTCCTAGCCCTCCCGGCTCATGGGCGGCGGGCCAGGATTCTAATGGTATCGGGACCTTCCCGGTATCCAGATCTTGGGTTGTTACAGATGGTATCAGAGTGGTGGTTGTGGACGTACATAGGAATTCGAAACATTACAGTGATCAGAGTCTATAAGGTCTAGTACAGTCGGCAGCCGGCATAGGGTTTCGTGCATGTTTTCCGCTTTGTTTTCCGCTTGAGAGCTTGAGTGTGTTGCATGGCGCTATGAAGGTAGTTGTTGTTCGTGGCTTTCGTGCCGGCGTGGGGTCTAAGGATTGAGGTTGAGAGCTTTCTCCCTCATCGGTGGTGGCCTCGGTTGTGCTGCGTTGAGCAGAGGTTATCAGTAGGCGTAGATTTGCGGTGCTGCGTTCGAGGTTTTTACAGTGGGGTCAGGTGGCTGGCGAGGATTGTTTGTGGTTAAGTGGCCGTGAGTGCGCTCTGAGGGAGCTGTTGTCGAGTCTAGCCACTCCAACTTGAGGATTGTCCAGCCCCTGATGTGTTAAGGTTGTGGTTTGAGGTGTCAGAGTGGGTGCTCTGATCGAGAGGTGTGCTCGGGTGAGCGGAGGATCTTCTCGGTGAGCTGCTGGTTCGTCGAGTCTGATGTTCTTGTCATGCTCTGTGACGTCAAAAATGACGTGTCGGTCTCAATTATTTTATGGATTTCGAGGCAAGATTGGGCTGTGGTGTCCCAGTAAGTCTTGCTCCTGCGCTCTTGTGTGCGAATGGGTTGTGTTCGCTTTGGATTTGGTTGAGATGAGAAGGTTCCGCGGTGGTTTCGAGACTCGAGGATGAGCGTCGGTGGTTATCGATTATGGCTCGTGTTGCGGCTCTTGGCGTGGTGTGTTACAGTTCAAGGAATTGCGTGGTGGTGCATGAAGAGATGTTGTGATCATGGTCCGACGTGACACTCGTCGAGTGTATTGGAGGCACTGACCTGACGAGGAAATGGTTTCTCGGTGCTGGAAGGTCTTGTTCCTAGCATGCGTGAGATTCGAGATCAGGTCAGGCGTGGAGTTTTTCCGTTGGTCGGAGGTATGTCAGTTTCTCCTTTGGTTGGAGAGATTGTGTTTGGCTAAGGTTCGTCGTCTTGCATTTTATGTTCGGATTGGTTGGCCTTTGGGTGCCATGAAGTCTGTGCAAGACCCGTCCCATGTGTGTTGGCAAGGTGGTTGCCAATGGGAAGTCGTGTCCAATTCCCTTGTTGTGTGAGGGTACTAGCGCTGTTCCGGAAGGAGGATGCTAGTTGGACGGTGTTCGCATTCTTGGCTGGTGTTGGAACTTTTCGATGCGTGGCAGTTCGGAGCCTGTAGTGTTGCGGAGGATTGCCAGATTTGGGTGGATCTGTGCTTGGGGTTCGAGGTAAGGGAGCTTTCCTCACCCTGTTTTTTGAGGTTGACCAGCTGAGTTGTGGATTGTCGGGAGGGCGAGTCCCGAGTTGCCGTGTTTGGCTATGCGCGTGGATCAGAGTGCGCAGTGGAAGCATGGTGGGCTCATAACCCACAGGTTCAGGATCGTAGCGTTAGGTGCTACGGGCGGACTTCCTAAGGTTGCGTTGAGCATCGGTGGATTGGTTCCTCGGTGTGAGACGTGTTGTTGCCGTGCAGTTGCTCGAGATATCATGGTTCTTGGCACTGGCAGGATGGAGTGTTGGGGGAAAATGTTGGCAAGCGTGCCGCATGAGTACCATGTTCATGTGATAGAAGTCGTGTCAGGCGTCGGTGCTAGACTCGGATGGGGTTGTTGAGGACGTCGCCTGACGTAGGTCCAGGACGTGTTGGTCAGAGTCAGTGGCTTGGTGCCCGACTTGTGTTGGAAGTTGTGTCCTCGGATGAGATCATTTTTGGAGAAGTGATCTATGACAGATTGTGGGTTCCTGTTGGTAGCTGCGAGTGGCTGGAAAGGCTAGTCTCGTAGTTTACCATGGTAAGATGTGTATTGTTGGGGACCCATGTGCATTGGTTGTGATGCTGGCGACTAGGTTGCTGTAATATTCGATGGCACTTTCCTCCCCAAGAGACGTGTGCCATGAATTGTTTCAGTGGTGTCCCGTGGCTCTGTGGTGAGGGCAGAATCGGGATTGGCAGGTGTCCACTTGGATTAATTGAGATAGGATTTGATGAGACAAGACGGAAGAGTGACGCGTGTGGGCTGAGGCCTTTGGATAAGATTGGCATCGGAATGGTGGTCCTTGATGGGACGTTGGCGTTGGAGTGGTTATCCCTGGTCTGGTGACCAGCCTGGGATGGTTCCCCTGTAAGTCTGAGTCGAGTGAGGTGATGACCGAAGACTCCTGAGTCTTTTCGTTGGTTTTGTTGTGCTCCCCTGCGAGGGTAGAGTGGGCATGAAGTTCGAGATTGGATGCAGTGTCCGAGAGGAGTGCAGCTCGAGATGTGGTAAATGTCTATGTGAGTCAGCGGATGGCCTGTTATGAGTTGGATCGTGCCTGTTGGGCCGGCGAAGGTTTCCCGTTGACGTGTATCTGGTCACCAGTGGATGGTCTTTTCACAGACAGAAGATGTTGTTGGTTGTGCATCGTGAACGGTGAGAGCCATGTATCGGTGAGGCCTTTGGTGGTCGTTTCTGTGATGTGCTTTCCGGAGGGGATCTGGGCTTTGTCGAAGTTTATCTTCTGACAGAGTTGGCACAGTGATATGTCTGGCGTTCGGCTTGCCAAGTGTGACGTGGTCCTTGGCGTTGAGTCGACAGATTTGTTGCGGTCAGCTGGTAGAGAAGCTGACGTTTAGTTGGTCCACCGAGCGTGGTTGGATCGGTGGTTGTTTCTCATGACGAGGATTGTGTCTCCTCGGTGGGCGAGATGGTGGAAGCGCTGCCATGATTAGTTCTCGCGTTGTCTGAGATGATGCCAGACTGTGTGCTATTGTGATGTGCCGGCTCTAATGGCCGGTGTGTGCGGCATGCGGAGCAAGGTGTCGTTCGTGATTGTAGTCTGGCTGTGTCCCTCAGGAGAGGAGCTTTTGTAAGAATCGAGGTTTTTGTGCTGGGGCTCTGACAGCATTGTCAGTTGGTTAAGGTGTTCTTTTCCTGTGACTTGGTGCTAGTCCTAAATTTCGAGGATGAAATTTTCTTAAGGGGGGAGGGCTGTAATGCCCCGGATCTTTCGTATATTTTTTGGATTATTTTCGTGGGTCTCGAATTGTATTTTGTACTTTACACGTGTTTTTCCCTGATGCGTCTTCAGAACTCTATGCAGGGCGAACCGTTGCGTTCTCCGACTCCGGGACAGTACCGGCGCGTTGTGCTCCTCTTGAGGATCGCAGAGGTAATTTTTAGTATTTTTTTGAATTTCTAGAAATTTTTGGGTTTTTCTATATATATTAACCCTTTCTCTCCTCCCCTCTCATTCCTCACTCTTTCCCTCTCTCTTCTCTCTCACGTTCTGTCCTCTCCCCCTCTCTTCTCTCCGGGCGGCCGACGGAGATGGACGAGGGCAAGGTGGCGGTGCTCGTGGGGTGAGGAGCGGCGTGGACGGGGCGAGGATCGAGGCGTGGTGGCGAGGTGAAGCCGGTTCGTGAGCATGGGATACTGGCGGGGTTTCGTGGCATTTTCTTCGTGGATCGGTGACCTCGGGGCGCGAAATCTTCGGTGGAGGTAGGGAGATAGATCCCCAGCTCGTGTACTTCATTTTCTGCAGATTTGGTATCCCCAGGCGAGTTGAGTGGGGTTCTCTTCGCATTTTTGGAAAAAAGCATGATTTTAGGGTGTGAGCCCAATCTAGCATTTTAACGCGTTAATTGGTTGTTTGAGGGCATCATTGAATGCCTAGGGGCTTGGGGAAGGGTTCCCCCTTTGTTTCCCCGTCACCCGGGGGTGATTGGGGCGTGGAATGGGTTTCTTCGTGATTTTTGCAATTTTCGGGAGCGGACTGAGAACGCGCTCGCCATGGTGGGCGCGTTCTTGGAGAACTCGCCGCCCCGATGAAATGCGTTCATCGGGGAAGATGAATAGTAGGTGGTTTTATCGTGCCATCGGTGTATAGCACGTCTGTTCTTGTCGCGCTACAAGTGTGTAGCGCGTCTTGATCTGATCGCGCTATATAAGTATAATGCACTCTATTTTATCACGCTACAGGGGTATAGCGCGTTCTGATCTGAACGTGCTATATGAGGGTAGAACGTTCTTGAGGGCGACCAATCGGGCAGCCCAGGGCGGGTAGTCTATGGCTGATCGTGCCTCCTTTGGCCGTGTGTGTCTTGGACACCCCGTGGAGTTCCGTGATTGTGTCTTTGGGTGTCCGAAGGTTTTGTTTTCCTCGATTAGCGTGCCCATAGGTGTATGTGATCTAGGCTTTATGTTACGCTGGATCGAGTCACCATGGATCGGTGTGAGTGCGGTGGGGTCTCCCCCGCATGTCATGAGTTCCCTGGAAGATGATTCCCGAGTGGGCTAAGTGTTTGGCCTTGGACTGCGAGTCTAGTCATCCGTCCTGGGGATGGAGGTTTCTTGCCTTTCCAAGAATGGGGAATCGGCGTGGCGGCTTGTTAGCTACCTTGGGAATCGCACTTCTGTGCTTTTCGCGTGGGCCATGTGTGTGGAAGGCCTCTCAGTTCCCTTTCGAGGGAATAGTCTCGGCGGCTCGTGAGTTGCCTCGGTATTCATGCTACCGTGGTTTTAGACCTTGGGATTAGGCTAGATTGACGGCCTTGTGCCGTTGCGTACGACGATCTTGACCCCGAGTCTTGTGACTCAAGGACCGTTAAAGTTAGTGAGTCTAGGGAACTGTCCAGAGTCCAGTGGCTCGGCGCCACTTGGTTCTTCTCGACTTTTGTGCAGGATGCATGCGTGTTTCTCAGAGTTTCTCCTTGGAGAGTGGTCACACCAGTGACTGCCCACTAGTCATAGCCTTCCGACACGCGTGTGATCCCACCATGGTGTGGTGGCGAGGCTACCCGAGAGACGGCTTTAGGCTGGTTGCCGTGGCCCTCCTACTGTGGTGGCTCGAGTCCGGACCGGGAGGATGAACCAGCTATAGGGCCTGACGTAGCGCAATCAGTCATTGTGTGCACACGGGGTCGGGGACTTCGGACGCGTGCTGTTGAGCGCGACCTCGACTAGACCCTTGTTCTGTGTTCAGTGGTTACTTGTACGGTGTCTCAGTCTCTGCCTGGGGTGCCGTAGCGAGACACCTGAGGCTGTGGACTAAGTCATCAGTGGACTCATCCGGCCTTGCTTCTAGTGGGCAGGTACTTCTGTCACGTGAGACGTGACTCTCCTATTTTAGGGTTCCGTTTCTTGTCTGCGAGACATGGCTTTCTGGACCGTCTGGTGTTTCCATGGTAGTGGCCAGGGTTCCAGTGGCTTCATTGAGGTTGCGTCTTGTTTGTGCAGCGCCTGCGACTAGGTGATCGGGGTTGCACCTTGTATAGCGTGTCCAGGTTGGCCTTGTCCTGGGAGACAGGACTCTACGACGGGGTTGCCGTAGGTTTTACCTCGGTAAGTGGTGTTAGTGTGGTCCGGTTCTCGATGGCGAGATTGGGATTTCTCTTTTTGCTCGACCGGTACAGTAGGAGTAGTTGTAGCGCCGAGTTTCGACCGGCCAACGTGTTTACTGTTCTTGCTGTTACTGTTGTTCTCGTAGTTAGTACTTTCCGTGCCACCGTTGTTCTCTGTTGGGGTTCCGTGGGATCCCTACTGAGCCAGTGACAGGAGACTCACCCCTGCGTTTCAGGTGCGGCGGTTCTTCCTCGAGGTTCGAGGGTGCTATTCGGAGGTTCTTAGTTGCCAGCTCACCGGGCCGAGTGTTCACTTGACATGTGGTACGTTTTACTGCTTTAGACTATACTTTCTATTGGACTGGACTCTGTTGTAGTAGTTGTTTATTTATTTCTGTTAATTGTTGAATTATCCTGCTTTATTTCCTATTTCTTTGTACCTCCACACCCCCTTTATCCCTTTCGAGCCGTCCCAGCTCGTGGGCTGCGGGCCAGGATTTGAATGGTATCGGGTCCTTCCTGGTATCCGGATCTTGGGTCATTACAGAAAGTCTCCCCGAGTTTTGTGTGTAGACGGAGTTGCATCTCCATGTGATTTTTGTGTCCGTGGTGTGTTCCCTGATTGCGTGTGTGAGTGCTGCGGTGGCAGCGTCTCGGGGCAAGACCCCGTGTGTGTATTGCTGCGGAAGCAGCGTGTGTAGTACGTGTTGGGGCTCGTCCCTGTCTTGCTACAGTTCGTAGTGTGGTAGTGAAGCCTCATCGGGTTCGGTGAGGGGTGGACGTAGGGAGCCCATCGTGGTCCCGAACCACCTAAAATCTCTGTGTTCATTGTGGTTGCCTGT
Organism: Amorphophallus konjac; assembly: GCA_022559845.1. Taxonomy (NCBI): domain Eukaryota; kingdom Viridiplantae; phylum Streptophyta; class Magnoliopsida; order Alismatales; family Araceae; genus Amorphophallus; species Amorphophallus konjac. The sequence continues at coordinate 360,181,268 of CM040122.1, forward strand.
ATGATTGTCCATTTCTTCTACCTCCATTCACAAGTCAACTTGATAGATTTTTATTCACTACACCACTACACCTTGATACTTCTGCTATTTGCTTTCGGGTGTAGTTAAAGTTTAATCGTTCTTTGCATTAATATTCCGTGTGAGATCGAGAAGATCGAGAGAACATTTTTATCTTACTTCAGTTCAGTTTGGGATAATTAACGTAGTTAATTTTGTTTCCACTGTGATTAGTGGGAGTTGTTTTTAAAATTCGCCATCTCGGCAAGGGGACAATTCAACCCCCCTTCTTGTCCGCCATCTAGTCTGGCCCAACACATGAGACTTAGTATCGGACCTAGACTCATACACAGGTGGAACCTTTCGCCTCCAACTTAGATCTACTCAGTGGGAGGTGATAGGGTGGGGTAGGTAGGTCCGTCTAAGTTCATGTTTCATATCGTACCATGTCTCAATGGGCCATTGTCGCCTAATGTCTCTCAAGCTCTCAATTTGTCTCCACTTCCCCTTGGCTTCGTACCAAAGCCTTTCCTGGGCAAAAGAGACTCTCATGGCATCAGACATGGGGTAACAATCAAAATATCTATCCATGGTGGTTTCCCAGGTTAGGTAGTCACTCAAGACCTTGAACCATCAAAGGTAGGGGCTTCGGGCCTAAGGAACGCGAGGGGGTGGTTCCCAAGCCCATGGGTGTATCTCTCCTCCCTAAAAGGTAGACAATCATATCACCTGGGGGACTTGAAAGCCATGGGAGGTTTTGGCGTGGGACCTATGGAGTGGACATGCAAGACAACTAAGGGGCAATGCGGGCTGAGACTCTAAGGGACTAGACACGACTCTTTGATGTGGCAATGCAAATGGTAGAATGAAGACTCAATGAATGGTAGAATGATGACTCAATTGCTTCCTAGACAACCTACGGACTCAAATGCACCCTAGACAACCTATGGCTATGATACCAAAGTTGATGTAGGACGCTATGCACGCTAAGGCTCTATGTGATGTCGGGACTAAGCAACAACTATGACCAGCAACGTCAATAATTCGAATGGCATAGACTCGACACGAATGATACCCAAGTGGAAACTATGCCAAAGAAATAAGCAAACCACAAGCTCATAAGTGCCCCATAGAGGGAAGCGCACCGATCCGCACGGTTGAGAAACCGACAGGGTCTAGGGTGGGCGACTCCACACTAGCCACTCGGACGAGTCACGGGACGGTCACACTCTTTCACCGTGGCAGTGATATATCAAATGTAAGAGCTAGGCGCCTATCTCTCACAGGCAGTGACATCAAGAAACTGTACTAAATAAGCAAGCGAAACCAAGGAGGGAGTAACGGTCCCTGGAGGTTGGCAGCAAGGGACAACGACCGCTCCGAAAGAAGGTGGACGTCGACGGCGCTGGAAGGAAGCTTCGGCGTGACCTCGAACGGGCGGGCAGACTGCAGGCCAGTCGGTGCCGGTGCAAGTGAGTAGCATGAAGGAGAGCATGTTACGGGGCCTTCAGCTCGTCAGTTGTCCATGAAATTCGGTGTAGATGCTGGTGGGGACATCCCAAGGATGCCAGTGGAGTATCAACTGCAACTGAGCACTGTGGAGACCATGGCAAATTTTTGGAGCAGGCCCTGTGCTTCTGGACTGTTTGCTGGCAGCAAGACATGGGGTACAAAAATGGGCTAGAACTGGGGCTTCCATGTGGCAAATGGGGCGGGGTTTTCTCTAGTGGATAGGTGAGGGTCGTGGGATGGTTTGGTAGCAGTGGAAGGGTGGCGTGAAGTGGGGGTTTTGGGCATGGGAGGTGAAGGCAGATGATGCTCAGTTCTGCAATTCAGTGCAGTCAGAACTGAGGGCTACAAAGGTCGACGGGGTAAGCAAGGAAAAGGGACTCATAAAATTGCAATAAAATGCTGGGGGAAGGTTTTAGGCGTGGTTAGGCAGTGCTCAAAATTTTAGGTCATTTGGAGACGTTTTAGGGGACATCCCTTTGGATGGGTTTGGGCACTGTCTCTGCAGGACTACACAGGGACAGTCTGCGCGGCCAAAAGAGCTATGAATGCAACTTTGTGCACAGAACGAATTTGGGCATGGAATTTTGACGAGATGTGGGGAATAGGTAGAGGAAGAAAATTGAAGAACAAATAGAGGGGCTCAGAGGATGGGGAGAAGGCATACCAACCTGGTCTTCAGGGTTCTGGTCTCTGCAGATTTGCACAGAGGCAACCTGCGTAGAGAAAAGGCTTCTGAAGACAACGTTTGCTACAAGACCAATTAGGGCCTGGAATTTTCAGGAGCCGTGGGGGACAAGAGGAGGAATAAAAAATGTGAAGAGGTGGATGGAATCTGAGGACGGGGAAGGGGCGTGCCAACTTAATCTTTCGGGCTCAATCTTATAGACAGACAACCAGAGAGGGGCGCAGGGTAGCAAGGGCCATCTCCTCCAAGCTTGCAGCAAACCCTAGTTCCATGAACTTCTGGCTTGGGAAGATGATGGGGAGGTCACCTCCTGCAGATGATGAAGCCAAGAACATGCAAGAAATCTTGGGAGTCGCACCCAAGAGGAAGAGGAAGAGAGGGAGAGGAACTAGGGAGTTGCACCCTAGAGAGGAGGTGGGGAGGCCGCGGCCAACACAATCTTTCTCCAATAAAATTCTTCATTAACCTTCTCAAAAGAAATTACATCCATTATATATGGGAAGGGGAAACCCTAATTAATTTCCTAAAAGAAAATACAAAAAGGAGCCTATTTAATTTGAAATCCTACACAATAGGAAAGGAGGGAGGAAAAATAGGAAAGCTAGCTAAAAACTAGGAAGAGGGGGCGGCCAACTCCAAGGAGGAGAGGGAAAGGTGGGGATTTGTGCCCAAAACCCTAACCTTAATGGGTATGGGAAGGGGGGCGCACATCCCAATGTGGGCCTACAAGTGGAGGGAGCGGCTAGCCCAAATAGGCATGGAGAGTGAACCACAAGGTGGCCCACTAACCTCCCTATTAGCCTAATAAGCACAAATGTGACCCAAATGAAATCCAATTGGCCCCAAATTGGCCTACATAAGTCCAGAGAGGTAAAGAAAATAAGACTCCAGGTAGCTCTCCAAGTCCTCTCCAAGCCACAGCGAGGTCCACGAGTCCCGAACAGTGCTGCGCATCCTGTAATGTCGCTCTGCCGCATCGCGCCGATCACGAGCTCGGGTGTCCTCACCAGATGTATCTTAAGTAATAACTTCATCAATCCAGAAAAAATTTAGTTCATCAATCAACAATATGAGATATATGTCCAATTTTTTCCTAGACTTTTTGGACCACGAATTACTCAGGATAAAAATGGATTTTCTTGCTTCATGCACATGTCCGGCGGAAGGTTGTATGGTGTCATGAACACTGGCCAACAAGAGTAAGACGCCACTAAATCACCAAATGGATTAAAACCATCTATGCATAAACCCAACCTAACATTACGTGGATCCCTTGAGAAAGCAAACTGAGTACAACTGAAGTGAGTCCAAGCTTTGCCATCAGCATGATGACTGATTATATCATCAGCACAGTGTACCCTTTCGGTGTGCCATGTCATATGTCGAGTCGTCTTTGAGGATATATACCACCGCTACAGTCTAGACGTAAGAGGGAAGTATCGCAATACCTTGTAAGGTACATCTTTTTACTTTGAATTGTTCCCTCTCTTAGGTTTGAATCTATTATGATTACAAATAGAACATGATCTCTTACCTACATCCTCTTTGTAATATAACATACAGTGATTCGGGCATGCATCTATTTTCAAATATCCAAGCCCTAGCTCATTGACCATCTTTTTTGCATGGTAAAAATTTTCAGGCAACTTCTCATCTCGAGACAACATACTCTTGATCAGGAGAAGGAGACGGTCAAAACAAGTCTCACTGATGTGAAATTCAGATTTCAATTTCAGTAACTGTGAGACCCCAGACAACCGAGTGTGCTTAATCCCTAAGTAGTTAATCTTTTGGCTGTCTTATTTGGCCCTTCTTCCATGTATGCATGTTCCTTATGAACATTAGAACTAGGACCAGCAGCATCTACAACTGTATCCAAGTATCCACTTGTGCCTAAAACATTGTTGAGCTCATAGGACAAGACATCATCACCATGACACGTCCAATTCATATAACCTTTCACAAACCCTTTCTTGTACAAATGATGCTTCACATCCTATTCTGAACATCGCCTCAAGTTACTACAACCTGAACCAAGGCATCGAATGTGATCGTTGGGGTCTATTGCTGCATTTGGATTCCCTAATGCAAAATGAATGAAACTCTCAACTCCGTGCTTAAACTCAACAGACACCACCTCGTCAACTATTCTACGATACATCCATGAATGATCTATCAACATTTTCCCTCCACCCACTAAATGTTAATAGATAAATAACTTTGAAATCATTACTCCTGCAAAAAGCCCGACTCTTTTGTCACATCGTTTGCTACAGACCATTTTCATAGGAAGGGTGTAGTATTTAGATTATCACTTTTTAACTAATCTATGAAGGTTTGATTACATAATCACTTACTATATATGTTGTACAATTTGCTAAAAATCTCGGCAATGTTGACACCCATTTTTAGCCTACAAGTTGAATCTTTCTCTTATTCATTTGTCATGATGTCCTGAATTACCCATTATTTTGGAGTCTTCCTTGAGCTTATTTCGAGCCTATTCTCGATCATTTTCGTGCCCGTTAAGCCCTGGAGGCTATTTTCACATTTTCTAGCCTATTTCCCTAGTCTAGTCGGCTTATTTCACATTCTGAAGCTAAGTTAGGCCGACCAATTCTTAGTTTGGTTTACCGATTCTTAAAAATGGTCGACCGGTTTCAGAGTTCAGCCCATGTCTGCTTGGCTTGGTCACGGTCTGTCAGCCGACCGCTATCATCAGATAGCGGTCACCGACTAGACTGCACTCTCCTTATTCTCCCTGGGTCGACCCCCTTGCTGGGTGAGTCGACCTATCTTTGGCCATTTCCTCTTTCCCTGGTCGCGGTATGTCAGGCGACCACGATCATGAGATCACGGTTGACCAGACGACTACGTTCTACCTGGGTCGACCCATGGCCCTGGGTGCGTCGACTCAACCGTTTGGGCCTTTTCTTCACTGGGAAGGTCGCGGTTCTTCCTTGATCGCATTCTTTAGATGGCGGTCGCGTGACTGACCGTGTTCTCAGTACAGAGCCCAGTTCACCCCGGACTCTGTTTTCTTCGATTCAGGACGCCTTAGAGTCCTAGTTTGAGCCATTATCGTCGAGGATTTCATGCCAGATCAACTCTTATCCCTTCTTGGGGCATTATCCCACTAATATCCCATAGATTTATCAATCAAAATATGATATTTTGGGTGTTTATCCTCTAAATCTGACCTAGGGTTTCTAGGGCCTATAAATATTCTGCTATGGCCCTGGGTATGAGGGAGCACTACAAGAAAAATCGCGGATAGCGACCGACCTAGCGGTCGCTATTCAGTCGTAGGTCGGTCGCAAATCTGCATTGCGACCGAACAGACACTATCTAGCGACCGAATATGTCGGTCGCTATATACTAGTCGCTATATAGCGACCGACATAATTCGGTCGCAGTATTAGTCGTTACCAGAGACCGATTATAATCGGTCGCCTGACCGGTCGCTAATAATTCGGTCGCCATTCAGTCTCTATTCGGTCGCTACATTTGTTGTATTTTAAAAAATAAAATTAACCTATCGGATTAAGTCGGTCTCAATTCGGTCGCTATTCGGTCTCTAATTATGTTGTATTTTTAAAAATAAAATTAACCTATCGGATTTATTCGGTCTCAAGTCGGTCGCCAGTCGGTCGCTAAATTTGTTCGGTGGCTAATCGGTCGCTAGTCGGTCGCTAAGTATAATTATTTAATAAAAGAAATATAACGTATAGTCGCTATTCGGTCGCAATTCAGTCTCCATGCGGTCGCTAATTTTGCATTATTTTTTTTTAAAAATTTATTTAAACTGATAAATAAATTACCTGATAAATAACAAATTCATAACATAAATATAAAATCAACTACACAGACAACAATATCGACAAATCTCAAATTCATCACATACAAACACCTGATAAATAACAATTTCATAAAACAATAATAAATCAACTACACGGATCACAATCTCCACGAACCTCAAATTACACACAATTAAAATAAAATCACAAATTAATCATACATCCATAATAATAAAATGACAACATACACAACTAAAATAAAATCACAAATCCTCCACATATGTCTCATCCTGGTCGTCGTCTCGTCCAACATCATCCTGGTCGTCGTCTCGTCCAACATCTCGCGACGGATGATCCTGTATATCATTTAAAAAAATTATAATCAAATCCTTAATAAAGAAATCAAGCATTAACAAGACTTAATAAAGAAATCAAGCATTAACAAGAGTATGCCAATAGTTTAAGCCAGCTCATTTTCATATATATAAATACACACACACAATATAAGTTCAAATTTCATCTTGTATTTTAAAAATGAAGTTTGAGCGCCGAGCTCAAACCGGGCATCCGATTTGGATTCCGTCAGTTCTGACAAGTCACTTTCATCTCCCCGGTCGTATTGGAATGATCGGCACGGCCATCCGACCGGTATTTCGAATTTTAGACCCCCGGACCCGTCCTAACAGTTCATTTGAACTAAGTGTATTTTAAAAATGAAGTTTGAGCGCCGAGCTCAAACCGGGCATCCGATTTGGATTCCGTCAGTTCTGACAAGTCACTTTCATCTCCCCGGTCGTATTGGAATGATCGGCACGGCCATCCGACCGGTATTTCAGATTTTAGAACCAAATGCCCCGTCCTAACAGTTCATTTGAACTAAGTGTATTTTAAAAATGAAGTTTGAGCGCCGAGCTCAAACCGGGCATCCGATTTGGATTCCGTCAGTTCTGACAAGTCACTTTCATCTCCCCGGTCGTATTGGAATGACCGGCACGGCCATCCGACCGGTATTTCAGATTTTAGACCCCCGGACCCGTCCTAACAGTTCATTTGAAATAAGTGTATTTTAAAAATGAAGTTTGAGCGCCGAGCTCAAACCGGGCATCCGATTTGGATTCCGTCAGTTCTGACAAGTCACTTTCATCTCCCCGGTCGTATTGGAATGACCGGCACGGCCATCCGACCGGTATTTCAGATTTTAGAACCAAATGCATAAGTTGCTGCTTCTCGCTGCCTCCATTCAGGTTTGTTAATGTTTTCTTCTATGAATGGCATAACAAGAGGCACAATGTCATCTCCCACGGTCCGTGCAACCAAACCCAAGCATGTTCCTCCAGCCATTGCAAGATTCCAAACTCCTTCATCCTGATCTTGGTCGTCTTCTTGCTTAAGGAGTGTCTCCAACAGCATAGGGACAAGCGCAGGTAGTGCCTGCTTGATAAAATAAAAGCAAGGGGTGTCAGAATCAGCAGAAAAATCCCCTCCATATTCATCTAAGATGTCAATCTCTTCATCGCATATTGAGCTCCAGAATTCAATAGCTTGTAGAGCAACAGGTTCCTCATCTTCCCTCACAGCTTTTGCAGTGATGTTAAATATGTCCTGCATATACGATGCAAGCTTCTCATAATACATGGAGGATATGGAGACCAAGCATTCGAATGCAGCCTGCCGTATCTTCACCTCAGGGGACAGAGTAGCTTCACAAATGACTCTCATGATATAATCCCTCTCCATATCATTCCCGAAGTTTGCCTGAGCAAATCCCAAAGAATTATGCAGAGCTCGAGTTGCAGCCAGCCTAACATCAATGTTTCCCTCAGAAGCACTCATGCCTTGAACAACCGCTGTCAATATCTTATTGACTTGCTCTTGATCAACTTCATCAGGGGAGACTTCTTCACACATGTAACCTAGGGTGTCCAAAGTTGCTTGCTTAACATCTGGCTGAAGTTGGTGAATATTTGACAAGAGAGAACTGATAAGTTCAGGCCATTGATTTTGAGGCAACTCAATACCAGCAATCTTTGCAACAACTTGAGATGCAGTAGATCTTGCATCAATCACCGGTGAAGAGAGAGTCTGTAGTAAACATCCTTTGACCTGGGCCCTAACAGCTACATCCAATGATAACCATCTCTGCACATGCTCAAATTTTCTGTGTTGCTCCTTTGCATCCAGGGCATTTTTGAGAATCAAGCCTGCCAATTTACGGCTAACAACAGGCTTGTCATTATTTGCTAATTCACTCGAAAGAGATAGCAAGAACCCAGTAACATTTTGATCCTGAAATTGTTTTAAACTTTCCTCAGCATGCTTGCGAACCGCTGAATCTATTGACTGTGCATTCAAAAGAACTTGGGTAACTTCCATAGCCATTTCTGTATGGTATCTTCTCCGCCTTTCCCTTGCAGGGATACGCCCCAATGGCGGCCGCCGCCGACTATATATAATATCCTTCACTTCTTGTAACTTATGACCTATGCTCCTTTGTATGAACTGCCCTTCCTTTGCTTAGAGGTGCTGTTCCTGGCTTCCTGCCATGACAGTTACCAGACTTTGGGGAGATCTTTTCACCTAAATTGGCATATTTTATTCATGTCTACATGTTACTTTCCTTATATTATTCTAGCTTTATGAATATTTATAGATCTGTATCCTCCCCCACTCAAGTGAATAGAATTTATACATATCTTTTCACTTTCAGTTCTAACCAAAATCTCTATACACCTATGGAAAATCCTGCAGAACAGTCTGCCTGTTGATTCTAATATCCAGAGGATAGGTGTAAGATGATATTTAGAGTTAAGAAAATGATATTTTCCCCTCCTCAATCTAAATTCTTATATTTTGTAAGATGATATTTAGAGTTAACAAATAGAAAATCAATCAAATAAAATACTTACCGGAGGCTGCTGTGCAGGAGGTGCAGGAGGTGCTCTACTACTATCAATTCCCAAGGATGTGAGCATCTGGGAGACGGTCTGAGCGACGATGGTTGAGATATTCTGAGAGATATTCTGAGAGACGGTCTCGTTGACGATCTGCCTAAACATATCTGGAGTCATGGTCGGGGCGGCACTGGAAGAACCATCTGGGGCTGCTGGTGTGGTAAATGGAGAGGTCGCATGTGAGACCGAACTCGAGCATGATGATAACACCCTAGTCGTGCCCAAGCTATGTCCAAAACCATAAACATGTCCTTTCTTGGGTGCCCCAGATGCTGCAACCCAAATGGCAGGATCCAACTCTGGACGCTGACTGTCATCCCCGTACCTCTCATCCATTCGTCTACTATATGAGTCCTGCAAAAACCAAAAAAAAACAAAACCAAATTATTCTACAATTTAATCTTAAATGAAAACTATTAATGTATACACTTACCGCTACCTCCCGAGCTTTCTCACTAATGTAAGTATTTGTCCCTTTCTTCTTATGAGTTCGATCAAAAAGTTCATGAAATTGAGCTGGCCGCTTTAACTGTGCTTCCTGTTATTCAAATAAATCACAGTTTCATAATAGAAACAAAAAATTTATATATGTAGAAGTGTACTTACTAATCTCGCTTTATGTGTTGCAAAGGAGACAGAGCCACCCGTGTGTAAATTCGCTTCAGGATGCGCTGCTCTGTTTTGCTTTGCTTTGTTTGAATTGGCATTCCATTTCTCCGCTTCCCAAATGTTGCACAGCTCTGTCCAATACTCCTTTCTCATCCACACAGGCCCATGCTCCTTCCATATGTTCTTATCAGTACTTGCACATGCTTTTTTTGCATATCTTCGGGCATTGTACATAAGATGTTTGAAATTATCTCTTGCAGTAGCTGTCCATGCAAATCTAGCACGTAACTCATCTGAATGTTCTGTGAATCGATGATTCCTCTATATATTAACAACAACAAAAATTTATATGTTACATAACAAAGTGGGTTAAAATAATAATTGAAAATGACTTAATATGATAAAATAAGATAAATACCAAGAACATAGAGAACAATAAATCCTGAACACCCATCGGAAAATCAGCAAAGCGATGGATGGGGCCTGGAAAATGTGCTTGAATTGTCTTTGTAATAAATTGTGATGCTTGGGCTGGCTCTATTTTATTCCTGAAATTAAAAATATTAATACCACAATGACGAATAAATAACAAAAATAATGCATTACGTACCCTTCATTTATCCACACTGCCCGCATCGTCTCATTACAACAGCCCTCCCCCTCATGATGACTCGCCTCGTCATCAGCACGTACTATACGAATTAAATAGTATAAATAAAACAAACTATCAAAAAAACATAAATATGCAAATGAACATACCTGACTCAGCTGGGGGAGGTGTAGATCCACTCGCCATGTGTGATGGCGGTGCATAGGCCGTCAATGTACCCGTTGTCAGTGGTAACGGTGCAGAGGCCGTGGGTCCTGTAAGGATAAGAATCAGATAACACAAAAACATAAAGAATTATTTTAAACAAATACTCAAATGAATTATACATGAAAGTATACATACCTACTACCGGTGGTAGCGGTGCATCCCTCGGTGGTAACGGTGCAGAGGTCGTGGGTCCTGTGAAAATAAGAATCAGATAACACAAAAACATAAAGAATTATTTTCAACAAATACTACAATGCATTATACATGAAAGTATACATACCTACTACCGGTGGTAGCGGTGCAGAGGTCGGTCGTAACGGTGTAGAGGTCGTGGGTCCTGTGAAAATAATAATCAGATAACACAAATACATAATGAATTATTTTCAACAAATACTACAATGCATTATGAAGGGAAAGTATACATACCTACTACCGGTGGTGAAACGGAAGTAAATCTCCTCCCGCTACCCTCTCCCCTCCCACCTCTGGGAGTCCCACGCCGTCCTCGAACCATATCTTCAACTGGTAATAAAATACATGCATATTCATCAAATAGTGAAAGAAAGAAAGTTACAGAGTATTAAAATTCCCAGATAAAATTGTATACCATTAATCAAACATTCTCCATTTCTTCTTCAGATGTTGGAGATATAACAAATTCAGCATTCACATCTTCATTATCAGATTCATTTTGATCACTAATATATTCCTCCTCTTCGGAGTCCCCCAACTGTATTTCTGGTTGTTCTGGATCGACTTCCTCCACTTCATTCTCTTTAGATAAAGACGGTGCCTCCACAGATTCATCACTAGAAGCAGGCAAGTCTACATCATCACCCAAGTCTGATTGAAAGAATTCGGCATTCACATCCAACTGCTCTGTTTCAGTCAAATCTAACTCATAATCCGGGAAAAGCCTTGTCTTAACCTTGCAAACTGCCCACCAATCATTTCTTTCTTTATTTCTAGACGATGGATACTATGCGCTCAACCATCAAAGAGTAGTAGTTCATAGATATATTTAAGGGGGACAGAACCAGAAACACACACAGATCAACATAATATTAAGTCCAGCAACTTGAACTATTCACACAGGTGGAACAGTATTACCGCTTGCAAGCTTACACACACTGGGTTTTCCCCTTTCTAATTATTTACATGGCACATGAAATTTGGATGTTCTCAAAGAATACATCTATTATGCTGAAATCCTTAAACCACAATGCCTCCTATATGCACTCTTTTCTCCCCCCCCCTCCAAATGAGAAAAGGAAATGGAGCGGGAAACCATCCGTTTGAACACAAACCCTTTAAAAGAATGACGACTCAATATGCTGGCCTAGATATGGAAAGTACTGTTTTTTTTTTGTCTACCAGTTCAAATAGAACCATTTAAAAAGAATAACAACCGAATAAGCCTATCCTAGAGATAAAAGATTCTGCTCTTTTTTTGGGGGTTGCTACCTGAATCTCTCGTTGTCTGCATGTTTGTTTCCTTCCCTTCTGGCTATTCTTTCATTGAAATATGGTGACTGATCATCATCATTCCCCATTGGGGGAATTCCCATTTTCTAAAATTTCTGCCTGTGAAGTTTCCGAAGCAGTATCATCAACGGTCAAGTTTGAAACACCATCAGCGATGGAGCTTCCATCCTCTCCATCTGAAGGAGATTTCTGTGACGTAGTCTCCTCTGCAGCAGGCTCTGAGTCCTCCGAGGGTCGCTGCAGGCTCCAATACATGATGCTGGCTGTCAAGGTAAGTATCATTTTCTGGTTTACCTGCCATAGAACCTATGTAAATCAAACAAAGGTGTTCAGACGTTTGACCGATGTAAATCAGAACCTATGTAGAGGACTTTAAGATTTCTTTGACAATCAAACAAAGGTGTTCAGACGTTTGACCGATGTAAATCAACAATGACTGTGATCAGTGGGGAAAGATCCAACACCCGAACCCAAATCGTCTGATACGATGCGCACCCACGGAATAAACCCTTATATAAAAATATTTATTTTCAAAAAGAACACAAACAAATTTTGAATACATATTCTGTGGCCAACACTTACAAAGAAATTCCTGAAGCTAAATAAAGCCAGCAGCCATAAAAGAAAGGGAATAGCATGAACAAATACTTGCACAACACTTGGAGGATAGGATATGAAGTAACTTTCTTGTCAGCTTAAAACGGTCAAATGAGATAAAGCTACTGTCTCCCATTCCAACATGCTTCCATCATGTCACTTATGAAACACTAAAACGTACATGCCCATACAGGTGACTATATATTCAAATCAAAATTCAATTTCCAACCTGCACCCATGACACACTGCAAAGAACTCCAAATGCTAGATAGCATGCATTTGCAAGCACAGCAAGGAATGCTTTGAACAAGGTGCTGTCCTGAATTGTAAATCCGTCAACTCATGCAGCTTCTCCAAACCAATGTATTGGGTCAAACCCGTGTGCTGAAACTGTTTTGGGACCTAGGGCCATGAAAGTCTCATCAGGTTCTCTGCTATGTCTTCAGTACAGCAGATCCCATATTTACCTTCTGCCTTCACAAATCACAATTAATAGCATTCTCATAATAGTCTCATTTATTTATTTCTTTAAATGCAATCAGATGCTTACTGTTCCTTAAAAGAAAGAATAAAAGCTTAATATACTCTAATCAGCCTTATCCTCAATGCAACATTCCAAGCACAAGTTCCAGCTCTCTTGATTTCTGTCTGGAAGCCAATGTTCTGAGCATTCGCATCAATGCATGGACCGGGTAGGTGCTAGGAGCAAGAACATATGTGAGTCTCAGCCAGGCCTTTCAACTCCATCCACTGGTTGTGGCAAGCAACCAACAAGCACGCACAGATCATTCACCTCTTGGTCTGCCACAAGGTGGGACCTGCCTGACAGCTATGATGCAATGGTGTGTTCCATTGGAGACCACAAGTCAATAATGGACGGTTCCTCATGAAAATCTCCACAAACATCCACCAAGCATATAGATTATGAACAAACGAATTTTGCTCGGGCCAGCAAAGTCTCAAAGAGGCAAATTAACAAGCCTAGAAAATCTAAAGATTCAAATCATAGTTGTGGAATCCACTCTAACGAACAAAACACTTTAGAGGAAGAAAATCAAAATTGAGGAATGCAATTGCTGGATGAATGTCCATGATTCCATATGATAGCACTATCACAAAGTGGATGTAAGAAGGATGTTTCAAACTGAATAAAACACAAGATGGAAGACATGATATAGAGAGTTCTGCATTCATCAGAAGGTTTGAGGCTAAAAACGCATTTATATGACAATCACATGGCCACACAGAGTTTTGCAATCAAAGTGTCAAAGAGCATTGACCAAGACAACACAGACTGTTCAGGGGAAAAAAAGGAAACAATTCCGAAATTCTTTAACTTTCATTTTCTGGATAAAAGGCAAAGGGAAATGACAGTCAACAGAAAACACAATTCAATTCATGAACTAATTAACTATCAAGTTGGAGAATCCAACATTGTACAGCGCAGAAAACTGATCACAGGTAGTAACTGATCCATAATGGCAAAGAAATGAGCAAGGTACAGTTGGAAATGAAATTAAAAAGTGAGGTGCTGTACCGATGATGGAATATATGTGCAACAAATGCAAGATTCAGATTTGTTGAGCCGTCCACAATGTCTTTTGGAGTCAAGTACTTTTTGCAATTCATCCTCTCTGCATGCTCCAGGATCAGCTTTGCTCTTTCAGTGGGGTCTTTGGTATCCAAGGTGGTTGGGCTGCAGTGCTCAGGGGCAAGGACATTGAGGAGGTAAGCATAAGCCTCTCCATCCTGCCAGTCAAGCAACCAATAAGATGCACAAACCGGTACAAACCGTATGAACAAAAAACAGATAGAAAGGAAATTCATAACAGATACATAACACAGACCAAATAGCATCAATGACCCAGAGATGATTTACACTAGTCACTTTGCTTCGTAGAAAAGAAACTTTAAAACTTGAAAGGAGCTGCATGGAATGTTATTGCTCCTTAAGTAGTCTGGCACCAGTATGAATGAGTTTATTTATAAAAAATTACCCATGAGGAAACAAAATAAAGTTTATATTTTACTTATCCAGGCTGCCAGACATTCCAAAAAGGCCTACAGCAGTGTCAGCACAATTTGAAGCTACTTGAATGTAGAAGTTACTGGATGCATACAAGAAGTAAGAAGCAGAAGTTCAACAAAGAGTAAGGTTGGATACTTGATCATTGGTAAAGTTAAGATTTTGCTTTCTTGGTTTAAAAACAGATTTTCCAATCTGGCTTATGAGTGCATTGCCAGTATTAGGTCATACATAGACTTAAAGGCCAGATATTGAATTGGGGTTGAGGTAAGAAATTTCAAGAACAAAAAAATGGCACATTATGCCGGAACAGAGAAATCTGGAAATTATGATGCTGGGGCTGTCTAACGGGTAGGAAAATCCTATATTTTATCCTTGCTTTTAAGGACTTCTATACCACAAGGCGTTAAGGGAGTATATACAGCTAATTAGATTTTCTTAGAATTGACGGGTTTCAATTAAAAATTACTAGATTGCAGAAGCACTGTTTTCAATTAATATTTAAAAAAATCAACTATGTATTTCCTTATTAGGGCTGGTTTAGGGGCTCATTTTGGGTGAAGACTCCATAAACTCTCCATGTGACTTTTTGAAAACATTAATAGTGGTTGCCGTAAATATTTATCTTTCTCAGCCTTAATCTTGTTTTCTCTCCTTCATAATTCATTTCCACGAGCTTGCAATACACCAGCAAACAACAATCATCCTCTGTCCCCCAAATTCTATGTTCTAAGGTGATTGGTGCTTCATCCAATTGCTTAAGCAATCCTCAGAATTTCACATGACATATAACGCCCATTTTTTTCCTTCCTGACTTGCATCTCTATGTCAGGCATCCAAACCGAAGATGTTAACATACAATATATATGTACGAAGAATCCAAATTATGAGACAGAGTTCTGAGAAAAGGGCACTTGAATGTCTATAAACCAGAGTATGGAAGAAAAGGTATATGGACTAGTTGCATTATATAGGTAATGCACATTACATGATGATGGTTCTAGAAACTTTTGGTAATGTTACCTTCACATCAGAAGAAAAATTGTTTATAGGCTTCTTGTAGCCTGCTTTCTTAAGATGGAAATTCATCCATCGAAGTAGAACTTTTTCTGGTGCTAAGCTCATTAGCTCCTCCATATCCTGTCCATTTTAAAAAATAAGCAAAATTCAATACTCTTCAACCAATTTAAAAAGGTAAAAAAGAGGCTAACAAATGGTTTTTACAACCTGACTGTCATCCACTAACTCAACTAGTTGAGGTGTCTTTTTTAGGTTGAGATCTGCTAACAATTGTATCTGGTAATAGGATCAATAACAACAAATCAAAAAGAAACTGATGGAGATACATGGACAAAGAAGAATAAGCAAAGAAAAAGAAGACATCCTTAAAGCATTCCTCGATTCCTCGATTCCTGAAAATTTGGGTTCCTCGTTATTTTTTGTCTCCTTAATGTCGTTTCTAGGTTAAGGACTGCCTTAGAACTGGTCTAACTTAATTAACAGGTAAATCCGTAGTTATTCTCGTGTGATCAAAGTACATAAATAAGTGTTTTTTAGAAGAATGGTAGTACAATAATCTCTTTTATAATATTAGAAATATGCAAGTGTTTGCCTCTTGATTGCCATTGCTTCACAAACTGGACTGTTTTGCAAATACAAAGTCACTAAATAGAGGCATAAACTTGCAGGAGTTAGAATTCTTAAAAACATATCAATTTAAATAATCATGTTAGACAAAATTATTGCACTCTCCCTCGGCTCAGACGACCGATAGTAACTGGAGGAGGAGCTGCGATGGTCTGCAGGGGGAGGGGTTCCAGCACTGCAGAGGGAGGGGGAGGGGATTCCTGCAACCTACAAGGGGGAGGGGGGTCTAACACCCAGCAGCACATGGGGATTGGGAGGGGGGTTTTCACTCGACAAGGAGATGGGGGGTTGCATTGGCCCGCAGTACTGGGGGGATGGGGAGGGTGTAAGGCCCGTGCCTTAATGGATCCTTCGTGATATTTGTTCTATTAATTGTTCTGGAAATTCCGGCTATTTTCCTGGATTTTTAGGAATTTGTCTGGCATTTTTCCGGATTTGTTCGGAGCTGTTTGAGGGTTATTGAATATTAATAAGATTTTTATATATATAATGATTATATTATATATATATTAATTTTATTTTTTATTTTTTATATCTCTCACCCTCACTCTCTCTCTCCCCCGTCGATCTCTCATTTCACCCTCTCCCTCTCTCTCTCCTCCGTGCGGCCACCTCCTCTCCTCTCTTAGGGATCGGGGTCGAGACGGCGTCGGATTGAGACGAGGTTGGCACCGTTGGATTCCTCGCGTCGAGTAGAGCGCGTGGGTGTCCACTTCGGCGTGGATCGGTGATCGTGGGAGCGAGGTGGAGCGTGGAAGCTCCGTGGCTATTCCTCCTTGCATGCGGCCCGTTCGACGGTTTCGGCTTGCGAAAGGTAGGGGGATGGAACCTCGATCTTGCTAGGATCGTTTCCTTTAGCTCGTTTGTTGATTAGCACCCCGTAGCATGCATGATGTTCATATTTCCATTTTTGGGGTTTTAGCCTAAATCTTGAGTTTAATGCGTTTTAGGCCTTGCATGTGCTAGATTTAGATGTTAAATTGTTGTCTAGCATGCGTGGTTTGACAGGTTATCAGGTTTTTCGTCGATACCCGGCGTTTTCAGCCGTCCGGGAGGGCTTCGGTTTACAAACCGTACCCGCCCGTAACCCAGGTGCAGTGACGGTCCTGCCAGGAACCGTCACTTGCCCGACGGTCCAAGGTGGACGCGTCACTACCAAATAGCGGCCCATTGGGGGTGCGTTACTTGGAGAGTAACGGTGGGGCTCCCATCCGTTACTCATCAACTGTTTTCCGTGATTTTGGTCAGGCGGTGCGCCCGGCGGCCAGTCGGCCGACCGTCGTTTCGGTCCGACGCGCCTAGACCGGGGCGTTACTTCGCCTGCTACCATTTAGAACGCTGATAGGTGGTTTGAGCCTTGGGTGGATGTGACGGCGGTGACCCCACGCGTCGCTTCGAAGTAACGCGCAGGGCCCCCACCGTTACATGCCTTTGGTGCCTCTTGAGCTGGAATCCTGAAGGGAGTGACGGATGGGGACTGGAGCGCCATTCTTGAAGTAACGCGCCAACCCCCGACCGTCGTTTGCATGTGGCGCGTGGGTCCTTGACCGCCACTTCCCTGATGGCTGCAATATATTCCCAGCCCATTGCTTATGCGTTCCGTTCTATATTCATGCCATAGTTGTATTGTTTTACTATATTGTGGCGTGTTTTATGTGCCAATAGAGTAGCTTTTCTTTCCAGGCAATGGAGCCACTGTTGTTGCCCTAAGGTCTGTTGAGTACCGACCCGCTTGAGGATGGCGGAGGGGTATATTTCCCATTCACGGTTTGTAAGCTAGTTCCGTGGGCTCCCAGCCAATGGTAGCGTCCTGCCAAGGGAGAAAACTAGTTAGAGGGCCTGGCTCAGGCTAGAGTCAGTGTGTGCACACGTGGTCGGAGACTGTGGACTGACGCCGACGGGTGTCACTCCGACTGGTCACTTGGTTTGGTACTGTTTGCGCGCTTAGCTTGTCGCTTGTCGACTGCGAGTGCTTGAGACGCAGTGTAAGCCGTCAGTGGACGCTTCTGGTTTCTGCTCCAGTGGTTGTCCTTCCTTGTTGCTTGGACTAGTTACAGCTCATTCTAATTGGTAGTTTTAGCTTTAATCGCTTGCATTCAATTAGTAGCGGCATGTGTTAGCGGTTATACTTGCTTAGATAGAGTTTACAGCTTTCTTGTGATTAGATATTCATGCCATTGCCTGTGTAATTATTTGAATGCATGCTTTAATTGCTGTTAATTATGCATGTTCGCTTGTTTAGTGCGAGGTAGGGATCCGCGTGACCCCTACTGAGTCTGGCTGTGACTCACCCTTCTCCTTTCAGGTGAGCCGCGCCCGACATCTCCCGGAGTTTAGCGTGCTGTTTCGGGACCGTTCCTTAGCTGCCAGCTGAGCACGAGCTGCCTTTTTGAGGCTTGTGTTGTGCTTTTGCCGGGGTATGCCCCGCGTAGTTGTACCCTGTGGACTAGTGTTTGTGACTCTGGACTAGTTATATATATCACTCTGGTTATTTTAAATTGCTTCCGCACTTGTGTTTAAATCTTAAATACTTATTTGTATCGCGCGCCCCAATTCGCAATTAATTATGCATATTCCTCAGCTAACCCCCCACTAACCCTTCAGGGGCCTCATCAGCCTCTTGGGTGGCCTCCCCAGTTCTTGGTGTCGGTATACCGATGTTATCGGTATATCGGTATCCTGAACTCTGGGTCGTCACAGGTGGTATCAGAGCTTGAAGTTGAGGATTTGCGTAAAGAATTGGAATTGACGCTTGGTCCAGAGCTAGTCCTGTTGTCGTCTCTTGCTGGCATAGGATGTTTTCGTATGATTGATGGATTTCATTGTTGATTGTGTTTTTGGCAGCATAATTATGCCGCCTCGTCGAGGAAGACCTCCTCGAGCTCCTCGTGTTCCTCGAGATGCGCCCAGGGAAGATAGCGGTTCTGCACCTCCTCCTGCAGTTCCCGCTGTTCCTGTCGTTCCAGTTGCTCCTCCAGTGCCGATCGTTCAAGCTGAAGTGCCTGGCAGTCGAGGCAAGGCTTTGAAGGAATTTCTGATGTTCAATCCGCCTGCTTTCGATGGCCAAGCTGATCCAGAAGTCGCGAGGCAATGGATGGATGCGATAGAGCGTGTTTTTGTCTCGATGGAGTGTGCTGAAGATGAGAAAGTCATGCTCGCTGCCTTTCAACTCCAGGGTACGTCCATTGCGTGGTGGAAAGCCGAGTGGCAGATTTCCTTTCGATCCAGACCTCTTCGGCAAATCACTTGGGCAGAGTTCGTTGCTGCTTTTGAGCGTGCCTATACTCCTGCCTGCTTGCAGATGGATAAGATGTATCGGTTTATGGAATTGACCCAGGGCAGTATGACCGTGCTTCAGTACAGGAATAAGTTCTTGGAATTGGGTCAGTATGCGCCCCATGTGCTGGCCAGTGAAGCTTTGAAGACCCAGCAATTCTTGCGGGGGTTGAGGCCAGAGTTGAAGATGCCGTTGATAGCGAGTCGTGTTGCGGATCTCGATACTGCGTGCCAGACAGCTGTAGCTTTAGAGCTGGAGATGGCGAGACCGGGTGGATATCCCCAGGCAGGGTCAGTGCAGCCGGTGGCTCAGGTTCAGCAGACTTACCGACAGCCCGTGCCTAGTGTTCCTTCGGTCCAGTCAGAGGTTTCCAGTGCTTCCTCTCCTTCTAAGCCCAAGTTCAAAAGGTTCAAGAAGAAGAAGAAGTTTGTTCAGCAGCCGTCCGGTGCAGATTCTGTTCAGCAGCCGACAGCACCTTCTTCTCAGACTCGACAGAGCTCAGCTGCTAGTCAGCCGTGGACGTGTCGGAGATGCGGTGGTCATCATAAGGGCCAACCGTGTTCTCTTCCTGTTGTTTGCTTTAGGTGTGACCAGCCAGGTCATGTGGTTCGAGATTGCCCGCTGAGGCCGAATCCATTGCAAGCTCCTCAGTTTTCTCAACCTCAGCCGCAGTTTAGACCTCCTGCACCTCAAGCTCCACAGCAATTTTTCTCTCAGGCGTCGGCGTCTTCTCAGCAATCTTCAGTTGGTTCTAAGAAGCAGAAAGGCAAAGTTTCTCATTTGACAAGAGCTGATGCTGCTGCGTCCCATCTTGTGGAAGGTACGATTATGCTTTATGGTCATTCAGCTCATGTCTTATTTGATTCTGGTGCTTCTCACTCTTTTATTTCTGAGGATTTTATGGCTTGTATTGAGGAACCAACTTCTGAGCTGTCTTGTGAGTTGTTTGTGGAATTGCCTTCTGGAGATTTCATGGTTACTCCCTTGTGTTTGGATGAGTCTCCTGTGATGATTGATGATCACCAGTTGCCGGCGAGATTGTATGCGTTGCAGCTGGCAGATTATGATGTTATTCTGGGAATGGATTGGTTGGAGCATTATGGAGCTGTGGTTGACTGCAGATCGAAGAAAGTCTATTTTCAGCCCCAGGGAAAATCAGCCTTTTATTTTCAAGGTATTCGATCCCGTTCTTCTCGTATGATTATTTCTGCTATTCGAGCCTATAGGTTGCTTAGCGCAGGTTGTCAGGGATTCCTTGCTTCAGTGGTGGCTGTTGAAAAACCACGACGGGATGTTTGTGATATTCCGGTTGTCTGTGAGTTCCCTGATGTGTTTCCTGACGAGTTGCCAGGCTTGCCCCCAGAGCGAGAGATTGAGATGGTGATTGAACTGATTCCAGGTACTGGCCCCTTAGCAAAGCCGCCGTACCGAATGGCTCCAGCTGAATTGAAAGTACTGCGTGCACAGCTACTAGAGTTACTGGAGAAGGGTTATATTCGTCCCAGTTTTTCTCCGTGGAGTGCCCCAGTACTGTTTGTGAAAAAGAAAGATGGAAACCTGAGGCTTTGTATTGATTACAGGCAGCTGAATCAGGCGACTATCAAGAATAAGTATCCGCTCCCCAGGATTGATGATTTGTTTGACCAGTTACAGTCTGCTGCTGTCTTTTCACGGATTGATCTCCGGTCTGGCTATTTTCAGTTGCGGATCCGGGAATCTGATGTGGAGAAGACTGCTTTCAGTACTCGATATGGTCACTTTGAATTTTTAGTCATGCCGTTTGGTTTGACTAATGCCCCAGCAGCTTTCATGGATCTAATGCAGCGTATCTTTCGTCCATTTCTGGACCATTTTGTGGTGATCTTTGTTGATGATATCTTGATATATTCTGCCTCTGTTGATGATCATGTGCAGCATTTGAGGATCGTTCTGCAGACTCTAAGAGATCACGAGCTTTATGCGAAGCTCAGTAAATGTGAATTCTGGCTTCGGGAGATTCATTTTCTTGGCCATGTGATTTCTAGTGATGGAGTAGCAGTAGACCCTGCAAAGATTGATGCCGTTTTGAGTTGGCAGAGACCGAGGACCATCACGGAGATACGAAGTTTTTTAGGATTGGCTGGGTATTACCGCAGATTCATTCAGGATTTTGCGAAGATTGCAGCACCGATGACTAAATTGACACGGAAGGGTGTGCCATTTGTCTGGTCGGATCAGTGTGAGGCTAGCTTTGTTGAATTGAAAAGGCTGTTGACTTCTTCTCCAGTGTTGACTTTGCCTTCCGACTCGGGTGGTTTTCTTGTTTGTACAGATGCGTCTCGAGTAGGTTTGGGTGCAGTGCTGATGCAACATGGTAAGGTTATCGCATATGCATCTCGGCAATTGAAACAGCATGAAGGAAATTATCCCACTCATGATCTAGAGCTAGCTGCAGTTATTTTTGCCTTGAAGATCTGGAGACATTATCTGTATGGTGAGAAATTTCAGATTCTTACTGATCATCAGAGTTTACAGTATATTTTCTCCCAGAAAGATCTGAATCTCAGGCAGAGGCGATGGATGGAATACATGAAAGATTATGACTTTACACTCTCCTATCAGCCAGGTAAAATGAATGTTGTGGCTGATGCCTGAGCAGGAAAGTACAAGTCAGTCATTTGTTGCTTCATGAATGGAAATTGTGGGAACAGCTTCCGAGCGAGGCATTGTGTGTAGAGATTCCTGCCGATCCGAGGATGGCAGTTTGTGCTAGCTTGGTTTTGGGTTCAGCTTTGTATCAGCAGATTCTAGAAGCCCAACAAGCTGATTCTGATTTGGCCCGTGTTATATCAAGATATGATGTGGAATTTGATGACGAGCTGGTCGTCAGTTTCCAGGGCAGATTGTATATTCCTGTTGATGATGATTTGAGGAATGAGATTTTGAGTGAAGCCCATGGTTCCCGTTTTGCTATTCACCCTGGTGTCACCAAGATGTATCAGAATTTGAAGAAGCAGTTCTGGTGGCCCGGCATGAAGAAGGACGTGGCTATTTTTGTTTCTAAGTGCTTGACTTGTCAATTAGTTAAAGCCGAACATCAAAAGCCAGGTGGTCTGCTTCAGCCATTGGAAATTCCGATGTGGAAATGGGACCATGTTACTACAGATTTTGTGGTGGGTTTGCCTCGAACTTCTCAAGGTTTTGATGGAATCTGGCTGCTTGTCGACAGATTGACGAAAACCGCCAGATTGTTGCCAATTAAAGTTACTTGGAGTGTGCAGAGATTGGCCGAGCTCTATGTGCAGAAGATCGTGCCATTGCATGGAATTCCTGTTTCACTTGTGTCAGATCGTGACCCGCGTTTTACCTCTGGCTTCTGGCGTAGTTTCCAGAAAGCTTTGGGCACTGAGTTAGCTTTCAGTTCAGCGTATCATCCACAGTCAGATGGACAGTCAGAGAGAACTATTCAGACTTTGGAAGACATGCTGAGATCGTGTTGCCTTGATTGGCAAGGTTCGTGGGGTCAGCATTTGCCACTTGTTGAGTTTGCTTATAATAATAGTTTTCACTCCAGTATTGGCATGGCTCCTTATGAAGCGCTGTATGGTCGTCCTTGTCGTACTCCTCTGAACTGGTTTGATGTTGGGGACCGACTGTTGACAGGACCGGACATGGTACAGCAGTGTTCTGATGTGGTTCGTCTGATCAGACAGAGATTGTTGACGGCTCAGAGTCGACAGAAAAGTTATGCAGATCGACGCAGACGTCCACTACAATTTGAGCCAGGAGATATGGTGTTTGTTAAAATATCTCCAATGAAGGGTGTTTCCAGGTTTGGGAAGCGTGGAAAGCTTAGTCCGCGGTATGTTGGCCCTTTTCCGATTGTTGAAGCTATTGGTTCAGTGGCTTATCGTTTGCAACTGCCGGCGGCCATGCAAGCTATTCATAATGTGTTCCACGTGTCTCAGTTGAGGAAATTTGTGTCTGATGCTTCTCATGTTCTCGATGATTCAGTGTGGCCCGAGGTGACTGCTGATTTGTCCACGCCAGAGTTTCCTATCCGAATTGAAGACCGTCGTGAGCAGCGGTTGAGAAATAAGGTTATTCCTCTGGTAAGGGTTGCTTGGCAGCGTCACTCTGGTAACGAGTCTACTTGGGAGCGTGAAGATGAGATGCGTCAGCTTTTTCCTTTCTTGTTCCAGTGAGGTATAAGTCCTTTCTCAGTTTCCTCCTTTTCGGTTATTGTAAATTTCGAGGGCGAAATTTCTGTAAGGAGGGAGGGACTGTAAGGCCCGTGCCTTAATGGATCCTTCGTGGTATTTGTTCTATTAATTGTTCTGGAAATTCCGGCTATTTTCCTGGATTTTTAGGAATTTGTCTGGCATTTTTCCGGATTTGTTCGGAGCTGTTTGAGGGTTATTGAATATTAATAAGATTTTTATATATATAATGATTATATTATATATATATTAATTTTATTTTTATTTTTTATATCTCTCACCCTCACTCTCTCTCTCCCCCGTCGATCTCTCATTTCACCCTCTCCCTCTCTCTCTCCTCCGTGCGGCCACCTCCTCTCCTCTCTTAGGGATCGGGGTCGAGACGGCGTCGGATTGAGACGAGGTTGGCACCGTTGGATTCCTCGCGTCGAGTAGAGCGCGTGGGTGTCCACTTCGGCGTGGATCGGTGATCGTGGGAGCGAGGTGGAGCGTGGAAGCTCCGTGGCTATTCCTCCTTGCATGCGGCCCGTTCGACGGTTTCGGCTTGCGAAAGGTAGGGGGATGGAACCTCGATCTTGCTAGGATCGTTTCCTTTAGCTCGTTTGTTGATTAGCACCCCGTAGCATGCATGATGTTCATATTTCCATTTTTGGGGTTTTAGCCTAAATCTTGAGTTTAATGCGTTTTAGGCCTTGCATGTGCTAGATTTAGATGTTAAATTGTTGTCTAGCATGCGTGGTTTGACAGGTTATCAGGTTTTTCGTCGATACCCGGCGTTTTCAGCCGTCCGGGAGGGCTTCGGTTTACAAACCGTACCCGCCCGTAACCCAGGTGCAGTGACGGTCCTGCCAGGAACCGTCACTTGCCCGACGGTCCAAGGTGGACGCGTCACTACCAAATAGCGGCCCATTGGGGGTGCGTTACTTGGAGAGTAACGGTGGGGCTCCCATCCGTTACTCATCAACTGTTTTCCGTGATTTTGGTCAGGCGGTGCGCCCGGCGGCCAGTCGGCCGACCGTCGTTTCGGTCCGACGCGCCTAGACCGGGGCGTTACTTCGCCTGCTACCATTTAGAACGCTGATAGGTGGTTTGAGCCTCGGGTGGATGTGACGGCGGTGACCCCACGCGTCGCTTCGAAGTAACGCGCAGGGCCCCCACCGTTACATGCCTTTGGTGCCTCTTGAGCTGGAATCCTGAAGGGAGTGACGGATGGGGACTGGAGCGTCATTCTTGAAGTAACGCGCCGACCCCCGACCGTCGTTTGCATGTGGCGCGTGGGTCCTTGACCGCCACTTCCCTGATGGCTGCAATATATTCCCAGCCCATTGCTTATGCGTTCCGTTCTATATTCATGCCATAGTTGTATTGTTTTACTATATTGTGGCGTGTTTTATGTGCCAATAGAGTAGCTTTTCTTTCCAGGCAATGGAGCCACTGTTGTTGCCCTAAGGTCTGTTGAGTACCGACCCGCTTGAGGATGGCGGAGGGGTATATTTCCCATTCACGGTTTGTAAGCTAGTTCCGTGGGCTCCCAGCCAATGGTAGCGTCCTGCCAAGGGAGAAAACTAGTTAGAGGGCCTGGCTCAGGCTAGAGTCAGTGTGTGCACACGTGGTCGGAGACTGTGGACTGACGCCGACGGGTGTCACTCCGACTGGTCACTTGGTTTGGTACTGTTTGCGCGCTTAGCTTGTCGCTTGTCGACTGCGAGTGCTTGAGACGCAGTGTAAGCCGTCAGTGGACGCTTCTGGTTTCTGCTCCAGTGGTTGTCCTTCCTTGTTGCTTGGACTAGTTGCAGCTCATTCTAATTGGTAGTTTTAGCTTTAATCGCTTGCATTTAATTAGTAGCGGCATGTGTTAGCTGTTATACTTGCTTAGATAGAGTTTACAGCTTTCTTGTGATTAGATATTCATGCCATTGCCTGTGTATTTATTTGAATGCATGCTTTAATTGCTGTTAATTATGCATGTTCGCTTGTTTAGTGCGAGGTAGGGATCCGCGTGACCCCTACTGAGTCTGGCTGTGACTCACCCTTCTCCTTTCAGGTGAGCCGCGCCCGACATCTCCCGGAGTTTAGCGTGCTGTTTCGGGACCGTTCCTTAGCTGCCAGCTGAGCACGAGCTGCCTTTTTGAGGCTTGTGTTGTGCTTTTGCCGGGGTATGCCCCGCGTAGTTGTACCCTGTGGACTAGTGTTTGTGACTCTGGACTAGTTATATATATCACTCTGGTTATTTTAAATTGCTTCCGCACTTGTGTTTAAATCTTAAATACTTATTTGTATCGCGCGCCCCAATTCGCAATTAATTATGCATATTCCTCAGCTAACCCCCCACTAACCCTTCAGGGGCCTCATCAGCCTCTTGGGTGGCCTCCCCAGTTCTTGGTGTCGGTATACCGATGTTATCGGTATATCGGTATCCTGAACTCTGGGTCGTCACAGAGGGGGCTTCCGATGGCATTGGGAGGGTGAGACGATTCCGGTGGTGCAGCACAAAGGGGAGTTGGTGGGGGGTTTCCAGAGGTGGAGGGGGACGGGAAGGGGAGGGGGAGGCAGAGGGGGACACGGGAAGGGGAGGAAGGGAGGAGACCGTCGGAGGCAGAGGGGGAGGCGGAGTGGGACGGGAAGGGGAGGGGGATCAGAGGGGTCAGGCCGGAGGGGGAGGGGCATGGGGATGGGAAGGAGATCTGAGGGGGACGGGGGCGCAGGCCGCAGGGGGGAGGGGAGGGGAGCAAGCCGGCGACGGGGCCGCAGGGGGGAGGGGAGTAGGCCGGCGGGGGAGGGGAGCAGGCCGGTGACGGAGGGGGAAGGGAGAGAGAGAGAGAGAGAGAGAGAGAGAGAGAGAGAGAGGTACCTGCGGAGGGCGACGACGGCAGGGCGAGCGGCGACGGCGACTCGACGCGAGCGGCGCGGCGACGGGCTCCGGCGGAGGGGGGCTCGGGCGGGAGGCAGCACGGGGAGGGGGGCAACGGCGGAGGAGGGGGGCTCGGGCGGGAGGGCTCGGGCGGAGGGGGGGCTCCGGCGGAGGGGGCTCGGGCGGGAGCGGGGAGGGGGGCTAGGGCGGAGAGGGGGCCGCAGGGGAAGGGGGCTCGGGAGGGGGGGCTCGGGCGGGAGGGGGGGCTCGGGCGGGAGGGCTCGGGCGGGCGGGGGTCGTAGTAGGAAGTATAACGGCATCAGCGACCGACTGGAGACCGAAGTTAATTCGGTCGCAATAATAGCGACCGATTAGCGACCGATATACATGCGGTCGCTGAAACGGTCTCGGTTATGCGACCGATTATTTCGGTCTCCGAATTGGTCTCTATTTGGGACCGACTAGCGACCGATTAAATAGGTCGCTAATTCGGTCGCTATAGCCACTTTTTCTTGTAGTGGAGGGCATTTTCTGATCTAGGGCAAAGCCGTGCCGTGTCGCCGACTCTCCTCTTCGACCCCCAATTGTAGACATGCCAAAATTAACATCATTTTGAGTATATATCCTATCACATTGCGATGCCTCAATTTGACCCTCAAATAAACTTATTTAAGCAGTTTTCCTCATTTTTCTTGAATCTCCAGCTTTCCCAAATGTTTTCCTATTTTTTCATATTTGTTTGAGATTTTTCTCTATTTTTTTAGGGCCTTTTCTAAATAATGGCAGCCTGCCTGCCTCTATTTAATGGGCTACTGAAATTGGGGCCCAGGACCTGGGAGCCCATTCCAATTAGCGCCCAAGTGAAGGGCGCCCATTTCCTCCGAGTTCCGTTTGACCATTTTTTAGAAATGTAAGAATTAGTGACACTCCGGAATGTCGCCAATTGTTAATTAGCGACCGTTCGGAAGGTCGCCAATTCTTTTTCTTCAAATTTTGAGCCAAATTCAGATTATTTTTGATTCAACGACTGTTCGGAAGGTCGCCAATTGATAAATAGGCGCCCGTGAGGAAAGTCACCAATTCTATTGCTATATTTTGAGCTTTCAACTCCATCCGAAACTCGTATCAATTTCTAATTAGCGACCACTTCATGGTCGCCAATTCTTTTCAAATTTTGGAAAGTCCTAATCCATCTCGAAATGCCTCCGAAATGGCGGCACTTCGCACGGGCGCTCTTTTAAATAGCGACCATCTGTGTTGTCGCCAATTCTTCCAGAATTCTGAACTCTGGTAGCCCTCCTTCTTTCTCCGTTTTGAGCCCTCTTTCACTTTGGAAAGGATCCTAATGGCTTTCTAAGGTTGAAGGGACACATGGCTAATGTTTATCTCTTTCCAAATCCAACTTAAACATGATTTCCTAATTTCTCTTGGATTAAACTCTGGATTTTTGCCCTATAAATAAGACCCTTCTCTCCCTTGTGAAGAGGGCATCAACACTAATCTAAGGGAAGGTGCTGCTAGATTGGAGGCTCAAGGAGAGAGCTCCCATAAACCTCAAGGCTACATCCTTTGGAGCTTCTTTCTCCGTTGAAGATCTTGGAGCCAAATTGGAGAAAACCACTAAGCTTTCCTCCCCCTTTCTCTTATTATTTCTTTAGTTGATTTTCATTGCAAGCATCATATTCCTCTTCCTTTTTTTTCTTATCATCACAATATTGTGCACTCTAGCACATCTCCCAGTTATGCAACACTTGCACATCTCCTCTATTTTATCATTCATCATACTCCCATACCCTTTTGCATAGGGGTTTAAGGCCAAACACCAACAAGGTGTGTTCTTATACATGTTCTTCATGTTTATTTCTATTATGAGCTTGATGCTACACTCACCTTGGTCCTAATCCATATTGCTAAAGAAGAACTCTCTTCATCGGTCGGCCGATAGAAAGAGAAGGTGCACTCACAATCCCCCGCTTCTTTTATGGTATTTATATTCGCGATCCCTCCATGTTTCTTATTGTTATATTCATTTAAGGTATCCCCTCTGGCGATCACACTCCATTAGCATCCTCGCATGCTCCCTATCTCTCTCTCCTTTCCCCTCTTTTTCTAGCTTATTATTATTCCATTGTTCTTTGAGTGGTTATTTCCATAATCCAGAAATTGGCGATCACGGAGGGACACCATTATTTTTCTTTTGATTACCCTTCCCTTCGGCACCTACGTGTGCCCTTTTCATTTGCACCCACGGTGCATCTCCCTTTGTGCTCCACGTAGCACTTTTTTTTCCTTTTTATCCCTTGTGCACCACGTGCACACCTCCCACTTGTGATTGTTAATTAGTTAGATTTTTGGAAATTTCATTCTTCTTATATAAAAAAAATAAAAAATACATTCTTGAGCATGCTATGCTTTATTTCATATCTTGATTGATTGCCATGAGTTATGCCATGTGGTTGTGAGTGTTTTTCTCTCTTCTTCTATCAGTATTTGCATTGTTTAAAGCTTTCTGGCCGTTGGTGCAGCTTCTGGGAGAGGGGTAATTAGCGCCCATACAGAGGGCAGCAATTCCCAAATTGGTGGCACCTGTAAGGGCGCCAATTCCCTACCCCATCTAAAAAAAAAGGTTTGTAATTGGCGCCCATACACTGGGCGCCCATTATCTAATAGTTGTCAGGGTTAAGGGCTTCAATTCCCTGTCCCTTCTGGAAAAAAAAGATAGAAAAGGATAACTGGCACCCATCATCAGGGTGCCCCTTAGTCAAATGTTGGCAGGGATCAGGGTGCCAATTCCCTATCCCTTCTATAAAAAAAAAATGGCACCAAATCAGAGGGCGCCCATTCAGGAAATTGATGGCACCTGTCAGGGCGCCAATTCCCTGAGTTTTCACAGTGCCATCCTCTTGTGTGACTTGTTCTGCATCATTCTTTTATACTTCTGTTCATACATGTATATTCTCTTTATTCTGCATTAGTTTTGCATTCATAATGCATTTGACTTTGGAGACCTCCTCTCCTCACACTTTCTAGGAGATCTTACCCCCTCTTGGTGAAGGAAGGACCCTCCATTGAGCATTCTGTCTCTTTGGACCGAAAATTTCTAAACCAAGCCTCCATAAGTCCCCGCACCTGTGGATTCCCTCACGGACATCAGGAAGGTTGTACCTTGAAGTTCCCCAGGTTTTGTTGGCCTATACGTGGTGAGAATAAACCTAGTTGACATTGAAGAAAATCATATTGAAACTAGGTTCCTTACCTTGAGTGAATCACATAAACATTGTTAAAATCACTTAATTCACATCAAGGTTTAACTTAAGAAATCAAGTATAAGCATCTAGCTTGTTTGACATCTTTGCAACATTGTTTTGATTAAACGATTGATTGTTTGCATAGTGTTTCGCTTTGATAATCAAAGCATGTTTAATCATAATCACATTCATGGGGATGATCAACCTAGCACATCTAATGATCCCCAATTTCATAATCCTCACCATAACTTTTCTAAGGGGCCACGCCCTCACTCTCATGGTTTTGCCCGACCTATGGGCAATCTCCAATCTTATGGTCCCCTACATCCATTGCAAGACACTACTTCCCCAGGACTATCTTCTCCACATGATGAGAAGGTCTCTCAAGTTTTGCATGCATTAGATCATCTTACCCCTCAACAAATCCAAGCCCTTAAGGCTATTGTTGACGGTGCAACTTCATCACATTCCCCTTCCAATCCCTCATGGGTGGCCCATCACCCACCTACTTCTATACATACTCCCATGCGGGCCGCCCATCACCCGCCTCCCTCTTCTATTCACACTCCCGCTCGGGGAGCCCATCCACCTTCTTCTATGCATACTTCCGTTCGGGCGGCCCATCACCCGCCTCCTTCTATTCCTCCTCCTTCACGGCCCCAAGGCCCTTATGTGTCATGTAACCCGGCCCATCTGGGTCCTTCCATGGGCCAGCCCATTAACCCTCCTCCATAGCCTTTGGGTCAAGCCACCCCTCCACGGTCTTCCTCTCAAGGCCAACCCTCGGTGGTTCAAGTTACACCCCTCCAACAAACTCTTCTCGATAAAATTGCTTCAATGGAGGAGAAGTTGAAGAGGGCCACAAGTCCGCGGCCCGC
The DNA here is from genome assembly GCA_022559845.1 of Amorphophallus konjac. NCBI lineage: Eukaryota > Viridiplantae > Streptophyta > Magnoliopsida > Alismatales > Araceae > Amorphophallus > Amorphophallus konjac. Next base: position 360,211,844 of record CM040122.1, read on the forward strand.
TCCCCCTCCTCCTTCTCAAGTAAATCCTCTTCATGCCTTTATGAATAACATTACCAAGATGGAACAAGATTGGAAGGATAGGAGAGATAATGGCATCATAGATTCAAGTGAGCAAGATGAGTTGACAATTTTTGATGATCAAGTGAATGTCATTCGCCCTCCACCGCCTATGTATTCCACTCATTCATATGACCCTCTGCCTCTGCCTCCGCTTTCACATAGCCCTCCACCACCTATTCATCATACTCATCCATATGGCCCTCCGCTTTCGCTTCCGCATACACATTTACCTCCACAAAATCCTCCACATTTCATTTCTCCATCACCCATCATTACGCTTCCACCACGACGTCCATTTGAATTTAATGATGATGAAGAATTGGAGACGACATGTGCACAAGATGCTGAAGTCTTTCAGGAGGCACCCACTCTGAGTTTCCTTCCCTTTCCTCTCCCTTCATTGCCACCCGATGAACCTCCTACTCAAGATGACACCACCATCCCCAACGCCATCCATGAAACCAATTGGTGTTACGATGATGGGTCGATACTTCAATCACCCACACTGGCGCACAATAACCCTTCTTCTACTCTTCAAACCCCTCGCCCCATTACAATCCGACGCTTCTTGCGCACTAAACCCTCTACTATTACACCTCCAATCACCACATCATTAACCTTCACTGAGCCATCCGAGTCTACCTCCATACCATCGGCCTCCGCCGAACCTCCCGTTAAACCTTTTCCCAAGCCAATTGACCTCCCATTGTCGCCCCCTTGGCCCTCCATTATTCACATACCCCCAAAGCCAATTACTCCAAACCCCACTTTGCCTATCCCTCCATCTAAACCTTTACCCAAACCCGTGGCTAATCCTGAGCAGAATTCACCTATTTTTGCACTCAAGCCAATCCCGTTCGCTTCCGAGCAAGGGGACAAGCCCGACGTGCTTGAACCCCCGCTTCCACTTACACTTCCTTCAACACTCTCCATTAAAACTCCATTACTCATTAAGCTTATGGCTTCCATCTCGCCATCCATCCCCACTCAGAGTGGGTGTGTGTCTAGAAGCACATGTGCCAAGGGCGATGTTCAAGAGCCGGGCAAGAAGGCTTTGGCCATGGCTATGCTATTCAAGATTCAAGATTTTATTTACCAGATGCCAATCCACGTTCTTGTACCAGGCATGGTTGAAGAGGCTAAGCCCCTGCTGATGCTCACTATGAAAAATTCTCAAAAACTTGATGCCATGTTAGCCCAATACCATGATCAAATTCACGTTGCTCATTGGACGACATTTTTTTGACGCTCTCATTATCCCTCGCTTCATTGTTATAAACCTTTCTAAGGGGTTCTCCTCCCACATTTCTCTAACACATTCTACCCTCAATGAGAGCTTATGGGTGTTATTTCCATCCATTGAGCCGTTTGGCCGGGCACGCCGTTTGCCATGGAGGGGCGGGCATCTCTTTGATGAAGGGCCTTCCACCAACTTATTCACCCCTTGTTTTATTTCAATCTCATTTTTATAAATCATCGATTTCTCCTTATGGGCCACTCATGAGGTGAGAAGGAGATTTCTTTCCTTGCATTCCCGACATCCTTTGCATTTCATACATCAATCACATTCAATGCATTTCATGCATTTGCATTCTTTCTTTCTCGGGTTTCCAAACCCGTATCTTCCCCGCCTTCCGGAATCTCCAGATTCTCCAAATACGCTCTCCCTGGGGCATCACACCCCTTCTTATTTTCTCCACCATCAATTTTAAGGGCATCGCATCCCCTCTTATCTTCTCTTTCCGGAACCTCCGGACTTACTGGGACATTGCGTCCCTCCTGATTTTCCACCTCCGGAGTCGCTGGATCTTCTATCTCAATCCCTGGGGCATCGCGTCCCTCCTCATCTTTTGCCTCCGGAACCTTCGAACTTATCTCAATCCCTGGGGCATCGCGTCCCTCCTCATCTTTTGCCTCCAAAACCTCCGGACTTATCTCAATCCCTGGGGCATCGTGTCAATCCTCACTTTTTGCCCCCGAAGCCACCGGATCTTCTATCTCTTCGCCAAGGGCATCACGTCCCTCCTTATTCTATCCATCTAGAACCTCCAGATTTTCCTCCCTTCTCCCCTCTCCTCCGATTTATCTTTCTACTCTTTCAGGACATTGCGTCCTTTTTTCTTTCCTTCCTTTTAAATCACCTTTTTCCATACTTCCCACCAGGGCATCGCGTCCCTCGGCATTTTCCTCCCCCAGAACCTTCAGACTTTACCTCCTGTCATGATTTTTCCCATCCTTTACCTCCAGATCCTCTGGATCCACCTCTTTCCATCTACAAATTCCTTCTCCTAATTCCACACGATTCCGGGTTCGACCTGACTTCTTCCACATCCACCGCTTTGGGCATCTGCCCGTTCTCCCACTGCTTCCGAGGCTTTAGTCCTCACTCCTCCACTTAATTCCCTCTTTGGTCTGTAGACTATTCATGTGATCAGGGTCTCCATGCCTTAGTGAGGGAGTTCTAGCCCTCACCTCTCTTCCTTTTCTCCTTATTCATCTAAGTCTGGTCTAGACACCACTCTTTCTTGTTAAGTCACTTTCAAACTTTGATATCCTTTCTTATCTGCCAAAAGAAGACAATAAATGCCATCATGATCGCCTCCGACAGTCGCTTCTACAAAGGTCGCAAGGTAACGTATGTGCGTAAGTATATATTTTTATGATATCATTCATTCTCCACGCGCGATTTTTCAGAATGAAGTGCTTCTTAACTTGATCAAGGGTAGCATTCCATGCCTTTATCTTAGGCCTTCTATTAAAATCTATGTCAAAAAAAAAGGAAAAAGAGTCTTTAGGCTTGCTTTTGCAGCACTTTGGTTATAAGAACCCGACGGTGGGAGTTCGGCGTTCTCTCCCCGCTCATTAAGGGCAACCCTTAGCTGGGCACCGCACACACTTCACGGCATCCTTAGCCATCTCTCTTGGTAGAGCACCGTTGCTACTTGGTCTATACTCGAGGGCACGAAATCTTTTTCTCTTCTTTACTCGGCTGAAATATAAGGATAGAGGTATACTGGGCAAAACAACAAACCTAAGCACACCCGACAAGAAGAAGTCTCAAATAGGGGCAGTCAATGATGGCCTTATTCTCAAAATTTCAAATCTCAATTGCAATCTCTTTCAAGTCCAAAGGACACAACAAGAGCAAAAAAAATGATGATCAAAATATAAAAAAAAAAGAAAAAATGATGAGCAAAAGAAAAGTAAAATTTAAAATTTTTGGCATGGGAAGAGGGCTGTATAGTTTTCTCGTGGGACGTTATGAGCCCGGTCATATGCGTGCCTACAAGAGAATTAAAGGTTCGATGATATGACACAAAGCCCTGGTGCAACAAACCGAATCTCTAGGGGTTGTACTATGGACGGAAGTTAAACCCGGTATCTTCTTAACTCATATTAAGCTTATCCCCAATCTTTCTTCTCTTCTCCCTCCCAAGACCGAGTGTTTCTTAGGTATGGCCTTGGTAGGGACACCGTTATCCAAGGGTAGCCAGTTATAGAGCGTCACCCCTTATGCACTCCTTGCTTTGGGCAGTTCTTAGCGAAAGGGGAAGGAACAAGGACCTCTAGCCAGCGGCTTAAATATCCTTTGATGCTGCATTAGTAAAGTCTAAACCAAAAATCCAAAAAAGTTGAATATCTTCCAAATATAATTTTTTTTTGAATATTTCCAAAATTCTAAAAAAAATTGAATAACTCCAAAATCCATAAAAAAAATTGAATACTTTTTAAAACCCATAAAAATTTGCGTATTTCAAAAAAAAATCCAAAAAAATTCGTTGTATATTCTGATGATGTTGTTTACAGGGACAACCTTTTTGCAAGAAAGACCAAGAGCACGGGATGAGTCCTCTCCATTCATTGCTATCTACCTTTCGATTCTTCCCTATGTTGATTGCTATCTTCATGATTTGTCACTCTAAGCATCTTACTGATTATCATTTTCAAATCTTGCTAAGTAACTCCTACTCTTTCCAATGGATTATTCCTAGCATTACTTGATCCTAATCATCCAATCTCAATCTCATGGTTAGCCAAGTTGTCATCCTCATGACAAACAACAAACAATGATGCTTTGAATGTTTCACGCAATGCTATGCTTCAACTCATGTTATTCATGCTAGACATGCTTCGCCTTATTTTGCTATTGATATTTAATGTATGATTCATGTTTGAATGCTATTCATGCTATGGTTGTTATGCTTTATCGCTATATTCATTGCTTGTTATCCTTTATATCTTGGCTAATCAAACTTTGAGCGTCGGAAGAAGCTTTTGGTCCCAACATTCGGACAACATCATTCTGGTCCCATGGTGATCGCATTTCATGTCTCAGTTCCCTCATGCTTATGGCTATCACCATCTCCCTGTATGCATTTTACTATATGTTATCTATGCTATTAGATTATATCAAGGATCTTGTGACTTTGGAAAATCTGGGATTTGAGTTCCCCTTCATCAAAAATAATGATGATTCTAGAGGAATCTTAGTCATACGGATAGGCCATTGAGCTGTCTAAGGCTGGGGATGATGGTTCCCTTTTGCGAGTTGGTGCGCAGATAAATAGGCTTCGACTTAGTATCAGCTCACAAGTTGATTTCTTGACTCAGTCTGGGCAGCTTAACAATATTATCATTGATTACCTTATATTTTATTTTATTTTCAATTTTCCCTTTAAACCCAGTATGCATTCATGTAGGACTTTGAATTAACTAGGTAAAATTATTCTAACAACTCATTTTGAAGGTCAATTGATCACTAATTTTCAAGATAAGAGATATTCCATGCCGAATTGTGTCCTCAGTTCGCCTTGTTGCCGTTTTGGGTTACTTCCTTAAAAACTCCCTTGTTTGGATTTTCATCTTCTTATTTTAATTCATTTCCTTTTGATCCACCTGGGTTGTAGCACGTCCACATTGGCTGGTAACCGTTCTCAAATGGTGAAACCTATAGGTTTGTGACCTGGGGTACTTCCACCGCATTGGAAGTTGATCACTCTTTTTATCTCCTTCATGCCCGCGTGCACACCCTTTCCTTATCCAAACAATTGTTGCTTTCATTGAATCCTCTCAAGATTGCTTCATCTTGAGCTTTTGATTCAATTCCTATCAAGTGATGTTGATTGTGTGTCTCATCACACCTTGGCATCTATTTTTTAGTTCATTCTCACTCCATTCCATTCCACTTCGTCTTGCTTCCTTGCAAAGCACACGCCAAGGCGGGACAACTGTAGACATGCCAAAATTGACATTATTTTGAGCATATCTCCAATCGCATTGGGAAGCCCCAATTTGACCCTCAAATCGACTTATTTGAGTGGTTTTCCTCATTTTTCTTGAATCTCCAACTTTCCCAAGCTTTCCAACATGTTTTCCTATTTTTACCGATTTTTCTAAGATTTTTCTCTATTTTTTAAGGCCTTTTCTAAATAATGGCAGCCTGCCTGCCTCTATTTAATGGGCGCCCTTGACCTGGCGCCCATTACTGAAATTGGCGCCCAGGACCTGGGCGCCCATTCCAATTAGCGCCCAGGTGAAGGGCGCCCATTTCCTCCAAGTCCTGTTTGACAAGTTTTTTCGAAATGTAAGAATTAGTGACACTCCGAAAAGTCACTAATTGTTAATTAGCAACAGTTCGGAAGGTCACCAATTCTTTTCTTCATATTTTGAGTCAAATTCAGATTATTTTTTATTCCACGATTATTCGGAAGGTCGCCAATTGATAAATAGGCGCCCGTGAGGAAAGTCACCAATTCTATTGCTATATTTTGAGCTTTCAACTCCGTCCGAAACTTGTATCAATTTCTAATTAGCGACCACTTCATGGTCGCCAATTCATTTCAAATTTTGGAAAGTCCTAATCCGTCTCGAAATGCCTCCGAAATGGTGGCGCTTCGCACGGGCGCTCTTTTAAATAGCGACTATCTGTATGGTCGCCAATTCGTCCAGAATTTTGAACTCCAGCAGACCTTCCTTCTTTCTCCTTTTTGAGCCCTCTTTCACTTGGGAAAAAATCATAATGGCTTTCTAAGGTTGAAGGGACACATGGCTAATGTTTATCTCTATTCAAATCCAACTTAAACATGATTTCCTAATTTCTCTTGGATTAAACTCTGATTTTTGGCCATATAAATAGGACCCTTCTCTCCCTTGTGAAGAGGGCATGAACACAAATCTAAGGGGAGGTGCTGCTGGATTGGAGGCTCAAGGAGGGAGCTCCCATAAACCTTAAGGCTACATCCTTTGGAGCTTCTTCGTCCATTAAAGATCTTGGAGCCAAATTGGAGAAAACCACTAAGCTTTCCTCCCCCTTTATCCTATTATTTCTTTAGTTGATTTTCATTGCATGCATCATATTCCTCTTCCTTTTATTTTCTTATCATCTCAATATTGAGATCTCCCATATTGTGCACTCTAGCACATCTCCCAATTGTGCAACACTTGCACATCTCCTCTATTTTATCATTCATCATACTCCCATACCCTTTTGCATAGGGGTTTAAGGCCAAACACCAACAAGGTGTGTTCTTATACATGTTCTTCATGTTTATTTCTATTATGAGATTAATGCTACACTCACCTTGGTTCTAATCCATATTTTTATTGGTGTTTTCTTTGTCTTTGCAAGGGTAATCAAGTTAAAGAAGAACTCTCTTCATGACCCAGCCAATAGAAAGAGAAGGTGCACTCACAATCCCTGGCTTCTTTTAAGGTTTTTATATTTGTGATCCCTCCATGTTTCTTATTGTTATATTAATTTGAGGTATCCGCTCTAACGATCACACTCCATTAGCATCCTCGCATGCTCCCTATCTCTCTCTCTCTCCTTTCCCCTCTTTTTCTAGCTTATTATTATTCCATTGTTCTTTGAGTGGTTATTTCCATAATCCACACCAATCACCAAGGAAGTGCTATACCTTCGTCCTCCTTCCTCTAGGGTTCTTTCTTTCCGTCATTTCTCCTATTTTCTGCACTATTTCTGGACTCTATTTTTCTGCACATCTCATGCTTTATAGCATGGTTTTCAACTCTCTTGCATCTCTATTTTTCTATGTTTTCTATCTCATTTACACTCTTTAATCGTCACATAACACACACACCTTTATTTTTTCCCTTCTACAGGGGTTAAAAACTCTCCCTCGGTGCGTTCTTCCCCCAATTTTTATGCTTATTTCTTTACGGGATTGATGCTACACACTCATGTTTCTAATGGGTTTTTCTCTCTTGTGGTTACTTTGTTTCGTAGGATAGGCAAGCGTTCATGTGAGGCCCTTGCTTTCTAGCAGGCTGGAAGGCGAGGAGGAGCTGAACCCATAAAGTTCTCGCACCCCTTTGTTGAGCACGATCATGTTGTAGCGGTCATGCTTTGGCAACGTCCTTTCCCTTCATCTTTCCAAGGTACGCAGTAGATATTTAGGTTTCTATACATCTTTCCTGCTGTTATCCTTGGTGGTGATCATGGTACACATTTCTATCTTTTATCGCCCCTTTCCCCTTTTCTTATTATCGCACTTATATTTGCTTGTTCAATTTGTTTGGAGTGGGATCTTTTATCAACACCTCTATTTTTTGGCGATCACGGTGGGATGCCTAGTGCCAATCACGTTACTCTGGCTTTCCTGCTACTTTTGTGTGTGTATGTCTCTATTTAGAAAGCGTTTCCTCGGGTTTTCTATTGTTCTACCAGTTTTCGGTTCTAGGAGAAGGTAGCGGTCGACCCAGAGACCACTACCATCAGGTAGTAGTCCCCAGGAGACCACTACCATCAGATAGCGGTCCCTAGGAGACCGCCACCTGTAGATAGCGATCCTTAGAAGATCGTGATTTCCCTCTGTTTAGGCCCAGGGGCAGACCCCCAAGTACACTGTTCTTTGGTTTGTTTGAGTTGCTTCGTGGTTCTTTTTGTGTTTTTTCCATAGTTCTGCATCTCTGTCCATCTTCTCTTAGTTTGCTCATGTTATTTGCATCCATCTTTTTGTTTGAATATATTTATCTTGTGTTGATTTGCTAGTTTTAGGCTAGACTTGCATGCACTCTGGTGCACATGGGATCATTCATTGCATATTCTTAGTTGCATTCCTACCTTGGCAAGTGATCCTCTCGACTTCGTATTCCTCAGAGTTGACTAGATGATCTTATCCGGGACCTCCGTAAGTCTCCGTGAGCCGTGGATTCCCACACGGACGACGAGCCGGTTGTACCATTGCTCTCCCTAGCTTTTGCATTTGCATACGCGTGAGAGAGTTAACACTAGGTCAACTTGGAGTTTGGGTTCCTTTCCCTTTAAGATTCATATTCTTGAGGGAATTATGCCTAATTAAAACATTAAAAGGCCCACTAAAACTTCTAAAAATAGCACATCTTCTCAACTTGTTTGACTTGGGTGAAACCTCTCACGTTGCATTATCTTTGAAGTTTGGGTTTTGATAAGCCCATTCATGACATTTGTGCTTCATATAGGCCTTGTTGTTGTTAAATTCATTTTGTTTTAACCCTCTATCGTGTTTTTTAGTCTGGTTCCATCGTTCTAGGTCTTTTTTTTTTTTGCATTGGTTCTCATGCATAGAGTATGTCTGTCAACCCATTCTCAGAGCAGTGGTCGCGGTCAACACTTGACCGCTAGCTTCTAGTAGCGGTCTTCTCAGAACCACAACTTACCCCGAAGGTCCTTCCCTCTTCATCCTTCACACCCTCTTCCCTGGCTGTATTCCCATTGATTTTCCTCTATTTTGAGCAAGTCTTCGCCTCTCTCATGGAGCGCCACTTTGTTTCCATGTATCCTTCTTCTTCCTACTCCCGTGTGGAATCTTCCTCCCACGTGGGCCCTTCTTCCCGTGGTCCTTCTAACCCTTCTGAGGAGCAAGCAAACCTCATGGCCCATATCTCTTGTCTTGTTCATAAATTGGACCATGTTCAGGCCCAAAAGTTTCTTGCAAATCATCTTAATGAGCCATCTTCTTTCCATGCTCCAAGCCCAATTGATCCATATCCTACTGTCCAATCCAGGTCCTTGTATCCTTCCACTCCTGGAATGGGCCATTCTTCTTCTCAGTTTGGATCCTCTTATCTTGCCCTTTATCCTATCCCTGGTCCGAATTCACAACCCTTGGTGCAAGTTGGCCCGCATTATTCTCGATCTCTCCCCACTTAGGAGATGATTTCTCAAGCCCACCACCAGCTTGATGAGCTTGGCGGATTGATCCTAAACCTTCTTTAAGTGTTCCGTTTGCATTCCAAAATCTTTGGCTTCCGCCACCTTCGTAAATTCCCGCATATCGTCGTTATGGTGGAACCAGTGATCCCTATGTTCACTTGAAGGATTTCATCTATGAGTCAGGCCAGTTTCAGCAAGACCATAAGGTGCTTGATGGCTTATTTTTTCTGTCTGTCCTTAAAAGCCCCGGCTAGGATTAGTTTTTCTCTTTGCCGCAAGATAAGGTTGTGAATTTCCAAGTTCTTCAAGAGAAATTCATTCATCGGTATCAAGACCAAGTTGGGCCTAGGTTTCCAGTCGTGGATCTGACCCAAGAGAAGATGAAGCCCGATGAGGGGTTCTCTACCTTCGCTGACCGTTGGTGTCATATGGCCGCGCAAGTCTCGGGGCATATTCTAGAGAAGGAGCATATCAAGATGCTTATTTCCAATAAAATGCTTGATTATTGTTTCATCTTAGCCTTGAATGATATCATCTCCAGGCAACAACTCTATAGTCGAGCCCGCTTCATTCCCCATCAACTCCAAAGTTCCCTTGACTCTGAGTCCCCTCTACATTCTACACCCCCATATACCTCTACACCCACATATACCTCCCGTCAGCCTCCTACATCCACATACGCCTCATATCCATCCCTCATGACTCAACCTTCTGCCACCCCTAGTCAACCTTCCGCCATCCATGGTCAGCCTGCCGCCTCCTCGTACCCACCTTCGTCTTCACTTCCGGTCAAGGGTACGCTAAACCCTGAGCAAGTGGATGTTGTTCACTACATACCTCCCCATCCCGCTCATGCACATTCATCTAGTCCCTCCGCTAGTCGCCATGCACCCTTGCCTTCGCAACCGCCGCTTCCCTCTCCACAACCCTCTCCTTCTTCCCATACCCTTCAGCATCCACCTTGCCCGAAGTGGGCTTATTGTCCTTCATTGCCAGAATCTTGTACCAATATCTTCCAGACTTTGATGGGCACTCATGCATTGCAACTTCCTCCGGTTGTGTCCTGCGGCTGGAGATTAGCTCCAGTTTTGTGAATATCATCGTCAGCAGGGGCATTTGGTTGAGGATTGTCTCGAGTTTCGGGAGTATGTTTACAGTCTGGAAGCTAAGAAAAGGATCGGTTGGCCCGTAATTCGCTAGGTTTTGGTATATCTTCATAGAAAGCAGCAACAACAAGCACCACCCAGGCAACCATCTCCATCACTACAAGGCTAGGGACACCCCGGTGATTTTTCATCTAGTGCTGCACCTGATCAACCACCCGTTTCCATCACCAATTCCTTCACCGCCTTCGCCATCTTCACCATCTTCGTTGCCTCCAACTACCCAAGCCTCTACTCAGGCTAGTGCCTCCCTTTCCTCCTTCGCTCCCATTACTGCCGCTGCTTCTGCTCCCAACGTCGCTCGACGTGTTGTATCGACGGTGGACACCACGATCCTCCTCTTTACCTTCTCCATCACTGACACCACCTCCATTGCCCCTATTGTCCTCACCATCACCTTCGTCATTACCATCATCATCACCACCGCCTTCGCCTCCTACCCTCCCGAAGCCAACTAACTTGTCGCCTTCACCATCTCTACCATCACCCTGATCGCCCGAGCCTAAGCAGGTCTCACTTTAGCCTTTGCCTTTTCCCACACTTACGCTCGAGCCTATCATTACCACTACTCCTTCGCCACCACTTAAAGATGCCATATCCATTGAAGCCTCCACACCATCCGAACATTCTACCTCCACTTCTTCACCATCCATTTCCACCCCATGGAGCGGTTGTGTGCTGCTTTTGGTGCCCCTTGGGTATGGTCCCCAGGGAGAGAATGAGCCGAGTCAGGATAATTTGATGCCGATTGTGCACTTCAAGATTCAAGATTTCATTTGCTACATGCCAATTCGTGTCCTCGTCTCTGGCTACTTTGGGGATGGTGAGCGTCTATTCCCCATGACGGTTGCTAAGAAGAGTTCCCTTGCATTGATGCCAGTTTCTTCTCAAGCGAGACCGGTAGTAATCTCGTTGCTCACCGGGGAGGTTATTATTGATGCTATTATCACTTCTCGCTCTGTCGCTGTTTAGATTACTGGTCAGGAGGGGCTCTCTACCCAGATTATGATAACTCATATGGCTGCCAAGGGTTTGCTGGATTCTATGTTCAAGGGGAAATTTGTCATATCTTGAAGATCTTCTAAGGACATTCTGCGAGTTTTATGCAATCTCCCTCGATTTATTAGTAAGCCGGCCGCGTCAACGCGGCACATTACTCTCCTGCTGCCTCATTCTGCTCATTTACCAAGGGAGTTATGCTTGATGCCTGACCATCGAGTGGAGTTGCCAAACCTCATGCTCTTTACGCCTAGTGATAAAACTCCATGGTTTCATGATGTTCATTCACCTAGGGAATTAGCTTTTCAAGAATGTCCAAATACTGTTAGCATCGGGTGCCTAGGGGTGATCACCCCTACAAAGTTGCATGTTCATAACCTGGCTGGACCGTCTACCAGGTGGGCCCGCTATTTAAGGAGATATTGTAAATCAAGAAGCCCAAAGGTCCAAGCCTATGCTAGGCAGGTCCATTTTCAAGAAGTTTTGGCTAAGAAAAGGCGGAGGCACAAGTTCAAGGGTCGTATGTTGTCCACTCGAGGGTCCACTGCTTCTTCCCTTTCTTTTCATTCATCTTTTCTTTTGCTTAGCTCCCACCCTTGGGTGGTGTACCTTCCCTATTATGATCCCATCTCTTTAATCTTCTCCTAGGCCTGTTGGCCCTGCTCTTTTCCCTTTTCATTAGGAATCTCCGAACCTTTCCCATCCTTCCAGTGTTTAGTCCTCATTTGCTCCATCCCCTCATCTGATTTGTCTGGATTGTTTTAATTTCCAATTGCCCACTGGTTTTTCTTCTTTTCATCCGGAGCCTCCGGATCTCCTCTGCTATTTTCATCTTAAACTTTCATCTAATTCTTCTTCTATCCCTCCGGAGTTCTCGGGCTCTGCCGATTCTTCCGATTCTTCTCCAACCCCATCGGATGATTCTTTTCCTTCGCTTTCACATCAATCCAATCATTGTTTTTCTATTCCTTCTTTATCACCCTTCCCGGGTTTTCACCCTTTTTCTTACTATTTTTGAGGCTTTAGTCTGCCTGGATCTCAGTTAATCTCTGGTTCTTCTGTAGACCTTTCCTTGTTAGCAGGGTCTTTGTGCCCTCGTGAGGGAGTTCTAGCCCTCATCACCTCTTTTCCTTTGATCCTTCTTCGCCCAGTGTGGTTATGTCTACTGCTCCTTCGTGTCGAGGAATCTTTACACCTTTCCTATCCTCCCCATTTTGATCCTGTCAAGCAAGGAATACAAAGCTCATGCCCCCCGGAGCTCTCGCTGATAAAGCTCTCGCTTCAGGATACTACTTCCGCTTCATGGTTTACAAGGTACCTTTTATGTTTACGCAAGAACATGCTATCATTTTGATTGTCTATTATTTCATGCACATGGTTATATTGCTGGTTCCTTAGACATGTTCGAGTGGTTCAAGAGTCTTAGTTAGGTTAGTTTAGTCAAAGTGAGTTTGCTTCTGCAGCACCTTAGGCTGGTGATAGCTCCGAACTGGGAGTCCAGTTTCTTTTCCCCGATTATTAAGGGTGCTTTTGAGCATAGTTTTTCATGTTGTGCATGCGTGGTTCATGCATTATCTTGTTGGTTTTGATGATGTCTAATTATGAGTCATTAGTGTAATATTGATTTTGATCCAACTATGATTCAACATGTTAATTGTCATGATTCATTATTTCTGTACTGTCATGGTACACGTGAGACCTTCATAAGTGTAAAGACTTTATTTCAAAGAGTCTCATGTTTAATCTCTTGAATCATGAATGAAATCTTAATATGATGATATATTTTATTCCCCTTACATAAGAATAAGTGAACTCTATTGAAAGCTCACAGAAAAAGAAGAGCAGTAGAGCAGTCCTTCAAGGACTGCGTCGACGAAGTGAACAGGTGGCGTCGACGCACCAAGCACTAAAGCCGTGCAGCAGCAAACATCAAGAAGCAACGCAGTTCTTAGGGACCAAACACCGGCAATCAAACCACACACATATTTCTCCAAGTTCAAAAAATTAAAAACAAATATTCAAGATATGCTCAAACTGAATAGAACTCATGAAAAATACCACAAACAAACAGATAAACAATGTAGATCATATCCCCCTTGATTTCCAAAGCCAATGGAAGCCGCTTGTTCTTGATGCGTAGTCAGACTGTGATGATTTTGACGTCCTCTCGATCTTCTCTTCTTGGAGTAGATCAAATCCTTTAGGCTTCTTCTCCTTTTCTTCTTCCTCCTTTTCCTTGGCCTACAAGATAGAAAGAATGAGCATTAGGGTTTTTCCTTATCAAATTCGTAGGTCACATATGTGTATATATAGCAGACATCAAATGACCCATATGCCCTTCACAAAACCCTTAGAAAACCCCTCTAAGATATGTATAATATCCCTAGGGGCAAAGGGGTAACATCAGGATCCATTTGGATAGAGTTTAGATTATTTTCGGATCCACGCTTTTGAGTTTTCTCTGTATTCGGTCGACCTAAATATTACAGTCACAAAACATGCCACTCTGGGAATTTCGGCCGACCGAAATCCCAGGGTCGGTCGACCGAACTCTGCTTAATTTCCATATTTACAGAGCTTCAGTCTTAAGGAGTTTAAACCCTATGACAAGTGATCAACCCACATGAATAAAATATATACAAGAGAGCCAATGATGAAGGAGCATAATAAAATAAGGAAAAACATGATTATCCACACCGAAGGATCAAAACCATATAGCAATGAACTTGATGCAACAAGTTCAATAAGAGTAGCATTGTAAAACCAAAATCCACATGAACGATATGATTAAATTTAACACATGTTCTCTTCACAGTACCATGAACAATATGCATTGGAGTGATGCTTAGGAAACATGGGGTCGACACCATCCTTTGATGGGTCGACACTATGAAAGGGCATGAAAACCCATGCTAAAGTTCAACATGTGAAAATGAATATCATTCAATGTGAGAGTTTCAATCAATTCATTTCAACCACCAATTTAATGAGGAATTCAAACTATGCATCTAGCATAAAAACCTTATGATGAATATGCTTGAAAGCCCAAGCAAGGCCTTACAAAAGTATCATGGAAACTCATTAACAAGGAGGATGAAAACACTTTGACAAGTTAATTATCCAACCAAAAGATCAGGTTCATATGACAATGAATTTTCACAAAATGTGTGAGCATTATAAAACCATGAACACAAATAGCTTCTTCAAGACCACACAAACCGAAATATCTCAAACAGCCTGTTCTCATGAATGTCCATGGTTCAATCATTCAAATATGCATATATTAAAGCTTATCACTTGATTCTTGAAGTAAGCCCACAAGCATAAGCCAAATTCATACACCATGAAAATATCATTCTAGCTCATTCATTTTAAGGTTTGTATGAACATATTGAACATGTTTCAAGCCCAAAATCTCTATGAAGTATATGCATAGAATGCAATCAAAACCATACAAGATACACATGTAAGCTCAATTAAAATTCAATTGTCTTCAGCCATAAATCAAGAGCAACCAGTCAAGCATTTGAACAATAGTATGAACATACTTGAGCATGTGACAACCCTCAAAGTCTCATGTGAACTCATGTGAAAAATGCATGAAGCACATTAACCATTTGCCAAAATAAATGACCATGAGTCCATATTATAAGTGAGCATCATTAAAGTCACATTCATCAAATATGAAGTTAATAGGTTGAGGATATTTCAATCCCAAAAATATCATGAGGAAGAATTCATGAGAATACCCAACCAAGACTTTGAAAACCTGTTTGATGAAATGCATGAAACATAGAGAGAGTCGACATGATGCAATAAGTGAGTTAACTCCATTTTTGAAAAATAATTTCATTGATGCTCTCCTTTGAGCTCCAAACATGAGTCATAGATTTTGATCTTGCAAGCCAAGATAAATATAGCATGAGTTCCTTAAACAATAAGCATTCATACGACTTCCAAATATGAACATCGAAGCCCTGCTTCAACTCATCAATCAAGATACAAACATGTTGCGCAATGAAACATACACACAAGAATAATCATTTTGATAGCATTAAAATCATATACCAAACATCAACTAGGGGATGCAACAATCTCCCCCTTTTTGATGATGACAAAATGATGTGTGTAAGAGTTCCAAAAGAAAGAGTAGAAACATTTCAATGACTGTTATGAGAATGAAAGATAATGAAAGATCAGGCATTCAATCACATTCTCCCTCAAAAGTACTCTCTCATAAAGCATAAAACATTGAGCACACGAGAAGCATTGAGCACACACAACAACCAACATTTCCCCCCTTTTTGTCATCTACAAAAAGACAGGTGGGTTATATGACATGATATGAATATGTTAGGCCAGAAGATATGATATCAATTCAAATACCAATTGTTGCTAATTAAAGGCCTAAAGATATGAAATTTCAGTTCATGAAAATTTGCCATGAAGATATGATACCATTGTTGGAAGAACTCATTTTAGCATTTATGCAACATGAAGTGTTCAAAATGATACATTTTAAAATATGCACTATATGCATGTTGAAAATGTCAAATATGCAAATATGCACACAATGAACTTCATCTTTAAAATGTAATGAATATGCACTATGTGAATGCTGAGTATTCAAGATATGCAACTATGCACAATATGACTTCCATCCTTCAAAACCAAAGTTTATGCTCAGAATTAGACCAAAGAGAAAATGCATGAACATGTAAGCACACAAGCACAACTGTCAAGCATGCAAATCATACTACTAGTAACTCCCCCTAACTGAGGCACGGGTTAAGAATGGAGCAACTGATTCCATTTCAAAATGTAAGACATGAAGCAAAACTAAAGAGTTTTGCATACACAATAAGAAGTACTTCATAAACCATGAATATAAGCAAATTCATAGTATACATTCATCACAAAGATACCCATATGTGAAATATGATGCATGAACAATGAGCTTCAAAATATATGGATATTCAGATTTTCTAAAGAACACTAGAAGGTAATCTCCTCTCTACACTTTCACTTTAGATCCTCGACTTTCGGTAGCTTTGCACAACCCCTTTTCTTGATTTTTTTAATGGACTTCACCGTTCGGTGCGAGTTTCCTCACATGTCTCAATGGGGATTCCCGGCTACTTGGATTAGTCACATATTTTCATTTTTCTTGTGGTCTTTTAATTTCACCGTTCGGCGCGAGTTTCCTCATTTGTCTCAATGGGGATTCCCGGCTACTAGGTTCGACATTTCACATTTGATCATTATGCGGTAGGTAACTTTTTCCTCATGATTACTCTTTAATGCCCATGTAGAGATTCAAGTTCCTTTTAAAGTGTTGGAAGGAATTTCTCAAATCCTTATCAATTAAAGTCATTAAATTTATTTTGTGCAAAAGTGTGGGGGTAAAAGTTTTGTTTTGCATGTATAAGATGAATTTGACAAGACACGGCTATGACTCCCCCTAAATGTATGCACGATCGGAAGTGAATCCTCCCCCTTAGTGTATGACATATATCACATATGAATGAGATCACTACATTTTTATTTTGGAAGGAGGTAAGGTCTTAGAAATTTCAAGGAAAGGTTTTGTAAACCTAGTACATGCAAACATGTAAGGATATTGGAAACATTCATGCAAGCACTCATGAATCAAGATATGCAATGAGACTCATATTCACAATGCATGAAGAATATGTGAATGATATGCAAAAGATGCCAATACAATCCTTTTTATGCACATTTTTAGTTTTTGCACAGATTTGAACATTCAAGTAAGCATGAGTCCATAAAATACATGAGATGAATCTTCATTAAATCTAGAACTGAACCATGAGCATTTTTTTTTCAGATTTCATCATGAAAAATCACATTCTTTATAACCCAAATGTTCAACCATGATCATTGAAAGACAACATTGCATGAGACATAAGCTTCAGTTTGAACATGATATGCCCTACATGCGTGAATATGTAAAATATATTTTGATGCACATAATCAAGTGTCCAATAGATTTCACATAGAATTTGGCAAATGAACAAGACAAGTGTTTGAACATCTATTAACAAGAAGAGATTTTTGAACATGTTAAACAACTTATCAATTTTACAAAGTAATCACACATGGTCATCATTCAATACCAATTGATGTATTAGAGAACAAGCAGTTCCACTGTTCAGAATTTTTTGCCTTCTTGAAATAAGAGAGTTTTTCAGATTTAATTTGAAAGATATGCAAAATAAAGGCAAATCGATTTCATTTAAAATACATGAATTCTCATAAGCCAAACAAATTGAATTTTTGAATATTGGTACAAGGTGGAGGTCTTGATCCGAAGATCCAACTCACATATAGTGATAGTTTGCTGACAGACTTAATACGTCATTTCACATATCACCATTTGATATACCAAATGTTCATTCATTAAAGCTTGTATGGCTTGTGAAGAAAGCAAGACATGATACCATAGCATAACAAAATAGCAGAAGGAAAACATCAAACACACCAATTTAACAAAGAAGAAGCAAAGTCAGGATTTTACCAAACAAGTGTGCCTGATTCCATTTTATTGGAACCCCTTTCAATTTATTTCCTCAAGGCACACCTACATCAAGATCAACTCATTTGAAAAATTTTGGCACCCAAGCCTTCTTGGGTCCTTGGAGGTTAATAGTATTCTTGGCAAACATATTTTTCATCTTTCTCATTGCCTCCAAGTCATCACTCTTCATGATCCTGTAATCCTCAATAATATGTCCATGGTTTCCACAATAAAAGCATTGAGAAGTTGGAGCAGTTCTAGCAAAGGACTTCCTTTTAGGAGCATAAGAGTTTTCAAATGCATTCCATCTTCTATTTTCATAAGATCTAGATTTAACAAAATTAAACCTAGCATTCATTGTAGAAGTATGGAAATTATCAGTTCTCAAAAACCAACAGTCTTTTACTACATGACCGTACTTCCCACAATGATAGCAATAATGAGATGCGGATTTACAGAATGATTTTCCATTGTTTGTATGAGTTTTTGGAAACAAGTTTCCCTTATAAGATGAAAACCTTTGAACATGGAAATCATGTTTATCACTGAATTTTCTTTGAAAATCAAACTTAGCATTCTTAGCATAAAGTTCATCTTTTTGCTTCACAAAATAATTTTTTAGCACATGGCCAAGTTTATGATAATAAAAGTAAGAAACATTTATTTATCTTTTCAAAGGAGATTTATCTTTGCATGCATTTTCATCATCTATTTTCATGATAACACAATCATTTATCTCATGGCCAAATATACCACAATAGAAGCATTTAACATTTGATTTCATTTTTTGAGATCTATTTGGTATGGAGGGCTTAGTGTTGGCATTTTTCTTTTTCGTAAAATCATTTTCAGAAATTTTCATTTGAGCATTTGGAGGAGATGCTTTTGAAATACTTGGAATGTCCGATGCATGAACAAAAGAAGTTTTCAATTTATTTTTAAAAGATTTTTTATTGAATGGGGTGTATCCAAGACCTTCATTTTGAAAGTTAACTTTAACACCCAACACCTTCTCTAAATTTTCTTTCCCCTTCACAAATCTAGATAAATAATCTTTTAACCTTTTCACCTCTTCTTCTAGATCAGAAATATGTAATTCAGTATTTGTGATTTCTTCTTTGCATGCAGACACTTTATCATTTAACAAGTAATTCACAGATTTAAAATTTTCATTTTCTTCCATGATTTCTTTATTTTCAACTTTTAAAGTATACAGTTTTCAGTTAACTTTTCAAGGACTTTCTCAGTTTCAACAAGTTTTGAACTCTTTGCAAGTAGTTGTTCATTCTCACATTTCAACAAAAAAAATCTCTTTTTCATGTTTTTCAAAACATGTCTATCTACCTTCAAGCAAGGAATTCTGGACCAGCATAGCACCATTTTTCTTTTTAAAATTTCATTATCATCCATGATGCTCTTGCTATCAATTTCAGAATCAAGTAATTTCTCAAACATTTTCACATCATCAGAAAGAGAGGCTAATTTATTTCTTAAGTTTTCCTCAGATTTCTCAAGCATGGAGATTTTAGACATCAAAAGTTTGTTCTGTTCACTCAAATCATGACAATCATTTTCAGAATCAAAAGATGTATTAATTTTTCTAACTGTCTCAATCTCTTCATTCAAGCAAGAGAGCTCATCTGAATATAGTTCAACTTTAAATTCTAGATCTTCATTTCGATCTTCTAGATTTTCAATTTTTGATTCTAAAGTTTTATAAATTTCACATGAAGAATTAATATGCACATTCTTATCTCAAACAGAAGTAATCACATCTTAAATTTTCCTTGTCAATTTTTTATTTTCAGATTTGACCTTTTTATATTTTTTAACCAATTCATCATACAAATCCATAAGCTCTTCAAAAGAAACTTCCTTACCTTCTGAGTGTAGTTGGGAGCTTTCCTTACTTGTTATATCTTGCTTGTCGGCCATCAAGCTCTCACTATCCTTCTTTCCTTTGTAGTTCTCGATCAAGCATTTCAATATCTCCCTGGCCGTCCTGCATGAGGAGACAAGTGAAAATTTGTGAAGATCAATTGAAATTCTAAAAATGTGTAAAAACTTAGAATTGTCTTTGTATCTCTTCACATGTTCGACAGTCCACTCAGACTCATCACTGGATAACCCATATGAATCATGCTTAACTAAATCCAAGAGTTTAAGATCAATTGTTTTAACATAACGGCTCATGTGCCCAAGCCATTCATTGAAATTTGAACCAATAAAATAAGGAGGAGGAGAAGACAAACAAGTGTTAGACATGATGCTAAATGAAACTATCCAAAACTTCTGTACTCTAGCTGCATGTTTTAATGTTGTCACAAACTACAATAAATATGATTGTGTTTCGGAATTCTGATTTGAAAATCCTTCTGTCTGATACCTGTGCGTTGACGCACTGATGAGACTACATCAACCCAGTAATTCAAAGTGATCAGTCCCCTATTTTGGTAGACCAGGTTTAATGATTAACATCCCTTCTTGTTTTCTGCTAACTATACCATTCAATGGGCAGACTGCTCTCCTTGTTCTCTCATGTCAAATACTTTACTCTCAATCAATGGTGAGAGAACCTGACTTAATTTTACTTGATTAGAAATTATTGACTTGTATGAAGAATGAGAATGTTGTAGGAGTGTCTTGAAAACGAGAAGCATGAAATAATTGGCAACGGATGCTGGTCCCTCCATCCAGAAGTCAAGTACACAGGCCATACTGAAAGTTATGGACTTCATCAAGGGTAAAATGGAGAATCCCCATGCAAAGAACTCAGGTGCTATCCTTCTTAACTTATGTAGAATAATGTGTTTGCTGGCAACAATAGCATCCAAAATTTCTTGTTGCCAAGACATTTCATTGATAATTGTTGTTGAATTCATGTTTGATTAAGTGTGTCTAGGCCTGCATGCGTGAAAATTAATTCACATTGCACCTTATTCATTTCACTGCATGTAGTGTCAAATTGAGGGGGAGTCTTCGTTACAATCATTTCTAACCCCTTCAAGTGCATTATCATTTCATGATCTTCTGGTATATAAAATGGTCATGTGTGGAAGGACAAATTAGGTCTGTCTGAAAGTCATCACTATGCGTGAGGAAAATCCTCCGCCAGGTACCAAAGGTCAATTGTTCATTCATCCCACGCCACATCATTTAGAAATGCATGTGCTCATTTGCTTAGTTCTACCTTGTCAAATGCATGTTCAGTACAGTTTAACATAAGCATGTCAGTCGGAGTTCAAAATGTTTTTAAAATGAATGGCTGGATTGAGGGAGAGTTTGATTTGATTTGATTGACATATTTGATTCTATCCAAAAACTCTATGCCTCCTCTCCACGACTCCTGTACAAAATGAGTTTCAGTTGTATTCAGAGTTGAAAGCATGCATGAAATTGTTTTCTGAATATGCACATAAAGATTCAATTGTAATCATTAAAACTCCTACATCTATCATATTGTTGCGTCCCCTAGTTAATTTTGTGCTTGGTTTTAATGACAACAAAACGATTGTGCTTGTGTGTGTGTTCTATTGAGCAACATGTTTACAACTTGTTTAAATGAGTTGAAGGATG
The DNA here is from genome assembly GCA_022559845.1 of Amorphophallus konjac. Lineage (NCBI taxonomy): Eukaryota > Viridiplantae > Streptophyta > Magnoliopsida > Alismatales > Araceae > Amorphophallus > Amorphophallus konjac. The sequence goes on from CM040122.1 coordinate 360,233,334, forward strand.
GGTTCAAGGATCTTACTTGGAAGTCATATGAATGCTTGGTGTATAAGAAGCTTATGCTTTGACTATCTTGGCTTGTAGGGTCAAAATCCATGGTTTATACTTGGAACTCATAGGATTACGTGGATGAGTCAATTTCATTATCCTTGATCCAAAACAGGTGGTAAACGTCATGTTAATTCCATAAGAACATTTGGTAATATTCAAAATCCTTCTATTGGTTAAAGAATGCATCGACCCCACCATTGTGGTGCGTTGACCTCATTCATCATGCATCGACCCTATCTTACATACTCTTCAAACATGAGTTTTCAAAGTATTGACTGGGTCTTCATGCATTTTCTATATGAGGTTTTTTTGGCTTGCAATATGCTTAATTCATTGATACAAAACTTGATGGAATGTGGTATGGATGGAGTTCATACTTTGGTCAAATACTTGACTAGTTGTTCTTGATTCTTGGTTGAGGAAAACAGAGATTTGTTTGTTTACATGAATATTTTTCATGAGTTTTTGAGCTTCAAATATTGTTGAGATTCATATGATTCCTCATACATGTTGCATGGAAGCATGATTGGTGTGGTTAAAGTTGCTCACTTGATAGAATTGCAATCATGCAAGTCTTTTATGCTTTGGACTCAAAATTACTCTCTTGAGACTATGACTTTAAGTTATTTGTGTTCTATCTTGAACTACATGTTTAACTTGCAAAACAAACCATTTTCTTTCATTTGGGCTGTTGATAGTTTATGTGTAGTGGATTGAAATATTAATCTTGATGAACTTGGTTTGTTAGGAATTGGGCTGTAAGTATTGGGTTGTTTATGTTCTAACTTGAATTTCATGTGAACCTTGGCAGAAATTGATTAAATGTTCTCACACCTTGTTCATGTGCATAGATATATTCTCTTGATCCTTAGTTGAGATCAATGATGTTTCAAAGTGTTCAAATGCACCTTGTTTATAGGGTTACATCTATGCACTTCATGCATTTATCATTAAGAACTATTGGGCTTAAGTTCTAACATTTTTCTCATGGTTTTAACTTCATTTTTTTTTCTATTTTGCAGGTTTCCGGTCGACCAGAGGAGAGAGTTCGGTCGACCAGTTTAGCCAGGGCTGCCAGAAGAAATATGTCCAGATTCCGGTCGATCCACCAGGAGGGTTCAATGGACAGATTTCGGTCGACCGACCAGGAGGGTTCGGTCGATCGAAAATGCCAGAGCTGGCCTGTGAAGAACTGTGTTACAGTTCGGTCGACCGATGGCAAAGTTCTGTCGACCGAAACCAGCGGGCTCCGGATCGGGATTCACGAATCACATCTGAAACCCATCTAACTCAATCCTATTGGACCCTATCTTTTACCCCTTTCCCCCTGGGTTCTTGGTAGAGCTATTGGGGGGCTTTTGGAGGGTTCTAGAAGGGCTATATTGGTCTTTTGGTTTCTCTTATTTATACATATGTGTGACCTACGAATTTGAAGAGATTTTCGACTTTCGGTAGCTTCGCACAACCCCGATTTTGTTTCTTTTAATGGACTTCACCATTCGGCCCGAGTTTTCTCATGTGTCTCAATGGGGATTCTCGGCTATTAGGATTCGTCACGTATGTGGATTTTTGCTTTACCATTCAACGCGAGTTTCCTCATTTATTTCAGCGGAGATTCCCAGCTACTCGGTTCGACATTCCACTTATTGATCATTGAGGGGTAGGCAGCTTTTTCCTCACGATTACTCTTTATTTTCTATGTAGAGATTCAAGTTCCCATTAAAGTGTTGGAAAGAATTTCTCAAATCCTTATCAAATAAAGTCATTAAATTCATAATGTGCAAAAGTGTGGGGGTAATGTTTTGCATGTATAGAATAAATTTGTCAAGACATAGTTATGACTCCCCCTAAATTTATGCATGGTCGGAATCAACTCCTCCCCCTTAGTGTATGACATGTATCACATATGAATAAAATCACTGTATTATTATTTATGAAGGAGGTTAGGCCTTAGAATAGTCAAGAAATGATTTTATAAGCTAAATACATACAATTATGCAAGGATTCAAGGAAATATTCACGCATGCACTCATGAATCAAGGTATGCATGAGACTCATATTCACAATGTATGCAGAATATGTGAATGATATGCATAAATGTCAATGCAATCTTTTTATGCAGATTTTTAGTTTTTGTGCTATCTTGAATATTTAAGAAAGCATGAAACTAGTAAATGCATGAGATGAATTTTCAATGAATCTAGAACTGAACCATGAGGATTTTATTTCTGATTTCATCATGAAGCACCATTTTCTTTAGAACCCAAATGTTCAACCATGATCATTCAAAATAGTATTGCATGAGATATGAGCTTTAGTTTGAACATGATATGCCCTACATGTATGAATATGCAATATACATCTTTGTGCGAATGTTCGGATGTTCAACTTTTTATACAGCTGAAAAAGATTTATTGGAGTTTAGTAACAACTTATGACCTATGCAAAGCAACTACATAAAGTCATTGAGTTGAAACTAAGCCATAATCATTCAAAGATATTTTTGCATTCAAAGGTGAATAATTATGAGGTTCAGAAATTTTTGCCTTGTTGAAACAGGAAAAAATTTCAAACTGAATTTGAAAGCTATAAAAAATAAAGGCAAATTGATTTCATTCAAAATAGAATATTCCACATAAGCCAAACATTTTAATTTTTAAATTTTGGTACACGGCAGAGAACTTACATCTGAAGATCACCTCACGCTTATTGATAGCTTCCTGACAGACTTAATCTGCCATTTCACATAACACCATGTTATATACCAAATATTTATTCAATGAGACCTTGTATGGCTTGTGAAGAAATCAAAATATGAGATGAAGGACATAACTGAATAGCAGAAGTAAAAGCATCAAAATCACCAATTTGACAAAGAAGAAGCAAGGTTGGGGTTTTACCAAATAAGTGTACCTTGTTCCATTTTTATTGGAACCCCTTTATTCTTTATTTACCTCAAGGCACACCTGCATCAAGATCAACTCATTTGACAAATTTGGGAACCCAAGCCTTCTTGGGTCCCTGGAGATTAGAAGCATTACTACCAAAAGCTTTCTTTGACATTTTCATTGTCACCAAATCATCATTCTTCAGGATCCTGCAATCCTTAATAACATGTCCATGATTTCCACAATAAAAATATTAAGAAAAAGTAGTTTTACCAACAGACTTTCTTTTATGAGCATACGAGTTTTCAAAAGTATTCCATCTCCTATTTGTAAAAGTTCTAGGTTTAGCAAAATTAAACCTAACATTCATTCTAGAAGCATGAAAGTTATCATTTTTCAAAAACCAACAGTTTTTCATTACACATCCAAACTAACCACAGTGAAAGCAACAAGGAGAAGTAGATCTACCAAATGATTTTTCATTATGAGGATGAGTTTTTCCAAAGAACTTTCCCTTATGGGATGAAAACCTTTGAGCATGAAAAATATGTTCATTTTTAAATTTTCTTTGAAAATCAGATTTGGTATTCATAACATTAAAATCATCAAGTTGCTTCACAAAATAATTTTTCATTATGTGACCTAGCTTACCACAATAAAAGTATGACACATTTCTTTATCTTTTGAAAATATTTTTATCTTCACATGCACGTTGGTCATCCTTTTTCATGATATTACACTCATCCGTGACATGCCCAAACATAGCACAATAGAAGCATTCAACATTAGATTTCAATTTCTGAGATTTATTTGGCATGGAGGATTTTGTGTTGACATTTATCATTTTCTCAAGGCTATTTACAGAAGTTTTCTTTTGAGCAATTGAAGGATGTGCTTTAAAAGTGCTAGGAATATCGGAAGCATGAACAAAAGATGTTTTCAATTTATGTTCAAAAGACTTTTTTTTGATCGGGGTATATGAAAGACCCACTTTTTAAAAATTCACCTTAACACCTAGCATTTTGTCTAAGTTCTCCTTCCCTTTGACAAATCTAGACAAATCAAACTTCAATGTTTACATCTCTTCTTCTAGAGTAGAAATATGTAATTCGGCACTTGTCATTTCCTCTTCGCATGCAGACACTTTATCACTTAGCAAGTAATTCACAGATTTGAAGTTTACATTTTCTTCCATGATTTCTTTGTTTCCAGCATTTATAGAGTTCAATTTTTCTGTTAGTTTTTCAAGAATATTTTTAGTTTTAACAAGCTTTGAACTTTTTTCAAGCAATTGTTCATTCTTAGATTTCAACAAGGATTTTTTTTTCAAGTTTATAAAAACTTTTCAAGCTACCTTCAAGTAAGAAAATCTGAATTAGCATAGCACCGTTTTTCTTCTTTAGATCTTCATTTTCAAGCATGATGCTTTTGCTATCAATTTCAGTATCAAGAAGTTTTTCAAACAATTTCTCATCATCAGATAAAGAAGCTAGCTTGCTCTGAAGACACTCTTCATTTTTCTCAAGCATGAAAATTTTAGACAACAAAGATTTGCTATGTTCACGTAATTCATGACTTTCATTTTCAGATGGAACAGAGGTATTAGATTTTCTAGCCATTTCAAGGTCTTCATTCATACAAGAAATATCATTGGAATATAATTCTACTTTGGATTCTATATATTCATTTTATTTTTCTAGATTTTTAATTTTTGACTCCAATGTTTTACAGTTTTCACAAGAGGAATTAACATGCACATTTTCATCATTTTTCTTTTTCAATCTCTTAATGTCAGATTTAAATTTCTTACATGTTTCATACAGTTCTGCATATGCGGATTGCCATTCTTCAACTGAAGGTTCTTCAGAATCAAAATTTACCTGACTCGAGCTTTCCTCACCATGAGCCATCTTGTGGAATTTTTGCATTTGCTTCATACGTAGTCAGTTTATCCCACAAATCTCTGGCTGACCTGCAAATAGGAATTTGAGAAAGAACATCAGACTCTATGTAATTCCTTAGAAAATCCAAATCCTTAACATTAACATCATTTTTCTTTACATCCTTATCATTCCATTCTCTTTTATTTGATGGAAGTGTATGTGGACCATCACATATGACTTTCCAGATTTCACGTTCATTTACACCAAGATAGAAACACATTTTATTTTTCCAAGAAATATAGTCATGACCATCAAAACGAGGAGGAAGAGAAGACATGTAACTATCAGACATGGTGCTCAATAAAACTCGTCGATAAGGATCACTCTATAGGTCGTTAGAACTTAAGAAAATAGAGTCGTGGCTCTGATACCAATTGTTGGTCCCGGCTTGCGAGTAGACAAGAAAAGGGGGTTGAATTGTCCCGCACACAATACATAGTTTTTTTTAAAAAAATGTTGATTGAATTTGATCTGTATTAAAACTTTCTTGAAATCTACCTCAGCTGAAGATCTGGTCGAACCTCACCTTATATGAAGCTGTTGGCCCAGATAGATGGCGGACAAGAAGGGGGGGTTGAATTGTCCCATAGGCGAGATGGCAGATTTTAAAACTACTTAGTTAATTTCAAAGGAATTCAAATAACTACATTAGTTAAACTAAACTGAAGTGAGATTTAAGTTCTCTCAATCTTTCCGATCTCACACGTATAGCCTATGCAAAGATCGATTGAACTTTCACTAAACACAAATAGTAGACGTAGCGATGTGTGATGACGTGGTGAATAAAAATCTATACAATGGCCTATGAACGAAGATAGGAGAAATGAACAATCACACAAGCAAACCACATGGAACACGGACATTTTTTGGTGGTTCGGCCGGACCTACCCGTCCGCCTACGTCCACCCCTCACCGAAACCCGGTGAGGTTTCACTAACACGCTACAAACCGTAGCAACCACGGGGACGAACCCCAACACCACACACTCGATGCTTCTGCATCAAACCACACACACAGGGCCTAGCCCCACAACGCTGCCACCGCAACCCACACACATACACTCGGGGAACTCACCCTGTACTAAAACCTAACACGGAGATGTAGCTCCATATACCCACACACATAGTATTCCGATGTTTAGTAAAGCAAAAGAATGTTCAATACATGCTCAATACTCAAGATAAACTGAAGATAAACACAAAAGTAACTTAGAAGGGTTGTAGAAATATCTCCTCGACAAGCTAATACCTGCCAATGTATCTTCCTTGAAGGTTGTGAAGGTGGGGGGTCGATTTTCAAACAAAACGTCCCCCAACGAACTCCTCCTTGGAGATTTGGCCTCGTTGAAGCATGAATGCTTGAAGACGGATGTAGATCTGCAGCTTTCCAACCCAAATCACCCTTGCAAGAGAGGAAAACATGATGCACTAAAGAAAACCCTCCTTCTCTTCCACCTGTGGTCTTGCCTTTCTTTTTTTCCCTTGAGCAGATCTGAAAATCACAGCACTTATATATTAGCAAGATAGGGTATAAGAAATGCCATAAAAACCCTTGCAAAAACCTTGCAAACCCCATCTAAGACATGTATCACGAACCTAGGGGCAAAGGGGTCACAAATGGGTTCAAATAGATTGGATAAAGTAAGTTTCGAAAACCATCACAAAAACCCGTTTCGGACGGTTCAGAGGAAGTGTCGACTCTTAGAGTCGACCCTTTCTATGCAAAGTTCTATCTTGTTGTAGAAAACATAACCTAGGAATAAATGTCGACTCACAGAGTCTACATTTCCTTCCAACAGACAAAAAAACAAAGCACTGCTAAAAAAGTGTCGACTCATAGAGTCGACACTTTTTCACCTGTGCTCTGGAAATGCAAAAAACAGCCCCCAGTCCAAGGAGTGTCGACTCTATGAGTCGACACTTTTGCTGACATGAACGAAAATGTAATAAACTCAATTGAAAACACAAATTTCCTCAATCAAACATCAAGAACAAGTAACCATGCTTTGAAACAAACCATTGGCTCATTTTAAACCACATTCCATCAAGTGGTAATGTGAATGGGTTAAGCTACTTGCAAGCCCAAAAGAAAATCCATTTTGACAATGCATGAAACTCTTTGAAACATTAAGAGCTCATACATGATATGCATGTGAACACTCTCAAGCCAACAAAACCTCAACTAAAAATTAAAATTAACTCAGTATGCATCCATACAATATGAGGAACTTTCAACCAAATTTATCAAGATTCGCACGAATTAACTCAATCGAGCTTCAAGCTCAAAGACACCTTCAATGATATAAAAGATCTACACACATTGGGACCTTCAAGAAATCCACACAGAACCAAGAAGGAATTTCATGAAATCAGTTCTATAAAGCCATCTATTCTTCCCTGGACAAGCACATGGGTTGGCCTTTCCTTGCAGGGGGTTGACCCTTCTAGGGTCAGCTCAAAAACTTGACATCATGAGTAGTGCAATTGATGTACCCATGCAACCCTTTGACATCAAAAGTTGAACAATGAATTTTCATGCTTAAAAACAAGATAAGACATGCGGTTAACATGGATATCAATGTGAGGATTATAAAAGACAGAAAGAGCTTCTTCACTAGACATGCTTCTTGAACCATTGCCACTAATGTGCATTGAACTCAATTTGAAATCTCATTCACAAATGCACTGGAGGATCTTAATATTGAAAGCTCATCCAAGACTCCACACACACACAATACATTTTTCAAACTCCACATTATGAAACAAATCCACATTACATAGCAAAATGATTATCATGATTCAAACACATGAAAAGCCATTTCAAATAGTCAAAGTTATTTATCAAAGTCAGGATTATAAAAGACTGAAAGAGCATCTTCACTAGACACGCTTCTTAAACCATTGCCACCAATGTGCATTGAACTCAATTTGAAATCTCATTCACAAATGCACTGGAGGATCTTAATATTTAAAGCTCATCCAAGACTCCACACACACAATACATTTTTCAGCCTCCACATTATGAAACAAATCCACACTACATAGCAAACTGATTATCATGATTCAAACACATGAAAAGCCATTTCAAACAGTCAAAGTTATTTATCAAAGTCAGGACTATAAAAGACTGAAAGAGCATCTTCACTAGACATGCTTCTTGAACCATTCCCACCAATGTGCATTGAACTCAATTTGAAATCTCATTCACAAATGCACGGGAGGATCTTAATATTGAAAGATCATCCAAGACTCCACACACACACACAATACATTTTTCAACGTCCACATTATGAAACAAATCCACACTACACAGCAAAATGATTTTCATGATTCAAACACATGAAAAGCCATTTCAAACAGTCAAAGTTATTTCTTCCACACAAATGCACACATGTTTTGTCATCATTAAAACTTAAACACCAAAATCAACTCGGAGGTCCAACAATCTCCCCCTTTTTGATGATGACAAAACAAGCGATGTATGCATGAACACTATGTATGAAAACTATGTATGTGACTGAAATGCAATATGCAACATGACAATGTGCAACATGATTTGAACCGCACACTATTCTCCCCATTTTTGTCATTAGCAAAAAATTGATTGACATTAGGGTTATGTATGAAGGATATGTACATGTGTAACGTAGAAAAGTATATGAAATGAAGTATGAGTTCAAGCAAACAAGCAAACAACCATGAAAATCAAGCAAGCATGTAGTAATCTATAGCTCCCCCTTAATGGGGTAAAAGGATAGCAATTGAGCATCTGATTTATATCAAAATGTGAGACGTGAAGCATAATCAAAAAAGGTAGTGCATGCATATCCTAAAGGCACTGCATAAATCATGATAAGAGTAAATTCAGGATACACATTCATCACAATAATACCCAATGGTGAAATGTGAGGTAATGAGCAATGAACTTCAAAAATATATAGATATTAACAGAATTTCTAAAGAACACTAGATGGTTATTTCTTCTCTACACTTCCATTTAGATTATCAACTTTCGGTAGCTTCGCACAACCCCTTTTTTTGTTTCTTTTATTGGACATCACCGTTCGGCGCGAGTCACCTCATGTATCTCAATGGGGATTTTCGACTACTGGGATTCATCACAATTTTGATTCTTGTGGATTTTAGCTTTACTTTTCGACACGAGTTTCCTCATTTATTTCAGTGGAGATTTCCGTCTACTCGATTCCATATTTCACTTACTGATTATTGTAAGGTAGACAGTTTTTTCCTCACGATTACTCTTCATTTCCAGGTAGAAATTTGTTTCCCTTAAAGTGTTGAAAAGAATTTCTAAAATCCTTATCAATCAAAGCCATGTGTATCATTTTGTGCAAAGTGTGTGGGTAATTACTTTGTATGTTTAAAATGAATTTGCCACAACATAGATATGACTCCCCCTAAATTTATGCACACTTGGAAACAATTCCTCCTTCTTTGTATATGTCACTTTTCACAAATGATCAAAATCACTGCATTTTATATAACAAGGAGGTGATGTCTTAGAAGATTTTCAAGAAATGATTTTCTAAAAAAATATATACATGCAGTGAAGCAAAAATTTGGAATGAAGTTCATGCAAAAATGATTTCCGATACATGGTGGAGAACTTAGGTCTGAAGACCACCTCACGCGTAGTGAAAGCTTCCGGCTAGACATAATCCAACCTTCCACAAACACCATTTTATATACTGAAGAATCATGGCATTCAAGCACGCAAAGATAGAAGGTATGCACAAGCATATGCACGTGAATGTAAAGTTGATGAGAAATTATTTCTATTCACAAGTATGTAAGTATATGTGCAATCTAAAGCATGTTTTGAATGTATACAAAATCGAACAGTTATTTGCAAGAAGATAAACAAAAGTGTGTATTCAAGTTACTCATCTCAACAACGAATCTCTTTATCACATCCAAAATCAACAAAAGGTAATAACAAGATTGAAGTAGGTCGAATTAACATGATCCAACCAAGTATATGCTTGAATCATTTAATAGAAGATTTCAGAACTTGAGCTCTCTTACCTTTGCCTTGAGAAACCATTATTTACCTCGGTCTCAAGGCATCCCTGCAAAACAAATTTCTCACTTTATAGATTTTGGTACCCAAGCTTTCTTGGGTCCCTTAGAGTTAGTTCCAGCAAGAGTAAAATACATTCTATTTTCTTTTCAAATCACTCATCATCAGCCCTCATCAAATCGCACGCATATATGGAGTGGCCGAACACTCACAATTCGACTTTCTAAAATAATTCTTCCTATGCATGTTTGAAGGATTTACAAATGAGTTCATGCAAGGATTAGCAAAGGAATAACAACCTGAATCATCGGATTTGTAAAATTAATTTCTCACAAATGATTTTTTTTTTGTGGGTGAGTGTCCCACAACTCTGTTCTCATCCCTAGCATTTTCATTGCTAGTTTCACCAATCTTTTGTTTTCCATTCAATTCATCATGCATGGTATTGAAGTTGGTTTCTATTTCTTTCTTAGAATTTTCACATTCTCTTAACTTCACTTTGATTTCATCCAACTCCTTTACCACTTCTTCATTTTCAGTTTTAAAATTTTTCACATTCTCATAAGCATGTTGTTTTTCAATTTCTAAACATGAGATTTCACCCTCAAATAGAGAAACTTTGGACAACAACATTTCATTTTCATCTTTCATTTTTTCAAGTTTCAACTCAGGCAAACTACATTTAGTGCATGAAGATAAACTAGAATGCAAAATATAATGAAACTTCTTTTTTAAGCTTTTATTTCCATGTTTCAACTTCTTGCACTTTTCATACACTCCAGCATATGCAATTTGCCATTCTTCACAAATGAGGTTTTCATTATCAGAATTTACCTGGGTGTCGTTTTCCTCATCAGTTATAAGACATAGATTCTGGACCAGCTCGTCCAGTTCATCCTCCTTCTCGGATTTGGACTCGCTCTCGTCCTCATCGCTCCATATGACTTTCATCGCTTTTTGCTTGCCAGCTTTCCCCTTTTTTACTTTTCTCTCAAGATCCGGACATTCATTTCTCATGTGTCCGACCTTGTTGCATTCATAGCATCTAATCTCTCCTTTCTTTTCCAGTTGCTTTTTCTGAACTTTTATAGGAGAAGTGCCATTCCTTCTGGTCTTCCTTAAAAATTTCCTGGCTCTTCTAGTGATGAGGTCCACAAGTTCTTCCTCACTACCATCAAGACTTGACTCTTCATCACTTTCTTCAGAAGGCTTTGGGTTAGCCTTAAGTGCAATTGATTTCATCTTACTTTTTTCATCCTCTGTCCTTTTGATGTTGATTTCATATGTCATCAATGACCCAATCAACTCATCCAGCATAAGTGTGGTGAGATCTTTAGAGTCTTCTATTACAGTCACTTTTGTATGCCATTGAGGTGACTGTAGATTATGGAAATAACACACTAAAAATGAAAATAAAATAAGAATATGAAGGTTAAGTGAGAAAAAGGGAGCATGCGAGGATGCTAAAGGGGTGTGATTGCCAGAGACATAAGGGCCTCAAAGGATATATATATAACAATAAGGAAAAGGAGGGATTGTGAATAAATACCTTTTGGAGCAGAGAATTGTGAGTGTTCACCTTCTCTTCCTATCGGCCGGCCGACGGAGAAAGTCTTCTTATTGATTATCCTTGCAAAATAAGATAAACACCAAATAAAGATTGGATTAGAATAAAGATGTGTAGCATCAAAATCCAAACAAGATATATAAATATGAAATCATAGATATGGGCACACCTTATTGGTGTTTGGCCTTTAAACCCCTATGCAAAGGGTGGGGAATAAAATGTGATGTGATGTGGAGGTGTGCAAGTGTTGCACTTTGGGAGATCTCAACGTGGTTGAGATAGCGATAAGAATAATCAAAAGAAGAAGAAAGGATGCATGCATGCAATGCTAAAAAGTATGAAAGCAAATAAGAGAGATAAAAGGGGAATGAGCTTGTGGTTTTCTCTACAAAGGTGGCTTCACGTGGAAGAAGAGGGATCTCCAAATGCACGTGGCTTTGAACGCAAGTGGAGTCCTCCTCCTTGAACCCACGAACCGGCAGCACCTCCCTGTCAATTGATTGACCATCCTTATGCACAAGGGCGAGAGGGGGGTTATTTATAGAGTGAAATTCAGAGTTTTAATTCAAGGAAATTGGAAAATCCAATTAAATTGAGATTTGGAAGATACTTTTCAATGGGACAAATCTCTCTCATCCTTGGAAATTCGAATGGGCCCTTTCCCAAGTGGAAAGAGGGCTCAAATCGGAGAAAGGAGGGGAGTTTGGCAAGTTTAGAATCTGCAGGAAAGAGGCGACTGGGGCCTTGAGCGCCCATTAAAATAGCGACCGCTCAAATGATCGCTCATTCCAAGCCATTTTTAGAAAGATTGGGAGTTGCCAAAATTTCAAAAGAAATCACGTCTGGGAGACCAAACGCGCCTTATCAATTTCCACGAATTTTTGGCGGATCTCAAACATCAAAATTAGGCAATAATAGACACGTCTTGGGTCCGGGACGCGTTCATAAAGAAGCGACCTTCTGGACGGGCGCGTTCAAGAAATTAAATTAAGGAAAGTCTAATATTACCAAAGTTCAAAGATAATACGCGTCTATGACACAAACGCGTGTTAAATACGCGTCCTGTCCTTAGGACGCGTTAAAGGGAATTCAAGAAAATAGGTAATTATGCCACAAAATGGAAATGAATACGCGACTTATTATAAGGACGTGTCCAAAATAAAATACGACTTCCTGAAAAGTCGTTAATCAATTAATTTGTTGGTCTCAAAAATAGGAAAATGAATACGAGTCTTGGGTCCTAGACACGTTTTTGACAGAGCTGGACTTTACAAGAGAGAATGGGCGCCTGTCCAGACGGTCGCCTAAAGATGTGGCACCCCAATGGCTGGTCGCGAATTCAGAAGGCCCTGATCAATTGGAGGAAAGCCCAAAAAAATTGAAGAAGGTGGGAAAAAGCTAGATTTTCAAGAAAAATGAGGAAAACCACTAAAATAGGTCAATTTGAGGGTCAAATGGGGCATTATAATGTAATATGAGATGTGCTCAAAATGATGTCAATTTTAGCGTGTCTACAGCTACCCCGCTTTGGCGTCTGCTTTGCAAGGGAGTGATACGGAATGGAATGGAGTGGAATGGAGCAGAGTGGAGTGCAGAGAAATGAAATGAAATGAGAAGATGTGAGAGTGAACTGAAAAGTAGATGCCAAGGTGTGATGAGACACGTAATCAACATCACTTGATAAGAATTGAAATAAAAGATCGAGATAAAGCAATCTCGGGAGGTTCAATGAAATCAACAATTGTTTGGATAAAGGAGGGAGTGTGCACGCGGGCACGAAGGAGAGAATAAAAAAGGCGATCAACTTCCAGCGCGGTGGAAGTACCTCAGGTCACAAACCTGTAGGTTTCACCATTGGAGAGGGGTTACCAGCCAATGTGGACGTGCTGCAGCCAAGGTAGATCAAAGGAAATGGATTGAGTAAGAGGATAGAAATCCAAACAAAGGAGATTTCAAGAAGACAGTCCAAAATGGCGACAAGGTGAATTGAGGACTCAATTCGGCATGGAATATCTCATATCTTGAAAATTATTGATCGATTGACCTCCAAAATTGATTTATTAAAATGATTTTTCAAAATTTGTTTCAAAGTCCTACATGAATGCATGCTGAGTTTAAAGGAAAATTTTAAAACAAATAAAAATATAAGATAATCAAGGATAATATTATTAAGCTGCCCAGACTGAGTCAAGAAACTGATCTATGAGCTGATACTAAGCCGAAGCTCGTTTATCCGCGCACCAACTCATGAAAGGGAACCATCGTCCCCAGTCTTGGACTGCTCAACGGCCTATCCATATGACTAAGATGCCTCGAAATCGTCATCATTTTTGATGAAGGGGAACTCAAATTCCAGATTTATCAAAGTCAAAAGGTTCTTGATATGATCTAATAGCGTAATAACATATAGTAAAATGCATATAGGGAGATGGTGAGACAATGATTATGGGGAACTGAGCAATGAGATGCAAATACCGTGGGACTTGAGTGATGTCCGGACGGTGGGACCAAAGAGCTTCTTTCCTCCGCTCAAAATCCATTAGCCAATATATCATAAACAATGAAGATAACAATTGAAGCATAGGATGGAAGCATCAAAGCATTCAACAACATTGTATAACATTGAAAAGCATCATGGAAAGCATCATGTATAAAGCCGTAAAGCAGGAGAGCATTCCAAGTATTTGTGTTTAATGTTGTCAGAAGATTTATGCAAGAAAGATCAGGATGACATCCAGAATGGTCGAGTAAATCTATCATAAATAATCAGTGAAGCTGGCTCTTGAATGATTGGAGTGATGCGCAGAGTGACAAAGATAATCAGATTGACGTGAATAATCAGAGTGATGCCCCGAGTGGCAGGGATGATCAGAAGATTGGCATGAACTGCTCAAAATGATAGAGAGATGATAATCGAAGTGCCCAGGGTGGCATATCATGAGAATATTGGTAAGAATCAAAAGATTGAAAACAATGAATGGAGAGGACACATCCCATATTCTTGGTCCTTCGCAGGGTCGTCCCTGTAGAAAACACCATCAGAAAAATACAATGTAATTTTTTTAGATTTTTTGAAATATGTAATTTTTTATGATTTTTTTTAGAGATATTCAACTTTTTTGAATTTTAGAAAAAATATTTGAAGATTTTTGTTTTGAAAAATATTTGATTTTTGTTTTTGTTATTTTTTTTGGTATTTAGAAATATTCATTTTTTTTTGGAATTTTGGTTTAGACATTGCTAACGCAGCATCAACGGATGTTTAAACCATTGGCTAGGGGTCCTCGTTCTTCCCCTTTCACTAAAGGCATCCCAAAGCCGGGCGTGCGTTGAGGGTGGCGCCCTATAACCCGCTATCCATGGTTAACGATGCCCCTACCAAGGCCATACCTGTAATGCCCTGGATTTTTTTGGATATTTATCGGATCAGGATCCGTGGGTTTCGGATCACTTTTGTGGGTCTCAGAGTGTGTTTTGTGTTTTACGTGTGTTTTTCCCTGATATGCCTTCGGAACACTATGTAGGGTGAACCGTGACGTTCTCCGACCCCGGGACATGACTAGCTCATTGTGCTCGTCCTGAGGATCGTGGAGGTAATTTTTAATATTTTTCTAAATTTCTAGAATTTTTGGGTTTTTCTATATATAACCCTCTCACCTCTCTCTCTCCCCATTCTCTCCTTCTCACTCTCTCTCGTCTCTTTCTCTTCCCCTCTCCTCTGGGTAGCTGACGGAGGCGATGGCGGGCGAGGTGGCGACGACGTGAGGGCGAGAACCGCGAGGATGGGTCGAGGATCGAGGCGTGGTGGCGCGATGAAGATCGGTGGCACGTTCGGGTGCCCGACGAGGGTTTTGTCGCGTTTTCTTCGTGGATCGGCGTCCACGGCACGTCAAATCTTTGGTGGAGGTAGGAAGATGGACCCTCAACTCATGTATTTCACTTCCCACGGATTTGGTAGCCCGAGGCGAGCTGAGTGGGTTTATTTCCATGCCGGGGTAAGAATGCATGATTTTGGGGCGTGAGACCAATCTAGAGTTTTGATTGCATTTTTGGGGTTCAAATGGGTCCTTTCGGTGCTAGAGAGGTTGGGGACTAGTTTCCCCTTGTTTTCCCGTTCACGCGGGCGTGAACGGGGTGTGGAATGGGGTTTTCTGTGAGATTCGCCGGTTTCGGGTTCGGGGTGCATTAGCGGTCATTCCAGCGACAGCTAGGGTGCTAGCGGTCAGGTGGAGACCGCTAGCGTCCCGTGTATGTCAGTTCAAACCATGCGGTCGCGCGATAGACCGCTAGGGTCCTTAGTAGTCCAATAGGAGGCCGCTAGGCTCTGCTTTGCGGTACATGGGTAGACCGCTAGGGGTCCGTGAGTTCCAAAGTGCTTAGCGGTCCAGCGGTAGACCGCTAGCCTTTCCTTAGCGGTCCAGGGGTAGACCGCTAGGCTTCCTGGCGGTCCAGAGGTAGACCGCTAGGCGATTTTTCGTGCTTGCAATGTCTGTTTCGCATTGTGTTGGTCTCCAGTCGACCCGGTTGTGACCCAGTGGTCAGCCATCGACTTCGTGAGTGTCCTGGACACCCCATGGGTTGCATGTCCGTGTGTCTGGGGTGTCGGGAGGTCCCGTGTTACCTCGATTAACATGCCCATGTGTTCAGGGGTCTGGTGACCCTATGTGTGTGTTCCGGGCTTTGTGTTATGCTTGATCGGGAAACCATGTGTCGGCATGAGTGCGGTGGGGCTTCCTTGCACATTGTGAGTTCTTTCGGAAAGTAGTTTCTGAGTGGGCCGTGCGTAAGGCCTTGGACTGTGAGTCCAGTTACCTAGCCTGGGGCTGGAGGTTTCCCGCTTTTCCCTGGGATGGGGAATCGGCGTGGCAGCTTGTGAGCTATCTTGGGAATCATGCTTCTGTGCTTTCCACGTGAGTCATGTGTGTGGCCTTGGACTGTGAGTCTAGTCACCCAGCCTGGGGCTGGAGGTCTCTTGAGTTCCCTTTTGAGGGGATGGTCCCGGTGGCTCGTGAGCTACCTCGGTATTCATGCTATCGTGCTTTTAGACCTAGGGATTAGGCTAGATTAATGGCATTGTACCGTTACGTACGACGGTCTTGACCCCGAGCCTTGTGACTCAAGGACCGTTAGATTTAGTGAGTCTAGAGGACTGTCCAGAGTCCAGTGGCTCGGCGCCACTTGGTTCTTCTCGACTTTCGCACAGTGTGCGTGCGTGTTTCTCGGAGTTTCTCCTCGGAGAGTGGTCACATCGGTGACTCCCCACTAGTCATAGCCTTCCGACACGCGAGTGGTCCCACCAGAATGTGGTGGCGAGGCTATCCCGAGAGACAGTTTTTAGGCTGGTTACCGTCGGGCCCCACGTCTTGACGCTAGAGTCCTACTGAGGGAAAAATCAGTCAGCGGGCCAGACCTAGGACGTATGGTTTGTGCGTGCACACGTGTTTGGGGGTAGTTGGACCCGCGATGATGAGCGCGACCCTAGCTAGTTCTTGTTCTGTGGTTACTAGTACGGTGTCCCCGTTCTACCAAGGGTCAAGGGGGGCACCTGAGGCGCGGTCTACGTCGTCAGTGGATGCATCCGGCCTTGCTTCTGGTGGGCAGGTACTCCTGTCACGTGAGACGTGACTCTCCTATTTTCGGGTTTCGTTTCCCATCTGTGAGACGTGGTTTCCCCCGACTGTTTCATGGAGTGTTCCTGAGGTAGAGGTGTCACGCCCCAAGCCTTTATGACAGCGGAAGACTCGCTCGAGAAACGTGAACAGCGGGCATGGTAAGCCTCTTGCAAACAAGAATGATCAGAGTGTAAGACAATCACACACATAAATGCAATCGCATATTATTTTAATGAAACTCAAACTTATTTCATTGATAATCAAATATTCAAATACAATAACTTTCAACTTCTTTCAACCTATCAGACTCAAGAAAATAGAAAAATTACATAGACTCGATCTAACATTGTAGACTTCCTAAGTCTTCACTCTCATCTTGACAACACTTTCATTCGCTCTCGGACCCGCTTCATGTACAACATGAATCCGAATTCGAATCACTTTCATTTCCTGAAAAGAAGGGAAATAGATAATGAGCACACTTGCCCAGTAGATATCTTTGCATCAACATGAAGGCATCATTAAAGTAATTAACATTTTAGCTCTAAAGAAATAAGGTAAAATCATGCAAATATGATCAATCACGCGGTTGAACAAAAGTAACAAGATGATCCTGTAAGATATAATGAGAGCAAGAATGAACTAGCAAGAATGTAACAAGAACATGTTATTGGCCTTTCATGAACAAGAATGTATCGAGAATGTACTAGCAAGTCACATAATCATCACTCAAATATCTTTTGCTTATGAGCAAGTACTTCGTGAATTTCTGTAGAATATCAAGTCATGTACAAGAAAGTCATGTCGTGTTGTATCGTGGATCTTCACTTATTTATAGAGAAAGTACTCCCAGCGCAATGCGACGCTAGTAGCATCATATCCCATGGTTTATAATAGTATGTTTCCGGCAATCAGTCGAGGGGACTAGCATAGAGCCCTTGAACATAATCAGTGCTCGATCGCATCTTCAAGTATAAAGCAAGCTACTTCCACGCATGTAATAATAAAGTATGGCAAAAAATGTATAATTCAATAAGTTCATGATAATCAATATTTCAATGAATGAACGCAGAACATGGGAGATCAAGAATGACTTATACTATGTTATGCTCATGAAATAAGTCGGCATCATAACGGTATATTTCTTACGTTCCATAACTTAATATAAGTATCTTGATCAATATGGTCATTCCTAGAACATCAATAATCCATCTAGGAACCTTGAAATATCAACCCTTTGGTCAAACCTCATGTTAACAAACTCAAACAATGTGACGGTCAACGATTGGGCCGTTATATTCATGTGACGCTCCAGGATTGGACCGTTACAATGGTCTGAATCTCGAACAAAGAAAGTTGACTTAGTTCAATGTGACGGTCTTGTACTGGGCCGTTACGTTCACGTGACGGTCTAGCCTTGATCCGTTAGAACAACTGATTCCAGAAATAATAATTGGACTCGGTTAAATGTGACGGTTGTATATTAGGCCGTTACATGGGTCTGACGGTCCAATATAGGTCCGTTACATTGCTAGAACTAGAAAACATCGATAGTGCTTTCTAATCAATTGGGTTTTAATGGTACAACCAACTCGGCGTCCTAGTGAGATTCCAAGGCTCGCAGAGAATTACGGAGGCTTTGAAATAAGATTTCCTAATCCATTGGAAGGAATATCCAATAGAGAGGTCCTCAAGTCCAAGAATAATGTTCCTATAGTGTAAAGTGTGAACTACTGGACAACATACCGGAATATGTGC
Organism: Amorphophallus konjac; assembly: GCA_022559845.1. NCBI lineage: Eukaryota > Viridiplantae > Streptophyta > Magnoliopsida > Alismatales > Araceae > Amorphophallus > Amorphophallus konjac. The sequence goes on from CM040122.1 coordinate 360,252,187, forward strand.
CATGTACTTAAATAAAATGACTCTATTGATAAGAGAGAATGTGCAACAATATGAAACCATGATAAAACTCCATCAATACATCATTTAAAATCATGGAGTTAATACAAACTATAGTGCTTTGGCATGAAATTATCATATCCTTAAAATAATTCAAGATGCTTTTAACATGCGATACTTATCATGAACCCATTAATAAATTTGAATTCATATCAACAGGTAAAAACATAGATAACTAGGCATATTTATAAGTTAATGTGACTGTTCTTCAATTCTCTCTACATTTACTCTGACGGTCTAGGATAGACGTGTTACAGTCTTGTGACGGTTTATCGAGGGGCCATTACAGTAGTGTAACACTCCTGTTATGGTGCGTCAGAGACAACAGAACAATTCAAATGCAATAGAGGGTGTGACGACTTATCGTAAGGCCGTTAGATCATTGTGACGGTCTTATCTTGATGCGTCAGATCGTCTGCTGGCAGTAAAATAAAGTAAAGGTTTATGAAACCATAACATGCTTGAAAATCAAAATACTACAACTATTCTAGACATGATAAACGAAGTATAGGCCAACTACATGCATGTGTTTTTAGTGAATAGACATGATAATATATTTTATTTTTCATTTAGGACTAAAGAGATGCATGAATGTATAAAACTATTAAAACATGAAATTTATGATCTATCATGCATGAAATCAATCCAAACCAGAGGGTTTTTATCCCTAACAAGATGTTTTTGCCAATCATGAGATGTCCTACCACTTAACTAGTCTTTAAGCTTCTAATTTGAGTCTGAAAACCGTGCCCTAGTTCTCCTTTTCTAGTGATTTTCTAGCAATTTCCCGCTGCTCTAACTCCACGACCTCTTGACCTAAAGATGTGAGATTTTGAGGGTAATAAGATGAAACTAAGGTGAACAAAAAGTTCTAAAGGATTGAGCCCTAATTACCTCGTTTAGACGTCCTAATCTCTTGATCTTCAGGGGTCTTGCGTTCAGTTTCCTTGGTTATTATGGTCGAACCAGTAACTTTGGAAGCTTCAATCTCCTTGGTTGCTTGATCTCCTAGCACGAAATTTGGAGAACTATTAGTCTAAAGTATACTAAATAAAATCTTCTAAAGAACTTATCCGAAATTATGACTCCTTACCTTGTTTCTTCACGAGCAAAAGTAAGGGTTACTCAGGTCAAAACTAGGTCCTATTTATAGGGTTTTGGCTAGGGTTTGAAGATTAGATCGATTCTAGAGTCCTTAATTTACCCGAACCTGATCCCTAAGAGTCTCTAGTAACCTTACAAGTTCTCCCAATTAGGTCTCTTGTAGGTAGGATCCCAAAGATCCAATCTTTCTACTCGTTCTTCCATTCACGGAACTGACAGGGTGTAACGCTTCAAGACTGGTGCGTTACATGGCTATAGAGGTCGCACGATAGACCACTACATCCAACGTGCACAGAATTCAACATAAATCAAACTCTTTGTTAATTATCCATATTATTATCCATAAAATACGTAAATAGGCTAAATAACCTTCTAGAATATGGGCCAAACTTAATGGGCTTGGTTCTCTAACCTATTGGGTTTCAATTATCAAAGCTAGATTAATTACTTATCATAAATTGGGCCTTATAATGATTTATTTAATCTAATACCCATTTATTAATCCATTTTGGGTCTTTAAAATTCCCAGAAAATAATTAAATATACCAAAAATAATTTATAAAATTCTGGGCCTTACACCCTCCCCCACTTAAGAGAATTTGGTCCCCAAATTCAATATATGGATTATGGATAGTGTACTTACAGTTGAATAATTCTGGAAATCATTTCCGCATGGCTGCTTCGGTTTCCCATGTTGCTTCATATGTCCATATTTTCTTCCATTGAATCTTGACCATAGGAATAACTTTATTTCTTAGTTGATGCACTTCCCGTTCCAGAATCTTTATTGGCGTTTGCTCGTACGTCATATCCTTCTGAATCTCCAGATTGTCATAAGTGATAATATGGTCAGGATCATATACATATTTCTTTAGCATAGAGACG